>JBAMBO010001900.1:0-600000 GCA_037044535.1 Lordiphosa magnipectinata
GCCTTCTCGTTATAATCTTTCTTGACATACCCTTGCAAAGGGTACTATAATTTTGCCCAAATCTATATATTTTGCCCATAATCTATATATATTCTTGATCAGGGCGACGAGCTGAGTCGATTGAGCTTTGTCCGTCCGTCTGTCTGTCTGTCTGTCTGTCTGTCCGTCTGTCTGTCTGTCTGTCTGTCTGTCTGTCTGTCTGTCTGTCTGTCCGTCTGTTTCTACGCAAACTAGTCTCTCAGTTTTAAAGCTATCGAGCTCAAATTTTGCACAGAGTCTTCTTTTTACTGCACGCTGCTAATATGTCGCAACCGACCGGATTGTATGACTATATCTTATAACTGCCATAGGAACCATCGGTCAAAAAATGGGTCTTAGTGAGAAAAACTTTTTTGTTTTCAATATTAGCGGCCTTAAACTCTGCCATTATTAATATTATATACTTTTAAACAAATTTGCAAATTTTGGTCAAGATCGGATGACCATATCTTAGCTGTCATAGGAACCATCGGTCGGAAAATGGGTCTTAGTAAGAAAAACTTTTTTGTTTTCAATGCTAGAGTCATAAAACTCGGCCATAATTAATATTATATGCTTTCAAACAGATTTGCAAATTTTGTTCAAAATCGGATGACTATAACATATAGCTGACATAGGACCGATCGGTCGGAAAATGGGTCTTAGTAAAAAAAACTTTTTTGTTTTCAAGTAAATAGTTCTTAAAGTCGGTGATTCTTAATATGAAACGCTTTCAAACTAATTTGAAAAAGTTGGTCGAAATCGGATGACTATATCTTAAGGCTGCCATTGGACCGATCATTCGGAAAATGAGTCTTAGTGAGAAAAACTTTTTTGTTTTAAATTTTATGTTTCTTAAACTCGGGGATTGTTAATTTGAAATGTTTTCAAAAAGATTCGCGAAATTTGCTCGAAATCAGATGCTTATCCTTCGGAAAATGGGCTTTAGTTAGAACAATTTGTGATTTTTATGTAAGCGTTCTTAAACTCTGACATTTCAAAAAACAGCATTTGCAAGGGTATAAAAACTTCGGCACAGACGAAGTTAGCTTGGCCTTCTCGTTTTTATTTCAACTCATCTTTTAGTCAGCTCAACCACCACACAGAAAAGTATAAGTAGCCCTCTAGATGTGAAGATAATAAAGTGAGCAATAGCTCCATATGCTAGCGCGTCATTCCATACCTTGTTCGAAAAAATTGTTTTGGATTTTCTGAAAGACTTAAATGAAACAAGTTGTCGTTTGGAGTGGGTTGTTGAAGTTGTATACAGTAATGTCTCTGACCCTATGGTAAATGTGCCGGCTTGTATATAATAGTTGCCTCCTCCCTCCCTTCCATGCAACCCAAAGAGGTATGTCCCGCTCCTTAGTACTCAGTAGCCCCAAATTACGAGGAATCCGCTTCTAACATCCAAAATCAAACAACATTTTTCTCAGTAAAGTTTAAACTGTTCTTGAAAACGGTACAATATCAACTTAAAGGCTCATACTCAGAACGACAGCAAATTCCTTTCATCACAGTATTTCACATAAATAGAAACACTTTCTAACAGCACATGAGCCATATAAATTCTTCCTGTGAGAGAAAAACCCATCTCTCACTCACTCACTCAGTCTCACTCAGTAACTCATTTCACTAGACTGGCCTCCTGACAGCTGTCACCTACCACAATCCTTGACACTTAAAAAAATTATATGAAAATTTTAACTTTTGTCAGTACATTACCAATTTATGACTTGGCACTTGCATGGTGCATATTCTTAATTAATTAGTGCACCAGACCCAATGCCCTGCATCCATTTAAATGTCAGAAACATTTCTGGGAAGCAAAAATTTTTTAGCACCCCTGGCAAAGGGTAACTGCAACAAATATTTCATTTCCGTTTCGGTGAACGCTCGGGGCGTTTGGTTGGGGATGGTGTAAAGTGTTTGGATTTGAAGCTGCGCTTTTGCAAATAGGTAGCCGGCAACTGTTTTAATTGAATTAAAACGCTTGCTTTGCTGCTCTTAATGTGCAAATATAAATTATACTTTTGGTTTGCTTTCTGAGCTGGTAAAGAGGTATAATTAATTTGGTTGCAGCACTTGAATATGAATTCATTGCTTTATCTAATCAAGTTTCTAGCCTATTGTGTGTGCGACTTAATAATCGCAGGCCAATTTACTTTAGAAAGTAAAAGAAAACATATGTATGGACAATTCCACCTAAAGGTGCACCGTGACCTCAAAATTAAAAGTACTTAAGCAAACTAAGTTTTATCTAAGGAAGACAATCTAGGGAAGACAATCTTAAATTTATTTCGATTTATGCTTTAATAATTCTTTCTGAAGTCAAAAAAGGATTAAGAAATTGTGAGATCGCAATTAACTGTAAGGCTTTCCAATGCCTTATAAAAGAAACCACATAAATATTATGATGAAAATGTGATCTGAACTTGAATTCTGTTGCCGACTGGTGCACCCGGAATTTACTACCTCTTAACTTTTCAAAGTGCTTTTATATAACATTTGGAAAACGCGAGCTGCCGATTCTAACCTCATATTCCATTGCTCATCACGCTTTGAGTCACCAATATGAAGACTTGGATTTAGGGGTGGTGTTTGACCCTAAATTTCAGTTTTCTGGCATCTAAATTATATCCTCCCCAAAGCTTATTCAATGCTCGGCTTTGTAAAGCGCAATTCTAAACAGTTCAATGATCCTTATACACGACTAAGCCTGCACTCTGCCTTAGTGCGTTCTAGGATTGAATATGCTTCGCTCTTCTGGAATCCTACCGCTGCCGTTCATGTGAACATTCTAGAGCGTTTGCAGAAACGATTCCTCAAATTCGCACATGTCAACTTACTTTTTTCTTCTCTTCTCTTTACGTGCCATGGCTCCATTTAGATTGGGGACTCATAGGGCTAACTATGCCCGTAATGATCCAATATCTCGAGCATTTCTTACATGCAATCGGCTTCCAGTTGGGATGCGGTTCGATTTTAGCAGCAACAATGTTACTTTTAAAAAATTACTTAGAGACATTTTCTTTTAGTTTAATTCTTACTGTTAATTTTAAGTTTTATTGTAGTAGCCAGTTAAGTTTATTCGTTGGCGAAATACACTAAATAAATTTCAAAAATAGTCCCGTCCGATAGTAAAAATCCGTTTTATTTATCATGAACATGCCCACAAATGTTCTATTATAATCTCTTCGAAGTAGTCTATAAACAAACAAATAATTTACCTTCATTTGATTACAAGTACATGAATTACTCAGTAAAATCGCAAGGAGTTATCAATGTGTGGTCACGTTTTTAGATGTTTTGCCCTATTTCTCTCCTTAGTATTCCACAAAGTCACAATCAAGGTTATCTCAAATTGTTTCCTGATTATACTTTAAGTATTTATTAATCATAGTTGCTTTTAGTGGATTTCCAGCTAAATGTTTGAGCCATTATCTCTTTAATAGTTCTTACAACTTTGCCTTTAAATGCAGCTCCTATAGGTAGTATCAGGCGGTTAAGTTGTTGTCCACTCGAAGAGAGAGAATACACTTAACCAAATAAGTGGAAGTATGACCTCTAACCTAAACTAATAAGCCCCAGACTTTAGCCCAAAGTTTACCTTATTTACACAGAGAAAACAAAATTGGCTACTCGGTGCGTGTAGAAACGTAAACCCCAAACGAAACGTATTTCGCCCTGCTAAATTGCAAACGCTAAATGTAGAATGTAGAAAGCTACACGTGGCGTGCAGAAAAACTGCATATCAGCCATGCTCCCATTTTCACATTCGCAAACCTTTTGCGATTTCAAACCGGTTTTCGAACCAAATTTGGTATAGAAATCGCAAAATTTTTGCGAAAGCGAAAATGGGAGCATGGCTGTATATGTAGAAATAAAACAAGTATACACCGCATTTAAAGAAGTTAAATGCTGCGTGGACAAAGGTAAAGTCTACACCACATTAGACAATCAGCATATTTCCAATTAACTTTTACATTTTACATGTTTATTTTGGGTTTTCTACATTAATGTTTCGATTGAAATCGTACATGGAACTGTGGCTTGTAGCTTTCCTGCATGACGCTTGTAGAAATGAGAAATTTAAACGCGGCATGAAGAAAAGCTACATGCCAAGTGTTGAAATAAGCTACACAAAAGTAATGGGTTGAAAGTCCCGGTCAAACGTGTAGAAATCCTACATTTTTGTGTAGATTTTGTATATTTTTTTCTCTGTGTACAAAAAATCTAAATCTACAAAAGTTTCAACTCAGTCTTTGCATAGTCCGCATTTTCCCTACGTGTATTTACAACTAAAAAATTTTCCCATTATCAAAAATAATTCCACATTTAACGTGATTTTTTTAATTCTTGGCCCAGCTTGAGGTCAAAATAACTAGAAGCACACTCACAAATCTCATGTCAGTGTTTGTTCAGCACTCCAAGTGCACTCGATAGAACTTTGGCCTTATCTTCAGCCATAAAAAGCCGCTGACCACACAAAATTCCGAGCAAATTCGCACAAAATGCGTCCCCCTACAGTCGTCATCTTCCTATTTCTCTTACTGGGCCTAGCCCAGGCCTCGGAATGGTATGAGAGTGGCAACTACTATCAGATCTATCCACGCTCATTTCGTGATTCCAATGGCGATGGTATTGGTGACTTGAATGGTGTTACCGAAAAGTTGCAGTACCTTAAGGACATTGGCTTTACGGCCACCTGGCTATCGCCCATCTTCAAATCACCCATGGTGGACTTTGGCTATGACATAGCCGATTTCTATCAGGTACATCCCGAATACGGTACCATGGAGGACTTTGAGCGTATGATAGCCAAGGCCAAAGAAGTGGGCATTAAAATCATTTTGGACTTTGTGCCCAATCATTCGAGTGATCAGAGTGAATGGTTCCTCAAATCGGTGGATAATGATCCGGTCTATAAGGATTACTATATCTGGCATGATGGTAAGGTGAATGAGGAGACGGGTGAGCGAGAACCGCCCAGCAATTGGAACTCGGAGTTTCGTTACAGTGCCTGGCAGTGGAATGAGGTGCGGGAGCAGTACTATCTCCATCAGTTTGCAGTACAGCAACCGGATTTGAACTATCGCAATCCCGTGGTTGTCAATGAGATGAAGAATGTTTTGCGCTTTTGGCTGGCCAAAGGTGTGGCTGGTTTTCGCATAGATGCGGTGCCTTATCTCTTTGAAATCGAATTGGATCGTTATAATCAATATCCCGATGAGGCTTTGAACAATAACACTGACTGTCCGGATCCTGATGATTCTTGCTATCTCAATCACACTTATACCCAAAATCAACCGGAGACTTGGGATATGATATATCAGTGGCGTGAATTGGTGGATGAATTCCAGGCAGAGCACGGTGGCGATAAAAGAATTCTCATGACGGAGGCCTACACGAGTTTTGAGAATATGATGTTGTGCTATGGCAATGGTATCCGGAATGGTTCACATATCCCCTTCAATTTTGATTTCCTTTCGAACGTTAATAATGCCTCAACCGCTGGGCAATATGTGGAGCATATAGAGAAATGGTTGAAGGCCATGCCCGAGGGAGTACATGCCAATTGGGTATTGGGTAATCACGATAACAAACGTATAGCCTCCAGATTTGGTATACAGCGTACGGATCTGATCAATATACTACTGCAAACTCTGCCCGGAAATGCGGTCACCTATAATGGAGAAGAGCTGGGCATGACTGATGTTTGGATTAGCTGGGAGGATACGGTAGATCCTCCGGCCTGTAACTCTGATCCCGAACATTATTATGCTCGTTCCCGGGATCCCGCACGTACACCCTATCAATGGGACGGCTCTCCACTGACGGGTTAGTTAATAGAAAAATTTAAAAACTATCTCTGATTTAATTGATTTGCCTTTAGGATTCACCAGCGCTGATCATTCCTGGCTGCCGGTTTCCGAGGACTACAAGACCAACAATGCCATGCAACAACTAAGGGCTCCCCGTTCACATTTGCAAATCTTCAAGAAACTGGTGCTTTTACGCAAGGAGCCATCTTTCCGACAGGGTGAACTTAATATACAGGCTTTGGATGATGATGTCTTGATATACTCACGGTAGGTCGATAGGATACAGTTCAGTGCAAGTGGTGGCCGCATTGATAGCGAGTGAAATCGCTATAAACTAGTGCACCGTACTATAGGGTATCCTAATGCCAACTCTTATTCCTTTACAGCCAAAAGACCGGCAGTTATCTCTATGTGATTGTGCTCAATTTGGGTGGCAGTGACAAGAAAATTGATCTTACAAAATACTACAAACTGGGCGCCCAAGCGGAAATTATAACCACTTCCCTGAAATCGCAGTACATCGATGGTGAAGTCATTAAGCCTTCTGAATTTGTAGCAAACCCTTACGTAGGCACCGTCCTAGTGACTGCAAACTAATGTTAATTTCTGTGTAAAAAAAAATTCAATAAAATAAATACCAAGCTCTTAACTTGTATAACTTTTCTGTTGTTCATCTGATCGATTTCCAACTAAGATTACTATATGAATATCTATCTACCTTTGAAATTTTTTGAAGATGTTAAGTTGTTTTTTCATTTGGTGGATTGAAAACTCATTCCATTCTTTTTGAGCCATTAACACTTACAATCTCTGAGATCTGTTAATTCATACGGACAGATAGATATGAATTTTACAGGCAGGAAGCACCATTTTCAACTCCACAAAGTATAAATTTCTTGATCAGCCGGTTTTAAACCTTTTAAACCACATCAACCTGAACTGGATTCCTTTCAAAAACGATTAGAAAGTAAACCCTTTGCAAATCGTTTCGGTTCAGTTCAATGACGAGCTTTGAAACTGGTAAAATTGTGAATTTTAATGGTTTCCCTAAGATAAGTTTTATCAAAACTTTTGAATGATTTTGAATGATCCTAAGAGATCCGGATTGATGTTGTCTTTGAGAATGGCTCGCTAACAGTTTTACAACATGTGATCCGTACATCTCCTGCAAATGTCCTCCGATTCATCAATCACTTAATTTTTTTGATCAAAGCTCTTTTACGGACGTTCGACTGGGGGACTAAAACTAGAAAAATGTTGTCTTTGCAACAGTTTCTGTTGGGTAGTCTTTTAAGAGTTTAATCTGTAGAAAAATATATTATAATGTTTAATTCAAATCCATTATCCGTTTCTGACCTAAATATCGAATTTGCCTGCGTCTTTAAACCTTAAATTAATAAGTAAAGCCGCGATTTTATCCCAAAGATGATGATTTCAACCTACCAGAAACGCAAATTGCCCAATCAGTTTCTGAACTTAACTATAAATCTGCTCGAGTCTTAAAAGAAAATGATTTTCCATTGAAAATTTCAGTTGGACAATGAACCACAATCCATCCCAGTCTACAACAAAAGATGGTTCAACAACTAATGCCGTTTTTTCACGATTTATTTATATTTATGCACTGAAAAAACAATTCACGGAATTTTGTAAGCCTAAAAAGTGGGATTTGATTGAGTGGATATGTATCATTCCGAAAAGGATTGTTTTAGGTACGAATTGTATGTAACAACCAATTGAGAGAGTGAGAGAGCAAACAACCTGAGAGCAAAAGCAAATTCGCTCTCTTTGCTTCTCGCATAGTTTTTCGATCTGCATTTTGCCTTTGGCTTGACGTACTTTATGTGACGTTTACGCGAATCAGTTGAACTACCAACAAAAATGTGAAGTTAACAAGTGAAAAAACTGGCAAAAGTGAAATGGCCGTTGAACCATTAAAACAATGGTGCGAAAGCAACAATTTGCACCATGTAGTTGAGAATTTGGCAGGTGAGCGTAAAGTGTATTGTGTTCTAGCTCTATAGAGTTAAGCTAAGGTCCCACAGGCATGATGAAAATTAGATAATAACGATGTTTAATAAAAAACGATGTTTGCAGATTTTTTAGGACTTACAACTAAAACTATGGTTCCATATGGAAATAATTTGATCAAATATGGCCAAAAAGTTACCTAGTATGGCCTATTTAGCCACATTTTCATCAGAATTTGGGAAAATTATTTGATTTAGAAATATATTTCTCATATTTCAGCCATCATAGTCTTCGCTTTTTTGATATTTCACGATTGACTTTATCCAAACGAATCCAAAAAAACCATTATTTTCAATCAGATTAATCGTAGTAAAGAGCTTTGCTTGTACCGGGCGTCCCAAGACACCAACTCTTTGTTTTCTTGAGTCTATAATTTGGTCTATAAGACAATCTTCGCAATAAATATCATTTCGGTTAATATCCTGGTGGTGGTTGTTTCCATTTCACTAAGAAACTCTCCTCAGCAACTGCATTTCCCCTGAGTTTACCTACACCTAACAAAATTTCCCGCAATCAAAAATGTTTCCACAATTAGGTGGGTCGACTAACGTGTTTGTTATTATTATTTTTGTTTTCTAATTGCTCAACTTGAAGTCAAGAGATGTTTATCGCATTAAGCATAGTAAGTACCTGCCTGTATGTTCGTATGACTAGCTAAAACACTAAGACAACTCATGTCAGTGTTTGTTCAGCACTCCAAGTGGACTCGATAGAAGTTTCGGCTTATCTGCAGCCATAAAAAGCCGCTGACCAACTAAAAATTTGAACAAATTCGCACAAAATGCGACCGCATACAGTCGTCGTCTTCGTAATTCTCTTACTGGGCCTTGCCCAGGCCACGGAATGGTATGAGAGTGGCAACTATTATCAGATCTATCCACGCTCATTTCGTGATTCCAATGGCGATGGTATTGGTGACTTGAATGGTGTTACCGAAAAGTTGCAGTACCTTAAGGACATTGGCTTTACGGCCACCTGGCTATCGCCCATCTTCAAATCACCCATGGTGGACTTTGGCTATGACATAGCCGATTTCTATCAGGTACATCCCGAATACGGTACCATGGAGGACTTTGAGCGTATGATTGCCAAGGCCAAAGAAGTGGGCATTAAAATCATTTTGGACTTTGTGCCCAATCATTCGAGTGATCAGAGTGAATGGTTCCTCAAATCGGTGGATAATGATCCGGTCTATAAGGATTACTATATCTGGCATGATGGTAAGGTGAATGAGGAGACGGGTGAGCGAGAACCGCCCAGCAATTGGAACTCGGAGTTCCGCTACAGTGCCTGGCAGTGGAATGAGGTGCGTGAGCAGTACTATCTCCATCAGTTTGCGGTACAGCAACCGGATTTGAACTATCGCAATCCCGTGGTGGTCAATGAGATGAAGAATGTTTTGCGCTTTTGGCTGGCCAAAGGTGTGGCTGGTTTTCGCGTAGATGCGGTGCCTTATCTCTTTGAAATCGAATTGGATCGTTATAATCAATATGCCGATGAGCCTTTGACCAATGACAATGCGACCTGTCCGGATCCTGATGATCATTGTTATACCCAGCATATTTATACACAAGATATGCCCGAAACTTTGGATATGGTGTATCAGTGGCGTGAGTTGGTGGATGAATTCCAGGCAGAACACGGTGGCGATAAGAGAATTCTCATGACAGAGGCCTACACGAGTTTCGAGAATATGATGTTGTACTATGGCAATGGTATCCGGAATGGCTCACATATCCCCTTCAATTTTGATTTCCTTTCGAACATTAACAATGCCTCAACCGCTGGGCAATATGTGGAGCATATAGAGAAATGGTTGAAGGCCATGCCCGAGGGAGTACATGCCAATTGGGTATTGGGTAATCACGATAACAAACGTATAGCCTCCAGATTTGGTATACAGCGTACGGATCTGATCAATATACTACTGCAAACTCTGCCCGGAAATGCGGTAACCTATAATGGAGAAGAGCTGGGCATGACTGATGTTTGGATTAGCTGGGAGGATACGGTAGATCCTCCGGCCTGTAACTCTGATCCCGAACATTATTACGATCGTTCACGTGATCCCGCACGTACACCCTATCAATGGGATGCCTCTCCGTTAACGGGTAAGCTTATGAGAAACTAAATGTTTGAGCTATTCTTTGATGAAACTTTGTTGCTTTTAGGCTTTACCAGCGCTGATCATTCTTGGCTGCCTGTTTCCGAGGACTACAAGACCAACAATGCCTTGCAACAATCGAGGGCACCCCGTTCACATTTGCAAATCTTCAAGAAACTGGTGCTTTTACGCAAGGAACCATCTTTCCGACAGGGTGAACTTAATATACAGGCTTTGGATGATGATGTCTTGATATACTCACGGTAGGTCGATAGGATACAGTTTAGTGCAAGTGGTGGCCGCATTGATAGCGATAGTGTGCTATCCACTGGTAGCTAGGAAAATCACTTCCCTATGCCAATTGCTTAACTCTTATTCCTTTACAGCCAAAAGACCGACAGTGATCTCTATGTGATTGTGCTCAATTTGGGTGGCAGTGACAAGAAAATCGATCTCACCAAATACTACAAACTGGGCGCCCAAGCGGAGGTTATTACCACTTCCCTGAGATCGCAGTACATCGATGGTGACGTCATTAAGCCTTCTGAATTTGTGGCAAACCCCTATGTAGGAACCGTCCTAGTGGCTGCCAACTAATGTTTATTGTTCTATTTAACAATCACAATAAAAAGTCTTAAGCTCGTTCCTTTAAGCGCAAATGTAGACCATTTTCCGATTTGAGGGTGAGCACCGCTGACAATATGGGATCGTATTTGTGACGCTTCTGCTCGTGCTTTAGTCGCCCTTCCAGGGATCCTAAAAACGTACTCAGATAGCCATCCTTGGAGACAAGTTCGTCGAGAGCGGGTAGCACCTGGAAGGTGCGTATTATTTTGGAAACCACTGTTTTGATTTCGAGAAGAGCAAACTTCTGTCCAATGCAGTTGCGTGGACCGGCACTGAAAGGCACATACTCAAAGGGGCCGGGTTTCTCGTGCTCAAAACGTTCGGGACGGAAGCGATGGGGTTCCTTGAAAGTGCGTTCATCGTAGCCAAGGAAAATTATTCCCAAATTGAGGGTAGTATTCTTAGGGACTAGGGTGCCGTCTGAAAAAGAGAGATGGACTTGTATTAGAACATAGAAAACTAATTCTTAGAAAACTGCTAAACGTAAACTGAAAACTGTTATACAGCTTCCTGTAAGCTTTCAATGTAAAGCCAATTACAGAGAAATAAGAGAATCTCCAAACTAGATATACGAAAATTGGTTAATAAACTGTTATACGCTTACTAAAATCTGTTATACTGCCAAATGTAAAGTCGTAAATAAGTAGAAATGGACTTACCAATATTTGAACATAAAAAAATAAAAACAGAAAGGGAAAAACCAGCAAAGAGAACAATTTTGGAGAAAAAACGGTTTTCTGCTGGCCTTTAATTGTTATACAACCATTTGTGGCTTGCAGAAATTTATGTAAGTATACTTGAATAACTTAAATTTTGTGCATAAACTGTTATGCACAATCTTCAAACTGTTATACGCAATCTTCAAACTGTTATACACAATCTTCAAACTGTTATACGCAATCTTCAAACTGTTATACAACAAACTCTATACAAAATTCCAAACTCTTATTACAATAAATCCAATTCAGCCAACAACAAATGTCACATACATTCCAAAAGTTTGTAAGCGCGAAACAAAATCCTCTAACACTTGATCTAAACCATATTTCATAATCACTTACTTATCATATAATCCTTCTCCGTATAGCGTCCTATAAACGGAACACTGGGATACACACGTTGCGCTTCTTTAATAAATAAATCCAAATATTTCATCTCTGCTATATCCTGAAAGGTTGCATCTCTGTTCAAATCATTGCCCATCACTTCGCATTGTTCCTTGTACAATTTCTGTTGCTCATCGGGATGACGAGATAGCAAATACACCGCAAAAGACACACCCGAAGTTGTAGTATCATGACCCTCAAACATAAAGGTGGAAACCTCTTCATAGACCTCATGCTGTGTCAATGGTCGCCCGTCTATGGTCGATGAAAGTAAAGTATCCAAAAAGGCCATTTTCTTGCGCGAGAATTCATCTCCCTGTTTTTCCGCACTATTAACAGCTCCCGTCTTATGAGCCTCTATGCGCTGCTCAATGATCTCATTGGTAAAGTCTTGCAGGGTTTTTAAAGTCTTCTCATAAGCCGCATACTCGGGAGCCAGACGAAATAGTGTGGCCGAGCGTTTAAAGGGACTGAAGGCTCTCATGTTGATTCTGTAGCACATGCTGAAAGAAAAACTCAAGAATTAGACAAGAACTTTGTATAACTCTAAAAAGAACTCACTCCTTGAAAGCCTGCACTATGCTAGAATCGCGATTCTCCATGGCATCAATGGTAACGCCCATGGCCGTATCACAGATAACATCCAGGGTAAAATAATGTGTTTGATCTTGAAAATCGAAGATATTGTCACCCGCAGCCACCTTTCTCAAATGTTTGATGTATTTCGTAGAAGTGTTATTCATTATCTCATGAAAATCTTGCAAAATGTTGAAATGAAACGCGGGCGTGATCATTTTTCGATGTTTATGCCATTTCTGGCCCGAGCTGGTAAGCAGACCCAAGCCCAGCCAGGGATGCAAAAGATCATAGATGTCTGATTTTTGTATTAACGTTTGACTGCTGAATATAAACTGTTGATGTGGAAGAGGAATTGTCATGAGTTTAGAGAGGCAACTTGATTGTAAAACTTACCTCCAAATGCTTGGGATTAGAGACCAAAATATTCGCATAGTAGCCTATCCAGTAACGAAAGTTTTCATTGCCATATTGATGCCACCAGGCAAACACCTGATTTAGTATGTCTAGAGATGGAAATAGAATTGACAGAGCAAATCATTAGTACGCACAACTGTTTATATGAACGTGTTGGGTATTTTAAACGTATTTGAATTTCAAATGCATTCATTCATAATAAATTACTACAATGTTGCCTTTGAGCAAACTTCGAAGAATAATTTACGGGAGAACTTATAATAGATCAATTAGCTGCTAATTGTTAAATTGTTAATACAAAATTTCAAAGATAATTGACTCTTTTAAAAAAGTTTCCATTTTCTAAAAGATTGGTTTAAATGAAACATTTAGAAGTATGATCAGGAATGCAGCAAGAAATTTGTTGGGGAGATTCTCTAAATACAAAATGCATATGAAATGAATGTAATATGTCTTTACAATGTATTGAAAAGTTAACTTTTTCGGTGGTGGTTGATCCAAGAAATGTTTGGGCAAATCATAACGAAATAAATGTTGTCCTGGCCAAAAATGATTGATAATAACTTCAAACTTTAAGCAACTATGATAAAATCGTAAAATAACGCCAAGTGGAATTCTATGGCAGCGGAAATTTGAGTATGGAGCCCAGAAGAATGAATTGAATGAACAGAGCAAAGACTGTAGCTGTTATTCCTCTAAAATAGTAGGTACTAAATGGTATACTAAAAAACTGTTTCCAAAACTATCTTCATCAGAACTGGCTGGTTCTGACAAATGTACTTCTTCTTCTTCAACCATGTAGCCATTTAGTTTTCAACAGACTCACATACACTCCTAGTCATTGCGGTTTCATTCAGAATAAAATTCTGTAATTCCTCTAGCTTGAGCTTAATTGGTTTTACCATTTGATTATTTCTTATTTGTTCGTTCAACTGAAAAATTGCTCATTACAATGGAAAACCGACACTTAAAATAAAATTAGCTTGCATAGTTCACTGAATAATGGCAACAGTTTTGGCACCCATTTTGGGATAAAAACACACAAACAATGCAAAAGCAACACATCACAAAAATTTGTACGCTAGGCAACAAGGAACAGTTTATATAAGGGTAATGTTGATTCTAGATGACTTTCGTATGCAGAACAAGAATCTGTTTTGGGAAATGGTCCATCACGTCGAGAATTTCAGCTCAAAGTTGCCTAAAATGAATATTTTGATTCTTTTTAGGTTTGGTTTGTTGAAAACCTAAACTTTCTTTAACATGAACGTTAAGTACTGTTTGTCAGCTTCAAAATAAACTATCTCAAATAATTCTACGATTTCTTTAAGCGAAGATATACCATTTTGCATACATAAGCTAGAAATGACACAATTGTGTATAGCACGAAAGTTTGCTATACTAGCCTGCTATATTCTTATAGCATTGCATACCTTTGGGGAGTAGACTATTTAGTTTATTCAGGCATATATATTGAAAATGGCATATCTTCGCCCAAACAAATCGTAGAATTGATAGAGATAGTTTATTTTATAGTTAAGCAATAGAACTTTACGATAATATCAAAGAGATGTATTGTAATAATAGGCCTTTCAAGTCTGCAAAATAGGCCTTTCAAGCAACTTTAAGCTAAAATTACCAAAAATCGAGATGTGATGCACCATTTCCCTAACCAGAATTGTGTCCTGCACATGAAAATCATCTAGAATCACCAACACCCCTTCAATAAACTGAAAAAACTCTCATTTTGTTGCCTTTTGATATTAAAAAGCAAAAATATTTCTGTACATTTTAAAGAGTATACACTTAGAGAAAAATAGAACAAATAATTTGAGTAAAACAAATTATTTGTTCTAGAATTTTCAAGAATTTCGCTTTTGGAAGCGAGCTATATTCGTTTTCAATTGGTTTTTATAAAGGCAAGGGGAGTGGGGGCAAGTTAACTTTGAGAGAATAGCGTTGGACACAGAGAGAGAGAGAGAGAGAGAATGAGCGCATGCGCAGTTTGTCGTTGTCAGATGCGTACAAATACCAACTGCGTTCATTCATAAGTATGGCTTGAACGCGACGTGTAGCTTATGGATGATAGTCAAGTGGGCTAAGCTGCCCGTCGTCTGTGTGTGTTTTAGTCTTCGAGGTACCAAGAAGAAGTGGGTGGTGGTTGATGGTGAGTGGGGGGGGAGAGAGATATCTAGATATCTAGGCTGCTCAATTGCTCAGTCGACACCGCTTATGTCACAAATTAGTCAGCTGTTCGGTCTCATTTACGCTCTCTGGATACATTTGGTCAGCTTTTCGCTCTCACATACGCTCTCTGGATACATTTGGGAATATGTCCGACTCGCTGTAACCACTGTGTTTTCCTACTGGCTCTGTAAAGTATCTTTTTGGGCACTATCGTTTAGCACTACCAAAATTGAGAGGCAGCGCAAGTTTGTTCTCTAATACTCATTCTCCAAGACGTCTCTCACATATGTGTGTGTGTCTCTATTAATATTCTTTTTCAGTCCTTTATTTTGAGAATTATTCGTACTTGGATCAAGTACTGAAACTCTTGATAGACATCAAACATGTCGACATCAAAGGTTTAGTCTTCTATCAAGAATTTCGCTCTTGGATCAAGAATTTTCACCCTCACCTTACTTTTGAGAACGAATGCTCTTGATTCAAGAGGAAAACTCTCTATTTTTTCTCTAAGTGTACAAACTATTGACACAAATCAAATTAGCCTACGAACACTGACAACTTTATGTAATTAACTACACGGGCCTTAGATTGAAATAACTCAAACAAACAATTAGACTTATAATTTTGATCACAAACAAATTTCACACACATACAAAGTTCAATCCCATTCTATTTTTAGCCTATTCTGATGCTATAATTATAAATTTCTAAATGATTTCAAAGGTATAATAATTATATTGTTTAATACGCAATTGCCTTAATTGTACACAATTTCGGTTAAGTTTCACTCTCTCAGCTTATTATCTTCATTATGCAATGTTTAAAGACTCTTAATCTTCGATCTCAACATCAACTGAATTATAGAGATTAGCTAGACCAAAGCTTGTGTATTTTTATGTATTCCAAATTGGTGGCTTATCTACAAACGCCCCAACTCGAATGGCATGGTGGCTGATTCGTTTCCAAATTCCAAACATCAGTTACAACGCTATTCGAGATGACGCATTTTAGTATTTGTTTTGATTATTGTTCACTTTCTTTCAGAGCGCACCTGTGGGATTCTTGCCCATTTGGAAGGCGTTGCCCACTATGGGCATCGTTGGAGGGCCATTAAATTTGTTCAGCATACGCCTTCTATAGGCCACTTTCTGTTCAAAGTAAGCCAATACAATTAAGGGCAAAGCCACCAAAAACACCAAGAGAATTAACCACATTATCACGCAGCGAACCGTACACCAGGTAAAGCAAAACGAATGTGCGGCAAGCGATAAGCCGGCTCTGGTTTTAAATACTCGTAGCATACGCAGCAACATCAGTTCTCTCACCTTAAATATAAGAGGAGAACCTCATCACAGTGACTCGACAAAAATCAGGTTTGTTGTCTGAGGCGCAAGAGCCAACACAATAATATTTTGGACTGAAAATACATTGAAAAATGTTATCTCTGTCTCTCATCCTCTCGCACTCTCTCTCTCTCTCTCTCTCTCTTAAAAACAGAGTACAAATTTTAAAAAAGAAACAGTTAAAACACAGAATACCAAGTAGAGAGTAAGAGACGAACTAAAAGAAACTAATTCTGGCATCACGTTCCGGTTTTATGATCAGAGGAAGTTTTTATGTCTGGCCCAAAATTTCAATCACAAAAACTATTTTAAAAGTTTTCATTTAATTTTATTTGATTCATGTAAAAACAAGTTTCATTCATTAGCAACTCTGTTACAAAATAACAACTGGAATTCACAGAAAACAAATGCAATACAACAATACATAAGACTCTGAAGAGAAGCAGAACCCTGATACCTGAGCTCTCAAAATGTACTTTCATACTGTTTAACTTTAATTAAATGTTTTTGACCCACTTAACCAAGATAATAAACCAAAGAGCAAGACATAACTGGGCTATAACGAAGCTTGTTTACTCTTCACTTTAAACTGGTAGTTCGTGGAAATGAACAAAAAAAGTAGCTTAACTCCCACCCATATCTACGCCACTGACTATTATATTATTTCCACTTAAACTTATAAATAAAATAGTCCGCTTTTGAATCACCCGTTACTCGGAGAAGCAGTATTTAAAAGTCTGCACTTACTTCAATTAACATAGCATTATCATTAATGTGAACATTTTAACATGCTGCACTTGGCAAAGGTAGTGTGGGCAAAAAATACCGGGAATTTGTTTATAAATCAAAAAATCTTTATTTATTCTTGTAAATTAAATTTTTATCCTCCTCAAAGTAGATAGGCAAATACGTTGCGGAAGGATATGAGGTCGAGTTTTTGGCGAAATGATCACGAATTACGAGTGCAAATATTGAGCAGATTTCACTTTTCTGAGGCCCAAATGGTCACTCAAAATGGTTTTCACTGATCCTTACGATATCCCAACAAGATTGGGACTATAATATTATAATTTATCCAAAGAGTCACGCGGTTATCGTGCAATATTTATACCCGTTACTCGTAGAGTAAAAGGGTCTACTAAAGTCGTGCAAATGTATGTAACAGGCAGAAGGAATCATTTCCGACCATATAAAGTATATATATTCTTGATCAGCATCAACAGCCGAGTCGATATAGCCATGTCCGTCTGTCCGTCTGTCCGTCTGTCCGTCTGTCCGTCCGTCCGTCCGTCCGTCCGTCTGTATGAACACCTAGATCTCAGAGACTAGAAGAGCTAGAGCAACCAAATTTGAAATGTAGACTCCTATTGTCTGCACGCAGATCAAGTTTATTTTCAATTTTTGCCACGCCCCCTCACGCCCCCGCAATTTGGAAAAAACGTCATATCTCCTACAGTTTTGATGATAGATGGTTCGTACTTTCTAGAGATATCTAGTTCTTAAAATTATTTATCGATTTGCTGAAGGAATGATAAAGATCGGATGAACGATACTCAAGTTATGAGCAAAAAACGATCAGTTAACACCCACCACCCACCCCACTCATAACCTAAGCATTGCGTTCAGCAGCAATCTTAGTGAGAGAGAGAGAGAGAGAGAGAGAGACGAGTTAAAAAATGTTGCATACTTTTCGGCTGACCCACCTCAGGCATACAGTAAGGCTATTAAACATTTGTTTCCATGAGTAACGGGTATATCGAAGTCGGTTAGAGCCGACTTTAACTTACGCTCTCGTTTTGTTATACGCTCATCTGTAAGTTTTTCTCCCTCTCTCTCTCACTAAGATTACCTTTGTTGAATGGAATGCTGTGGTAGGGGGGAAGGGGTGGGACGGTGTTAACTGGCCGTTTTTGGCTCATAACTTGAGTATCGTTCATCCGATCTTTATCATTTCTTTGGCAACTCGATAAATAAAGCTAATTACTAACTATCTTTGGAAGATACAAGCCATCTATAATCAAAACTGTGGGAGCTATGAGGCGGCAAAGATTGAAAATAAACTTGATCTGCCTGTAAGTATAAGAAACATATGTCCCATACATGTCAAACCTCTATCTCTTACCATCTCTTAAATCTGTGCGTTCATAAAGACTTCCAGACAGACAGACGGATGGACATGGCTATATCGACTCGGCAGTTGATGCTGATCAAGTATATATATATTCTTTATAAAGTCGGAAATGATTCCTTCCTGTGTACCTTTGGTACAGAGTATAAATATATTTTTATACATTTTAGAAAGTATTTTCTAAAAAAATTCATTTTTATGGCAACATTATTAAAATTCAGAAAAATTTTTATAAGATTTAGGGCAACTTTCTTGAATATAGAAAAATAATAATCCGAGTGTAGGCAAGTGGAGTGAGAAGAAGTATCGGAGTGGAGAAAGCAAGAATACCTTGAGAGAATAGCGTTGAACAGTCTCTCACACGCTTTTTCATGGGAGAGCAAAACTACGGTGAGGATAGCGTAATCGGTTATTGCTTTCATAAGAACAGTAGGCTGTCGTTGTGTGTATCGTTGTATGAGATGAGTTGTACAACTGCGTTCATTCTTAACTATGTTTTGACGCCACGTGTAGCTTGTGGATCATAGTCGAGTGGGCTAACCTGCAGTAGCGACGCATCGTCTGTGTCCCAAGTTTAAGTTCGAGGTCCCAAGTTGAAGTCCCTGTAAAGTAAGTAAAAAAAAAATGAATATACCCTTTGTATGCATTATTCTTAGTCATCTCCAGCCACCAGCCGCAAAGTAGGCCAAGATTTCATAAATGGTTGTGAACTTGACTATAAAAACGGTTATAAGATGCTAATACATAGTTTTCTGTAGCGACGGAAACGCCCTTGTTATTCGGCTCAATAAGCAATAAAATGTATGCATTTTGTCTTATGTAAAATCAAAACAACTGAATTCACAAACTCTTTGTAAACTGGATCAGAAATCTTAAGGATCCAAGAGGAAAAATGTACGTACAGCAGAAGAACTTGATTGTTGATAATTTTCTTTTTTAACATTTTTAAGATTTTTAATATGACCTCTAAACAAATTCAATATAATAAATATAGTTTTATAAAATGTCTCTGTTGAATGCGCCCTTGGTTTCCATTTGTGGTGCATTAAGCACTTCTATCTATCTTATAGGTTCTTGGTTTTTAGTACTTAGACAAGAGTTCAGACTTCTCTTCCACTTAACAGATTATTTTGATTCTGACTAAACCCGACTAACATCAACCTATTTTTATCGTAAAATGTGAAATTGGAATTCACCTTTAGACCACCACGTCATAGTTATCAAATGAGTCAATTCTTAAATTGGTTAGACCATGTCTCATTGTGTTATGGTTCTACCTACTACCTAAACTTGCAGTTAACGGCTTGATAATTAATGGAAGTAATTGTTTGCACAGCTCAAATTAGACCGCAACCTTAGATAAGCCAACGATTAGTTGGTTATCGCCTGCAAAAAGTTGACGTACCTTTAAAGCATTTTGCGCTGTAAGACAAACAGTTGGCAAACAGTACTCAAGTTGAACGGAAGACAAAAATTGCCTAGCAAAATGTTTCTTTTGGCAGCTGCCATTATATTGGCCACCATTTTGGTTTTCAAGGGCGTGAAGATTTTTAATTATATCGATCATATGGCAAGCATAATGGAAATGATACCGGGACCCACACCATATCCGTTTGTGGGTAATCTCTTTCAGTTTGGCCTCAAGCCATCGGGTAAGCAATTACTTACTATATTTATGCACTTTTTCTTATTAAGTTGAGACAAATGAAAATGCATTGATCAAAATGTAATCATTTTCATTTTGTTGCCATTTTTATGCTATGTGCAATTCCCTTTGGAAGTAATCATGCCAAATGCACAATGGCCAGCAAACTTTCACAGATTTGCTGTACTTTCGGTTCAATAACAAAACATCAATTGATAGTTTTTGCATGCTTGGCTGATTGTTTGACTCCCTGACTGCCTAGCTGTCGGCAGCCGCTGCCTCTGGAGCATTGGAAGCACATCTCAATGTGCTTATGGTAGTTGTTGGATTGTTGGATTTGGTATTCTCGAATGCGAATGGCAGACCTTGCAAACAATTTGTTTTTTGTTGTGATTTTTGTTGAGCTGTTGCAATAAAAATTTGCACAAATTCCAGTTTATGTAGATATTGCTTAAATTTCTTTAAGATTCTGTAAGTTGCAATGCAAACTTCTATCATATTTCCACTGATAAACCAATTTGTCAGTTGAATGCACAAAACTGCAGCAATCTTCAGCTAGCAATTACATAGCTTAATTGAAACTGCCTCAGACCACTTCAAAGCGGATGCTTAAGCTTAACTTTTAGCCAACTAAAATTAAGTGTTTCCCTTTTTTTTTTTTGGTAATTTTCAGATTACCCCAAAAAGGTCTTGCAATATTGCAGGAAATATGATTTCCAGGGCTTCCGTTCGCTGGTCTTTCTGCAGTATCACATTATGCTTAGCGATCCGGCGGAAATTCAGGTGAGTTTTTCCCCCTTTGGCCTGCGGTCTCATCAACATAAACACACACACACACACACAGAATATGCTGTCTAGTTCATCGCTGCTGTACAAGGAGCATTTGTACTCCTTTTTACGCCCCTGGCTGGGCGATGGCCTGCTCACTAGTTCCGGTGCACGTTGGCTAAAACATCAAAAGCTTTATGTGCCCGCCTTCGAGCGGTCGTCCATTGAGGGATATCTACGGGTGGTGCATCGCACGGGCGAGAAATTTGCGCAAAAGCTTAACGAACTGGCGGAAACGCGTGAAACCTTTGATGCCCAAGAGTTGGTGGCCAAATGTACACTGGATATTGTGTGCGGTGAGTGGGAGAGGGGGGTGGGGGTGCAAAAACTTTGCACATTTGTCATGGGTGTTTTATACATATTTTCTTACTTCCTTTTTTTGGGTGTTTGTAATTTATTATGGTCGTTTTATAAATAAGATTTATGACTTGGAAAATTGCTAGAAGTGGCGGAGAAAAAGTTCTTTTTTTTCGACAGGCCTAGTCTTAGTTGTGGTACTTAACCCTAAAATGGAGGGGAAATTTGATTTGATCAATTTGATTTGATAAATTTTTGAAAAATTTCTTCCCCCCCCCTCCAGAAAATGCCACTGGCATGCCCAGCAATTCGCTTAACCAAGAACCCTCGGACTTGCATTGTGCCATTAAGGAGTAAGTAATTAAAATATTAAAACATCTTGCTAAAAAATTCTTTCTTTCTGTGCATTCTCACAAAACCCTTTTAGTACTTATAAATATATATGCTAATTGTTAAATTTTACTCACTTTGTTACTTTTTAGCCTGTGCGATGTTACACAGCAACGCACATTTAGCATAGTCAAGCGTTTCGATGCCTTATTCCGACTGACTCCGTACTACATGAAACAGCGAAGGGCTTTACAATTGCTGCGCAATGAAATGAATCGAGTAAGTGGGAGAAGGGGTGTAAAGAGAGAGAGAGCAAAGGGAGAATACTGAAAATCACTGAAAATCTGCAGTTACTAATTAATTAATTTTTCAGATTATTTTACAGCGTCGTCATGAGTTGAGCACTGAAAAGACAAAGGCAATTAATAAGCCATTCCTGGACGTGCTCTTGGCAGCCAAACTGGATGGCAGAGCTTTAAAAGAACGGGAGATTATTGAGGAGATAGCCACGTTTATATTTGCGGTAAGTACGACTCACAAAAAAGAGTTTCTCATGTGCTTAAAATTAAAAAGATCTCAAGCCAAGACAGCAGAGAGAAGGCTCTTGTAGACAAATCAATTTTTGTCAAGGACTTTGGAAGAAAATATAGCGTATATTACACTAGAATAAAGAATATACGATTACAAAAGTATAAAAACTCTTGATTTAGGAAGGAATTTCTTAATAAATTTATAAACTCGAATTTCTTGATTCTACAGTTTTTAAAGGTAAACTCTCTCACTTTGCTTCTTGCTACAATTTGCTTCTTTTCGTAAAAATCGGCTTTATTGCAGCTGATATTACATGAGAGAAAGATAAAAAAATGTTTCGTATTTGGAGCTTAAAATAAGAGTACTAAACGAATTTCAGTTGAATAGTACAAAATACAACAAAGTTGGAGCAAATCGGACAGATTGGTTGCAGCTATATCTGTCCGGTTATATGGCAGCTATATGAAATAGTATGCTGAATCGAACCATATTCAATAAGTTGCTGAAGAAGCTTAAAATACGTGTTGAAACCCGATTTCAGTTCAATATCTTTAAAACCATCGTAGTTGATACAAATCGGCCAGATAGGTTATATGCAGTGTTTGGAAGTACCTAGGTACATACCTAGATACATATTTTGTGTATCTTTTACCTTTCCTCGGTATTTTCCAATTCGAGTACCTTTTACCTTACCTAGGTCTTAATTTTCATTTACCTTGTCAATAGAGTAGGCTACTAGGTAGTTTTCGTACGTGATTGAAGTATTGATATAAATTCTTGTATTGTATCATCTCTACACGTTTGGGATTTTGAGTATATTCGCTCTGACTTAATTTATTGGCTCATTTATGCTTTTGCAAGAAAATACTCGAAGATAGAGCAGGGAAAAAACGGGCAGCCGTCGCAACAACGTTCCAATATTTTGTGCAAAAAATTTGATCAGCACTGTCTCGTAAAATTTCAACTTTTTTATGGTTAACAATGACTGATCGATCAGTCACTAAATAATGAAGGGATTAAAGATTTACCGCGTATCTTGAATGGAACATTTTTCAACCCGAATGGCAAATGTCAACTTTGTGTAAACAAAACTATTAAGTTTGATAAAAAATCTACTGAAAATTTACAGAAGCATTTAAAAGTACCTATACAGTATACATATGTGCACAAAAATTTGAATACTTACAAACATACATACGTATTAATGTAGATATGATCGAATATTTTTGCACTAAATTGTCGATACATACATATTTATGTGCATAAATATGTTTCTGTTTCAGTCTATAGCAGCAGTTTCTTGCGAATTTGTATACGCAAAACAATATTGTTAATACATCATATATTTCAATTTCATAACGAAACAGGGTTCACCTCAATAGTTATTCTTCCTACGAATCAGTGAAAGCCAAAGTATCAGTTATCTTGCCGATAATACCGAATCTTTAGAATCTATACTAAGGTATATAATTATTTGTAATGTAATTTATAAGGATAAAAACCATTTTGCCTAGAAAGAAATTTTACTTGCACCAAAAAGAAACGGACTAGGTGACGAAATATTCGAAATTCTTGTTCTGTTTAAAAAGCAACATAGTACATAACAATTTTTTTATAACAATCAAAATTTTCAATTTTTAAACCTTATATTTGGATTTATTCAGGATGACTCTAAGAATGTTTGGAATGAAGTAGTAAAGTTTTGCTATGTTTTTAATATTCATTACTAATAAAAATTGATGATTTTTAATTTTAAAAGTAACTTTTTCGTACCTTTACCTTTAAATAGGTACTGGAAATTTTGGATGCCTTATACCTTACCTAGATATATTTTTTGACGTTTACCTTGTACCTTACGTAGGTAAGAAAATCGAGTACCTTTCCAATCACTGGTTATATGGCTGCTATATGAAATAGTGTACCGAATAGAACAAAATTCAATAAGTCGATTAAAAAGCTTAAAATATATGTTTAAGCGTGGTACGGAGACGCTGACAATTTTTGCGGAGCCCATCATAATTACATAGCTCAGGAAATCCGCTTACGAAAATTCTCTGAGCGCATTGTCAGAGCGAGTACGGAGCAACCAACAATTCGCTATGACAATTTGCGACTCGTTTTTTTGAAAACAGCTGATAAATTACCGAAGGGGGTCTGCAAATTATGAAACTTGTTTGATAATTGTCAGATTTCGTGACCGCAATTAAAAAAATGGATGAAAAAAAACCAAAAAAAACCATACAAAAGCTACTTGGAGAACTTTACGGAGGACGAACAAGCGGCGTTAATCAAAGCGGTCGAATCTCAATCCATTTTATGGGATTTGACTAACAAAAAGAATTTCGATACCCGCAGCTGCATCACTTGTGACGGAGAATCCTCTCTGTATCCTCTCTGTATGCTTCTCCCGGCATGCCATTTGCCCAATGTATGCATTCCACCCGAGTCTAAACCTTCGCAGTCTCCACAGCCCACGGAACGGCCCTACAGCTAACGGCCAAGCAGCCCTAAGCTGAAGTCTTCACAGCCCATTATAGTAGTGGCTCCTTCGGCATACTGTGGTAGCTTCCGTTGCTACTGTTGTGGCCACTTTTAAATCCGTTTTCACCTAGTTTATCCTCCTCTAATACGCTCGGCGAGTATGATCCGCCTCCAGTCTATGAAGCTGGCTGTGGCTATGAATATTGCCTCTGGTTTAATATGCGGCCCAGCAATTTTAATCTCCAGATGTGTTTTGTGTTGTCGTTATAGCAGTATATCTAAGTGGCTAAGTTCTGCTCCCGCAGTCCAAAATAAAGGGCTTCTACCGCCCCACACAAAATGCTTCCATGAAATATACCATGGCATTAACAGGCTCTGGAAATTATCAAACAATTTCCGCTCCGCAAAAATTGTCAGCGTCTCCGTACTACGCTTTAAGCTGAAATTCCAACAAAGTTGGTTCAAATCGGCTAGATCGGCTATATGGCAGCCATATAAAGTAATGGTCCAAGCCGAACCTGATTTTAAAAGTCGTATAAGGAGCTGAAAATACGATTACAAACCAAATTTCAGTTCAGTAGTATAAGAAACAACAAGGTTGGAGTAAATCTGCCAGATCGGCTATATGGCAGCTATATAAAATATTGGTCTAAATTGAGTGAATCTTTGCAAGTCGTCTTTGGGGTCCAAAATATGCGTACAAGCCAAACATGGGGTCAATATCTCAACAACTAGCGCTTATGTCAAAAAAAGGCCATTATGCAGTGGTCAGAATGCCCAAAAATTAAGCATAAGGTCCAATCTTTTATGTTTTTTCAACTCAAAATCAAATTGATTTTATATTTTTGCATTCACAAGACAGGAAAAAAGCTTTATGAAAACAAAATTTCAAGGAAGCCTGTGAAATTTTGGTGCGCAGTCAAAGTCAACTGATTAAGTGCACTTCAGACTTATCGAAAATCGGTGGCAAAAAATGTTTGACATTTCACGTTTGCTGTAGCTTATCCATTAAAGAGAAAATAAATTGGAAAAATGAAAAATATTCGTACAGGTATGCCAAATATATGTCTTATATTACGATTTGCTGATATTGTGTGTTTTGTTGTGTCTGTTGAATTTTTGTTGGTGTATTTTTATACCGAAAATCTAACAAAGGTTATCTTGTCTCGTGGAGTACAATTTTTTCGCTGCACTCTTCTGCACACAACGAAAAACGACAAATTATTCACACAAGTTTTTAGATTTATGTGTAATTAATCCCTTCTACCCGTTTTTGCCCCTTTGAGAAAAAATGTCAAGTTAATATTCTTATTTTGATAGAGTAATAGGTCCTTAAGCAGGGTCATTGGTTTTTTTGAAAAAAGGTGAATAAAACCAAATTATATATTTGAGTTAAAGATAAAATATCTTTTGTGTTCCACTAAAAAATAGAAAAACTTTGAGTTCAAGACCTTTTTTCAAAAAGCTATAAAAATAATATTTGAAAATTTTTATATACAGGGGTGTCCAGGAAATCTCTAAAGATTTTCGTATAACTTGGACTACTTTATTTGTGAAGTGAAAAGAATAAGACCGGCTACTAGATCATATGGAAGGGAAACCGTACGCATTAAATCTTCTTTGCTTTGAGCAGGCGGTTTCAAATCTCTCAACTTTCGTCATCTAATCTAGTTGCCCGGCATATTTGTGCCCCTTTACATATAAAGTCAAACAGCTATAGTATGAAATGCTAACGTTTATACGAAAACCTCTAGAGATTTCTGGGACACTCCCGATATACATGGTTTTTGAAGCTTTAAAATATAAATTCGCTATTCTTAACAATTAAAGAACATTCGTACTATTTTCTAATTATAAGTGAGAAGGAATAGTTTCAACAGGTTCTTCTTCTGTTTTTTATATAGGGTCACGATCCAGTTGCCGCTGCCATTTCCTTTACCCTGTACACCCTGTCGCGACACTCGGATATTCAACAAAAGGTTTTCGAGGAACAGCAGCGCATATTTGCCAAGGATCTGACAGGCGAAGCTAATCTGGAACATTTGGAACAGATGCGTTATTTGGAGCTGGTCATACGCGAGACACTGCGCCTGTATCCCTCAGTGCCGCTTATAGCACGCACCAATCGCAATGCCATAGATATCAGTAAGTAATACTTAGCAATTAATTCCCCCATGTTGGTGTCCGCTAGTGACAGAGCGATTCAAACGCAAAGCTACTGGCTAACACGAGCGGCGAACCCTTCATATAGGGTAAAAATGGTATCCAACATCGGGAAAAAGTCTTCGCCCATGAAAAGTGAAATACGTTTTGAAGTCTGTTAAAATTGGTTAAAAACTGGTTCAATCGTTGTTTAATACTCTCCATCAACCATTTTAATCGAAGAATCAGAACACTTTAAAAGTGTGACCGTATTCTGGGACAACACCAACCAACGGGATTTTGGTGTAAGCATATGAATAATGTGAATGGCAGCTTTAATACAATTTGGACCAAGAAAGGTGGTTGACAAATTTTGAAACTACCAAATGAGCAAGTAGATTACTTGTAAGAACTTTCTGAAATTTGTGCTAAAATGGGAGGGGTACATATATCTGGAAAACGTGCACTTTATTCGAATATCAATTAGAATTCCAGGAAAGGGAATACACACACACACCCAAACACGATATACATTATTATAATTACGAGTATGCCTTACAATTTTACCTTTTTTTTTTTTTTTTTAAAAACATATTTATTTGCAATTTAGTTACCTTAGATCTAAATTTTTTACAACTTACTGTTACTTCTTTAATAACTTATATTGTAGTGATTACAATTTTACCAAGTTTTTTGTCCCATCAGTCAAATGGTTTGAGTTTTAAGTGGTAAGTCTTCGGAATACAGTTACCTATTGGTCAATTGCTACCGCTCGACAAGGTAAGGTTCCAAAAGCTAACTGCTCAAAGACTGATTTTGATCGACGTTGAATTTTGCCATTCACATTATTCGCAACGGAGTTAACAAGCGAACTTCGTCATTTTTGCTGTCACATAGCAAGGTCACACTAATTACACTGATAAACCGCTCGTATTTTATAAACTCTATAAACTCTTTGTCTTTCCCCCAGATGGCACCAAAGTAGCCAAACGTACCACCGTCATTATGTGTCTCATAGCCATGGGCTACAATGAGCGTTACTTTGATGAGCCGTGCGTTTTTAGACCCGAGCGTTTTGAGCATGCCAGCTCAGAGCGTGGCATCGAGGCCTTCAAGAGTGTGCCCTTTAGTGCAGGACCCAGGCGTTGCATTGGTAAGTTTTGTTCCATCCCTGTCAAAACTTCAGCTTAATATTTCTTTCCTCACAGCGGAAAAGTATGCCATGTATCAGTTAAAGGCTTTGTTGTCTCGACTGTTGCGCCATTTTGAAATATTGCCTGCCATTGATGGCCTACCAGCTGGTATTAATGATCATTCTCGTGTGGATTGTGTACCAGAAAGTGAATATGATCCCATATTGAACATACGCGTAACTCTAAAATCAGAGAATGGTATACAAATTCGTTTGAGGAAACGAACGGCGAAGGATTGAATTGAAATGTGAATAAATTTCTGAAATTTACTGCCTTTATTAGCCTCCCCCGAAGACCACTTATTGAATACTTATACTTTATATCACACTCGCTGCACCAAACGCACTGGCACTCCCGTCATTGACTTAAGGGTTATGGGCAAGTATAATTTCAATTCCTGTTTTCCCGGTTTGTAGTTGGGTTGGAAAACTTGCTCTATGGTCTGTTTAGCCAAAGGAGCAGGATGTACACGAAACTTTCGCAGTAGTTTTGAAAGGGTTACCTTTAGCTCCAGCATAGCAAACTTTTGACCTGTAAAAGAAGTTTCAAAAATATGCAAGTTTTTAGTTTTGTGTAAATATTTCAATACCAACCTATACAATTCCTGGGTCCCGCACTGAATGGCACCTGATCAAAGGCATTTGTCTGAGTTTTTTCGTTAGACTCAAAGCGTTCGGGTCGAAATTCATGTGGAGCCTCAAAGCTGTGCGGACTATGGCCTATGGCTATGAGGGGCAGCACAATGGTTGTGTCTTTCGGTAGAAATTTGTCCACTGAAAAGAGAAATTATAAGCAGATTTTCATTAAGCTGATTTGCCCCTTACCTATGAGTGTGTCCTGTCGCACAGAGCGAAAGATAAACGGTACACTAGGAAAAAGGCGTAGAGTTTCTTTAATAACCAAATCCAAATACTTCATATCCTGCAATTCTTGATAGCTGGGATCACGTTCATGGGCCGAGCCATAGATTTGGAGTTGCTCTTCGTAGGCAAGTTGCTGCACCTGAGGTGTCCAGGCCAGGCAGTAAATGGCAAACGTAATGGCCGAAGCGGTGGTATCGTGACCCTATAATGAAGACAGATGGAAAACAGTTTTAGAATATACTGGGATATTTAGAGTATTGACCAAGCGGGAAGAGACATTGTAAATAGTAAGCCGTGTAAATAATGTATAATTAAAATCCCGAAAACCGGAAAAAAAAACTCGTTTACATTATATTCGAAACGTTTTTATGTTCTGTACCAAATGTACCCTATTTAGTCAGCTATTTGAAACTATTTAGAATCAAATTCTCTTTAACACTCTTTAGTATCAAATTGATTTATTCGAAAGTGTTAAAATCATATTTCGTGTGTATCAAATTGTTACTAACTTCTATCAGCTTGACACTTTTTTCTATTTAATATTTGTAATCAATGTAATATTTCAATTGTCAAACTCTTAGTATCATTTTGATACCAGCTTTTATGAATTTAATATATTTTCTTATCAAGTTTGCAGTAACAATTTGCAGTTACCTATTTGAACCTGAGTGTATGTGTTCATTCATTGAGGAATCTTGAATTAAGATTTACTTGTATGTAAAACTGACGTGATTTGAACATTTGGTTATTTGAAACCTTGTTTAACTCTTTTCAATTCAAAGTGAACATTATAAGCTCTCTTATCTATACTTGGAGTGTAAAAGCCTTCCCACTTTCCTGCCATCCCTACCCAATTTACAAAAAAAAATCTCTCGTACACTTGTCTTGCCTTTTCACCTTACTGATTGCACACGTGTGAAAAAAGTTTCCCTTGCCTTGTTCAAAAGTTTCTTATGGCTTAATTGGTCAACTGCTTGTGCGTATCTCACCTCGAACATAAATGTGGAAACTTCTTCAAAAATTTCTTCAAATGTCAAAGATTTTCCTTCCACTTCGGCGGTTAAGAGATTGTCCAGAAAAGCCATTTTCGGACGTTTGACATCCAGTTGCTCATTATCCACCTGCTCCAAATTATAGCTAGAACTTTTAAGTAAACAGCGACGTTGATCTATAATCTGTGGGTTAAAAAGTTAAAAGTTTACCCAAGCGACACAATTTATGCAAATAGAACCTGAGCAAGTTCACTTCTTAAAGTGGCCAGGGCCCTTTGCTGCTGTCCATAGAGTGGGGTACACTTGAAGAAGACCTCTGGACGCTTGAAGACAGAAAGTATACGCTCGGGCACAACATTACACAGGGTGTCTATGGCACTGACAATATTTGAAGGTTCACCCTCAATGCTGTTCACACGAGTGCCCATGGCGGTCTCTGATTGGAGGCAAATAAATGTTGAACATGTTTTTTTAAAATAAATGCATACTTGACTTACCACATATCACATCTATAGTTTGTCTGCTGACCATTTGCTGCATATCCAACAACTGATCCTGTGCCTTGGCTGCTTCTCGGGACAGTAATTGCATAAACCTACCACTTGTTTCGTTCATGACCAGCAGAAAATCCTTCAGAATGCGAAAATGAAATGAGGGTGTTATCAATTTACGCCTCAAGACCCACTGATGGTCATTGGCAGTGAGTAGACCCTGACCCAACCAGGGATACAGCAAATAATAGGGTTCTTTTTTATAGGTCAAGGCAGTGCTGCTTAAAACATGCTACGAAAGAATTAAAAGAAATATAAACAGTGGGAGAAAGATGGAGAAAGGATGTGTAAAACTGACCTCCACATGTTTTGGCTCCATTAACAGCACATAGGGCAAGGGACCCACCCAGAGAAGAAGATTTTTATAATTGAATTGTTCAAACCAAGTGAATAGACTTTTCACATAGGCTAAAAGTTGGAAAGTAACAAGAAGAAATAAAAGTAAGAAGTTAATAAAAGAAATGAAAGAAAATATCTACACAGAGAGAAAAAACGCACTAAAATAACTTGATTTAAGTAAACGCACTTAAAACGAGAAAGAAAGTCCATCAAGCCCGACTGTAATATGCCTAGAACGTGGAAAGGTTTTAGAAATAACTTTCATGTGTTTCGCCACACGAACTGTGTGAAGTGTTAAGCTTATTCCAAGCGTCGGTGTTGCCTCAATACAATTTCAAGTATTTGTAAACGGAGGTTTTTCAGTTTTTATACTCTGTACCGAAGGTACACAGAGTATATTAAGTTTGTGTATAAGTATGTAACAGTGAGAATGACTCATTTCCGAGCCCATAAAGTATATATATTCTTGATCAGCATCAACAGACGAGTCGATATAGACATGTCCGTCTGTCCATCAGTCTGCCTGTCCGTCTGTATGAACGCACATATCTCAGAGATGGTAAGAGATGGTGGTTTGACATGTAAGGGACAAATACTTCTTGTACTTGCAGGCAGATCAAGTTTATTTTCAGTTTTAGCCTCGCCCCCTCCCGCCACCGCAATTTGGAAAAAACGTTGTATCTCCCACAGTTTTGTAGACAGATGGTTCGTACCTTTAAAAGATTTTTAGCAATCAAGATTATTTATCGATTTGCCAAAGGAATGATAAAGATCGGATGAACCAGAGTCGAGTTATAAGGAAAACAATCAATTATGATAGGCAGCACCGGCCGGAACGGCGATGGGCAGCACTTCACACACTATATGGCTGTTTTGGCACTTTGTGTGGCTTCTAACTTCAATTGATTAGATATATACAAATTTTGGGGGTAAAGAGTAGGTTATAGTCGGGCTTGACCGACTTTCTATATTGTTTTTAATTGTATTTTCACGGTTTTCTATTAACACACTGTTTTACACTTACAATGTCTCTAACAGGTTTGTCGGTTTACAGATTTTTCTGTTTATCTGCCTACGGTGTGACCATCCCTCAATGTCTTCAAAATACTGCATAGAATTATACACGCATGGTTGTAAATTTGTGTTTGGCATGAATCAGTTTTGCGAGCGATGTTGCTTTTATTCTAAATATTTCCTCCCCTAACTCTAATCTTAACTAACATGTGTGTGTGTGTGTAAGTGGTTCAGACCGGATGACCTCTTCAAGTGGTGTCTCGGCTATCCTGGTCCTTGTCCACTGTCGCTATTAAATTGAATGTTACAAAGAGGGATATCATATATAATGCTACGCTTGGATCGTGGTCGAATCTCATGTTCAAGTTTGAACAAATACCTTAACAATAAAATATTGATATATATTTTATTCAAACAATTTCAAAGACTACAAATTCTAACTATTTTCATATATTTTCCAATCAGCATAAGCGTAACAGATCTCTACCATCTCTCAACAATTGTCTTTGTCTGGTTAAAAGGTAGCTAAGAAACTAAATTTGATCATTTTTTTTTTATAAAATTCCAACTTTTTTCCCCCTTTTTCATACCCCGATCACACTTTCAGTGCTTTCACTGTGCAATTTCTGCTTTGCAGCTTGCATTTATGTTTTGATTGTTTCCAAAATCAATAAATTACTGCCATATAACTGGTTCATCTGTATTAACTGGTTTAACAATTAAGCGATCAGCTACTACTATTTCTCCCTAATTAGACCCGTTTTAGCCAATGACATCAACACACAACCTTAAATCTTTGCTTGCATAAAATTCTTATTTATTTATCAACGGATTCGACAAAACATCTATGGATTAGGCATGAGCATCCTTGGTGGGATGGGCGGCAATCCATTCGATGGCACGAGCGATGGCTTCTGGAATTGGTGGGGCAACGGGCAGCAGATCACTGGATGGCTGATAACCATGCTCATCGGCCACATAGCTGACCTTGACGTGTTCACCCTCAGGTGACACCCACTCAAATGCGCCTTCAATGTTGCCATGAACATCACCAGTAGCGTGTTGGCTAACTCCATTGTCCAGATCCAAAGCAGTTTTGAAACCATCAGGATTCACCTCATCGAGGCGTGACTTGACTTCAACAACATCATTGGCGACCACGAGGGCAGCAAGAGCACAGATAAGCAACTAGAAATGACAGACAGAGCTCCTCAGTGGGTGAATTCACTCAACACACTTGGCCGATTTACTTACAAACTTGAACATCTTTGATGAGAATTGTTTGGTCCGACTAGAGAACTTGAGAGACTGATGCTTTCAGTGGGTAATTTTTGGCTTTATATACAAATTCGGTTCAATCCGTTCGCTGATAATGCACAAACAAACGAGTTTTTTGCACAAACTAAATCATTTAAAGCAGGACAGGAAACTGCATGAGTTTGGTGTATCAAAATTAGTTAAACAATTAATATTCATATATAATTGAAAATCGTAAAAAAAAAAACAGCTGATTGTGGCCGGGAATTTATGGATAAGATTCAAAATTTCGACATGACATTTTGAAGAAATTCGTTAGTGAAAGAAGAAACTAAATTTACCAGTAATGAAAAGAATGAAAGTCAAACAAAATATAAAACTTGGGGGGCTGAGTAATGCTGCATCGATTAGGAGATGTTTTATAAAGAATGAAGCGGATTTTACTTAGGTAGATGGATAGAAGTGAATACTGAGGTAAAACCTAACTTTAAAACAGTAAATTTCCAAGACTGCCACAATCAACCCCTGACTGACTGACTGATTGACAATCTACTCACAGCCTAAACGTTAACCAAGCTGAAACTTGGACAGTTGATGAAAGTGGGGTTTCCCCAAAAAGTGTGAAAACGTACGGAAAGCTTTAATTGATAGGATTATTGTTGTAGAAGTAAAATGGAAAACCACCAAATTGCGAAAAGATCAGAAAATGTGGGATACAAGGTTAAGCCCTATATCTGGGAATAAATAAATATACATAATTCGGTAAATACAACCACAAGGTCAAAGATGTCCACATCAATTTCCCCTTTCTTATAATCTGTACCAAAGGTACAAAGAGTATTTTAAGTGTGTGCAAAAGTATGTAACAGGGAGAAGGAATCATTTCCGACCCTATAAAGTCTATATATTCTTGATCAGCATCAACAGCAGAGTCGATATAGCCAAGTCCGTCCGTAAACAATATGTATTCTAGATCAGCATCAAAAGCCGAGTCGATGTCCTTATGTTCGTCTGTATGAACTCACAGTTCTCAAAGATGGTAAGAGATTGAGGTTAGACATGTATGGAACATATATTTCTTATACTTGCAGGCAGTTCAAGTTTATTTTCAATTCTTGTCACGCCCACTCCCACCCCCGCAATTTGGAAAAAGCGTCATATCTCCCACGGATTTGTAGGTAGATGGTTTGGACCTGCTAGAGATATTTAGCAATCAAGATTATTTATCGATTTGCCGAAGAAATGATAAAGATCGGATGAACAATACTCAAGCGATGACCAAAAGAAAGTTAATTCCCCCGCTCAGGCAGTAGCGGCGTCATCTATTGGTCAGTTTTGAAAATCCCTCATTGTTCAATGCAAGTAGTGGCGCCATCTATTGTTCAACAGCGCTGATTTCAGCTGCTATTACAGTCGGGCTTGACCGACTTTCTTACTTGGTTTCTTGTCTGGACATTGGTGAATAATGCGCAGTACATTCAAGTTCAAGTCCACTTTCTGCCCAATGGACCGAGGGGCGCGGCTCACCAATGCTTAGGACAAACATAAAATTAAGTTAGTTTCGATCTGAACGCCTAAAAAATAACTCTATTTTATCATCTTATTAGTAATGCACTCCAGGTCATATATAACATAATTTTTTGTCGTTAGCATTTTCAAAAAACCATTCTTGATTCGTCTAAGCTGTACATTTATAGTTAACAAACTCTTTAGCTATAAACTTGTTCTAGTTTTTTTAATTTTTCATTCCTGACCTACCTTTCAGTCACATAATTTGCAAAACTATGTCAACTTTCGATCTCTAATCGGCTTAGAAACAAGCGTATTTGCTGTTACAAAAATTCAGCTTCTTTCATAAGCAAAATTTGCACAACTCGTTTGCACAAGGCAGACGCTTCAAATTGTTTGCTTATGCAAATTTATATTTAGAATATTAAAAAAGGTTAAAGTCTTTTCATTTAAATGAAGATCCAAGCTTAACATTCACTCAATACAAGTATTGTGCATATTTTTGTATAAGTTTTAATTACTAAAATAGTCAAAGAGATATTAAAAAGATTTTATGTTCTTGAATTTTATATTCATTCTTGTTTTTTGATTTTTAGATTTTATGGCATATTTTTGGGAGTGCATAAAAATTAAGTTTTTGATTGAGATGTGTGTTTGTATTTGATGACAACTCTGCAGAAAGCTTTAGCTAATCTTAGCATACTTTTAAGCAATTTGAACATATTCTTGATGAAAAAACAATAATTTGAAGCTGAAATAAGCAATTCCACTTCAGAAATTCTTGACATCTATGGATCATCAGATTATAACTATTATCTTATAAAATTAAAGGTAAAATATTATATTACCTGTACAAAAGATGGCATCAATGGTATTAAATCGAATCCGACAATGTTACAACCAACTTCATTTCAAAGCCTCATCATTAGGCTTTCTCTTTTTCAGTTTGTCAACTTGTGAACTTTTGTGCCAACAAAAACCTATTTGCGGGGGTAGTTTACTTTTCTACTTTCATTTGAAGAAAACTACAGCTGAAGGCCATCGAATGCTGCAAAAAGCTTACGGGGGCGCCAAAATCGACGCCAAGGGCGAACACTCCCTTTCTGTATTTGGTGGGAGCAATTGGGCGTGGTGAACTGTGAGCTGCTACAACCGGGTGACACCAGCCGGTCAAAACATTCCTTAAAACGCTCAAATGGGAAGTCCCAGTCTATATCGATATGTTCGACGATAAAACGGTGTAAAAAAAAACAATACTATTGATATTTTCAATATTTTTCAATAAAAACCCGGATCTTAACAATGAACAGGTCTATTGAGGTAATTGAGGCATCATTTAAAGCGTAATATGAATTACATTCTGACTGCGCATAAAAAATACAGATTTAGGGCCGATTTCTCATCTTCTACATAGAGCAATATGTCACATAAACTTACAAATAGCAGAGTAAATTGTGGTCTTATCTGACACATAGTAGCTATCTGGAGGAAGAGAAATCGCCCCTTAATGTATGTTTACTAAACTAACAAAAGATATTTGTTTTTTATTTCATTTATAACATAAGAAGTTCTGCAAACTTATTCATGAATTTAAATTTATTTCGGTCCAAAAGTGAATAAAAGTATTTACTTGTTATCATCTTTTAAAATAGAGCATTCGAACTATAAAGCATAAGAAAAAAACTTCTTCAGTTAAATCTACGGAACATAAAAACTTCTAATAATACCAATAACACTAGTTTACAGCCAAGAAGACCCATTTCTACTGAAACTATTTTTAAGTGTAGTTTGGATTGGAGAAAAAATTCATAGATTTCCTTCATCAATACCTTATTATCTTTGTAAAAGTGCGAATCTTAAGTCAAAAAAATAAAAATTGTTTTTTTGGATTTTTTTATATTTTTCCTAGGCGATTAAAAATGAAATTTCTTGAATTTTCGAGCAAAAAATTGATTTGTTTTTAAATATTTTTTTTTATTTTCAAATATTTGAAAACTTTGTTCTACGTTATTATTGAAAATTTAATGACCTTCCAATTCGTATCTTGCTTGACACCATCTGACGATTATGAATTGAGATATGGCATAAAATGTAAGTGCACCCACCGAAAAAATGAAAAAAACTCATATTTAAAAAATGGAGCCATGAAAAAAATTTTTGAAATTGATTTTTGAGATCACCAATCCAAACTACACTTAAGAATAGTTTCAGTAGAAATGGGTCATTTAATTTTTTTTTTTTTTTGTGAACCAGTGTAATCGTTATGAAGACCCGTTGAGTTATGTGCTCATCGGTCATTCGACTTCTGGTGTCAGAAACCACAATTTTTAAATGCCGAAGCCAATAAGATATGACTGTGCCAAGTCAGAAAGCACTGGCACTGCGTTTTTCTCTTCCATCCAGCCTTTTTCAACCTTTCCAATCTTTTTTAAAGATGCTTTTACTGTGCCTTTATATTTGTTGAGTTGCCACTGGTCTGTACAACTTTATTGCACAGTTTGCACTGCAATTTCTGTGCATCACCTTTAATAAAATAGCTTATAAACATTTTGCTTTACATGTCCAGAGCACAAGAAACAGTTATGCGCAACATTATGACCGAACACTAAAACAAAAATATTACCAAATCAAAATTCGATTTCCGATATATCGCCTCGGAAAAAAATCCGATAATGATATTTGTCATTTTGGGCAAAAATTTCGATATTTCGATATATCGATCATATTTTCGACATCGCTATTCTCCACGCCCCGTATAGCTCCGAAATTGCCCCTTCGGACTACCATTTGTTTTCATCGATGACGCATGCCCTTCTGTATCAATGAAAGACCTTTGAAAAATGCATTTGTAACAAATTTTTCACAAACTTGAAAAAAAAACTTAAAATTTTTTGTACAATTAACTTTAATATATCTAAATTGTGTACTTTTTAAGTCCTCCCTTGTAATATTTTAGATATGGAAAAATGTTAAATATCAGACAGCTTCTAGGCTTTCCTTAATTTATATTCGATCATAAAATATAAGGAAGTCACGAAATATCATTTACCCAAATCTTGATTATCCACCAAGTCACACTCTCCTTGCTAAGGAACGTGCCTATCAATAGCAAATCGTATGTACACATGCGTACAAGGGCTTAGCCAGCTTTCTGTTGTATGGGCAGCATTGCCTGAACGTTTCTTGAATATTTCTTAAATTATATCAAAAATGATCAAGCTGCATTTGACATGAAATGAGAAACAATCTTCAAAATAATAGAGGAAAACTTAAGCTACAAATGAAAACGCGCATTTTCCGGGAAAAAATATATGATTAGGGGGCCCCCCTAGCAACGCCCTTGCATGCGTATATTCTAGATTTCAAAATTTCAGTCAATGAGTTAATCAAATTCCACCAACTAGCTTTAAAGCAGGGATTAAAGCCGAAACAAACTGTTGAAAAATTTTTAATTTTTAAGGAACACTCCTAGATTTAGAGATTTTTCAATAGAAAAAGAGCTGAAAATTCTCATTCGATTTCAACAGACTGCAAGAGCAATTGTTTTGGTACATGGTTTTTTGTTCATAAAATGAAAACGAATGAATATTTTTCTAAACTTTTTTCTTCTTTTTATGGCTACAAGTCATAGAACAACTTATGCGAAATGGCTACCTTATGCCTTCCAGCAACGCAGAAGTCTTTCTGGCCACTCATCGATCGTAGTGCGCACCTAATGCATGGAGAAATTGTACACTGCGCGGACCAGGGCGCTCTTCAAAGACTCAATATTTGGGTGTCGAGTAGAGCAGGCCATAGCCCCGAATACGGACCACAGTTGGTAGTCCAATGGATTCAGATCTGGGTTACCAGCAGGCCAATCATTCGTAGAAATGAAGTTCGATACATGCTTTTTTAGCCATGTTTGAGTCATTTTTGCCTTGTGAGCTGGAGCGGAGTCTTGTTTGTAAATAATCTCATGTTGAGAGGCTTCACAATCTTTTCCAAAACGTCGGATTGATACACTTTTACCAAAGTTTTGACACCTCTATCACAAAAATGGAGCTTGGTGACCCTATCTTAGGCGACTCCCCACCAAACCATCACATAAGCCGGATGGTGACCTCTCTGAACTCTCAGAATGAGTGCGGACAGCTGTTTGTTGAACGATTCCTTTATGCTGAAAATTTTCTCGTCAGTAAACAGAATTCGTCTGTGTGTGCATTGTTCGCGCACTGGTGAAGCAATGTTGTCCATTTTGTCTTGCGTTTTTGTTTCAATGTTGTTGTGAGCAAGTGGTTGGTGTGTCTCTTGTATGCACTGAGTTCCAAGTCACGTTTTATGATGGTCGATATGTTGTCGTTGCTGATATTCGCACCTCTAGCCAGTCTTTCGTGTGCCCTGAAAACAGTAGAGTCGACACCACCCGTTGCATACTTTTGGACATCTAAATTTAATATAACATTTTGTCAGCTTGAACAAAATGAGATATCTTCACTAAAAACAAGCAAGAAAGTTGGTCAAGCTAGTCTAGAATATGCTGGGTACCTGCCTAAGTTTCTATACAACTGATAACTTTAAAATGTGCCGCCATACGAACTGTGTGGATCGCTGGTATGGGTGTGCACCCTTGGTATCTATTAGAAACTTTTGGCATTATCCTAAATGGCTCCAAAGAAACTAAAAACTCTTAAATCCACTTTCAATTTGTTCATTATCAATTGCATTTATTTGCATATATCCGGATCAGAAATAGAGTAGAAAGGAGTAAAGAAACCAAGGTTTAGTGATGAGCATCGGCACCTGGATGGGCTGCAATCCATTCGAGGGAACGAGCGATGGCTTCTGGAATTGGTGGGGCAACGGGCAGCACTGCACCGGAAGGTTGGTAACCATGCTCATCGGCCACATAAGTGATCTTGACGTGTTCACCCTCGGGTGAGACCCATTCGAATTCACCATGAATGTTACCATGCTCATCACCACTGGCACTGGCAGAATTGCCATTGGCTAGCGCGGATACAATATTGAAACCATCGGGATTGACCTCATTGATGCTCTTCACCACTTCGGTGTCTTCATTGGCCAGGACCAAAGTGGCCAAAGCGCAGATAAGCAGCTAAAAAGGGGGTATAGCTATAGTTAAATGGAACCTCTACTGGGATGCCCAATACTCACAAACTTGAACATGTTGAGGGTAGAGAGTGAATAACTGACTGCTGCATTGTGTTCCGTTTGCGGTTTTTATATGTTATCAAAGTGGGCAGTAACATGTTTTTTTTTTGGGTGGAAGCTGGAACTCGTTCGAGCAGTTTAGCAGCGATTAGGCGAGAAATTATTAACGTAGTTTGGCATTTCGCCGGTTGCCGGGTGAACTTTTGGTGTCAACAGATGATTTTTTTGGGTGTGGACTCCGCTGCAATTGATCAATTGACCACTGCCCAAAGATCACCTATATAAAGCCTGGATTCGGTCAGTGTGAGCCATCAGTCAACGCTCGTTCTCGACGCAAGCTAAGATACTTTTACCAAAATGTTCAAATTTGTAAGTTAAGGCTAGCAGGATTAACCAAAGGATACTAAATCTCTACCCCTGCTATAGGTTATGATCTGTGCTTTGTTTGGTGTGGCTTTGGCCGTCCAAGCTGTGGGTCGCTCTGAGGATGTGCATGCTGAGGTCAAGTCGCTGCACAGTGATGTGCGTGCCGATGGTTTCGATCAAGATCTGGTCGTCTCCAACAGCATCCAACAGGCAGCCAGCGGTGATGTTCATGGTAACATTCATGGCAGCTACAGCTGGATCTCACCCGAGGGCGAGCATGTGGAGGTGAAATATGTGGCCGATGAGCATGGTTACCAGCCTACCGGTTCAGTGCTGCCCACTCCTCCACCAATTCCACAGGAAATCGTGCGTGCTCTCGCCTGGCTGGCGGCCCATCCACAGGCTGAGGAGCACCATCATTAAGCACCCACAATGGACTGTTCTCCTCCCCCCCCCGTAGGAATTGTAGGTGCTTAAGTCATTTCTTTAACATGAAAAATAAATATGCAACGAATAGCAAAATCGAACAATTACAAGTTATTCATTTTGAGGAGGGGTCAAGTTCAGTAATTGCTTCAACTTTAACAAAATTTATATATAATATTAAACAAAAGGCAATTCTAACGGTTTGGGAACTGACACAACCGGTTTAATTTCGCTTTCAATTTCTTGCAAATTTCATAAACAAATGTTATATATTAATAAAACTGGATATATACATACATACTTACGAGGGCTGTCCCAAAGGTTTTATTTTAAAATAATATAAGAAAGTCGGTCAAGCCCGAATGTAATATACTCTGTAAAAGCAGCTGAAAGCAGCGCTGCTGAACGCCACTACAGCCAGGGCGGGAGAAGTAACTTTCTTTTGGTCATAACTTGAGTATACTTCAGAGATTCAAAGATTGGCTTTATCATTTTTTCGGCACATCGATAAATAATCTTGATTACTAAATATCTCTAGAAGGTATGAACCATATATATACAAAACTGTGGGAGATATAAAGTTTTTCCAAAATTGCGGGGGTTTGAAGGGCCGTGGCAAAAATTGAAAATAAACTTGATTTGTCTGCAAGTATAAGAAGTTTATGTTCCATACAAGACAAACCTCTATCTCTTACCATCTCTGAGATCTGTGCGTTCATACAGACGGACAGATGGCTGTTGATGCTGATCAAGAATATATATACTTTATAGGGTCCCCCGAACCTCCTATTTATAAGTTTTCTAAGCTTTTACATAATTCCACCAAGTTTTATTAAAACCGCACAACTATATGGTATAGCTGCCAAACAAAAGTTAGCTCTGAAAAAAAGTCTTAGTAGGAAAAACTTTTTTGTTTTCAATGCTATCGCTTCCAAACTTGTTACTTATCAATATTATATGCTACCACACAATTCTGCCAAGTTTGATCTAAATCTGATGACTATAGCATATAGCTGCCATTGGAACTATCGGTCGAAAAAGTAGTTTTTGGAAGAAAAACTTTTTTGTCTTCAACGCGAACATCCCCAAACCTTGTATTTATAAGTTTTCTATGCGTTCACATAATTCCACGAAGTTTTATGAAAATCGGAAAACTATATACATATTATAGCTGCCATACAAAAGTTAGCTCTGAAAAAAAGTCTTAGTAGGAATAACCTTTTTGTTTTCAATGCTATCGCTTCCAAACTTGTTTCTGATCAGTATTATATGTTACCACACAATTCTGTCAATTCTGATCAAAATCGGATTACTATAGCATATAGCTGCCATTGGAACTATCGGTCGAAAAAGTAGTTTTTGTAAGAACAACTTTTTTGTCTTCAACGCGAACATCCCCAAACCTCGTATTTATAAGTTTTCTCTGCTTTTACATAATTCCACCAAGTTTGATGAAAATCGAACAACTATATAGTATAGCTGCCATACAAAAGTTAGCTCTGAAAAAAAGTCTTAGTAGGAATAACCTTTTTGTTTTCAATGCTATCACTCCCAAACTTGTAAATTATCAATATTATATGCTACCACATAATTCGCCAATTTTTATCAAAATCGGATTACTATAGCATATAGCTGCCATTGGAACTATCGGTCGAAAAAGTACTTTTAGTGAGAAAAACTTTTTTGTTTTTAACACAAACGTTCGCAAACCTCGTACTTATAAGTTTTCTCTGCTTTTACATAATTCCACCAAGTTTGATGAAAATCGAACAACTATATAGTATAGCTGCCATACAAAAGCTAGCTCTGAAAAAAAGTCTTAGTAGGAATAACCTTTTTGTTTTCAATGCTATCACTCCCAAACTTGTAAATTATCAATATTATATGCTACCACATAATTCTGCCAATTTTGATCAAAATCGGATTACTATAGCATATAGCTGCCATTGGAACTATCGGTCGAAAAAGTACTTTTAGTGAGAAAAACTTTTTTGTTTTTAACACAAACGTTCGCAATCCTCGTACTTATAAGTTTTCTCTGCTTTTACATAATTCCACCAAGTTTGATGAAAATCGAACAACTATATAGTATAGCTGCCATACAAAAGCTAGCTCTGAAAAAAAGTCTTAGTAGGAATAACCTTTTTGTTTTCAATGCTATCGCTTCCAAAACTTGTTACTTATCAATATTATATGCTATCACACAATTCTGTCAATTTTGATCAAAATCGGATTACTATAGCATATAGCTGCCATTGGAACTATCGGTCGAAAAAGTAGTTTTTGTAAAAAAAACTTTTTTGTCTTCAACGCAAACGTCCCCAAACCCCGTATTTATATGTTTTCTATGCTTTCACATAATTCCACCAAGTTTTATGAAAATCGGAAAACTATATAGTATAGCTGCTATACAAAAGATGGTTCTCGAAAAAGTCTTAGTAGGAAAAACTTTTTTGTTTTCAATGCTATCGCTCCCAAACTTGTTACTTATCAATATTATATGCTACCACACCATTCTGCCAAGTTTGATCTAAATCGGATGACTATAGCATATAGCTGCCTTAGGAACAATCGGTCGAAAAAGTAGTTCTAGTGAGAAAAACTTTTATATATTCAATGGTAGCGTCTTTATACTTCCCAGCTCTGAATATTATCAGTTTTCACATAATTTTGGGGAGTTTGACAAATGCTCAAAGTAGTGGCGCCGTCTATTGCTGAGTTTGTGAAAAATCTGAGCTAAGAATGTTCGACGAAAATCATTTAAAACTTATATAAATTATACAAGCTGCAAGGGTATATAAACTTTGTTCGAGCCGAAGTTAGCTTTCCTCTATTTTATTTATTTATATTAAACAAATTTCATTTAAAGAATGAAATAAATTTAAACTTTCAATTTCCTTGGATACCATTAAACCATTTATTTTCCACTCAAAATAAAAGCAACCAAAGGGACAGTATGAACACTTGGAGGTTCATGTTTTGTACATATATTAATAGGATGTGATATGGCATCACTCTTTCTCTTTCTTGTTGTGAAAACAATGAGTGATTGACTGCTTCATTGTGGTTTTTAGTTTGCGTTTAACTAAGTGGACAGTAACATGTTTTTGTTTTTGTAGGAACTCGTTTCGGTTTTTTGGCATTTCGCCACTTTGACGGCTGAACTGTTTGTGTCAACAAATGTTAAACTCATAATTCATAGCCATTATCTTTGATCCCACCAAGAATCATATAAAAAGGCAGAGTTTGGCCAGAGTTGGTCATCAGTCAACGTTCGTACTCGAGAAAAGACAAGATATTCCTACCAAAATGTTCAAGTTTGTGAGTGCAAAGGAAGCGAAATCCTTTTCCAGAGCTAATACTTTTCCCTTTCGACAGGTGATGATCTGTGCTTTGTTTGGTGTGGCTTTGGCCGTCCCCGTCCAACACGGACATGCGGGAGGTCACTCCGATGATGTGCATGCTGAGGTCAAGTCGCTGCACAGTGATGTGCGTGCCGATGGTTTCGATCAAGATCTGGTCGTCTCCAACAGCATCCAACAGTCAGCCAGCGGTGATGTTCATGGTAACATTCATGGCAGCTACAGCTGGATCTCACCCGAGGGCGAGCATGTGGAGGTGAAATATGTGGCCGATGAGCATGGTTACCAGCCCACCGGTTCAGTGCTGCCCACTCCTCCACCAATTCCACAGGAAATCGTGCGTGCTCTGGCTTGGATTGCGGCCCATCCACAGGCTGAGGAGCCCCATCGCTCGAGCTATCATCATTAAGTATGATATCACGTTCGAATAAGGAATAAACTCTGGACTGACACCCGCTAGGACTTATAGTTGTATAAGTCTTTTTTTAGCTTAAAATTGAATAAATGTGCAACGAATTTTTGTTTATGACAAAATTATTCTGGTTTTTACACTGGGTCAGGTTCAATATAGCAAATATTTTAAATTGTAACGGTTGTTGGGGAGTTGAATAACCAGTTAGATTTCATTTAAGGCAATGGAAGATCAACTACATGTTACACTGGATCGACCTTTAAGTCGCATATTAGTTTGAAATGTTGTTATGTATGTCCAAAGTAGTTAGTTGCTGTTTGACTTTACTTAGCTCGAGTGCCTTAATGATGCTTATTAGTTTTATATAACAACAATTAAGTGATTAAAATAATTCCAATTTGATATATCCCATTTAAATGTGGACTTTGGAGATTTGTTCTAAGCGTGCTCAAACCTGAAGATCTCTCGCATTGAGTTGGGAAAAGTTACTTAGAGGCAGGGAATGTATTCGGATGTCTACTAAGAAATAAAAGATCCATTAAGGAACATTTGGAATGGATAGTTTTATCATATCCTTTTTTTTTGATATTAGAATATCCATTGTGCATATCCTTTCGACGATTTTCAGTTCCATTGGATGAAAAACTAAGATCAATTCAACATTAAATGTATATTATTTATATGCTTTTTACGATATTGAAACTAATGGATCATCTACAAATATAAGTTTTCTTCTCTCTGTGTATACAGATTCTGTATTACAGAACCGTTTAATACTCCAGAAGCTGAGCTGATATTTGGAATATTTTGGGAGTCGCCATTATAAAAACAATAGACCGGCTCCAAAAGTAACCGGATCAGAACTAAAGATGCTTACAACACGGCGCGAGCATACTCCTAGTCAGAACCGAAGCTTTCTAAGGTACTAAAGTAGTGGGACTTTGCTTGAATAGTGCTGATTTGGTTCAGGAACTATTCTCTAAGAAACGCTTAACATTCCGTTTCATGTGGATTCAACGCATATGCGGAAAAAAGTTATAGTTTTGTGACTTTACATTCGGCTAGCGATCATATCTATGAGTTGAATATCCATTTTCAAAAGTTTCAGTACATCTTTTGGAGAACTTTTTAGATACGTTTCTTGTAGTAACCCTACAAATATATCGATTAAATTACCTAGCTATACAAAAAATAGCCAAGAGGGTTCAAATCACATGTTCTAAGCGGCCAACGGACTGGTCCAAAACGTGAGACTAATTGCTGAACAAACTCACCTCTCGATTGGTCCACGGTTGGTCGGGTATTGTGTGGCATGTGACACCGTTGAAACCACATGTCAACCAAGTGCTATTCTTCCATTTTGTGCCAAAAAAGTGGGTAATCATAGCACAGTACTTTGTTTCATTGATTGCAAAGTTGTAATTTACATTATTCTAGACAAAGTACGGTACAATGATGCTGCCGGCCCACAAATCGCACCAAACAGTGCATTTTTCAGGGTGCATGGGCAGATCTGGAACTGCCTCTGGCTGTTCTTTAAACCAAATTTGGCAATTCTGTTTTTTGGCGTACCCATTGAGCCAAAAATAAGCCTTATCGCTCAAGACAATTTTTTGCATTTCTTACAGAACACAAATTTTGATAGTAAAATTCAATGATTTGCAAGCGCTGTTCGTTTGTTGGTCTTTTAATGGTGAAATGACAAACCTTATTGAGCAATTACGAATCACGCTTTGCACTTGAAACCCACATAGCATAAAAAATCACCCTGAGCTAATTGAAATTTACCACTGGAAAGTATTATCAAAGTTTTAGTTACCTGCTATTTAAGAAGTGGGAAGTAGAGTTGCATATTCTAGTTATTTTGGTGTGCCCCTTTAACCAGATTGTTGGCCCCAAGACCCGCCCATCTCTCTCTACCTCCAATCACTAATCACATTTTAACACTTGACTTGTTTTAATCATCTCCAATTAGCATCATTTATGTGATTGAAACCAGTTCCCCTTCATATTCAGCATAAATCTTCCATATGCTCCAGATATTTATAGAGCATGCTCGTAAAGGCAACTTTAACATTTGATCAAAAATAATTTAATTGTTAATCAAAACTCGATTTGAGTTTTTGCTGAATGCCAAAAGGCGCTAAAATAAAAATCGAAAACCTCACGCGAATTTGTCGTCGCTGCACATAAAAATAATTTAATAATTTCATTGATTTTTATTTTGTTGTGCACAAATTAGCAAGCTAACAACAAACAATAACCAGTTGATATTCAAATCGAATGCCCGTCAACAAAATACTTACCATCTGGTGTGAAACCCAATTGCAAAAGATTACCAAATATGGGATAGTATGTGGGTCCTGTAAATCCATCACTTAAGGGCCTTATGATACGCTTGTAGCGTCGACCATACAAAACTGAACAGATCAAAGCAATGATTGAGAGTAGAAAAATTAATGCGAACATTTTCACACGACGAGCGACTAAAGAAAACTGATTTATACTGAGAATAATGTACATTTTATTATCGCTATCAATACGATTGTGGCTGTCCGATGTGAGTAAACACGGAGGCGGGGTTGGAGGTGAACTTATTTAGAGCTTGCTGTTCTTATAATGACTGAATTAAGAGAATAATAATTATATTAATGCAAGAGAATGCGTGAAATTTGAAAAATGTAATCAAATTATTAATTGATTTAATTAGACGATTACACTTGGCAACGAGTTCCAGTATATTGAAGGATTGGTCATGATTCTGGATGATTTTTGTGTGCTGAACACGAATCTGTTCGAAATTTTTTAGTAATTTGAGCTTAAAGTTGCAAAGAATGGCCTTTTTAGAAGCGATTTGTTGATAACCTTTACTTTTGTTTCTTAAGTTACTATTTCTTAACTTTAAAATAAACTATCCCAAAGAATTGTACAATAGCAGCAGTACAATATAAATCAATGCATTTAATGATTCATTAAGAAACGACAAAGAAATATAAGATGTGGACAATGTGAACTTCAATGAAATGTTAATGGTCTGCCCCGTACATCAAAGAATTCCAAATGAGATCCATATGAACCAAAGGAATTCATTTAATGACAAGGTAAATAATGCATTGCACTTAAGAAATGGTTTCGACAGTTTTCAAAAAATATTCAAATTAAACCTAATGTTCTACAGCCCGGAATTTTAATTTTAAGCTTGGTACGGAGATACCCGCAAAATCGAAAACCCCATATAAATAAAATTATTTTGCACGGATTTCGCAGGTTGCCGTTTCGCGAGTTGGTCTGGAGTTCATAAGCGAAATAGTCATATCGATATCAGAGCGCTGCCAATCGAAGTCAATGTGTCACGCTATAGTCACCCGATAGTAACGTGATGAGTGATTATTTCGCAGCTTTAAAATACACACCTGATCATATTAATAGGTACACACATCAACTGCTGACTTTAAGGTAACAGAAAACAGTTTTATTCATTGTTTCAAACTTAAAATTTGTTCTCATTGGTTCTTAAACTATTTGCTTTTAATAAAATAAACTTAATTGTGACATAGAATTATAATATAACATAAAAGAGATCATTTTGTGTTTACAGATACGTTTTCAGTGTGATCATAACTAATGAGGTACACTTCATGTGTTTCCATTTTGTGTTCTTTTTTTAGGTCAATTAGCATTTCCTAGCTTAGTATCCAGTGTATCCACCTCTATTTTTGAGCCACTACTGCTATTCTTTTTGGCATACTTTTAATAAGAACCTGGCAGGTCTCTACTGGTGTCTCATACCACAGTTTTTGGACACCTTCCCATAATTTTTGTTTATTTGAAAATGAATGCTTTGCCAATTTCGTTTTTAAGTCTCCCCACAAGTTTTCAATGGGGTTAAGATCGGGGGATTGGCTTGGACACTTTTTTTGTGAACCATGGATGAAATTCCTTTCAATTACTGCCGTCGCACAGTCATTCCCAAGCAAATTAATCATGGTTTCATCGCTCCATAACATGTTTCTCCATTTTTTCTCCGCGGTGATTCCTACCCGGTCCTTATGGTCTCTTGCCAAAGTTAGCCTCATGGTGATTTTTTTGTTGCGCATAAGTGGGACTCTTCTGGCAATTCTTCCTGGTAGGTCGGCATCTTGTAGTCGTCTTCGGATAGTTGGAGCACTAACTGAATTCCCAATTTCGGCTGCAATAGCCTTCGATGACTTAAATGGGTCCTTTTTGGTGAAAGTTACTATGTAGTAGTCATAGGGTTTCTGTTGTTTTTTGTGGCGATTCCACGGGTTTCCTGTCTTGGATTTCTTTCTAATGCATTTTTAACAAAATTATGAGACCTGTTCATTAATTTGGCGATGGCTCGTAAAGATTTGCCTTCTGGTCTCAGACTATAGAACCAATCGAGCTTCTTTAGTACAATGAGAATTTCGACCCAGGTTTTCTGAAAAAAAAAAATTATTTAATTCTCTGTATTGATCAGGAGCTACACTTAATTTACCTTTAGTTACCAAAAGATCACTGATTACAAAATTATTCACTTGATACTTGTGAGAAACGGAGACTGTACCTATTATTATAATCAGGCGAAATGTTTGGTGGACTCGCAATTTATAGAAAAGCTTTGATATACGGGACAGCCCCTCTTTCAACTCTTTGTCACAGTGTGGCCAGACATTGACAACAAAAAACCAAAAATTAAAAAGTTGTCAACAATGGTACGAAAAAAGCATCTATAATTAAAATAATTCCGGTGTGTACCTATTAATATGATCAGGTGTGTATATGCAAAGCATATTTTTCATTGCTGCGAAACACAAGTGTGTGACGGTGTGATGTGGCGCGGTGCTTAAAAATGAGTAATAAATGGCGAAACTTTTCATTGGAGGAGAAGGTGGCCCTTATTGATGTAATAAAAGAGAATATTGTTCTGTGTAAAGGTGCTGCGCTTGAAAAGGATGGTAAATATAGTAATTATTGAGTTGAATTACGTAATTGACAATAGTTTGTGTTTTCTAGGAGACCATTGCAACGCGGCTTTGGCTTCGTTAAAGGACAGTTTGCGCTGCCGGCGTGCTGAGCATGCCAAGAGTAGAAGCGATGCATCATGATCCATCGCGATGGTGGCGTACCCATCGCAACTGAAGAAGGCAGCTCCACATATGTCGTTATTGCCAGACTTGTCGGCGTTAATTCTCTTTTACAGAACCTACAGCTCCTTGTACGAGATGGCTGATGATGAGGAACTTTGGCCCTGCTCTAAGTGATTCATTTATGGACGACGGCGATTTTGTATGTCAAACGATGAGCTGCACAACTTGGCAATGGTCGGACTATGGGACTTCTTTGTCACCGCAAGTCGTAGACGACATCTCCTAATCTATGCCGTTGCATTATAAGTAAATGATAACGAGATGCTATGGCCCAAACAGTCGATTCAGCCCCTTCCCTAGTTGTGTCCATAAAGAACCATTTGACTATTAAAATTAAAGGCTACGATGGAACTAAAAACCATTTCATTATTTGCAAAAAAGGATTAACCAAATTCTGTCGAACACTAGGTGCCTTCACTACCGCTTTTTACAAATCACAGAAAGCTATTGTATCAACTATTGCATCATTGGAGGCCACCCTAACTATAAATGTTCCCGCCAAGTTGAATTTGTAAACAAAACAACTAGAGATGAGCGCCTTTTTCGCACTTGCTATCGGCGAAATAATGTGCAGAGATTTCGCACACATTTCGCAAGTATCTCCGTACCAAGCTTTAATATTCAATTTGAACATTCAGAACTTATTGTTTCGTTGTGAATGACAATTTTTTTAGTGGCGGACCCAAATATATCGCATACCGGCTAAGTGGAACAGCATGAGATAGGAACATCCCAGCAGACCAGTGGGATATTAGAAAATTTGGCACACCAAGTTCTTTTGTACCATCTGTGAAGGTTGATGGTGGCTAGTGTGATTTGGCTATAACGCAGTATGCATCGGGTGGCAGCGCTGTGATATCGATAAGGTCATTTCGTTACTTTATTTAAGACAAACTATTAAAAACGTAATTTTTTTACATGGAACATTTTGTTGGTGGGTAAATACCTAGCTATAAATGAATCTAAATTGGTCCGAAAAGAGTGTGCTGTGTACTTTCAATCGCTTCCAATTGAAAACAAGTGTAAAAGTAATTGGATTGCTAACCTATCGACCCAATCAGTTAACAATTTAGAATCAAATGATCTATTTTCATCGCCTTAGCCTAGTTAATTAAGCAATTTAAAAGCCTTGGCATATACTAATTCCTAGTTAAATCTAATTAAATGCAATTTGTTCAGAACCAAACTTAAGAGAAAAATAAATTTAAAGCTTAAATCTGAGCCAGTGACCTTCCTTCACTTAATGAAGATGTCGTTGCAATAGCATAAAATTCAATTAAGTGATTGCCTCAGTTTGACAAACTCAGCAATAAGGACTAGTGTTGATCTGCGACAATAGTTTATGGCCAATGCATATTCCCCATGTGCGTGTGCAAATATTGATCTAAATGAACTGCAGTTTGCCATTCTAGCAAACACCAGCTGCTGTCTATGCTTGGCTTTTATCTCTGGTGTTGTTTGCAGCTACCCAAGGATGCAGCACTTCTGTTTACACTTTGACTTAACCATGCATTCGTATGTCTAAGTCTTACAAGTTCTGGAAAGATTTTAGAAATCCTCTGGTTATTTATTATACCCAATTTAACGCCTGGGGGTGAATTCATTTGGTTCAACGAGTTGGTGAAATTCCATTTTGCTTCAGTTAAGTTGGCCACACACTCCACACGCAACCTCAATTTACATTGATGAATAAACATTTATCTAAACCAAATTAAATGGACATTAATTAAGAGCAAAAATGTTTAACAAAAACCATGCACAAAATTGATCAAGCATTGAAAGGAAACAGCAAATTTATCAGGAAACAAATGAATTTGGTTTTAGCATAATATTTATTAATGATTTTATGCCTAATGATGAATTCCATTTGTGGTGTAAGTGCGTGTCTGTTATGTGTGTGTGTGTGTGTGTGTGTGTGTATGCGTGCCGAGTGAGTTTCTGTAGAGCATTCAACTGCCACGTTGAGGGCCGCCGCCCACACCTGCTCCTCCGCCCGCTCGGCTGGCTTGCACTCACTTGCTGAACTTGAGGCCAACTGTAAGAATGCAACGAAATGAAAGTTAAATAAGAATATGTCAATTAAAAGTTACCAAATGCTTACCTGCCCCACTGCGTGGATTCTTCATTTTGGTGGGCTTCTTGCGAACATCTGACTGACTCATGCCACTGCTGCCACTGGGACCAGGTCCATGAGTATCAATTTGCATGCTCTCATCGCTATCCGAAGTCTGCGTTTTCAAGACTTTCTTTAGATTAATCAACTGAAAATACAAGGGTTGCATTTATAATTCTAACAAGCAGAGCTGACACTTACCTCCTGTTCAATACGTTCCTTATTGTACAGTCTCTTGGCTTTCTCTGAATTGGCAAATTTGATTTGCATATCAATGCAATTGGAGACACCATCACAGGAATTTACCCAGGCCTGCAAAGTTTCCACTATTTTGCCAGTATAACCCGGTGGTATATCACGACCCTGTGCATAATCCACCTCCAGAATGCGTGTGTTTTGGAACAGTTTGCCATGTATGATGTCTGTGAAAGAGTAATCAATGAAAATGAGCAAAGGAATTAAATTTTGTGTGTGTGTGTGCATTTGGCTTCACAATTTGTTTCGGTGTGGCCAGTATTTTTGTTATTAAAGGCATAAGTGAAAAGCCTAAGCGCTCTTGTGGGGACATTTGTCAATGAAAAATTTACTACCCATAAATGGCGTCAATGGCAACCACATTTCAAAAGCTACTTAGGCCTGACAGGTGAGTCTACCATTTAAGTTAAAGCAAGGCACAGCATGAAAAACATTTTAAAGCCTGCAAAAGCATTCAATACATTGATTTGGTACGAGAAACTAACTTCATTTCGTGCTGATTTGTGCCACCTACTGCTAAGGCACAATAGGCGGCTCGATATTTTTCAAAATTTCGATATCAATAATATCAGAAATCAAAATCACAAAATCGGTATAATGATAAATCGTTATTTCCTATAGCCTACAAATCTGTATAGTAACATATATATGTATATCTTGATATAACCATTCGAAGTGCCCTTTGTACAAAACAGAGACCAGCTGTTACTGAACCGCCAGACCATCTAAAAAGAAGTAAAAGACTTTTCTTACTACAAACATAAGGTTAGATCATTACTATACACATTGAATCAAGCAAAACCAGACTGTAGCAAACAAAATAAACATGATTTTCGAAATATCATATCGGAATATTGTATTTTTACCAGAGCTCGCAAAGTATGGTCAACCAATTTTTTCTATGCTGATTGTTCACCAATATAACAGGGACAGGGACTCACTCACTCTCTCAACAGAGCACTCGATTTTGGTTTTTCTTCAAATACACACGATGCTGTCTTACGATATCAGCTTGATGGGGATAAAACAAGCCAAGTATCAGGGCAAAGTGTCTTTTTTGTTGTTTTTACGCTAAGAATTTGTTGTTGCGTTACACATTTCATCGCAGGCAAAGCTTCATAGAGGAAGGGAGAAAAAAAACGAGAAGGCCAAGCTAACTTCGTCTGTGCCGAAGTTTTTATACCCTTGCAAATGCTGTTTTTGAAATGTCAGAGTCTAAGAACATAAAAATCTAACAATTTTTTAACTAAAACCCATTTTCCTACAGGTAAACAACTGATTTCAACCAATTCGCGAATCTTTTTGAAAACATATCAAATTAACAATCGCGGAGTTTAAGAAAGATAAAATTTAAAACAGATAAGTTTTTCTCACTAAGACTCATTTTCCGACCGATCGGTCCAATGGCAACCATAAGATATAGTCACCCGATGTCGATCAACTTTTTCAAATTAGTTTAATATTAAGAATCACCGACTTTAAGAACTAATTATTTGAAAACAAAAAAGTTTTTTTTACTAAGACCCATTTTCCGACCGATCGGTCCTATGGCAGCTATATGTTATAGTCATCCGATTTTGACAAATATTTGCAAATCTGTTTGAAAGCATATAATATTCATTATCGCCGAGTTTTTTGAAGCTAGCATTGAAAACAAAAAAGTTTTTCTTACTAAGACCCATTTTTCCACCTATGGTTCATATGGCAGCTATAAGATATAGTCATCCGATCTTGACCAAAATTTGCAAATCTGTTTGAAAGCATATAGTATTAACAATGGCAGAGTTTAAGACCGCTAACATTGAAAACAAAAGGTTTTTTTCACTAAGACCAATTTTTTGACCGATGGTTCCTATGGCAGCTATAAGATATAGTCATCCGATCCGGTCGGTTCCTACATATTAGCAGCGTGCAGTAAAATGAAGACTCTGTGCAAAATTTCAGCTCGATAGCTTTAAAACTGAGAGACAAGTTTGCGTAGAAACAGACGGACAGACAGACAGACGGACAAAGCTCAATCGACTCAGCTCGTCGCCCTGATCAAGAATATATATAGTTTATGGGGTCGGAAATGAATATTTCTATGCGTTGCGAACTTCTGGGCAAAATTATAATACCCTTGCAAGGGTATAATAACACACAAGCATGCATACACACTTGAAGTTTACTGAGGCACACGCGCAAAACACGCAAAGTGTCTTCTGGAAACAAATGCACAAAAAAAAAGAAAGCAAAAACAAATTCTCGTTGATTGAACAAAGAGCATGTTAAGAAAAGACAGAGGTGAAATGTTATTTGGTTTCCCTTTTTTAACGTGTCCGAGGGTTATTGTTTTTTTCTGACTTTTTATTGATATTGTGCGAAAGAGTCTTTATTAGTATAATGCCATTTTATAAACATTTCTAGACAACATTTCAGCAGGCCTGCTTAAAGAGTGTTGTTTTTCTTTATACAATCCTTTGCTTAAGCTTTTTAATCTATCGCTTGAATCTACTGTGTTTCCGAATCTTTGGAAACAATCTTTTATCATTCCTTTTCATAAAAAGGTGCGGAAAATCTGATATGTCCAATTATAGGGGTATAGCCAAGCTTTCCGCTATTCCAAAATTATTTGAACAGAACTTCTAACCTCATCCTACCAGCACTATTGTAAATCGATTTGATCACCTTTCAAGCATGGATTTAGAAAGCGTCGGTCAACTACGACCAATTTGGCTTGTATTTACCTCAATGGTTAACGATGGATTCCTTTTAAAAAATCAAACTGATGTCATCTATACCGACTTCAGTAAAGCATTTGATTCTGTGAACCACAATCTTCTCCTCTTTAAGCTTGATCGTTTAGGATTTCCTTCCTCTTTTCTGCTAAAAGATAGAACTCAAAAAGTTCTGCTTCGCTCTAATACTTCAAAGCCTGTCCTTGTCACTTCTGGTGTGCCACCTCGGCCCTTTTTTTACTCTTTTAGATTGGCCTTCTCGTTATTAATGATCTCCCCTCCCCACAATATTGTCTTATTCTCGGATACTTATGTACGCCGATGATGTAAACTTTATTTTATACTTCAACGACGTGACGCATTCTATCAGACTGCAAGATGATTTAAACTCCTTGCAGTCCTGTTGCTTGCTTCATCAATTACACCTTAATTGCTCCAAGTGCATGTTTATGACTTTCCATCGTTGCAAACCTTCGCTGGCTACCTATACGATTGGCATAGAACCCTTGGAACGAATATCTACAGTCGTTGATCTTGGAGTTCTTTTTTAACCCAAAATCGAGTTTTAATCCTCATATCTCCTCTATTGTTAATAGAGCGAAAGGTGTTCTTGGATTCCTTAAACGTTGGTCGAAGGAATTTAATGATCCATACACCACAAAGCTTCTGTACACTGCTCTAGTCCGTCCTGTACTTGAATACTGCTCGTCCGTCTGGTGTCCGCAATATAAAAAGTATATCGATCGAATTGAATCAGTTCAAAAGCAATTCTTGCTATTTGCCCTACGTGGCTTAAATTGGGACCCTAACCATTTTCCTTTCCTTCTAGGCCAACTAGAAACTATTTTCCTTTAATCTTGCCCAGATGCACAACTGATTATACCCAGCACAATCGTTTTCGGGTCTTATGTCAAGAATTACAATGATCTCTATCACCTGCTCTCAACAGAACTCTCTCTCTTCTCTCTAAAAACGTCTCTCTATAATTATCATCCGGGGAAATCTCTGACCACTCCCAGCTGTGAGTAGGGGCATAGCTTGCCGGACTGCCTCCCCCACCGGATCAGAGATTTTCCGGTTATTTAGTTTTAAGTTTTACGTATACATTTTTTATTTTTAAAGTTTACTTTTAGATAGTTTTTCTCTCTATCTCTGTTTTATTTCTGATTTATTATACAATTATAATCTTATTTTTTTCTTTGTTCCTACATAACTATAGGTTTTGATTTTTCTCTCTCTCTCCCTCTTCTCGATATCTATATTATTAAAGTTTTTGTTAGCTCTAATAACGTCTCTGACTACAATTGGCTGTGAATAGGGGCATAGCTGGCCGGACATGAAAATAAAATTCCCCCACCGTGTCGGAATCGTTATTAGTTTATTTTGTAATTTTATTAGATTTTCTTTGATAGGCTTCCATAGCTCATAAAATTTTGTGTGTAACGTATTTATACTTTTGTTGACAGCCTTTGTTTGTCGACTCCAAATAAATAAACAAATAAATAAAAAAATAAAATCCTCTGTACTTTTTAGATCCTTGATTCCAAAGTTAATTGAAAGATCTATAAAATCAAAAAGCTACAGAAAACATGGCACACTGGCACACAATCGAATCTTTGGCTTAAGAAGTATCAAAATCAGTATTCGGGGTTTTTGGGTTCTCTGATTTCATTTCTGGCAATATTTCTCCGATCGGTGGGGAGAGGACTGACTTATGGGGATGGAAAAGGGGGTAAAATGTAAAAAAACAAGAAAGAAAGTCGGTCAAGCCCGACCATAACATACTCTGTACCCATACACTCGCATTTGCTCAGGAGTCAAACGGCCAGTTAACACCCCGCGCACAACGCGGTGCGCTCTCTAAGTTTCTCTCTCTCTCTCTCTCTTTCTCTCTCGCACTAAGATTGCCTGTGTTGAACGGTTAGGGTATGTTACTGTGGTTGTTGGTGGGGGGTGGTGGGTGGTGTTAACTGGCCGATTTTTGCCCATAACTTGAGTATCGTTCATCCGATCTTGATCATTCCTTCAGCAAATCGATAAATAATTTTGTTTACAAGGTATCTCTAGAAGATTTATCTCCAAAACTGTAGGAGATATGAAGTTTTTTCCAAATTGCGGGGGCGGGAGGGGCGTGGCAAAAATTGAAAATAAACTTGATCTGCCTGCAAAGTATAAGAAATATATGTCCCATACATGTCAAACCTCTGTCTCTTACCATCTCTGAGATCTCTTCGTTCATACGGACAGACAGACGGACATGGCTATATCGACTTGGCTGTTGATGCTGATCAAGAATATATATACTTTATAGGGTCGGAAACGATTTCTTCTCCCTGTTACATACTTTTGCACAAACTTAATATACTCTATGTACCTTCGGTACAGAGTATAAAAATACAAATGAGGTATTATTTTCTTAGGTTTTTAAGCGCTCTAATTACATTTCTGGCAATTTTGCTCTTTACTTTTTCGATCGGATAGGAGGGGTTAGCCCGATTTGGACAATTTTTGGTACACGCTTATTTTAAGTGTAGCCTAACATTCTGGTAGAGTTTCGTTTTCTTGGAATATAAAGCTTTTAGAGTGTTGTGTTACTGAATGTCAATTCTGAATATCACTTTCAGAAGATTTCGAGAAAATTATCTCTGCGAAATTGAACCGAACGTTTTTTGCAGAAGAAGAAGTTCCTGTTCGTCATCAGGTTCAATAGGTCTTTACTTTTAAAGTTAGGAAACCCAAAAGTCATGCACCGATCCGGTTCTAAGGCTCTCGTTTCTGTTCCGATTTGCAGCCTTGTTTGAAATTTTCAATTCCATTTTCTTTTAAAACTTTTGTTTGAATAAAGTTAACATTTTAAGTGTGTGTGTGTGTCTAGTTTTTACGGCTTATTCCCTTGGCTATTCGTTTTCATAGGCAAGTCAACCGCAACTCTTCCAGCAATTAAACTGATTAGAAAACTGTGTTTTTATACACAACTCACACACACACACACACGAACACCCAAGCTCGTATTGCATTACTTGCTGAGCAATTAATAATAATGGAAAGCCAGCAAATCCCAATATTAAACAAGTTGGGGGGACGCCGCCTCGCTCCAATGAAAAATAATCAAATATAAATGTTTCAACTTTTGTTTTTGATATTTTACAGCTTTTTGTGTGGGGGCGGAGGTTTAGGGCTTAGTAGTGATTAGCTTTGTTAGTGTGTGTGTGTGTGTGTGTGTGTGGGAGTGTGTCTGTCAGTTGCCAGCAATATTACCAAAATCCTATCCCAAGTTGTAAGCCAGCAAATGCAATTTGATGGGCAAGAAGGATGCCGAGCAGTTAGAGTAATTAATTTGAAATTGTTTGTTGTGTTATTAAGCGCGCTTAAAATTTATAACAGTTGGATTAGGGGACATTTCGGTTGGACAAAACTACGGCAACTCTGCCCCAACTTGGCGACCTTGATGCTGCCAAGTTTCCTCCGAAATATATTCAAGTCAAACATATATTTTTTTTCTTTCTAATTAGCTTGAGAGCTATAAACATTCAGTTTGATTGAATTTGACAACCAGCAGTCAGCAGCAAGCAACAAATAATTGAAAATCTACGAAAAGCCGCAAAGTCGGGGTCTGAGGGGGTTGCGCGCGGGCCGAACCGCAAGTGTTGGAAAATTTTTGCGGCATTTTGCCGTTGACATATGTCTTGGTTGCGTTGCGTGTCCCACAGTATGGTGAGTTGTGCGTGAAATTCGACGGCAAAACAATCAATCATGCTTACAGTTGGCCATAAAAAAATAAATTTTTTTTTTTCAAAAAAAATTTCGTTGACGGACAGCGAAATGATTCGCTTGAGATGGTTTGGGTGGGGTGAAGGATGGTGTGAGTGGTTTTTGATTAAATTGAAATTGTTTGAGTAGTTGGGGGGTGCACTCAACTGTTAAGGGCTGTTATCCTGGCTTCTTTCTACTGAAAAGTAAGTAAACGATTCCGTTGGACTTTCATCTCTTTTGATTTATTCTTGAAATAGTTTTAAGGCAATAAAAATATGGACGATACTGGCAGGCTCATGCATGTAACTGGCGGAACAAAGCATCGAGCAAATAAGAAACACAGTAGCAACATCTGCTCATCAAAAAACCACTCAACCTCTTAACTTAAATCTCAATTTGGAATTTATCTTCTCTTATTATGCATCTTGAATTTGCATTCTCTTAACCAACAAAATCTGCTGTTTTTTAAAGTTTTGAAACTAACGAGGCTATTAAGTAAAATGACCAGCCAAAGCAAAATCTTTGTGTGCACGCACCTGGCGCCGACAGCTTTTAAACAACTTGAGCAGACAGACAACCCCTCCACCTTTTACCTTCAATTGAATCAATTTTATACCCCAGCATAAAAAACAAGAAAGATAGTCGGGTCAAGCCCGACTATAACATACTCTGTACTCCCTCAAAGTTTGTAAATATGTGATCAGTTTAAGTAAGAAGCCACACAAAGTGGCAAAAAAGGCATAAAGTAGTGTGTGAAGTGTCATCATGGTTAGTTTTCCTTATAACTCGACTATCGTTTATTCCATATTAAAATGAATATAGTGAAAAATATCAAGTACGAATGCAGTAAACTTGTTCCGAAGATGGATTAAGTCCTTTTTCCTTTGAATAATCTTTTCGGAAAGAATCATGATACAATGAATACAAGATAGTGCAAAAAATTTGCTCCATTTCGCATGCGCATAACTTTGTGAGTCTGTGGCGTTATTTGACAGATTAGTCTTAGGTTGGGAAATTGAATTTTGCATTGCACCACCTTCTATTTTTTGTATCATGGTCGATAAATAATACTGATTACAAAACTGTGGAAGATTTGAAGATGTATGATTGATAATAAACTTGATCTGACTGCAAGTATAAGAATTTTATGTCCCATACATGTTAAGTCTGCCGTACATGTGGCGATAGCATTTGGTGAAAATTCTATGAATGCCAGTGGAGCTGAAATTTGTAGATTCTGGGAACAGAACAAATGTGGCTTGCTCTGATGAGCTGTTGGAGTTGTAGTTAAGTCGATTGTAACCTCGCGCTATTGCCGTTGCTTCGATTGGGGTTCTATAAGCAAGTTCTTCGAGCAGGCTGAGGTTGCCTATCGTCGAGGTAATTGTTTTGCCTCTAGTTGAGGACTTTGTAGTTAAGGTGACTCTAATTGAAGACTTAGAAGTGTCTCTAGTTGAGAACTTTGAGGTGCCTCTAGTTGAGGACTATGATTTGCCTCTAGTTGAGGACTATGATTTGCATTGATGAGGACATGTTTGATATAGGTAATATCAATTAGGTATGAGTGCTATGACAGAACTTGAATCAATAAGAAAGTTATGTAGATAGATTGAAAATTTGGAGCTGATACTTCCTTGTACGGCAGGCCAATTTATGTTCTCTTTCAAAGGACGGCTGTAGAATAGACAGCTACTTTAGTTTTCCTGCGTGATGTTGCTGTTATTGGGATTGAGCATCCGGCAATAAACTGGCCGGAGCGAGCACAACTCAATGTTGTCATTTCACAAGAACTCGCAAGGGAGCTATATTTGCTGATTTTGTTTGCGAATCAGGCGTATTCGAATTCATTGTTCAATTGCGGGGTCACCAATGTGATATATTACGAATGTCTCCACCATTTATTTGTATTTTATTAATCTTATGATTTTACAAACTTAATATGTGCCCTTCTGCGGCCATCTTCAAAGAAAATTTAACATAGAAGCACAATATGCTGCGTCGACAACTTTTCACTAAGATATTTGTCAGATGTTCGCTGTCATTTTGGCTCTCTGAGTTATTTTTTAACTCTCCTTCTAAGCACCGTGTTTTCCTATGACGATAATAATTTTGAGCAAAGCAGGGCATCCACACATGAATTTGTTCGACGAACAAATTTGTCAAACAAGAATTCATTTGCCCACTAACCAGGCCAACATTTCTCACGAACATAATTTACTTGAAAATCTCAACGAGAAAACATGAAAATATGGCAGCGAAAACTAACACAATCATGGCCTAGATGGCAATACAAATTTGCTTTAAGCATTATTTCATAATTTTGGGGACATTCAATAAATTCCAGCCACAATTCGTTGCTCATTCGCAAATATTTTTGACAAATGATGTTCGTGCACTTGTTCCCATCCATTGGACGAACCATGTTCGCACGAACACACGCAAGATAGAAACGTTTCTATTCTCTGCGAACAAAAAGTCGAACACAACAAACTGTCACAAAACCTCCACTAATGACGAACATTTCGTCGAGCACAACAAATTTGTCGAACAAATTCGTGTTTGGATGCCCTGCTTAAAGTATTTTGTGTTCACCATGGTGTAATTATACAAGATGAAGTCATTTTTGGGGTTTGGTGAAAATTATTCAGTAGCAAAGGGCATGTCAACGTGCTCTGACATGTTCATACCCAGCGGCGCAAAGGTGAATGAGGTTGGTAACACAACATGCTTCGCAGTAGGTGCCCACGTAATGGGAATATCTCGCTACGTTTGGAATACACAGTTGTGTGTAAAGATTTTTTGAAACTTTGACTTCATGTGACTTCGGATTGAGTTTTTGTTCGTGTGTTGTATAAGAGCTGTGTCATGTTTGTGTCAATTGACTTTTGAAAAAAGTTATCTCGGTAGGCAAAGTGCCAATTGCTTATATTCTTAATTATGATTTTGTCGCCAGATCTTCCTTATGCCTAATAGTCGAGTGAGCTAACGCGTCGTTTTCCGTGTGTTTCTGTGTTTGAGGTCCCCCTTCCAACTTTTAAAAAAAATTTTTTTGAATGTTGATCCTTATTACAATCCGATACACCTAGTACTCAACAATTGTAAAGGTTGTAAAGTATATGTCATACAACTTCATACATCAAGTGGGTGGACGCATGCATAGCTAGTCCACATGTCCACACACAAATTTCGAAATGGTGTGTCGTCTTGTGAGCTGAACGCATACTTTGTTGCTAACATTTTCTGAAATGATATATTGAGTTGTAATCATTGCCTTTGTCAGAAAACGACAGCTTTTATGCGACCACATTGAAATGAGGTACCGAAAAGTCCTTTAACTACTCTCTCTGCCTCTCTTTGGTTGTGAGAGGAGAGAAACACATTATTTTGTGGTTTTTTCTCTCTGGTCTGGTTGGGACCGTTTCGTCAAACTCACGCATAGAAAAGGTCTTTTGAGCACCGATGCACTTGTGTGCGTTTGTATGTCAGTTCGTGCTTACATGTTGATGTGAATTGATCAAGTTTAAGTTAAAAGATCTAACCGTACATATTTCTGTATGTACAACAACGAAACTCCATGTATACAGCAAATTCCATGCGCTCTCTTATTCTCTCTCGCATGGACTCTCTCTGCTCACGCAACCTTTTCAAATAACATTTTGACAGTTTGGTCTTCGAGAAGCGCGCATTTTAAGACCAATTGACTGAGTTGGACCTGTTATGCGGTTGCTGTTAGACCGATCAGTGCAGTGTGGTCAACCACAGCCACTTAACAGTGAGCGCGAAAACAGAACACATTCGGTTGCGGGAAGCCCGAGAGCGCTTTTGTTTTGTTTTTTCGGTCAGTGACGTGAGCAGAGCGAACTGAAAAACGGTTGACAGTTATTTACCAGCTATGGTTGTAATCTAAAGCCGAAGTGTTTTCTGTAATACGCCCACATTTCCGATTACATAGAACTGTGTTTTGAATACAGAATGCCAACGAAAACGGCCAAGCTTACGTAAATGTATAGAGAGTTGTAATCGATACTTGAAAAAGCTGCCAGCCTTCAAAGTGTTTTTGAGAACATCTAACTTGTAATGGGGATTTGCGTCGCTGGGTAGTAATTGACATATCAACTGGTACTCCTCTCGCATGGTGAATTTCTGATGACTCTACCTTGGTATTTATTCAATGGTTGTCACAATGAAGTATCTGTTTCTCAAAAAAGACGGGCGCTTCAAATTGTGATTCTATGTTAAATCTTCTTTGCTATGTTGTATGACTCTCCATGACTGTCTATGTATGACTGTATATGTGTTTTGATAGATGTTCTGTCGCCACAATGCTGATCTAGAATATATATAGTTTTTAAAAGCCAGGACCCCCTGGGTGGCGAAGACATTTCGCTATTTACACATATACGAGCCGGACGCATGCCGAAGCTGAGACCAAGCGAGTAAACAGGCCTTCAGTCGCTGGTTCACGGTGCTTTAACTTCGCACACCAATACACTCTCACTTTTTGGCCTCGCTCTCGTTGACCAACGCTACTTTATAAGGTCGGAAATGATTCCTTCTACCTGTTACATACATTTGCACAAACTTATAATACTCTGTGTACCTTTGGTACAGAGTATAACAAACGAAAAAAACAAAAACTTATTAATTGAAATTTAACAAAAAGCTGCAGTCACTAGCAGCATCAGCAGCAGGGGATAGAAGTCGTCTGGTTAGTTGGCACTTAAAAACCGCAAAACGCGAACTTCTACCATCAATATTAAGTCAGGGGGCAGCAGCAACTATTGAAAACTTTTCACCTAAAACTGACAACCACAACTAAACACACAAAGAGAAAGATGGGGGGGGCTATCCCCCAAAAACTTTCATTGGCAGTTTACAACAATGTGCCGCAGGCGCCCTAAACTATGCGGTGTAATCAAAACCAGCTGCGCTTGTCTCAAAGGAATTTTTGAAAGAATCTGGCACTGGCATATGGAGTTAAGGTTAACTGAAGGCAACTGAAACACTGGTAACAGGTAAAAGCGCTGCAGTCGAGTGTTTTAACTACATTTTGCATTTTACAAAGCAAAAGACGTATCCATTTCTGTAGCTATCGTGGGAAAAAAGTCCTATATAAAAATGAGAGAAAATGTGAAGCTTGGGAAATCACTTTTCCCCCCCATTTTGGGGGTGAGTCGGGTTGAACACGAAACAAAAGCCTGATACAAGTGCAACCCGTTTAACCACAACCATTTTGTACACTTGTTTCTGCTATGCAAATCCCCCCCAAGTAACAAACGAAAGAAACAAAAATTGAAAACAAAATAAGACCAAGTCAAAGGCTCAAGTACGCCTTAAATTATGCGCGATTTGTCTTTGACATGAGCAGGGCAAAAGGAAGCAACCACAAAAGAAATTAAAGTCCACACACACACACACACACCCCTTAAACCGCACTACCTACATGCAAAAACTATGCGCCAACCAAGAAAACTACACGTATATAATAACAAAAACAACTTTAGTTGCAATGACATTTTGCGTCTCAGCTGCAGCGCAGCAACCTGGGAAGGAACAGAAGGTTTTTGTTGCCAAGCAATAGTTTAGGTAGGTTTTTTAAGTAGACAAAGGGGAAAATATTTTTATAAAAATGCAACGGTGGCATATTTAAGCAAGCACGGGCAACAGTCAAATTATTTTTTGATAATTAAGTTTAAGAATTTGTTAAGGCAACTTTTATGGGTAACTTAAAGTCTATGGGAATCTAACGCGATAGCAATCTAAATCAGAGTTCCCTAGTCATGGCAACTGGGGGCCGAACACACTCTACAATTCACACCGAATGCTTGCACCGAAGTCATGCATCACTGAGTGGTCTAGTGCAGCGTTGGTCAACGAGAGCGATGCCAAAAAGTGAGAGTGTAAAGCAGTGCCGGCCAAATGGAGAGGACAAAAAAGTGTGCTTGTGTTGGTGTGCAAGAGATCTCTCTCCAGACTACAGCCGTTTTACTTGCAATTCAATGTTCACCGATACACACAATCATGAGTTCGGCTCGCGTTTGCGTAAGAGCACGACTGACTTCGGCTCGTGGTAGCTATGACTGGCCGGGTCTGGTGTAAAGCTAGCCAGCGACTAAAGTCCTATTTTCTCGCTTGGCCTCAGCTTCGGCAGGCGTTCAACTCGTGTATGTGTAAACAGCGAAATGTCTTCGGCCCCTGGGGGGTACCGGTGACCAACGCTGGTCTAGTGTCAGAAATCGCGGCACCCAATACAAGTGTTTAATGATTTTATCGAGGCTGCATTTGAACTCGTTGCTCCGTTTCATACGACACTCAGCTTAGTTGGTCTAACAACATATTCAAAGGCATACTTTTGTGCTTGAAAATTCCATAATTTTTGGTTAATCTTTGTTGATTTCCCCCCCTGGCAGCTACTTAATCTTACTCAATTCCAACCATCATCAGCTTAAATCTTGCTGCCGAAATCTTCTTTGAATCAATCACAGCCCTAATGGCGGCTGCTGAAACATCTAACCGAATTTCAATTGTAAAACGCATTTAATTACCTTGGCGGCTCACACCACGTTTCATTGCCCCCGAAGACAAATGAGACGCTCCATTAAGGAGCGGAGCGCGGGCGGTGTGAAATGTGAGACAGACCAAAGAGCAACATTAACATTTCACCTGGCAGCTTTCCCATTCCCAGGTGACTCTGCCATTAAATGGTGATTTCAGATTACAGCGCCTGTGCTCTTGATGCCTATGATAACATAAATCTTGGACGAGCCGGTGGATTTGGAAAGCAATTAGAAGGTGCAGGGGAACAGTTACACTTGGCCATCAGTTTATTTGCTCAGCATAATGGACAGCGAAAGATGAAATTAAAAATTTCCATGCTATTTATTTTGGTCTGTTTTTCCTTATGCAGCGAAACGTGGCATAGTTTTAGGCGCTTAGCTACAAAACATTTTCAATTTTCTGATGTTTACCATAATTCCACAGAACCCAACAGGGCAAGCTCAAAAATCAACAGTGAACACAAGTTTCTATCCCACACAAATCCGAGCGGCCGAAAAGTATGCTTTAAATTGTGTGCGTGTGTGTGGTATATTGGGTTTTTTTTGTTTTCTAAGCCCTCCGTTTTGTGTAACGTTTGACTTACAGCTATTGCGAAACCATAGACAAATACCAACAAACAACTACGAGGATGCGGAGAAGGAGGGGAGGCTAAAAATTTAAATTCTACAAACAAACTGTGAAAATTTTTGTGCGAAACCTGTGAGTGGGCGACCAAAAGGTAGAGAGGGATGTTACAAAAACTATTAAACTTGTTGAACAATTTGGATTTACCTGCTTTTACACACTGCAGCATCAGGAAGTTTATTAAATTAGTACAAAAGTTAACTCTAGCACACTTAAAAAGTACATAAATCGGAGCTCATGTAGGTCCCAGAAGCATACAAAAAGTAAAGTGCAACATACTTTAGGGTTGCATAAATGGATAGACCAGAGATCAGAAACTGTAAACTTTAGCAGCTAAAAACACTTTAAAGTTTGTAACCGACACCGAACCGTCTCTATGTCTATGTTCAGTCACTGAGTTGTTTTTGAGTTGTTCTAAGAGCTGTTCAGTCTCTTTTGCTCAGAAAGTTGTTCTGTATCTCTTGCTCTGTGAATTGTTCCGTCTACCTTACTAAGCGCTAAGAGAGTGGGAGAGTGACCGCAAGATTCAACGACGCTGCTCTGCGGAAGCGACGTCGACACACCGGCTGCATACGAGCTTATACTCCGCTCATTTGCAAAAACAACGAAGTACTAAGTGAGCGTGACTAAACAAACACACGCAACGCCAAACTGAGCATGTGGGTTTTTGTCGGCCCCTGGAGTAGAACAAAAAAGCCATGCAGAAACAACAAAAACAATAAAGCGATCAGTGCTACAGAAACCCACCCCTTTGAAATCCCGACGGCGAAACAAAATAAAACGAGAATTCCAAGTTAACTTCGTCTGTGCCGAAGATTTGAAATGTCACGAGTTTAAGAACGATTACATAAAAATCAAAAATGTTTCTAACTAAAATCCATTTTCCGACAGATAAACATCGGATTTCAAACATATCAAATTAACAATCGCCGAGCTTAAGAACGATAAAATTGAAAACACAAAAAGTTTTTCTCACTAAGACTGATTCTCCGACCGATCGGTGTTTATGGCAGCCTTAAGATATAGTCATCCGATTTCGACCGAATTTTGCGAATCTATTTGAAAACATATAAAAAAAGTAATCAGCGAGCTTAAGGAAACTAACATGAAAACATAAAAATTTTCTTACTAATACCCATTTTCGACCGATCAGTCCTATGGCAACCATAAGATATAGTCACCCGATGTTGATCAACTTTTTCAAATTAGTTTGAAAGCGTTTAATATTAATAATCACCGATCTTAAGAACGATTAACTTAAAAACAAAAAAGTTTTTTTTCACTAAGACCCATTTTCCGACTGATCGGTCCAATGGGATCTATCTGATATAGTCATCCGATTTTGACCAAAATTTGCAAATCTGTTTGAAAGCATATCATATTAATAATGGTCGAGCTTGAGGACGCTAACATTGAAAACAAAAAAGTTTTTCTAACTAAGACCCATTTTTCGACCGATAGTTGCTATGGCAGCTATATGCTATAGTCATCCGATGTGGATTAAAATTGGCAGAATTGTGTGGTAGCATATAATATTGATCAGTTACAAGTTTGGAAGCGATAGCATTGAAAAGAAAGAAGTTTTCCTACTAAGACTTTTATTTAGAACTATCTTTTGTATGGCAGCTATACTATATAGTTGGCCGATTTTAATAAAACTTGGTGGAATTATGTAAAAGCATAGAAAACTTAGAGGTACGAGGTTTGGGAACGTTTGTATTAAAAACAAAAAAGTTTTTCTCACTAAAAGTACTTTTTCGACCGATAGTTCCAATAGCAGCTATATGCTATAGTAATCCGATTTTGATCAAAATTGGCAGAATTGTGTGGTAGCATTTAATATTGATCAGTAACAAGTTTGGAAGCGATAGTTTTCCTACTAAGACTTTTATTCAGAACTATCTTTTGTATGGCAGCTATACTATATAGTTGGCCGATTTTAATAAAACTTGGTGCAATTATTTGAAAGCATAAAAATCGTATAAATACGAGGTTTGGGGACGTTCGCGCTTAAGACAACAAAGTTTTTCTAACTAAAACTACTTTTTCGACCAATAGTTCCTATGGCAGCTATATGCTATAGTCATGCGATCCGGACGGTTCCGACAAATGTGTAGCGTCTTTGTACCAAAATACTTCGTGCAAAGTTTGGTTAAGATAGCTTTTAAGCTGAAGGAGGAGATAGCTTAGAAACAGACGGACATGGCTATATTAACTCAGCTCGTCATGCTGATTGTCTGAAAACGTAAGTATTCACACATATTGTTGTTGTTTGCGCGATCGCCCTTTTAAGGTACTCTCTTCTTGTGAATGTGAATGAAAAGAAAGCCTTATACATGAATATGTATGTCGTCATCTTGACAGCTTGGCGTTTGCAATGGAATGTTTGGAAGAGAGGAATGAACAGTTTTTATTCGCCTTTTGATTCTTGATAAGGTTGCTAGTGGACACTACTGTTATCCTAACATTTTTTAAGTGCGCGATGCCTCGATCAAAAACAAACATTTTTCGGGAATTGCTAATTTTTCTTAGAAACGGTTTTTAGATGCCATCAGCCCAAGGTTTTGATGTTTTCCTTAAGCCATTACCTTAAAAATACAGCGAGTTTAGTATATAGACTTTTAAATCGTAAAATCATAAGATATTTAGTGATTAATACAGTCAATTTACATAATTCGCATCATTTACAAACGTTCTGCAATAACGCCCGTAGACGTTAGTCCTTTCCTAAAAATGAAATAGCGCCCATGGGCGTTATTGCATTTTCAAAAATTAAATAACATACAAATTTGATGAGTTTTTAGAAATTACGGGCCTTATTGCTGTTTTGAAATTGGAATATCTTCGCGAAGAAAATCGTAAAATTGTTTGGGTTAGTTTATTTTAAAGTAAAGAAATAATACATTACCATAATATCCAAAATAGTCATAACAAACGTAAACATTCCACACAAAATAGGCATTTCAAGTAACTTTAAGCTCAAATTATCATAAAATGGTACATAAGGGACAATTTCAAAGAACACATTCGTGTACAACACACCAAAATCACTTAGAATCATCAAAAAAAAGGAGTTCAATTTTATTCCCTTGTGTACACTTGATAAAACACCCTAAATATCGATGTGCAACTCAGTTCAAATTTAACTACACAAACCCACAAACTCAAATGAAATCAGATTGTCCTTAATTTAAAGCGATCTGGTTTGCTTAATAACAAATCGGATTCAATTGGAAACACGGCCAGCTGTCACTTTATCACTTATTCTGCCTTCCCACCAATTTCTTTTCTTTTCTTTTTTTTGAAGAAAAAATAAGAAGCGAAATCATTGAGACAAAAGTGTTTTACCAGCTGTCGGCGCTAAAATGCCGTAAAAACTCGCCTGCCCTGCATACTTTAAGGAGCAACTGGTGGTGGGTGGTGAACACATAGCATAGAGAGTAAGCAGAACCTTCAATCTGTCCAACGACCCACATCACTTAATGAACACGCGCCAAACTCCAAGGCATATCATTTCATTGTTTTCTTCGGAAGCGTCAGCTGTCCCGGCCAATCAAGTGCAATGCCTTTGGGGCAAGGGAAGTGAAGGGAAGGTGGTAATGGACAAGCTTCAACTTCAAGAAGCGCCCCCCCTCTGATTTCGTACAAAGCTAATTGAGGCGCGTTATGTGCTCTAAAAGTAAACCAAAAACAATTTTTTTTATTTTTTTTCATCAAATTTGCATTTGATTTAATTATGCAAAATGTGATGAGAAAGTAGCTCAAGTCAAGTTTGCTGACTAGACAGGAGGAGAGGAGAGTAGAGTGAGTAAAAGGAGGGAGACAGAGACGAGAGAGTGCAAGGAATGTGTTGCTTATGGGTGGGCGGGGAAAAGGAATCTGGGCCTTTTTAATGGCGAGAATTATAATTTAGAAAATTGGTATAGAAACAATTCAAAAATTAACAAATAAAATTACTGAAAATACTGAAAAATACAAAAGATTTTTAGAAATTTTTTTTACATCAACAACAACAAAGCAACGTTGCACATTTTCTGTAACATCCAGTGCATTTTAAACTGTCGTTAAACCAAATAAACTAAGAAAAATCCAACAAAATAGCCTTTTCCATTATAAGCCGCGGTTTTTTGCGCACTTCAAGAGAAATTGTGGAACGCAATATGGCCGCTACGGTGGGTGCACTGCAGCAGCAACAACAACAACTGTCCACCTCCCCGCCCTAGCCCACACACTGCGACAACAACCGCCTTCTCTTTGTCCACGATGGAACTGGTGCAACTCACCAACCTTGGCATCAAATGCCAACCGCTGTCCTGCAACAGGCTGTACGAAAATATTCCAAGAAATCGTCCGGAACGGCCACAATGCGACGTGAGAAGAGCGACAGTGATTCGGAATCGGATGATGAGTTTGAGCGTCGTCGACAGAAGGTCAATTCCAAGCGCAGCGAACGGGGCGACTCTGCCTTCTGCCTCGCATTTTGGATGTAAATCATGATGGTGTCTCATCTCCTACGATGATTTCAATTTGCTGGCCAAACGTTTCAACGATTTGGGACATTTGACACCGGAGGTGGCCACCGAATTCAACAATGTGATTAAACAGACCTGGGAGGAGCAATTTGGCGAGATCACACCATACAATCTGGTGACGGCTGAGCAATTTCTAACCGATTTGCATCATCGGCTGAATGACAAGAAAATGGCCAAACGCATTGGACGCTTCTTGCCGTATTTGTTTAAGGCCGTGGACTTTGATCACACCGGCCACTTGGATCTCGAACAATATAAGCTCTTCTTTCGCTGTCTGGGATTGACCGATGAGGATGCTGCCGTTTCATTTGCTGTGATAGACAAGAACGGTGATGGCCAATTGTCGCTCAAGGAGTTTGTGCATTTGGGTCGTCAATACTTTCTGACCGAAGATGAGAAGAAAATCTCCAAAATGTTCTGGGGGCCGCTAATTGCTGACCATTGACGGGTGCCAGCCACTGCTGTAGACCAATCATCACATCATCATCCACATGTTCATGAAGCCTTCATTACCACTAAACAGCCAATGCTGCCACCAACTACAACCACAACTCGCAGTTGGCCGTATCTACAGCATACGGCGCCTTATCCAAAGGGACCAACAACAACAACAACGACAACAACAATCACCATACGGAACATGAGCGTTTATGACTATTTACGGCAACAATTCAATACCTTGAAACGCTATCGACACCACTCAGACTCGGATGATGACCTTAACCACCCGCCCCCGAGTTCCAAATTACGCAGACACAACTTTAGCAACTATGAAAGGGAGCGGGAGCGGGAGCGAGATGATCCCAAATCGACTATGAATAATTATGATATAAGATTTGTTTTCTACATTAATTCGCTAATCTTATTCACCATGTCCTGCCATCAATACGAGGGAAATGATTTCAAGGATAATATAGTGGAGCGCATACGGAGATTCGATCGCTTGCGTTGAAAGGCGCTTAAACGAAGGAAGCGTCGCTCCAAAATGCATGCGGAGTTGCCCTTGTAAAAGTGAGAGAGAAGGTTGATGGTTTTTTTTTTTTTTGCTTAGCTTGTAAAATTATGATTATTGTGCTACAAACTGATATACAAACATATATATGCTATTACTATATATACGATATACAACACACCAACAGCTTGATATACAGCTGCGGCAAAAATAATAGCACCATGACATACATTTTTCTTTATTGATCATTTGTTTAATAACTATTCATATATTTAACTTGTTTAAGGCTTTTATTTTTACTTTAGGCTCTAATTTATCGAAATACAATGCAAGTGTCGTCGATAATAACATGAAATTGAAATATTTACATTAAGAATGTGAACGTTGAACATTTTAGGCGGCAACAAAAATAGCACTACTTCAAAAATAACTTAAGAAAACGAAAAAAAACGAAAAAAAACCGCGAAGTTCTGGAATATTTGTATTCTTCATCGATATAGTGTATTAATATTTGGTTGTAAAACCTTTGGCAGCAATGACAGCAGCACAACGTCTCGTCATAGAATTGACCAAATTTTGGCACCTTTCCCGTGGAATACTGCTTCATGATTCTTGAATGATAGCCCAGAGCTCCTGATTATTCCTTGGTTTTGCATTGGAAACATATTTTTTTACATCAGACCAAAGATTCTCTATCGGGTTTAAGTCTGGAGACTGAGCAGGCCAATCCATTAGGTGAAGGGATCTGTCTTGAAACCACTTACGAGCTTTCTTGCTGGTATGTTTAGGGTCGTTATCCTGTTGGAAGACCCACAACAACGGCATTTCGTATTCCGCATAAGGCAGCATCACTGTTTGCAAAATATCGCAATAGACATGTTGATCCCATAATACCTTTTATCCAATGTATTGGACCCACTCCGTAATAAGAAAAGCATGCCCAAACCATGATACTCGTTCCACCGTGTTTTATGGTCTTGCAGGTGAAACTCGGGCGGTATTCCGAATTGGGGGTCGCCGTACATAGGATCGAGATCCTCTTCCTCCAAATAGCACGATTTTGCTTTCATCCGACCATAGGATGTTTCTCCACTTTTCTGCCGGCCAATTCAGGTGCTCTTTGGCAAACTCTATTCTTTTTGCCACATGCTTCGCATTCAAAAGTGGAACTTTTCTCGGACTACGGGCACTCAATTTATAATCTTTTAAGCGATTCCGAACTGTCCTAATGCAAGCCGATATGTTAAGCTCCTTCTTTAGCTCAATAGCCGGCTTAAAGGGGGCCTTCTTGCACTCGCGAACCAGTCTGTTCACCAGCAAATTAGACATTGCGACTTTTCTACCGCGTGTTTCTGGTTTATTTTTATAATTTAAGGCATTACTAATCATTTTATTGGAGCAACCGACGATTTGCCCCACCTGAGCGTAGGTGTTGCCTTCCTCGATAAGCTTTTTAATGATTTCCCTCTTTTCGTCACTACAATGCTTTCCGCGACCCATAATTAATAATTTTTTTGAACTTAATGATAGTGTGGCGACTCGACTTTGCAATACGAATGTCGCCGAACACCTGCAGTCTGTTCCTCGGAATCTCAAAGAATCCGTTATCAGTGCTATTTTTTTTGCCGCTCTGTTTTGCACTTCGTTTGCTGAGATGCCTTATACAGAAAAAACCGTTAGCAAATTGAGCATTAACACATTACTCTCAGAGAGATCACATGTAAGCCTAAACTGTACAACAAAATTATTAAACCAATTACAAAAAAAACAAAAGATGTATTGCATCAAAGAATTTTATATGACGCAGTGCTATTATTTTTGCCGCAACTGTATACTATATACAACACACCAACAGCTTGATATATGTTAACACAAATAAAAACTGATTTTTGAATGAAAAAAAAAAAAAAAACTAAACAAAATCAACTACAAGTACCAATCTATGTCAAACAGAGTCGAAATACTCAATAGAATTCGAAAAATAACAAAATAACTTGAGGAAGTGCAAAGACAACACAGCCTAGAGTGACATAAGCTGGAATAGGACGTAAAAAGAAGCGCGCCTCAGTCACTTTGAAAGCTCTGTTGGGGAAAAAGAGACTCAAGAAGCCTTTAAAGCAGGCATGCCCAAAAGCAGCAAACGACAGAGCACTCACCAATACTCACAAAGATAAGCACCAATACCAATAATGAAATTGTTGTTGGTCAGTTTGCTTGCGCCAGCAAACACCAATCAAAGAAGAGAACAAAACCGGTATTTGTTCTACGCGTCGCATACACACGAAATCGTTAGCATGTGTGTCGTTTTGTATGCCTCGCGCCCTGCATGTATACGATCATTGATTTCCTATGTTCCGTGCAATTACAATAACAAAACGTACCCAAAGAGCATACGGCTGGGCGTCGCTGCTTTAAAGACTCATTGGGAGGATCCTAAAATCATCGATAATTACTGTCGAACTGTTTTTATTTCGCTAAGACATCGTAGATATGATTATCTACCCTATAAGTCTGCCTAAATGGGCTGTGTCAGCTATGAAACCCAAGATGGTGGTACGGAAGGGCAGACTCAAAAGACATAGCAGGAGGCGCTCTCAGGCCTCAAGCACACAGACAACGAAGTGTAGCTGAACTTATGCATTTTCAACACAAAATGCTCCTTTCTGTGAGGCTGTCCGCTCGTTATGTGCAATGAGCGTTTGATTTTCCTAAGCTCCTCTTCGCTGTGTAAGTGCGGGGGAGCCTTAAGTCTAAGAAAAGCTAGTAAGAAGGCTAATAGTAAGAAAAGAATCCACATTATGTGCGTATCTGTTCTTTTTCGGCACGGTAACCACAAGGGAGCGTGGTCGGGCGTGGCGTATCAGTTGTATGTGTGTCTGCTGGTGCGGGAGGTTGTGGGTTCGATCCCGCCTCGGACCATCTAATAGAAAAAGTTTTTTCTTTCTTTAGAAAAAAGCTTTTACACACCTGATCACCTTCACCAGCTACTGGCGCCAGCTGTGAAGTAACTAGCCATGAAAAAGCAAAATTCTCTAACTATTGCCGTTCGGATTCGGCGTTAAACTGTAGGTCCCTTTCTCTTGTGCGAAAAATTATAAGCACACACGCCAAGAGATTGAGAGAAGCTTGGCCCTCCTGGCCCTCCTGGAGGTGCTGTTTGAGCCAATTTTACTTTTACTTTACCACAAGGGAGCGTTTCCAAGGACCCGTTAACTAACCCACTTTCAGAGCGTTTAACCGGTGCGGCGGTTAATAAGGCAATATAAGGATGCTGTCTTAACCGAGTGTACTTGGTCCACCTTTCAGGGTCTTTACCAAAAATGAATGCAGTCTGCAGCCTATATGAATTGGGAACACAAAACACCTAAATCTGCAGATACTGCGAAGAGCAAGATTAATTTCTTAACTTTTTGTCAAAACTATCAATGTTCAAATGGTTTACGTTAAAGTCTTCGAACATTATACATAACCATTGGTCTCTTTAAGTGCTACCCAGATCTCAAGCTTCCATATTTCTATCTTATTCTTCTTAAAATGGGATAATTGTAAGGCTTCTTGACTGAATTTTTTAATATTTTTGAAATTTTGATGTAGGGGAATAGTTTGAGCTCAAAACATATCTTCTATGGACCTATCAAAGCATGCTTCAATTCCAAAAGTATCCAAGTTCTAGCGATACGTAAGTTTGGTCATACAAATTTCTAAAAACTGCAATTTGTTTGATTTTTCCAGTTGCTGTTGTTGTTGCCCTTTAGTTTGAATATTCAAACTTAAGCTTAACACTAGTGCTCACCCGCATAGATGGCCTCAATGATAATATCCTCCAAATGGCGCACATTATCGATTTCCAGTTCATTCAATAGAATGGCATATGGAATGCTTTTGGTTTTAATCGCCAGCGAGACAATGGTCAAATGTTGCAGCTTCTTTTGCATGGCCGGTGTGAGTTCTATATAGTCCTCGGCCTTTGAGCGATACTCCTTGTAGGTGCCATAGGCAAACAAGTTGAGCGTATTGTAATATTTGGCCTCCGGACCATCTTTGAGCTGCAAAAGGAATTTCGTTTAAAAGTGACGGACTGTATTTTGCTTAACCACCAACCTCCATGACATTTGGCTCCACCAGCAGTTCCCCAAAGACAAACACATTGGGCGCCTCCAGCACCTGCCGTATCACATCCAGCAAAGCAGCAACACCGCTGGCATTTTTGGCCAGCAGGCAGAATTGTTGCAGAAAGGTCTCTTTGCTGCTGCTGGGCTCATCGTTGCCGAGAAGCATATCCTGGGCCATCTTTGAGGGAAGATTTTTAAGTTGCAAAAGGTTTTAATTAACTTATTTCGCTGTTTATGGCTGTTTGTTGCGTTCTTTGTGAAATTTGTTTTTTTTTTTTTAGTCCGGCTAGTGATGTGTTTCGATAGACTTATCGATTAATCGCACAGTCAACAGCTGTGCTGTGAGTTCCGTTTACACGGGCAAACAGTGGCTGTGGCAGTAGCCAGCAGCAGTAGCCAGCAGATAAAATGCAGAATATTAAATAAAGTTATTAACAAACAAAATGTAAACCACACAAACAGTAGAGTAAGACAACAAATTATCCGACTTCTTTTAAAAAACATGAAATTTTAAAGAAACGTTTTGAGCTAAGGTTAAAGGAAAAATCAATTTTCAAAATTAAATTTTCGTATTATTCTACTTTAACAAAATGGCTCAGAATCGTTTATGAATATATATGTATATACATTAAGCTGTTCAGATTCAACCAGAAATTGTTACATCATGAAGAAAGGAGCAGAAAAATTACGCCTAAACTGAACAGAAACAGGTAAAAGCAGCTTGTATCCCTGATGAAAGCACTTCACGACTACGATTTTCAAATATTTGTAATTAAAACTTGATATTACGACTATTTAGTGAATACTACAAAATATAATCAATATTAAAATAAATTCCCTATTATAAAACCAGCAAAAAATGACTTGTGTATTTACAAAAAAACTCATGGCACTGCTAAGGAGGATCATTGGACGGATAGCCCAAGAAACAGAATTAATTACAACAAATTGGTAAACAAACACCTTCAAATAAAAACCATAGCCGAAATTCGGGCTGCGAATTTACAACATTAGGAATTCCTAGGTCTTTATTCGCCGATTGAAAGATGCTTAAATACTAACTGGATGGTTGTTTGAAGTGTGAACAGCAAAACAAGTCCGCTGATGAGAGAATTTATGGTTATTCTCGAAACAGCGATCGTTGTACGGACATACCCAATTGCTATTCCAAAATGTTGTAATTAATATCTGTTGATTTGTGTTGGTTATAAAGATTTATACTCAACCATAGACCTCGAGCTAGCCAGATGTAACTTTGAATAATTTCACGTAATTTACACGAGTGTAAAAAATGGCTTTCATTTGTTATTTACAGAAGACGGCGTGAGCTGTCAGCTTGTAAATAATATTCGTACTAATAGGGCGGTATCCAGGGGTCGCGAATCGGCCGTGAAAGAAAAAATTCATATACAAAAAACTGTTGCGTAATTTTTTGGTGTTGCCATTTCATATTCAGTTTCTCCTCATCGCAAACAAAGCTTACGTTTGCCACTACGCTATGATAGACTAAACCCCCATACGGAAATCCGAAGTAGCGAGAAGTTTCATACAAAAATTGAGGGAAGAAGAAGCAGAAGTTACAACTTCGCCACTTGAACTTTTTGCAAGTACGGAGAAAAGAATTTGAACGTCACCCTTAACAGTCAATGTTACGCTTAACAGCACATTTGTAGAGACTATGTAAAGTGGCTGTGGGCCTTATTGTGCTTTGAGCAGCTGACGCAGCATTGAGAATGCACCTTGTTAAGTCACTCTGCGCATCGATCATCTGGAGTGCATTAACTGAACTAAAAGAACATGGCAGAAAAGCAAAAACGAAAGAGTCGCTTGGAAATGTTTTCACATGATGAAAAAATTTCTTTAATTTTGGCGGTGAAAGAGCGGGATGTCATTTGGGATCTTTCCCACCCCGACATTCGGACTTAAACTTTGTAAACAAGGCTTGGGGAGAAGTGGCCGCGATATTACAAAAAGAAGGTATGTATGTACAATGTACATATTGTAAGAGTATAGTTGTTGACTTTATTTATGTACAGTTTGATGTTTTATTATGTGTTTTTATAATGTTTTTAGTCGGTAGCACTAAAAATTACAATTTGGCTTCTCACTCAGTCAATCGCTCGATCTAGACCATAGAAAAACTAACATAGAAGCACACTTTGCTGCGTCGACAACTTTGCACTCAGACATTTGTCAGCTGTTCGCTGTCATTTTGGCTCTTTGAGTTATTTTTTGACTCTCTGAGTTTTTTTTTTGACTATGTCCATCTCCCTCTAACCACCGTGTTTTCCTATGTCGACAATAATTTTGAGTAACAGATTTTGTTGTCACTATTGAAGTATCTCCTTGCCACAATGGAGTTAACATCACTCAAAAAAGAGCGGCGTTTCAAAGTGTGCTTCTATGTTAGTTTTTCTATGTCTAGACTGCCCGCTGCAAGCGTCGTCTGTTCTGCTCAAACCCAAAACCCACCCTGCTTATGCTCTCCGAGAGTGAGAGAGTGCGAGAGTGAACTCCTGAAAGCGACCAATAGAGAGTAAGCAAGCCTCGCCTACTACAATATGTGAAAAATTAACACTTTGATCAATTCGACTAAAATTTGAACAATATGTTACAGTGGCTGATTGCCGAAAAGGCTTTAAGTCTTTGCGGGAGAGCTATCGCTATCGTGGCAGAAGCAAATGAAGACTGGTAGTGCCGGTGGTGAGCCAATAGATAGCCCTTCTTTTATGGACGCTCTCATCAAATAATATTTTTGTAAATTAATTTGATGAAAGATTCATTATTTTACAGGACATTTCAAACGGACCCCTTGCTTCCTGCTGAGTGCCTGGACAATTCTGCTGTGGACAGCGTCCAAGTTGGGGCCACAACCAGCTGTTACTCCTACGTAAGTAACTGAATCTTTAAGTGATATTTCAAATCAAAGCATCTACTTTATTCATCTTATAGAAAAGACGTCGCAATATGTCGGAGAAGTCTGAGGGCAACGATAAATTGATGGGTGCAATTTCCCAGATTATGGAATAGCCTAGTTCCAAATTGCAACACCCGGAAATGTACGCGTACTGGGATAGCATTATTGAAGAATATTATCCATTATTTAGCCATTTTTTTAGTTGTAAACAATTTCACTTGGCATCAAAACAAAAAACAGATGATCGAGAAGTGTGACCCACCGCCAGTAAAACTAAAAATACCACAAACTTCAATTTTCTGGTCACGCTACTCTTACGTTCCACGGTGACGAAACATATGACGAAATTAGCTAAATTACGAACGTCGGATGTCCGTATGGGGCTTAATAACATAGCTGAAAGTGCTGTTAATGCCTCTTTTTTGCTGTGACGTGAGCAAAATGGAAATGAGCGCAGCTAAAAAAGATTCCGGCAAAAAGCGTCGGCTAATGTTACTTTCTAGGGCGGAAAAACTGAATTTAATAAACGCCGTGAAAGTGAAGAGCTAGGTGTATGACTTGGAGGATAAGAAAAACTCGGAGATCCGCCAGAGAACACCGGCGGACCGGAGCACGGTCTGGTCTGTACCTGTGTGGATATTGGAGTGACGTCCCCTGTTATCACAAGCCACCAGAGAGGAGGAACCCGCGACAACGTGTATATGTCAGCGAAACTGTAGTCACACATGCTACAACAGTACATCCAGAAGATCATCATGCTGACCTGACCAACTTTAGGGAGGCAAATCGCCAGAAGATGAATGAAATCTTTGCCGTGGCAGCCAAGTGGGAGGTGTTCGTTAAGTGCTGCTGCTCGGGACTACATCGAACTGCATTTAATGCAGAGATGCAGAGGCAGCGCTGCCTCGTGTGCATTGTGAACGTCGCGACGCGCCCATCTCTGATTTAATGCAATTGATTGTGCCAGACACTATTTTAGGGAAAATGGCTGAAGAGGCAATTACAAACGTTTACTGCGCTAATACTGCAGATTGTCAAAAGTCACAATGATAAGAACAATTAAATTATTATTAATTTCATTTAATACTAAAAATATATTAATATAGCACATTAATCATATTATATTTATAATCCTGCCAGGTGTTGTTGTTTGCAAATTCGCGGGCATATTTAACAGCGCCAGAGCAGCGCAAGGTTACTTTGAAATGTTTATCGAAAGAAAAAATTGTGTTATAGTGTGTATAGCAGCGGCTTAGCAGACTCTGTTAAGAATCTGCGGAGTATCAACTTTTCCACGACAAATTGGCCTTGTTCAGCAGAATGAATTGCTCCCTGATCATGTATACATTTTGAATGATCTTCCTGCTGAACTCGAGTGATACGGTATCATGATAGCCAATTTGACGTATCATGATACAGGAGCAAGTAGCGAAGAAATAGTACGCTACTTTGAAGTGATACTGCTACCACCAGCTGTGGTTGTCTATCGATAGGCCTGTTATCGATACCAATATTGGGCACATATTTTTAAAATCCGTTTACCGTAGAGCGAGTTTTTTGGATTAGAGATTTTTGAGAATATTATTGCTCCCTCGTTAAACAAGGCCTTGATCGACGTAGTAGAGGGGAATAGTTGGCCAATTAAAAATAAAACCAAAAAATATACGGTTAACCACTACCAAATGGACCAATTTAAAGAGCACTTCGGGATGTCTCGGATTTCAGTCCCTTCTCCAAGTAGTTGAAACACGCGCTGCATCTACTGAGCAGCCAATTCCCACGTGGTTCTTGAGAAAAAACTATTGCCATATCCCAATAAAGCAGCCAGTGGGAAATTCACACGATTTCTTTAACATATATAACATTTAACGATATATAATCATCCGCTCGTATCCTGCAACATGCATTTGATAGATGATACAGCTTATCCAGCTTATATAATATCAGATTTTCTTCCATACGATCACTTATTGAGCGCGCATTTGGATTATTAAAAGGAAAATTTCGAAGACTTAAATATCTTGATATTAAGTCGCCCTGTTTTGCCAATTACATCGTAATGGCCAGTTTGAGGAATGAGATGGGGAGGAAATGAAGTACCAAGTACTGAACGCGAAGCATCGCGCCGAGATGAAGATGAGCCTCAACAGACAGCCTCACTAGAGGGATCGCGAAAACGGGATTTCATAAAAGATTTGTTGTATTAACCTACATATGTGCATAGAAAAATAAATCATGTATTATTAAAGGAAATTGCGTGGAAATTGCAAGACTTGTTGACGCACCTTATTCTATACATATATCAACATATATCAACTCAGCGAATTAGTCACTTATATTTTTATGTATTTTTATTATTTAGCGGCACATTTGGTGAAGGAACCTTTTAAGAGATTCAGTTTCCATTATAGACTAACTTAATTATAAGTCTTATTGGGGTGCTTTGGAAAGATACTCCTTTAGAAGCTGGTTGCGCTTAGCTTGCAACTTGTTGGACTCCTGCAGAACCTCTCGTAGCTTGTTTAGCTCTTCAGTACGGGACTCCTTCACTTCAATAGCCTTTTTATTGGCGTAGCACCCTTCCGTTTCCGTTTATTACGGATGGGACAGCTCAATTGCGCTTCCACCGGAGCGCTGCTGGATTCAACTGCGATAGCGTCATCTTCTACCATCGAGCTGCTGTTACGCCCATCATTTAAGGTAGGAGCAAGCCCAATGTCTTCCCATGACAATAGCTGCTCAATATTCTCCTCCTCACCTGCTACTGCCAGGTTATTACCTAGAATGGATTCCATTTCGTAGAAAAACTCCCACTTGGTGGTTCCGTGGCCAGTGCTTCAAGTTTCGGAGTTTGCCCAAAAACACCGTGGTCTTCCATTTTGACCACGATTTGCATCCTAGTCGACTTTTTCTTTGGGTCACAGAAATCAGCCCAAAAAAGGGCAAGCGCTAGTGCAAAAAACGCCTTCCAACGATTCTGAAAAAGTGCTAACGCTTAAGGCCTGCGGCGGGCCGTTTTTTTTTATGAGCGACTTTGCGGGAAAATGTAGCACTGCGTTTAGCAGATCCTTTTCGATGATTAATTTTTTTCTGATTCTTGCTCAGCGATCAATATTTCTAGTGAACACGCCCATTGTTAGCGACCCATGGATACCGCTCTAATACCACCAATATATGATCACTGCTATGCTGGCTATACACTGCGTCACACTGTGACTCTGTTTTCTGTAACAATTTGTGAAACAATTAAAAATTGTTCACATTGACGTAACAGAAAGTATGAGATACCAAGTGAGTTCTGTGACAAGGCATATTCTGTACACATTGCGCTGTGGCACTGAAATGTGGCACAATGTGATGCAATGTAAACCCTGCATTACTGCCACTTAAAGGCGTGTAACTGCTGCAGTCACGGTCCATCTCTAACTTAAACACCGTGGCCTGAAGTAAGGCGCTCAATTTGAATTTGAATTAACATCATTTTGTTGAGGAATTTTTATTAAGTTATATTAAGAAAATGTTAGAAATAGCTAAAAAGAATATGCTTTTCGAATTTGCTTCAGTTAAATTCAGATTGTTAAACTATGTTCATTTTAGTTTCCATTTGAAAAATGTACCATCCATTAAAAAGGCCTCCCCAACTCGATTGTGCTTTAACTTAAGCATCTTCGTATTTTAAAACACTTTACCCCATTTACACAAAATTTGGCTTATCCCTTGCCTCAGGTCCAGAGCAGATCTTAACCCTTGGGGAGCAGCTATCATAAAACTGCCGATAGCCATATAAAAGACAATGTGTTTGAACCAGTATGCAGTAGGCAGTTCCTGGCCAAAAAAAAAAAGAGAGAAAAGTTTACGTCAGCCACACTTATTATTACTAGCCTGGGCAAGGGCCCACACACACAAGTGAAAAAGGAATCCCTTTATTATGCTTGGCTGTCTGCCTTTTTTGTATTTTTAAGGGTGTTGGGACTGCTCATCGATTATGAAAACTTAACCAAAGGGCAAAGGACCTCGAGGGGGTTGACAAAACAAAAAAATATACACAAGTTGAAAGGCAATTTTGGGAAAACTTTAAAAGGGAGAACCTAGACATGGTCAAGTGCCAGCTCAGCATTAAATTGATGCATACGAAAAGAAAACCAAGGATCATTTGCAATTTGCACCCAGTTGATGGTCACAGCACTTCATTGTTCATCTTCCAATTCAATTGGCACGCCCACTAACGCCCAGCCACGCCCATCATCAGCTGGACGCATTTTTATTGGATTTTGCGTGTGCATTTCGAAAATTGCTTCTTTGCAAACCATTTTTCTCTCTCAGTTTTCAATTTTAAGTTTAGGCCCATCGACATAAATGCATCCGTGATTAGTTTTGCCACGATTTCAGTGTGTGTGTGTGTGTGTGCGGGTTTGGTTGTGGGTGTTGCGAAAGAAAAACAAATACAACACCTAAACGCTTTTCATTTGGGGGAAAAAGCGTTTGTCATTTTGTTTGTCAAAGTTTTTTCTTTGTCATTAATTTGACGCACAATGAATTGGCAGTTAGGATATTTTTTTAATCCATTTAGATAACACAAGGCTTAGGTGGGCTGTCGATTGGATTGAAGAGTGCGGGGTGGGCAGAAGGGGGGGAACCAAGAGTAGAACCATAGAAAGTGTAAGCGAGGCGTTTTTCCGGGTTGTAAAATAACGACTGTTCGGGGTTTTCCGCTCTATATTTACACATTATTTACACAATTACTATTTATTTATATACACACGGCCGTTTCGGTCAGCGTCCATCTACTACTAGCCCACTAGTCCACTAACGCCTCTTTCTATGCTCGCATCATCCATCCTGTGTGACCATCCTTTCAACCATTAGCACTAGTTCGGTATTGTTATTAGAGTGCTTCGGACTAGTTCATCCAGGGGCCCAAAGCCAGTTCATTACATTAATATGTTTAGAGGGTTTCGGATTTGTTTAACACACGGGTAACCATTTACATTTGTCTCTTCACGGTTTGTGGATACGGGTGTTTCTTTCAGTATGTCTGTGTTTTATTTATACACGGTTTACTATTTACAATGTCTTTATACGGGCTTGTCTCTTCACATTTTGTCAATATGGGTTTTTCTTTTAGTCTGTCTGCTTTTTTATTTACACACGGTTTTCTATTTACACACGGTATACTATTTAGAATCTCTCTTTACAGGTTTGTCTCTTCATGGTTTGTCGGTATGGGTTTTTCTTTCAGTCTGACTGCTTTTTATTTACACACGGTTTACTATTTACACACGTTTTACTATTTACAAAGTCTCTATACGGGTTTGTCTCTTCACGGTTTGTCGATACGGGTTTTTCTTTCAGTCTGTCTGTCTTTTATTTACACACGGTTTACTATTTACACACGTTTTACTATTTACAAAGTTTCTATACGGGTGTATCTCTTCACGGTTTGTCGATACGAGCTTTTCTTGCTGTCTGTCTACTATCTACTGCGTTCCGTCTTCTCATCTTCCATTATACATACAGTGTGACCATCATTCGAGTTGTTACAAAATACCTTAACACTAAAATATCGATATATTTTCAACTTTGCGGTAATATTTAAAATAATTCCAAACTCTACAAAAGCATCAAATTTACGGAACAAGTTTTAATTCTTAACGCAATTCCGTTTCCATACCAAACTTAAATTTGGAAATCAAACGAAACTCTTATCGAGAATTTTAAAGTATTTCAAAACTGATTCCGAATGCAAATTTGAAATTCAATCCCTTAATAGCAGCACACCATCTCCAGAGGGGAAATATATAAATTTGGCCTCCAACAGTATGGGGGACTTCCCCATTGAAAGCACAACAGCACTGTTATACCTGTGTATAACAGTGTACTAAAACATGTTCTACCCCTTACAAATCAGCAGCTGTTCGGTCTTTCTGTGGCTTATCATTCTTATCAAATCCTGTAGTGGTTAAAGGAAAGTGGCGGGCCACATTTGACCTTGTATTTTTTTTGTATGGGGCTGCCACATTTGCTCATTAGAATGATATTTATTGTGGCATGGAGAGTACATACTTACTTATTGATGCCATTTTTGTCGTAACTAAAACTAATTGAAACTAAATAGAGAAAAAGTTGAAAAGGCTGGCGTTCTTCGGTGCAAATTATTAGCACAATTTGTAAACTTTTGAAGTGATAGTAAAGTGATATAAAAAGTTTTATTGCAGTTTGATTAGTTTCAAGTTTTCTTTCTTTTCAATAAAGAAAAGGTAAAGGAAATTCTATCGAATATCTTTATTCACAATTTTGGGCCCCTCTATCAATATTTTGGCATTACATTTGCGGCATGACTACAATCGCAACACGTTGAGAGTTCTCTGACAAATCAAATTTGTTATGCGATATGTAAAACTGTTGTGCCCTTGACTCCAACCACCCACATCCACATCCACATCTACACAACCACTCGTGTTGTTCTTCATGCCAAAAGTTTAGTCAAGCGTTGTGCATATTATTTGAATTTTGGTTTATTTTCATGTCGCTGGGGAAAATCAACGCAAAACTACTTCCACATTGAGACAAACCAATGTTGACATGTGTCGGGCGAGAAGGAAGGGCAAACATATTGGTACGAACAGGGTACAATCCCACTGGTCAATATTAAGTGTCCGCAATACAAATTGGAATTTATTGTAGTTTCCGTTTTGACACACGAAATGAGCCAAGTGAAATACAGCAAAGTTTTGATATTAAATCATTTCTGTGGAAAAGAATATTAAAAAAAAATTCTATAAAACTTCTAAAAGCTTTTGAAGTTATGTACTTGTATACTTTAAGACGAGAGAAGGCTGATAAATCATTGGAGAAGTAAGTTAAATTTTAAGAAAATTAAGATATCGTTGGTTAGTTTAGTTTATCAGTTGATTGCTGGTTAAGTTTCGAGATGTGGTATGTGGTAAACAACTTTAGGAAGCTAGATTTTCCATTTGAATTTTATTCCCGATTTCACGGGGCTTCTGCTGGCAATTTTTTCCATGGTACGTCTTTACTTAGATAGCGAAGTACTCTTAACTATTTGCCTGACGCATACATTATAGATGACCGATAATCGAGTTGTCCCCTTGTATTTCTAGACTTTGTCCAAAGTTTAATAAACCGCCATGCTCTCAATTCCACTTCCACAAAAGTTTTGTGATTTAGAGTCCAAATCGAGTATTAAAACCGGTTTTAAATCACAAAGCTTTTGAGGAAGTGGAATTGAGAACATGGCCGAATGAGTAGTATAAAGGATTGGTATGAGATAGCAGAGAAACAGAAAATGAGAACTTATATTAGAGCTTGTCAACAGAGCTTGCTACAAAAAACAGTTCTGTTACACTCATAACGAAAAGTTAAACCGAAAAGACACATTCAACTCTGTTTATGCTTAATAGACAATACGCTCAACCGAAGAGCGCTTCTTTTGATTTTCTTGTCGAGACCAAACTTCCAAAGTGTCTTTTACGCATGTACGCGTGGTTGTGAGTGTGGCGCTTGTATGTGTGTCTCCCCAGTCGGACTTGTATGCATGCCAGAAGTACATATTTCATGCCTACTTCTCAAGTCAGAAGGCATAAGAAACCTGAAGGTTCCGCTTCGTTTTTGTTAAAACTCTGGGGGGGTTGTTGTAACCGTTAACCGTTTGGGTGACGTCACGCGGCAGCCTTCGGGTTCTGCTTTTATCTCTACAAACTCAGTACTTCAGATGTACCAACTTTGTATATCGTAGGTAGGAAGACTTGAGACGTTGGCTGAGGAATACCGACTTTTGGAGGCTCTGTGTATGAAATGTCACCCCATAATTAATTTAAATAGATTTAAGTTTATTTGCAATTTTTGTCAACCTCTACAGGGTGGGGCAACATAACTCCCGTATCTGAAATGCGCGTCATTCCGCTCAACGATAACCTGGAGGAGGGTCTCATTCGAAAGGTGGGGTCTTCAAGTTTTGTTACCTCCCAGTCAGGCGTGATCATGCGGTGGAGCAACGTGCAAAGAGCATTTGCCGTAGAGGCCTATTTATCCAACGGTCGCTCAGTGATCCACCAAAAATATATTGCGCACGGTTAACATTTCTTTTTTCGTCAAAAGCCACAATCGAACTGACTTCATAGTTTTTTTCGTATTCTCTCTCTCGTTTGGTCTAACTTCGTTTTTCTACTTCCTGGTCGATCTCCACGAGAAAGAGTTTGTACCGTTTCACGATATGCTGACTCTTAGCCTTACGAATAGCTGAGAAAACAACGTGAGAGTTTGTCATGGTGAAAAATGGACTTATTTCATACCAAAAAAAATAATGTAGTGACTCTTTTTGTGAAATTTCATGCTACCAAATGTACTCATTTTGGTAAACATATGCTGCAAAGTCCAACTGGGTCTGTCAACAATCTTTGTTCAATGTACATACACACACCTATTAAACGCACAAACCAAAACAACAAACACTTTTTGCAGACACTTTTAGTGTTTTGCTCCCTAGTTTGTTTTGCTCAACCGAAAATACGCAACAGAGAGCACAAGAGGAGTTCGGCCGGAGGCCGAACATACTCGCCAATTCACACCGGATGCTGGCCAAAGTCATAAATCACTGTGTGTTAGAGAGAGACAAACAGTCACATATTCGCGCTTTCCCGTTGGGGAACCCTGAATTAAAGTGTTCGGCTCAGTGAGAGACTGTGTGCATACCAATAGCTGGTGAAGTCAACCTAATGTGTAAAAGCTTTTTTCAAAAGAAAGAAAAACACTTTTTATTAGATGTTCCGAGGCGGAACAGAACTCACATCTCCCGCACCAGCAGACACAAAGACTACCGCTGCATCACACCCGGCCCTGCGAGCTATGGTGTACACTGCTCGCCACTTGAATAGGACACCCTGTATGCTCTCTTTAAAACTGCTCGTAACTCGAAAACGAAATGGTAGAATAGCGGTATTTTTTTGCATATTATCTTTATGCAAGCATTCTTCGCTCTTTCTGGTATATTCCAAGTTTTGGAATAGAACCGTTATAAAGTTGTTTGCACTTTATATGAGCAAAATTCCATTGAATTTTTGCGCCACTTGAATAGAACATGCATTTTATTTGGTCGGTATCGTTGACACGTGCACACAAATTTTGGTTTATTTAAACTTTTTGCTTTAATTGAAGTGTATATAAAATTTAAAAAAAATTAAAATGGGGCGTGGCACTTCATTATCTGAGTCGGAGCAAGGAAAAATCCAAGCTTACAAGGATTCTGGCCTTTCTATTGCCAAAATCGCAAAAAAAGTCGACAGGAGCCGTCACGCCATAACAAATTTTTTAAATAATGAGGCTAATTATGGTAAAAACATGAAGGGCCGCACCCACAGTGTGCTTACCATCGCGGACAAGCGACTTATATTAAGAGAAGCTTCCAATTCGCACGACTCTTTGGCCAAGATAAGGGAAAAATGCAACGTTAAAGCAAGTTTGACAACCATGCGTCGTGTTATTAACAATGCTACACACCTGAACAGACTAAAAATCAAGAAGAAGCCACCTCTTAACCCGGCTCGGAAGTTACAACGCCTTGATTTCGCGCGCGTACATGTCACCTGGACGTCGGAGTGGCAACGTGTTGTCTTTTCGGACGAAAAAAAGTTTAATTTGGAGGGCCCCGATGGCTACAGCTTCTATTTTCATGATCTTCGAAAAGAACCACACCATCTTGATAAGTTGCACAGCAGTGCTGGAGGTATTATGGTATGGGGGGCCATTTCCTATTATGGCACCTGTGAGCTTAAATTTATTCCAACCACCATGAATGCGTTGTGTTATAATGGTATATTGAAAGAGGCCTTTCCACACTTCCAAACTCTTTTTGCAAATCTAAAATGGATTTATCAACATGATAATGCCCCTATACATACGGCCCGGATTGTTAAATCGTATATAGCGAGCCAAAACGTGGAGTTATTAAACTGGCCACCATCTTCACCGGACTTGAATATCATTGAGAATGTGTGGGGATGGCTAACACGTGAAGTATATGGATCAGGTCAGCAATATTCGAGCGTTCCCGAACTAATTGCAGCTATCAAATTAGCATGGGGCTCGATATCGTTGAATTATTTGGGAAAATTGTATGCATCCCTTCCAGACCGAATGTGTGAGGTTTTGGAGAAAAAAGGATGCTCAACACACTATTACAAACTTTTTTTGGTTTAAAAACATGTTAGTAATTTCTTATTTAAGTAATATTGTTATTTGAAAAGGATTGAAATATTCTGAAATGGTTTTTGGATAAAGTGTCCTATTCAAGTGGTGCAAAATGAAGACTCCAAAATTTGTTACTTATTGGTTAACAATGTTTTTTTTGTATACTTACAACTTTTGAATAATTTTGTAATTTTCGTCTAATTATTACATTTAAATAAACTTTATAAGAAAACAAAAATTATTTTCCTAAATGGCTTGGTTTAGCAGCAATTAACTATAGAAAATCGACTTAAGAGGTGTCCTATTCAAGTGGCGAGCAGTGTATATAAATTAAGGGGTTTTTGTATGCTTTATTCTTTAAAAAGACTCTGGATGCAGATTTTAGTTTTACTAATCTAAATGTGAAAGTTTGTCCGTTTATATGTTTGTTACTCAATCACATTGAACATAGTCGACTTTTACTTAAATGGTCGCAGTGGCAGCCGCCTATCGTCGTGTTGCACGCATGTTGTTCTCCCCTCAAGTGTGCGACATCAAAGCGACATACAATTTTAGGCCTTTAGTATGTGAAATCGCACGATACGATTTTGCGGAGGGACTTAGTCCCCTAGTCGAACGTAAGCAAATGAATGAATTTCGATGTTTATAAGGATTTGATAGATGGCATTTGTCAAGAAGGCTTCACTTCTACGTTTTTTACCTTTTCTTACTTGATTTGTAAAGACTAATTTAAAAACTCTCTGCATAATTTCAAAAGAAATTTCTTTTATTCTCAATATATGTATAATTGCCTACTTAAAGTCTTAATTTAACACAATGCTCATTAAAATAAAGTCAATAAATATGTTAATTTAAGTCATGATTTCTTGCCTTTTCATATACCATTTTTAGCTTCTTTTTCCTTCCTTTTGTTGCCCCAATTAAACGTGATTTAATTTCATTTTTATACACACACACACACACAGTCACACACAGGATCAATTTTTTCGCTTGATTTTATTGTTTGCTGACCAATTGACTTGGGGCAATCAACACATCATTGCCAGCTAAAACCCCTCGCGTATCATTAAATGGCAGCGTGTGCACATTCCAATCCATACTTATTACCCAGTCAGCCGGCGGCATCATCAGCAAGAGGAGCCGCATTATCGTTTGTTTTGATAGGTTTCCTCCCCCCCCTCTCTACCGCAGCAACCGTGCACCGACTGAGCAGTCGGGGGATAAGTCTCCACACATGTCAGCTTTTGGTTTAGATTTTTGTGTGTGTGTGATTGTGTGTACTTTTCTTGTAAAGTTTTTTGCCAACAACAGGCTAATCTGAAGGAAAACATTCATCAATTTTGTTAGCCATGACTACTACGACACACACACACACACACACACTCACACATATGGTGATCCCAAACATTTACAGGTGCTTACATGAGCCTAAAAATAGGCAATGCAGATTGAAATTGATAGCCTGAATGGTTGGCTCTTGTGGAAAGGGGAAGATGAAGGGGTGTTGCCAGGTTTGGATTCTGTAAAATGTTTAAGTTTTCGATTACAAAACAAAGCCGCTTTTGGCCTTTAAGCGTAGACTGAAGAGCTTACATGGAAAGGAACTTAGGGATTGCACTTGAACCACTTGCAAATGCTTTGGCAAATTTGAAAAAATAGCCAACAACAGAGACCCTCGTTGGGATTTTTGAGAGTAAATGGAAAATCACAGGTAAAGGACAAAGTCAATGAATGAGTCAGAATATTGAAAAATAAACTCAAATTAATTCAACTAATGCAAATTAAATGCAAATCTTTTGCTGCCAACAACAAATAAAGTGAGAGCAAAGGCTGCACTCTTAACTATGATTTGGTCGCTATCTCTCGCGTTAGTCGTGTGATAGTCTTCGAGGTGTGGTTGGGGTGGTGGTTTGGTCGGTCGTGTCTCCCACTATTCCCTCATTAACACCCTCCCTTTTAACATATTTTCTTAAATCTTTCAATTTTGAGTTTGATCTCGATCGAATTTGGTTCGCATCTTTCCGCGGTCAACCAATTTTTGATTTCCCCTTTTGGCTTGAGTTGATCCCGAATGCATTCAGTTTTTTTCAGTTCAATTTGCTACTCCAACGTACACAAAAAGTAGACGCCACAACATACAGATCTCAATTTGTTTCATAGAATTTTTTGTCAAAGTTGCTGGTTTTCCCATAATATTTGTGAAAAACATTTCATCTTCTTCCTTGCCAATCAGCTTAAATGTCCCACTTAACTTAACTTAAATCAGTTCTTCACTTGTCAGCTTTTTGGACATTGAAAATGTAATTAAATATTCAAAATCTGAAACAATTTCCATCCGCTTTAATGTCTCTTCTATCAAGCCTCATTAGGCCAGGCCAATATGTTGGCCAAGTTAAATTAAAATGACCAAACAAAAGAGTGCGTCATTCATCTTCGTTTCATTGTGTTGGCGCTAATCGCAGATAACCTCCCCGGTCCTTGGCCAGAAGCTGTGTTGTTCTTGCCACATTCATTGACAAATTTATTTATTAACATTCGAGTTCATTAAACCAGCAACAAAGTTTGTTCTATCTCTCTCGCTCGCTCGCTCGCATTCAAGATTTTCAAACGCTTTTTGGGTAGGGCATAAATCACGGAACTTGTCGATGCTGTCCGACGCCATTTTGTTTTCTTTCTGTTTGTTGTGCCATCTTTTAGGCCCATTGGTTGTACTTGCACTCAAAGAAAATATTGCTAGTACGATCGTTATGGAAGTTGTGTGGAGTGATTAAATTATTACTTACTCTGAACCCATTTCATTGGGGAATATGCCTCCACCCATGGATAATAAAAATGAAAAAGGCCTTTCGACTGACGTTTTATATCTCTATGGAATAGCCAAAGCTGTAACGGAAGGTTTGTGTTCAGCAAATCTTTCCCAGCATGAAACCGGCACAAACTATTCATTCTGCTGGACACAAGCCTTCCGATACAGCTTTGCCTATTCGATAGAGACTTAAATGTGGAGGCATATTCCCCAATGAAATGGGTTCTAAGTGAGGTATAGCCTACAACAAAATGTTTGTTTTAATTTGAAGATGTTGTAGTAGAACTTGGTGCTTACCGGAAGTTGTTCACAGGTAACAAATAACTTCGTCATAGTCCGACTAGCTTTACGTTGAAAATGTGAATCTCAACCTGAAATCTTTATGCTTCTAAGCGGGAGCTAGGAATTGATTTTAGACACATCCCAACAAGCATTTGGAAGATCATTAGATGATTGCTCACCTTGGTGAGTCTTTTTCGAGCCCATTTGATGATTCAAAAGAGATTAGTTTCATGTGAGATTTAAAAAAGACTCTAAAATTACTCATGCATTTGCTCAAAATGTTATTCATTTAAAAACGACTCGAAAAAGACTCGCAAATGACTCGAATATGAGTCGAAACTGATCAGAAAAACGGGTTAAAAACGACCCTTCATGAAGAGTCGCGGCTAGGCTACCATTTTCTCCCGACAAAAGTTTAATTTATGATTAAAAAACGAGCGCATTTATGACTATTTTAATCAGACTGAGGACTCGAAAAAGTCTCGAGTGTGATCAGAAATATTATAAAATGCTTGCTGGGATAGTTTCATGGTGACATTTTTATACCCTTGCAAAGGGTATTATTATTTTGCCCAGAAGTTTGCAACGCATAGAAATATTCATTTCCGACCCCATAAACTATATATATTCTTGATCAGGGCGACGAGCTGAGTCGATTGAGCTTTGTCCGTCCGTCTGTCTGTCTGTCCGTCGGTCTGTCTGTCTGTCCGTCTGTTTCTACGCAAAACTAGTCTCTCAGTTTTAAAGCTATCGAGCTGAAATTTTGCACAGAGTCTTCTTCTTACTGCACGCTGCTAATATGTCGGGACCGACCGGATCGGATGACTATATCTTATAGCTGCCAAAGGAACCATCTGAAAAAAAATGGGTCTTAGTGAGAAAAACTTTTTTGTTTTCAATGTTAGCGGCCTTAAACTCGGCCATTATTAATATTATATGCTATCAAACAGATTTGAAAATTTTGGTCAAAATCGGATGACCATATCTTATAGCTGTCATAGGAACCATCGGTCGGAAAATGGGTCTAAGTAAGAAAAACTTTTTTGTTTTCAATGCTAGCGTCATAAAACACAGCCATAATTAATACTATATTTTTTCAAACAGATTTGCAAATTTTGGTTGAAATCGGATGACTATATCTTATAGCTGCCATAGGACCGATCGGTCGGAAAATGGGTCTTAGTGAAAAAAACTTTTTTGTTTTCAAGTAAATCGTTCTTAAAGTCGGTGATTCTTAATATTAAACGCTTTCAAACTAATTTGAAAAAGTTGATCGACATCGGGTGACTATATCCTATGGTTGCCATAGGACCGATCGGTCGGAAAATGTGTCTTAGTGAGAAACACTTCTCTGTTTTAAATTTTATCTTTCTTCAACTCCGCGATTGCTAATTTGATATGTTTTCAAAAAGATTCTCGAAATTTGGTCGAAATCAGATGTTTATCTGTCGGAAAATGGGTTTTAGTTAAATTTTTTTAGATTTTTATATAATCGTTCTTAAACTCTGACATTTCAAAAACAGCATTTGCAAGGGTATAAGAACTTCGGCACAGACGAAGTTAGCTTGGCCTTCTCGTTTTAGAATTCTTCTGAATTCCGATTCTGGTGGACGCTTACCTCGTTTTTTGACCAGATCAAATTGACCCGCCCTATTATTTATACTTTATGGGGTCGGAAATGGTTCCTTCTCCCAGTTACATACTTTTGGACAAGCTTAATATACTCTGTGTACCTTTTGGTACAGAGTATAAACACAATGCTTCTACAGGGACTTCATCCCATGAACTAGAAGTTCTAAGCGAATGTTGTTGCTCGCTGCTGAGCGGCTAAGTGCCAACTGCTTACATTCTTCACCATGATTTGGTCGCTATCTCTTTTGAGAGCTTGGAAGTTCTGTGAGCTAAGACGCCGTCGTCTGTGTGTTGTCTTTGAGGTCTTGAGTTGAACTCCCATTAATGTATGTAAAATGAAAAAAATGTTAATGGTATCTTAAAGTCTATCACAGCTTAGCGTTCTGATCTCAACCCATTGTTATTAGCATTTTGGCTTAATTTTCAGTGTACATTTTCTCCCACGAATCTTTCTATAGAAGACTAAACAAATGGAGTAAAGGTAGATTTCAGTTCTATCGTGATACTTTCTGGATCTTGATTCTTGAATTCAATTTATTCGTACGAAGCCGCGTACTCAGAAAGACACAAGACTACAAGTTTAGTTTCAAATTCAATCGCTCGTATGCAAATCTCTAGAGATTTCCAGAGCACCCCCAGATAGAACTTAATTTGTCTTTAAGTATTTTGTTTGTACTTGATACACTTTTTTTCCCCCAGTGTAGTCTAGTTCTTAAAGCTTTATCCAAATTCGTTCAAGGGAGGCGATTTGTGAAGAGCTTCATAAAGATTTTATTTGTGTTTTTGTGGCAAAAGTTTTTTAATTAAGTTTAAAATGGTCACAAAGCTGTGTAAAAATTTTACAAAAATTTCCGAATTTGTCAGAGGTGGAAAATTTTAAATGCATGCGACAATTTTCTCGCTGTTCTCGCCTAATTGCAATGACCCCAAACACACGCCCAAAAACACAAAAACAAAAACCCTTTAATAAGATATTAGGCAAATGCGAATGAATTTGTGGCGTGTATCCTGGCTAAAAGCAAAAGCAAGTTAATTGCATTTCCAATCCATGAAACTGCCAAAGCTGTACTAAGCCCCGCGGATCAAGTGGTGAGAGACAGCTGATATTTCGAGAGGCACTTGTCGATGCATTTGGCCAAATTCAATTTGAATTTTGAGCAAGTAATTAATTAACTGTAGCCCAGAATTGAACACCTGTCGTTCTCTTATTCAACTAGAGTCCATACATAATGTAGGAAATAATTAGGCAGCGATTTCCTCTGCCATTTGAATAATGCTTGAGTGGTCATGGGGTTTTAGTTTGCCTTTTGCATAGTGGACACATGCCAAGCACTTGTGCTGCAGGCCAACAAACAGTGGGTGGTGCAGACAATAAACAGATGTCGTCCAGGCGCATAAGTGTAGATGTTCATACTTACCCAATAGACAGCTTAATTAGCTTCTAAATTGTTGGCACGGTGAAAGTTATGTGTAATTTTATCATGGGAAACAGCCTGCAGCTGGTCTGGAATTAGTTTTTGGGGGGAGAGGCAAACTTACTTTAAATTAAATGCTTAAGAGCTAAGTTCGAACTATTAGCACCAGCTTTATAAGCTAAGCTGTTGATTCTGTGCATTGATGACTCAGGCAGTCAGTCAATCAGTCACTTAAACAAACAGATTAAAATATAACTTTTATTACTAAAGGTAGACAGAGTAAATTAAGTTTGTGCAAAAGTATGTAACAGGAAGAAGGAATCATTTTCGACCCTAATTATACCTCTAAGTCTGTAGTTCCGACTGACTGACTGATTATCAAACCACAGCCAATATCGCTTACCCTAGAGATCTAAGATTTGGTAAAGACCTTCATTTAGTTATGCAAGAAAATTTGTAAAATTGACCGCGAAGTGTTTGGGATACATAAAAGAGCAATGTGAATTTGTCAAAAGAAGAAAACGAAGAGAGAGTACAAACACTAACAACAATATATACTAGCTTCTCTATTTTCTTTGTAACTGTAACAGTTGCGCTTTGAACTGTTCTTACTTCAGTTCTCATACTCTCATACTGCCATGATAAACGAATAAGGTTTGGCGCTCAGGCAACATTGTGGACCAAGCGAGTGAGAGAGTGAGCGTGAGAGTGCACGACGCACACTCACACAAATTAGGTATGAGTGTAGAGCAAAGAGCTAGGGATGGTGAAGAGTGAGTGAGTCGGGGGTGTCCTCTCTCCGAGGGGGGGAACAGTGGGTTAACAATGATTTAACAGTGGGGGAACAGTGAGGGACAAGGCGAACCCGCTGGACCCGAAGTTTACACTGTAGTTTTGAGGAAGAGGTATATTTTTAGCTTCCACTTGACAAGAAGGGATTAATATATAATTCTGGAGTTTCCGAGCGCCTTGGAAATTTGGGTCCCTTAGGACGGGATGGGATAAAATTTAACATGTGTACAGGCTACTGCATTTAACACGCAAAATTTTGATTAATTTCCGTCCTCCGTCCGTATGAGCTAAGAGATCTCAGAGATGGTAAGAGATAGAGGTTTGCCATGTATGGGACATATACTTCTTATACTTGCAGGCAGATTAAGTTTATTTTCAATTTTTGCCACGCCCCCTGCCGCCTCCGAAATTTGGAAAAATCGTCATATGTCCCACAATTTTGCAGTTAGATGGTTCGTACCTTTAAAAGATATTGAGTAAACAAGATTATTTATCGATCTGCCAAAGAAATGATTAAGATCGGATGCACTATAATCAAGTTATGAGCAAAAGAAAGTTACTTCCCCCGCCCTTTGGCAGCCCTGGGCACCTCTGGTCACACTATTCATCGTGCACCATCCCTAACGTGGTAGCAGAACGACAACACATGCGCCATCCCTGGCGCGCAGTTTCTGGCTTGGCTTCGGGCCACGCGCGGCACGCGCCTGCATCGCTCCGTGAGTGATATTCAATAAAGTTAGTTGCTAATAAAACATCGTAGCTAAAGCCCTGGCATTAGTGGCGTCATCTATAGTTCAGTTTTGAACATGCCTGATTGTTCAAAGCAAGTAGTGGCGCCATCTATTGTTCAGCAGCGCTTCTTTTAGCTGCTACTCCAGGTACAGAGTATATTATAGTCGGGCTTGACCGACTTTCTTAATTGTTGTGAATTATTATCGTTCATTAAGTTCGTTATAAATTACTCACACATCAGTTGAATGAAACTTTAAACATTTTCCATTTATATAATGAAATGAGAAATTCATAAATTCCTGTAATGAAAATGATTCTTGCTTTTGCATGTAAATTGAAATGAACATTGGACTTAAATTTCTCATTTATTTTCCCTAACGAACACACGCATAAGCACTTGCAATTCCCTCATATCTCACTTTCTATGATTCAATTATAAAATCAAATTGGAAATTTGTGCATAATAGATTTGGCAATTTGTTAATAGGCTTTGATTGGCAGTGGGTGCAGCGGCTTATGTAAATTTAATGGCTTCGTTAGACATCAAATTAGTTGGTATTTAAATTTGACTAATTATTCGAAATACATGTTAACATTTTCTGTTCATCTAACAGACTTGTCCCAAACGTGGGTTTGTGTCCAGGCTAAGAGCTTTTGTTTCATATTCAAACTGGTTTTGTCGTAATTCATAATAAATGCCGCCCCTTTTTATAATTAAATTAAAATGCAATTCGATATTATTTATAAAGTCAGGTTTACCTTTGAGAAGTTGCCATCAGCGCCTCATACCACTTACAGTTTGTTTAATGTGGCGTAAAATCAATAAGTTTGTAAACGATTCTAATGAGCTAAGACAACATTGAAGACCAGCTGCAATAACAAACTATTGCAATTTATTTTAGTTTTTAGTGCTTTGCCTCATTAAACAATATTAGCGATGAAACAGAAACAATTTGTGATTAAAATTTAAATTAAATTGAAACTGTTTTCAATTAAGTGTCAAATAGTTCACAAATTTGTCAGCTTCTCTGACGTGTGCCACATTTTTTAACAGTTTGCCAAAAAAAAAATAAAAAGAAAATAAACCATGGCACGACCTTCAGCTAGATTTATGGCATTAAAACCAAAACCAAAACCAAATGAAAGGCATCAGCACCAGCCAGCAAATTCGAAGTACTTGAAGCCACACATAATGTTTGTTTTTTGTTGCGGGTTTTTTTTCTTCCTTTTTTTTTGGTTTTTGATAAGCAGCTTATGCTAAAATCAAAGTATATCGAATACAAACAGTAACTAGAAACCTGTTGGGGAAGAACTGAACTGCAAATAAGTTATGGGGGAAATACCTAGTAAAATGCGTAAAGAGCAAGTGCGTCAGTGAGCAGTCACTGACTTGAATAAACATTCTTCAGAGTCAGTGATTGTGCGGGAGTGGTTGGGGTTTGAGTTGCGGTTCGTTTTGCCTGATTTGGTTTAATTAACATCAATTTCCAGATTTAATTCTGGTTTCTGTATGAATCACCTTTTGAGATGGAATTTTACACAAAAGGAGTTTAGCTTACACAAAGCTAAATAATTAAAGCAAACCAAAGCGGTGAAGCAGGTCTCTTACAGGTCTCTTCTGAAGCAAATTCACAGAAATAACTTTTAATGCTTAAGTCTTAGGTATTTGTGAATTGATTTACTTTGTCAAGATCTTATTTTCTTCAAAAAAGAATCTAAATTTAAAATTTAAAAGTTGGAATAATTCTTCTTTTTCTTCTTGCTGCTACTAATGTAATTCTTACCAAAAATTTAAACTTCATAGAATTTAAACTAATATATAGATTGGGTGTTTAGAATTATACACCTTTAATGACCACGGTTGTAAGTTTGAATTTGTACTGACTCACTCTGGCGACCGATCTTCCTTTTATTTCTAAATTTCTCATCCCTTTACTTCTAACTTATCTAAGGCAGTATTTGTAAGATAACTGGGTGTATGTAAATATAAGAATGCGTTCGTCTGAAGGGTAGTTTGCCACACCATGTGTTATTTGTTCGCAACATGCGGCTCGATGACTCGTCTCGAGGGTAATTTTCCACACAATGTACGTCAAGTGGTTCAGAATGGATGCCCTCTTCAAGTGGTGTCTCGGCTGTTGTGATCCTTGTTGCTGTCGCTCTAAATATTTAATGCTTTTACTAAGTGTGGACCGAGTCGAGTATCATGTTCAAGTTTGAACATTCTCCGGTGGCCTATAATGCGACAGCCACTTATCCAGTTTGTGTCTTACTCTTCCGTAAGAACCTTAGACACTAATTAAATGGCGCTCCAGTTCCTTTGTCTTGTCCACTCATTTGGTGTTGATTTAAGCAAGTTGACATCGTCTGCATTCTTGCTCGTGCGGATAAGGGCCCCAATGGGCTTGGAACGTTAATTTTCCATCTTCTTCTCGTTGAGTTGCTCAATGCTCGAGCTCGTAGTCCAGGCGTTCTGCCTTGTACCCTCCATTATGTAAGTAGGCGTTTACTTTTTGCTGTCAGTCAGTTGTGTCCAATTGCGAATATATATTACCAAGCGACTGTTTGCTTGCTTCAAACGCTTCTTTTTTGTAGTCAATTGTGGTATTATTTCAGTCTCACCATGTTGAGCTTCCACTTCTCTTTAACTGCTTTCTTCGTCATTGTCGACGTGCTCCACCTGTAGCCCATTCAAACCAGCAAAACGCGACTTAAAACGGATATTATGGAAATACGCCCTCCCTTGGCCACAATATTGTCTGGGAATCGAGCTCAGAAACTGAAGTGTTATCTTATCGCACTTCACCATCGCACAAGTTTGCTGCCTAAGATGCTACTTATATCCCACCTAGCATTTGAAAGATCATTAGATGATTCCTCACCTTGGTGAGTCTTTTTCGAGCCCATTAAAGGAAGACTCGAAAATGACTCATGCAATTGCTCAAAATGTGATTCATTAAAAAACGACTCGAAAAAAACTCTCCAATGACTCGAAAATGAGACAAAACTGATCAGAAAAACGGGTTAAAAACGACTCTTCATGAAGAGTCCCGACAAAAGTATCATTTATGATTAGAAAACGAGTGCATTTATGACTATTTTAATCAGACTGAGGACTCGAAAAAGACTCGAGTGTGATCAGAAATTTCATAAAATGCTTGCTGGGATGTTTCTGTACGGTGGTTGAGTGAAGTTAGAACAGTTGAACTCAAAATTGAATTTTGCGAACACGTTTTTTCTACTTTGAAGGAATTTGTTGTTACAAAAATATGTTTTAAATTGTACGCCAGTTTTTCTAAAATACGAAAATCCACCCCATTTAGGTATTTTGAGGCTTACCCTGCCCCACTAAATGTCAAAGAAATAGATTTGCCCCAGTCTCATTCCGCGCCCCAAAGCAAGTAGATATTTGTTGGTTTGCTGATCGTTGCTGATGGCTCTTTATTATAATAAATAATTTACAGGGTAGCTAAAGAATCATGACAATTTTAACTAAATGAAAATGTATCCTCACACTCTTTGGTTTTGGACCAACGATTTGCAGGGCAATTGTGAAAGAACTGTCTGATTACACAGGCCATTACAACACTTGATTTGCGCTCACAGAAATGTGTGGACATCTTTTGGAACATGAGATTCGATAGGAATTTGGAAGTATTCTCTTCGCCTGAAAAGCACACAAATTATTCCTTAAACTGAGACAAATTTGAATGTACTCAATCTTGCCATGACAATGATCAATGCCTTTGAACCACTGCTTAATCCCGAAACGAATTTCGATTTCGGTACCGGTTCCGGTACGTACCGAAATGGATGTTTCGGTTAAAGGTTCCATATCGGTTTTCAATTAATTTCGGTTTTCGGTTTCGATACGGTACCGGTATAAGTACTAAATTCAATTCTGAGATAAATCTAAATCATTTTATTCCTGTCTAATAAAACGAGTCAGAATTCAACACAATATTAATGTTTTCACATTTAAAGTAAAATTATATAGACTATTTCATAATCGAATTTAACTTTGAATTTTATACGTTCAGCATTCTTGTGATTTGCTAGCAGTAACATAATTGCATTCAATGTGATTGAGTCCATACTACTTTTTAGCGGATTCATTATAAATTACGTCAGAATTACGCCACGCTAACCTTTGTAACTAGAACAGAAAGCACGACTTTTGAAATCTCAAACAATTCTGGGAACTTTTTGGAGGATTTTGACCACCAGTTAAGAAAGTTTTCATGGTTTCGAACACGTTTAAGTGCGAGAAAAGTCTTAATGGAATCCACAACACACAATTGACACAATTGAAGTGTTTTTATCACCAAGTTTCTTTTCCTGCTACATCATATATGCCTTTACTTTGTCGGCGTTTTCAGATGAACTAGTATTAGAACTGCATTTGTATTCATCATAAAGCAGTGATTGATTAGCAACCGACGAAATTTGTGCATAAATATTTTTTAAAAGATTGATACAAGTATTTTTTTGCTCAGTACTTAGCGTTACATTATATCTAGGGTCCAAAAAAATGCCAAATAAAAAAGCACTGTTTTCAAAAAAGGACTTACCTCGTTTTTCTATGAACAATCTTTTTCGCTAGAGAGGACGAATTTTTGGATATGTCCAATTTGCTGTGTATCCAAATGGAATAAAAATCACCCAAAACTAGATTTTCGGCTTGAAGTTTAGTTGTGGCAAACTCCGCTAGTTCTAGTATGCGTACAATTTGGCGAACTGAGTCCCACACATTCCGGTGCAGAAGAAAGTCATTCTCTGCTGCCGCAAAACTGGAGCAAATGTTGAAGGTGTCTTCCGTCAGCAAATATTTTAGCAACCTGTAGGTCGATCTCCAGCGCGTGACCAAAACTACGATGCGCTGTGGAAAGGCGAAAATAAACCGAAACTGTACCGGTACCAACGTTTCGGTTTCGTTCCGGTTCTATCGGTTCCATTAATAACGGTAAACGGTTTTTGGATCTTAAAAAAATATTTGTATGGGTTCCGGCTCCGGTTCCGGTATTAAGCCCTGCTTTGAACATTTCCCTTACATATTCAGGATCTTTGTTATGATTTGCTTGGTAATATTTCTTGACAGCTTCCATGTCCAAGTCGTTGTTTTTCATAAATTTTAATTTACCCAAAACGCAGTTGGCAAAGCAGGTGGCCGCAATGGCCCGATCTGCGGTTATGTCCACAATGGCCTCTTCATTTCTGTTGGTCAACTTGACCGCCCGCTCTTCAGGGGCCTGAAATACATCTTTTTACTTCTTTTCCATGGTGGGTCAGCTCTCCTGCTGAATGTGATCCACGGCTGCTCGGAATGTTGACCGTATTTATTGCTGTCCTCATTCTCTCCTTGGAGTTGTTGTTCCAGTGTTTTGAACTCAGTTGCTGGATACATAGACTCCGAGGCAGTCCATGGCTCTGAGCGATACTGACATCTGCCGCTCGCTGATGTTCTTTTTTCACCCGCTTCTGGGTGGCTTTGATTATAAAGAAAGTCGACTTCTTGGGTGTTTCTCTCAATGAAGTACCTGCTGGTTTGAAGCAGGCAAGCAGTAATTTCAAACCCAGTCAAAACTTACCAATAGATGGCGCCATTACTCTAACCAAATCAAAACAGACCTATGATGGGAACTGACTTTTAGTCATAACTTGAGTATAGTTCATCCGATTTGTATTATTCCTTTGGCAAATTGATAAATAATCTTGATAACTAATTATCTCTAGAATATACTAACCATCTATATAAAAAACAGTGGCAGATATAATGTTTTTTCCAAATGGAGTGCGTGGCAGGGTGCGTGGCGAAAATTGAAAATATACTTGATCTGCCTTCAAGTATAAGAAGTATTTGTCCCATACATGTCAAACCTCTATCTCTTACCATCGCTGAACTCTGTGCGTTCTTACAAAAGGTGCTCTATATTTTTAACTGCTCGAACCTGAACCTGAACCCGAACCACTTTATCGAAAAAAAAGGTTCGGTTCACCAATTTAATTAATTTATTCAACGATACATGCAGCGAAATATTGGAAATCTGGAGAGTTTACTATAAACGATTGCATTTCCAACTAATCGTGAATGATTTTTGATGTAAAGTGACAAGATAAAGTATGATGATGATGATAATAGATTATACGTAAAGGACCCGTTTGACCATATGATGAATCAACTTGGCTTTGAACGGACGGTATAGATCACAATTATTACCAAGTGATTTATATTACGCTTGGTTTTCACGCCGAGCAATTGTTCTAAAATCTTCAGCAAATCATCTAAGTGTCCCGACAAACATTCTTCTATGAGCTTAGTACCAAAATTGGCTGCACGATTCTCAGACCCCAGAATTCATATTTTGCTGACAAAAAACAGTTGCATAAGCAACTGACTCAACGTCTGATTGTGAAGAAGAGAAGCTTATGAAAGCAATAAACAGATATCAAAAGCTCTGACTGATGTTATAGATTTTTTTGAAAATTGACATAGATCGAAGAATGTTTTAAAATGTTGTGAAGGTCATAAAAACGAAGACTATAGAAAATCAGGTATCAGTTGAACGAGCATTTTCAACACTTAAGTTTGTTCTTTCTGATTTAAGAGCTCCTGGAAGTTATAATGCTTAAACTAAGCAGATCCTAAAAATTGTTAATTTCAGCTAATGGATTTGATAAATACAATAACTTAAGTATTGAATATTATGATTAAGTATATGAATAAGGAGGTACATTAATATCATTATCAACGTAGAATTAATAAATCGAAAGTCAAACTATTCTTTTTTGTTCAAGCGAACCAAGGTTCGAACCAAAAACTTGGGTTCAGGGATTCCAGGAACCGGTCCGCGAACAGAACCTTGGACTGTACAATGGGTTCGAACCCCCGGACCGAACCTTCTGCAGAATTTGAGAGGTTTGCAGCCTTGGTCTTAGCAAATACTTTTTGCTGTTTTCTCTCTCAATTCTCTAACAAAAACTTTGCCAGCCTCTTCAGTAAATACTAACAGTTCCGGCATCACCTCAACCACAACTCACACAAATTTCGATTTATTTACCTGCCTGTGGTTATCTCCCAACATTTCATGCGACATGTTCTCTGTTATCAGACAAACAACAAAAGTGAACAACTTTTTACGTCGAGTGTTTATCTTTAGTTGAAAGTTCGTTGTATTTCTTACACCTAACAAGTCGCCATTAATATTGTTCCATTTGAACAAATTTAAATCACTTGGAAGGGCTGCAAGTGCGTTCAATACACTTTACGTTGTACAAATTTACACGCCAGAAGTCACAGCTGTCAATTGCGGCTAAATAATGTCATTAATTATTTCATATGGCGCTGGGACATGGTCAGACCACACGTCGTATGATTAATGACATTTGCAGGAAGATGCAACACGATGTAATCAAATCTGTGTGCAAGTGTGTTTAGTTACCGCAAATTTGTGGTCAGCTCCATACTGCCTCACGATTCTTGTAAGCATGGGAAACACATTGAAAATAATTTTATACGAAATAAAAGAATCTGTAAAATGCAAATCAGTTGAGAGATCGAATTGAAAACGGAAACCTGTTGCGACTTTGACGGGTTTGGTTCGTTGTCTTACTGTCTGTCTGTCTGTTGCGCGCATTCATTTTGAGAAGTTTTACTGATTGAGATTTTAGTTCAGTTTTAAGTGCGCGCGTCAACGGTTCGGCTGAAATATAAACATTAAAGTATTTACTATAACTATAGGTACAGGTAAAAAGCGACACGATTTTAATTTGCATAAATATTTGCAATTGTCATTTGCACAGTTAATTAATTTTGTTGAATCGCAAAGTCAAAAGACAAATCTATTTAAATGTAATGCGAGTGGAAATTGAGCTGCTTTTGGACTAGGCCTCTTATGCAAATTGAAACAATAGCGCTGCTTGCCGGGCTATAACAATTCAATTTGATAATCATAATAATTATAAATTTAATCTCTACAACTAGCTGTTCAATATTAATTAAATGAAATGCATACTTGTGGCTTCGCACCTTATCAACCTTAACAAGCATTTTCCGCAAATTAAATCGTAAACCAGAGACGACGGTCCCAGCTTCGATGCAGAATTTTACGTTAATTAAAATGCTCGCCCGGAGATCAGCATCAGTTTGCACTGGGTTGGGTAAATAGAGTTTTGTAATGTGCAAAAGTGTCAATGTAATTGCAATTAATTTCAAAAGAACAAAGTTTTAAAGTGACAAAACAAATTCGGGTTTTTCAATTAAACTAGCGAATTAGCTGCGCCCTACTGTGGCTTGATTTCTGAGAACTTGTGGGTAAAATACATTTCGGAAATGTTAATTGAAAACAATAAAAAATGAATCAATTTACTTGTCGACTGGTTGAAGCAGGTTTGAAATCCCTTTTTAAAATTTATGGGTGTAAACCACTTTTAAGCCGGCCCCACCTACACAGCCAATTTCAAGTACATGGCTTAAATAATGTTTGAGATGTTGCTTGGAATCTGTTTTGAACCTATTCAAATTAAGCCGGGAGAATATAAAACACTCTTTTAACTAACTTTACATCAGATGTTAAGTTTATAACTTTAAAAACTTTTGGGATTTGAAAATGAACCACTTTTTAGCAGGTCTTGAACAGGGAAAGGTTTGTAACTGAGATGTTTGAACAAACCACTCTTTAAGCCATTTGTTTTCAAATGTAAAGTTCTTAGCTTGAACAATTTCCTTAATTTGACTTTGAAACACTTTCGAGAACATGAGTTTATCATACTTCAAATCAAACATACACTTACTTTTATTTGTATGTTTAGTTAATAAACTTATAAGTTGTGTGCGAATATTAGTTGATAACAAAATAAATTAATAAAATTAACATTTGAATTACCAATTCAACTTTCACAAGTAAGAATGTGTTTTCTGTGAATATATAATTTGATTTGGAGGCAATTCGCACATATTTTTACGGAAACATTTCCATCTACTTAACATTTTAACCGGAACATAATGGCCAGACTTGCTGTTATAGTCTTTTTGACATTGGGCATCTTTGATCGAACGGAATTTAGAATATCAATAAGTAAGCTTTACTCCAATCGCTGTCACAGTTTAGCTCAATGTAATACAAAGTGCTGTTGCTCCTGTTTTAGTAAGTTTTATACATTTGCTGTGGCATATGGCCTTAACAACCCAAACGGGACAAGTCGAGTTTACTGAATATTGTCAAAAATTTTCCTGTTCTACTTTTTGATTCATTTACCAAGCTGTGAATACTTAAAACAACATAGCAAAGCTATCTTTGAGGTCACTCTCGTCCCTAGATAGTGTTTTCACAAACTATTACACTTAGACGAGGTTCGTTTTACTAGAATATGAATAGTACTAAAATGTAAAATATGAAAACGAAAACAAAAGTGAAAAGAATTAAGAGAGTGAGGATTGTGCCAAGCGAGCAAACAGCTTTGCAGTTGCTGGTCGAAAAAGTAGGTCAGAGCTGTTTTGTGTCGCTTTGGTAGTTCGAAATCGTCGCGTTGAGCCTTTTCAATACTTTTCAGCGATACTTCAATGGGCATTGAAATGACAGAAATGTCTGAGTGAGGCTTTTTCTGGCTTATGAGAAAATGCGATGGATAACGGCTTGTAATCCGTCTTTATAAAGTGAGAAGTTCCCGATTATATCTGTGGCTAGAAGGAAAAACTGCACAACTTGAGTTATGTCAAAAGTGAGATTTTAATACCAATGGCTTCCTCGGTATCAATTCTATATTGTGTCAAAATTTCACACCAACCATATAAGTGGTTACAAAGATATAACATTAAGTCTGAAAAAATGTATAATAAGTTTTGGTCTGTATGTCAAAATGCTAAAATAACAACATGATTTATTCAAAAAGACTTATATACTTAAAGTATTTACGCATCCAGTCCGTAAAACTATTCAACTTTGCGATCAATCACTTTTTTCCAAAGCTCGCAAATAACAGTTCGCCGTTTTTCGTTGTACAAAAATAACTGTTATTTACGGACCCTTTGAGCAAAGAGTTAGAGATGAACCGTTCACATTGTCTTTCAAATACATCGGTCTGTGCTCAACGAACCGATTTCCCATTTGCTCTGCTCATTAGCTGTTCACTAAAAGACTTGTCGAACACCAGCAGAAAAGAGTTGCAGATTGTTCAAAACTAGAACAATTAGTGTTAATATTGGACATATTGCTTAGATATTAGACAAAAAACACAGGCACAAGCGTGGTAATGATACAAAAGGTGAAGTAAAGGAATAACCTAAAGACATACAAAAGGATAAAGCTTCATAAAAGAAGTCAGTGACAAGTAGAAGTTGGAAAGCAAGATCGGTTGTGATATGATGCCGTCGAATACATTGCTTTGTAGCGAACGAAGGAAATAAAAGTCTTTTGCGATTGTATGTGCGATTGAGGCGTCTGTTTTGGCTTTTGAGTCACACAAACCAAAACAAGAAAGAAAGTCGGTCAAGCCCGACTATAACATACTCTGTATCCTTACCCTAGCATTTGCTGACGAGTCAAGAGAGGCAATCTTAGTGAGAGACAGAGAGAAACTTAGAGAGCGCACAACGTGGTGGTTAACTGGCCGTTTTCTGCTCATAACTTGAGTATCGTTTATCCGATTGTTATCATTCCTTCAGCAAATCGATAAATAATTTTGATTGCTAAATATCTCTAGAAGGTACGAATCTTCTATCTCCAAAACTGAGGGAGGTATGAATATTTTTGCAAATTGCGGGGGCGGAAGGGGGCGTGGCAAAATTGAAAATAAACTTGATTTGCCTGCAAGTATAACAAGTATATGTCCCATACATGTCAAATCTCTATCTCTTAGATCTCTTAGAGATCTGTGCCTTCATACAGACGGACAGACAGACGGACAGACAGACTGACATGGCTATATCGACTCGGCTTTTGATGCTGATTAGGAATATATATACTTTATATGGTCGGAAATGATTCCTTCTCCCTGTTACATGTAAAAACTTAATTTGTACCCTTGGTACAGACTATAAAAACCAAAATAAAAACTTAATGTGCGAGCGCTCAGTCGGATCGCTCTCTTTAAGTTGTTATTGAATGAGCATAACAAGAATAGCTCAACTGAGAACAGTCAACTGAAAATAAAAACAACAAGAATCGAAGCTTCCCAGCGGCGCAGAGCTCAACGTGTTCTGCCAAAAGTATGCATTACGCCTGACGAAAAAGTAATGCAATACAACGGCTGCTTTTCGTTAGAGAGATAGTAATCGGAAACAAACTGAAACAATTAATCAAGTGCTTTACAACTGAGTATACGGTTCCTAAATTGTGTGTTGAATTGTAAACGGACTGCGAACATTCTGCATTACAATTTAAAAAATTATATACGCATTCGTAATGGGAATCCGATGGCAGTTCGGCTCTGGCGTACTTGTTTTATTACTAGTAATGCAGGCTGTGCGCACCCCCGTTCACAAAGCGGCCATGCATACGGCAATGTAATGCAGATTTCATGCAATTATTTCCTTGATACTGAAGGCAAAGTAATCTAGGAGTAATCGATTTTGTAATGGCAATTTGCGCCGCTGGGTTAAAGAGAGAGCAAGCGTGCATGGTTTTTTCGGTTATGTTAGTGTGCAGATTGCAAAGTGTAAAACGGTCAACTGTTATTTGCGAGCTCGACTTTTTTCACTTATTCATTTAAAGCAGAGATGGGCATGCAGACATATCGTCACACTTTTCACACGCATACAAGCACAATTGGCGTGCGCCGCATTCGTGTTCTATAAATAGCTTTCAATGCTTATAGCGTACGTGTGATTTTGTGCAGTCGGCCGCGGCAGAGGTCCTATGCTCACGCTGCCTCGTCTGCATTGGAACGTCGCGACGCGCCCATCTCTGATTTAAATCAAATAATTGCTGTGCGCTTGTCGTTCTTTTTGATGCAACGAGTAACTTCACTTAATGGAGCCTGCACTTTTGGTGCAAGTGGAATACATCGCCGATGATTCCCAAGAATCTTCCAAGCTCACACAAAGTTTTAGGTTGCTTGTAATTGACGTTGCGTTTATGCCATCACGTCGGGGTCACCACTTATGTGAATACAAAGTCAGTGTTTTGTTCCATTAGTAATACTTATTCTTAACTTTAATAGTGTGCTATAAATTGTTCAGTGTCTTGATCGAAACCAAGTTGATAGTTCTTCTAGTTCTAGACTACCATAGTTATTGATAGCTGTCGATAGATGCTTGGCAGGTGGCAAAATTTGATTTTTAAGACTAACCAATAGATGGTGAAACTACTTGCTTTGTTTGTTGAGGGATTTTTCAAACTGACCAATAGATGGCGCCACTACTGTGACCCAGCAAGCCAGCGCTGCGGCAGCGAACATTCTTTTGGCCATAACTTGACTAAAGTTCATTCGATCTTTATCACTTCTTTGGCAAATCGATTATTAATCTTGATTACTAAATATCTGTAGAAGATACAAACCATGTATTTACAAAACTGTGGGAGATATAAAGCTTTTTTCAAATTGATTGGGCGGCAAAAGGCGTGGCAAAAATTGAAATCAAACTGAATCTGCCTGCAAGTATAAGAAGTATATGTCCCATACATGTCAAACCTTTTACCATCTCTGAGATCTGTGCTTTCATACAGACGGACATGGCTATATCGACCCATCTCTAAGAAACACAATCTGGTAAAATGTAATCTACCCTTTGCTATTGTAAAATATTTCACTATCCAAAAATTTAATTTGAAACAGAAACAAATTTTGTGTGCAAATAATAACCGGCAAATGATAATCTCTGGGAGCTGCCACCACAAGCGCTTAATACGTGATGGTTCCTCCTCTTTCTCCCTTTCCCTAAAGAACATGTCAAACTCATGCATTTGACCGTTGTCGGCACACAGATGATGGTTACCAATTTTGTGGTTTTTGGGGGTAGATAGGGTCTTGCCTCTGTTCACTCATTTCTGGTACTTTGTGCTTCTGTTTGGCCTCCTTCTCTCTCTCACACACACACACACACACACGCGCGCAAAACTCATTAAAATGCGCAATGAAAACGCGAATTGTCAGCCAAACGAGCTAAACACGCACACATAAGGTGAGGTGAGTAGGTGGAGTGGGAAGCTGGTGGAGGGGCTGCCTTCATTACACGCATGCTGCAGTTTCATTGTGGTTACGTTTAGAGTGCGAGAGTCTGTGGGGCCGACAAAGGTTGCTCATGAGATTTTAGCGTGCAGCATGTGCCACAATATTTTATGTACTTTTTATTAAATAACTTATGATTAAAGAGGAGAGGGAGAGAGGGGGACACAGAGAGAGAGGCGTCTTTGGGGAATTTGGAGGGGTCAAAGTTAAAAAGCTTTAAAATTTGTGGAATAATTCTAGTTTTGAAAAGTGCAAAAGCATCCTGATGTAGGTTAGCTGAGTAATTACATTTTTGGAACGTTTACAGAAATGGGTGAGTTTCATTTAGACCTTAGAGTACATGAGAAGGCGGATGGCGAAATATAAATTGTGAGAGGAAAAAGTTGATATGAAACTAGCAAAATTTTAGCCTAGGTTGAGGTCATTTAGGTAGAGAATATTTGACAAGATACAAAATGACACTTCATTCTTTTGCCTACTAAGAAAATCTCTCAAAGTGCATTAAATGTGCTTTATTAATTGAAACTTTCCAGCTTAAAATGCTCTATATTTCCCAGGGTTATTCAACATTTTGATAGCCACAACTGTAGACCTTTCCTTTCTGAGTTTATCAGTAATTTTTGATGGGTCATTAGTTTAATGCAATTCTAACTCATGACAGCTAAAGCTAAACACCTGAGGCTCAAATATAAAAAATATTTGAAAAATTTTGCAATCCATTTTTTGCTCCTGACTTTTGAAGTTCACTCCCCTTACAGCAAAATACCACACGACGCGCCTCTGTACCCCCCCACCGTTGTCAGCTTCCCATTTGGCTTAAATTACATTTTCAAAATGTGACATAGACCCCATTTATCTACTTATTATCGTTTCTTACAATTTACTTAATGTGAAAGTAAACTAAATTTTATAGAAAATTGCATCAGCCTCGCGGGTTGACTCTCCAGTGGGTTTAATCTAACAATTGCAAAAAAATTTTCACAGCTCCACCCTGACCGCCCTTCTCGCTTTGGCTTTCATTTTGCCGTCTATGCACTTAACCGGTTGGTGGAAGGTTGGCGGGGGTGTGCCATTTGCATGCGCGTTGCCCGTTCTATATTGTTGTTTAATGAAGCAAAACTGGCCACTGGCATTCGACAGCTGTTGGCAAAGAGTAGAAAAATAAAACACAAAGTTTATTAATTGACCTGGGAAACTTTTTTTCTTTTCAAAAATGGGCAAATCGATTTGCTTTGAATGAGAGAAGAGGGATTAAAAGTGAGGGAAAAAGTTGGCAAAGGGAAAAATTGAGGGGGCAGATCAAGCATATTTCAAAAGTGGTTCAAACGATTTTATACTCTGTACCAAAGGTACTCTTTATATTAAGTTTGTGCAAAAGTATGTAACAGGGAGAAGGAAGGAGTATACATATTCTTGATCAGCATGAACAGCCGAGTCGATATAGCCACATCCGTTTGTATGTACGCACAGATCTCAGTGATGGTAAGATATAGAGGTTTGACATGTGTAGGAATCATACTTCTTGTACTTGCTGGCAAATCCAGTTTATTCTCAATTTTTGCCACGCCCCCTCCCGCCCCCGCAATTTGGAAAAAACGTCATATCTCGCACAGCTTTGTAGACAGATGGTTCGTACCTTCTAGAGATATTTAGTAATCAAGATTTTTTCTCGATTTGCCTTAAGAATGATTAAGATCAGAAGAACGATGTTCGAGTTATAAGGAAAATAAACAGTTATGATGGGTGGCTTCAACGGCAAAGGGCAGCACTTCACTTTAAGGCTGTTTCGCCACTTTGTGTGGCTTCTAACTTAAATTGATCAGATATATACAAACTTTCGGGGTTCAGAGTATCTTATAGTCGGGCTTGACCGACACTGTTTCTTGTTTTAGTTTAATTTTCAAATGTTATTAACTAAAACTTGATCATGTTTCTACGGCGTAAATTTTATGATTCGATGGTTTTGCATGAACATCGAATGAGTTTACAAGTAGGAACGATCGTCTGTCAGGTTGTGTATAATGTAAGATCTGAAAAAATGCTCGGATGCTTGACCAACGTGAGATCTTTTATATTTAGGTGCAGCGTCGGCTGAGTGGAGTGTGAAATTGTGAAAACTGGTCTGCAGCAGGGCATTGAATGTTTTCGCCATGTTTAGGCCAGGCTGGCTCGACAGCATGGGCTGCAGCAGGATGTGGACAGTTGGATATGCAGGATCGTGGCAACATGCGTGGGCAGCGGTCGGTGTCATTTGCACAAAACAACCACCACCAGCTGCATGTTTTTTTTTTTTTTTTTTTTTTTGATATTGAGGGTGGTTTAAAGCATTGGTAGCCTACTCGGCACCGAGGACTGGTGGCCGAAGTGTGGGACTTGCGCTAGCTCACCCACTAAAAATTCCACTCCCCTCCCGATTCCCGGCGGCACCACCGTTAGGTATTACTTCTCCGGGGGGGAATGCCCAAGGCTCATCTAGGATTCTCTCCTTGTATTTAAACCATTGCGCTGTCTTTCAGCGCTGCGCAGTCGTTTGAGTATTACTGAGGCCATATTGCTTACCGCTGACCAATTCTGTTCTGACTCAAGCATGATGTCTACCAGGTTACAAACGGCCGGTAACCTCTCCACCCGAATGCTTAGGTCATTTCTTTCATTTGTGAACAACGGACAGACAAAGAATACATGTTCTGCGTCTTCTATTGCCCCTGTACTCGCACAGTGAGTACAGAAAGGGCTGTCTTCATGCTTGAATCTATGCAAATAGGATCTAAAGCACCCATGTCCCGTCCAAAAGTTGCGTCAGGTAGTAGTCGATATGACCATGTCTTCTGTCCAGCCATCTTCTTAAATCTGGAATCAGGCTAAAGGTCCAGCGTCCGTTTGTGGTATTTGTCCATCGGTTCTGCCAGTGCAGTAGGGTTCGTCTGCGCTGCTCGGCTCTATAGTCCGTCAATGGGCCAGAGGTTGATCGAGACCTGATCTCTGCTGCTTCCTGGGCCATGAGGTCTAGTGGAATGATGCCAGCTATGATCAAAACTGCATCGAGGGAGACGGTGCAAAATGCGCAGCTTACTCGGAGGGTACATAGTCGCCTTCCCGTGTTGGCAGAGCAGATGTACGTGCTATGTGCTGTTGCTTCTGCCCATATTGGCGCTGCGTATAGTAATGTGGAGCTTACTACGCTTGCCAGCAAGTTCCTCCATAATTCGTGACAGTGATGCTGCTGTCCTGCTTGCCCTGATGCTCGCATCTATGAGGTGCTGTTTAAAGCTAAGCCTATGGTCAATAGTGACCCTTAGGTACCTCAGGTGTGGCCGTGAGGTTATGGTAGCGTCTCCAATTCGTATGGTTGCTGTCTCTACCTTCTTTCTACTGCTGATCAGCACCGTTTCAGTTTTGTGAGCCGCCAGTGCTAGTCCTGCTGTGTTAAGCCACTGGCTGACTATGTCTACCGCTAGATTGCAGGTCTGCTCAATATCCCCAAGTTGTTTGCCCACGAGGTTCGCACCTTGTGGGAGTTGCAGTTTCAGTACACCATCGTACATGACATTCCATAAGAATGGCCCTAGTATGGATCCTTGTGGAACTCCTCCAGTTACTGCGTAAGTAACAGAGCCGAGGTCGGTATCATAAAGCAGCATCCGTTCATTAAAGTAGTCGGCTACTATTTTGTTGAGGTATGCTGGGATTTTGGCATTCTCAAGGGCACTCAGTATGCAGCTCCATTTAGCTGTGTTAAAAGCATTCTTTATGTCGAGAGTCGCTACTAGGCAGTATTCTTTTGCGCCGTACAGCCAACGGTCCCCTTCAATTGCTTGGCTAGCCGTTTCGCACAGTTTGCTCACCGCATCTAGACCGTTTCTTCCGAAATCCAAGCTGCATCGGGGACAAATAGATCTCCACTGCAGCTTCGATTCGCGTGTGGATAATGCGCTCTAGAATCTTTCCAGTGGTGTCCAGCATGCAGAGCGGCCTGTAGGAGGCCGGCTCGTCTTCCGGCTTATCTCCCTTCGGGATAAGCACCAGTCTCTGCGTCTTCCATCTTCTCGGGAAAGTTCCTTCTTTAAGGCATGTAGTGTACAGCATGGCAAAGGCATCTGGGTTTCTCTGTAGGGCTGCTTTGATGATTTTGTTGGGTATTCCATCAGGTCCGGGGGCCTTTGCTTCCTTCACCCTTTTGGCTGCAGCTAGCACCTCTTCCACCGTTACAGGAGGTGCTTCTGTTGGCGAATGCGGTACGGTTTGTCGCTGGATCAGATCTTGCTGAGGGAAGAGAGTCTCCACAATATTTCCCATTTTCTGTGGGCAAGTTGGTGGTGGTGGCCCAAATGCCTTTAGCTTCTTCGTAACGAGCTTGTACGCAAAGCCAAACGGATTTTCGTCAACGTCCTCGCAGATTTTTGCAAAGCAATTTCGTTTGCTCTCTTGCATGCTGCATGTTTGTGTACGCGTGTGTGTGTGTTTGCAGCGCCAAAAATCTCGTTTGCTTGAGTGTGTCTGCTTTGCCGGCGTCTGTTGTGTGTGTGTGTGTGTGCGACATGCTTGGCCAAAAAGCCTACAGATGTTGCTACTGTTGAGGATCTGGTCGGGTGGATACATGGTAAGTGATTGAGTTGGGGTCGAGTGAACTGCAGGCGCGGTCAATCACTATGTTGTCCAATGGATCACCAGTTTTGTCGCCATATTCGCTTTCGTGGAACAAATTATGGCTGCTGCTGGGCGTGTGAGTGTGTGGCGCACTTGCCCAAAAAACTTCGAATCGCTGTTTCAGTTGATGATCTGACTGGCTGCTGTCGAAATAGTGCTCCTTAGCTTGTTGCTGTTTGATTTTGCTGATCGAAAGCTATACTTCGAAATGAATTTTACAATGGCGTCATTGTATGGGTGTGCCTGTGTGTTAGTGTTTGCTGGGCGGCATCAGAGAACTGTTATAGAAGTTTGTTTAACACACTGCTTTAAATTTGATTTGTTGATTGTTCATTCACTTAGACGGGGTCAGCACTTTAGCACTTAAATATAACTTATTTTCTAACAATTATTGTTCGATCGTGCAGCTGGCTGCTGTCCTTTGGCTGTCCAAAAACGGCAGAATCTATATTGGTTTTCCCAGTTAGACTTTGGAATGGGCAGAATCTTTGCAGTCTTCCATGCGAGAGGGACAGTTCCGCTTTCGATCGTTAGGCTTGGACTTGTGGTTTCTCTCTTATGTATCTAGTGCCAATCTCGTTTGGACCGGTGATTTAAAAGAGTAAAATGAGTGAAATTTCATTCGGAATTGAGAAACCGAAGCGAAATTGCGTTCGATTTACTTTTCAAAAAGTAGAGGAATTGTGAAGATGCCGGATAGACTACCTTTTCACCGTTTTAATGTAGACACCTTGTTGTTTGGAACCTCCGAAGTTCGGCAGAAGCCAAATATTCAGTAACCCAAACAAATTAGGCAGCAAAAATTTAAGAAATTCGGTAAAACTTTGACATTACTTTGACACATTAATCAACTTTTCACTAAAGATAAGGAATCAGGGCTATGAGACGAAATGAAGGCCTATTGTATAGTATCGAATTTTTATTGTTGAGTGTTGAAAGAAAAGCTGCCCTAAAACTGTATGTCAACCTGCTCAATTACCTCAGAAATTGTCAATAAATGTATTCTGGCTACTGTTATTCAATTGTCCTTTACTGAAAGCTATTCCATTGCATTTTAATTCAATGCCTTACCAAATACACACACACCTCTAGAGCCACATTCTAAGAGCACATCTGCTTAATGTTTATGTTTACACCATACACCAACAAATAAAAATAAAACGACAAGTACACAAGTAAAATGCAGTAAGCAGTAAAAGAAAATTCGACTCCCTCAAACCCTCAAACGATTCGTGTGCCACTTTAGTCAGTCAGCAGAAAATAAGCAGCATAAAGAGCAGCCAAGACGAAAAAGTCCTGAGCAAATATACAACAAAAAAAAGGAAACAACCACACTTAAGCCTTAGTATTCCAAAGACGAAACACACACACACACACACACACGCACACATGTCGCTACGAGTGATGATTGAGTGTTAACTGCAGTTTGAGGACAGCTAAAAAGTATGCTACAATTGTTGCAATTGTCTGTTGGCTGCACTTTGAACTTTTTTTGGCACTTTCAATATCAGTTCGTTTCCTGCAGCATTTGCATATTCAATTTAGTTTATCATTTCGTTTATAAGTCAGTTGTGTGTGTGTGTGTGTGTGGCTTTGTGCTTGCTTTTTTCTTGCCAACAATGTTGCCGGCTGTTAAACGTGCAAATTAGCTGAAGGGGTTTCTGCGAGAAGTTTGTTCATGTGCATAAATGTGGCTACTTTGTAGCAGCTGCTGGCAAAAGTGCGTTTAATGCTCGAATGCAGGCAGATATACTTGCTCACGTATATGCATGTGTTGGACAAAACCACAGTAATTTTGAAGTGATTTCGTAATGGATTTTTGGTCTTGACTTAATGAAAATGTGAACAGAAGAAGCCAGAAATGTAAAATGTTGCTCGGTTTGGGTTCTTAAACTTTTGGTTTAAGTGCTTGGACTTAACATTTAAGTTTCATTATTTTAATTGATTTTTTTTTTATTGTGAAAACCACTGACTAAATCCGAAACAAAATCACGGTAAGTGTTTTGATCTGAGGCTACTTATTATCGGTTACGGTATGGTTACCGTTTAAGGCTAAGTTTAGTTTATTGGTATGAAATATGGACATTTGAGCGGACCTCCAGAGTAATTTTTCAGATCATATTATCACACCCCATATCATATTATTGCGGGTCGGGCGTGGCGTATCAGTTGTATGTGTGGCTGCTGGTGCGGGAGGTTGTGGGTTCGATACCCGCCTCGGACCATCTAATAGAAAAAGTTTTTTTCTTTCTTTAGAAAAAAGCTTTTACACACCCGATCACCTTCACCAGCTATTATTGGCGCCAGCAGTGAAGTGACTAGCCATGAAAAAGCAAAATTCTCTAACTATTGCCGTTCGGATTCGGCGTTAAACTGTAGGTCCCTTTCTCTTGTGCGAAAAATTATAAGCACACACGCCAAGAGATTGAGAGAGAAGCTTGGCCCTGGCCCTCCTGGGGGTGCTGTTTGAGCCAATTTTACTTATATCATATTATCAAACCCAAAACGCATGTGAAGAGACAAAATATCAGAAAAAGATTTATTCAGCTTCTGGAAGTAGAGCTAGTCTCTCGCCCCATATATGCGTTTTATTCATCTAATGATTTTGAGCAGAAACATGTAGGTTAGGTTAGGTTGTGATAGCTGAGAGCGACAAGTCGCTCTCCCATTTAGGCCACTTTGGGCCCATTGCGATGCTATGTTTATTCCCTGTAAACCCTTGTGGACAGAATGAATTTGAGTAGAGCTGTGATCTCAAGCCCTGATGTGTTCGAGAGGTTAAGCAGCAGAGGTTGACCAAGTGTCCTGAGTCTCCTTCTAATCAAGGCGGGGCAATGGCAAAGAAGGTGTTGTACCGATTCCTCCTCTTCTTCGTATCCGCAACTTTTGCAAAAGTCATGGCAAGTGAGGCTTAGGTGTGTCTGCCAATAAGACTGTGACTCGTGAAGGTCCCCACCAGAAGTGATTCTGTGTCATAAAAGTGTGTTAGTACTTTTTTGGTCGAATGTGTGCCACGTAAGCCTCGCTACTGCACAGGAGGAAAGGTGCTTGGTACACACTTCAGTGATCAGGAAGGTGGAACGATAGGTTCAAATCTAGGTTGGGAGAGAAAACGCTACCTTCTACTTTTTCGTAGAGCTTAGAACCATCATTTATATGGGTGGAAACAAGTCAACAAAGCGTAAAGCAAAAACGAAATCTACAGAAAATTCTAAGAAAAATCGACCTCAATTTTTAAGGTCATTTAAGGATTTTGTATTAGCTACGGTATTAAGCCATAGATTTTCTTCACCAATAGCCTTTTTTCTTCGTAGAAGCGATTTAGCGATAGAGAAGCGATAGTTTTCTTGCAGTCCAATTGGAAAAAAAAAACCCTTTAATGTCCCCATAACTTGAGGTCGATTTGCGCGAGATAGGAATTCATTTTAGATACAAGATTTCTTGGTGAAATTTTCTTAAAATGTACTAAAGATTTAGTTTTTGCTATACGACCCCATCCCTTATATATGTTCTTGATATTTGATCTGTAAACTTGTCTACCATATTTTCAAAAATCGAAGTTGCTTCTTTATACCCTTGTAGAGGGTATATTAAAATTGTCCAGATGTTTGTAACGCATAGAAGGAAGCATCTCCGACCACATAGAGCATATATAATCTTGATCAGCATGACGAGCTGAGTTGATATAGCCATGTCCGTCTGTCCCTCTGTAAGTCTGTCCGTCTGTTTCTATGCTATCACCTCCGTCAGTTTAAAATCTATCTTATCCAAAGTTTGCACGAAGCCTTTCGGTACAAATACGCTGCTCATTTGTCGGAACCGGCAGGATCGGATGACTATAGCATATAGCTGCCATTGGAACCATCAGTCAAAAAACCTAGTTTTTAGTAGGAAAAACTTTTTTGTTTTCAATGCAAACGTCTCCAAACCTCGTATGTATTTTTAAGTTTTTTAGGCTTTCACATAATTGCACCAAGTTTTATGAAAATCGGACAACTATATAGTATAGATGCCATACAAAAGTTTGTTCTGAAAAAAAGTCTTAGTAGGAAAAACTTTTTATACCCGTTACTCGTAGAGTAAAAGGGTCTACTAAAGTCGTGCAAATGTATGTAACAGGCAGAAGGAATCATTTCCGACCATATAAAGTATATATATTCTTGATCAGCATCAACAGCCGAGTCGATATAGCCATGTCCGTCTGTCCGTCTGTCCGTCTGTCCGTCTGTCCGTCTGTCCGTCCGTCCGTCCGTCCGTCTGTCTGTATGAACACCTAGATCTTAGAGACTAGAAGAGCTAGAGCAACCAAATTTGAAATGTAGAGTCCTATTGTCTGCACGCAGATCAAGTTTATTTTCAATTTTTGCCACGCCCCCTCACGCCCCCGCAATTTGGAAAAAACGTCTCATATCTCCTACAGTTTTGATGATAGATGGTTCGTACTTTCTAGAGATATCTAGTTCTTAAAATTATTTATCGATTTGCTGAAGGAATGATAAAGATCGGATGAACGATACTCAAGTTATGAGCAAAAAACGATCAGTTAACACCCACCACCCACCCCACTCATAACCTAAGCATTGCGTTCAGCAGCAATCTTAGTGAGAGAGAGAGAGAGAGAGAGAGAGAGACGAGTTAAAAAATGTTGCATACTTTTCGGCTGACCCACCTCAGGCATACAGTAAGGCTATTAAACATTTGTTTCCATGAGTAACGGGTATATCGAAGTCGGTTAGAGCCGACTTTAACTTACGCTCTCGTTTGTTTTGAATACTATCGCTCTCAAACTGGTTACTGATAAATATTAAATGCTACTACACAATTATGCCAAGTTTGATTCAAATCGGATGACTATAGCATATAGCTGCCTTAGGAACGATCGGTCGAAAAAGTAGTTTTAGTTAGAAAACTTTTTTACTTTAAACGCGAACGTCCTCAAACCTCGTATTTGTACGTTTTCCATCCTTTCACATAATTCCACCAAGTTTTATGAAAATCGGACAACTATATAGTATAGCTGCCATACAAAAGAAAGGTCTGAATAAAAGTCTTGGTAGAAAAAACTTTTTTCTTTTGAATGCCATAGCTCTCAAACTTGTTACTGATAAATATTACATGCTACCACACAATTATGCCAAGTTTGATTCAAATCGGATGACTATAGCATATAGCTGCCATAGGAACGATCGGTCGAAAAAGTAGTTCTAGTGAGAAAAACTTTTTTGTTTTCAATGGTAGCGTCTTTAAGCATTCCAGGTATGAATATTATCGGTTTCCACACAATTTGGACGAGTTTGATCCAAATCCGATGAATATATCGTTTAGCTGCCATATAACAAACTGGCAAGCAAATGGTCAAAGTAGTGGCAACATCTAAAACCTTAATTTGTATCAATTATACAAGCTACAAGGGCATATAAACTTCGGTCGAACCGAAGTTAGCTTTCCTCTATGTTTGAATTGTAAAATGTTAAAATATCGTTGTACAAAATTTTATTTGGTGAACGTGACGTATGAGTAATATTTTACTAAACTTTAAGGCCCCGTCGCGCCCATTTAAAATATAATAAAATTGTTTAGTTTCAAAATTATTAAATAAACAACAAATCTTCATAAGCTTTGAGAATGCTGAGACCTACTATTTTACATTTTGCCATTTTGAGGTCCGCTTTAATGGACCTTCATAAAGAAAAACTGCCTTTCTTTGCACTCTGAACTCTCATTCATAAAGTAGATCGATTAAGTTGCAATTAGTTTAGTTTTTAATAGTTTGCAGCACAAGTGGTCAATATTTGTCCAATATGAAGATTTTCTTGTCAAAGAAATTCGAATTTTCTCTTATAATGGCATTGCAAGACTATTTCGTGCTTATTCCAAGCTATTTTGTATTATAGTTGAATTAGAATCGCATTTTCTACAATTAATTCTCTTTAAGTATGAAAGGTGTTTTATTTTTTTTTTTAATTTCAGTAGGTATTGTCTGTCTGCTTTCAGTAGCAAGGGCTCTGCTTATAATGCCGACCCCTGGTCTAGTGTTTAAACCGAAATTAACTGTTATGTCGGCTATAATAAGGCTATAATAAAATATTATTTACAATTTGTAAGCTGCTAGACTCGGTTAATGGTGACGACAATGGCCTTAGGCTGTTGGTACTTGGCAGTTGATTTTCAACCCCAACTTCGCTGACTTTCTTTTCTTTCCTTCAAAAAATTTACCCAATTTCCATATCAGTGATTTTCATTCATTTTTCACTCATAAATCAATTTGATTGATAGTTTCTTTCCCACAGATTACCAGTTCAACAACTTTTAGCCTTGTTTTTTATCAACTTCAGTTTTAATGATAACAGAAAATACACCCACACACACAGCCGCCACGCTCTTTCTCTGTTTTGCTGCTCTCTTAAGCTGTGCTCTAACAGCTGTTAAGCTGAAGGGAAATTTTAACAGCTTAATGTTAATACACAGAAAATGTTGAAATTGTTTGATTGAAATTGTGCGAAATTAAGGCAACTTGATTTGCTTCTGCGTTGACGTCGTCGTCAGTCCTCCCTTTCATATTATTGTCATTTTTATTGGCCTCCCAGTTTCGTGGGGGTAATGAAACCGTTTACGTTTGCATTACATTTCTGGCCAAAACTTTGACACACTTGCCCCATAAAAGCGGCAGACAGCGGGAGCAGGCAGCCGCCAGTAGGCAGCAGTGCGGAATGAGAAGTAAATAAACAAAATATTGTAAATTTATGATTGACAGCGTTGGGACCTTGAGATGGCCTTTTACTGATATTTTCAGTGATTTGTGTTGTGGTTTTGTGGAAAAAATTAAAGCACTTGCCTCACATTTCGGAATCATTAGGCATAAGTGTATAATATGTTAGCCAAATTATGGCAGTGCTCAGCATTATACTAAACATAAAATTATTCTTTTAACTTGACTACCTGATTTATGATCCAAAGCGTGCACAGTGGAAGGAAATGTGGACTAGAGTGCGACTCAAAAAGGAGAAATGAAAAAGAAGTAGATGAATGCTTGATAAACCTAAACTATTGTAATGAGTAACTCATACACCCAATCAATATTGCTACAAGGCAACGGAGTATATTGAAAATATGGGATAAATATAAAATAAACATGCACTGAGTAAGAGTGATACAAATCCGTTGCTGAGCCTCCTTCTTCCTTTATTTTTCTTGTTTTGTTTTTAATGATTTCTTCTTTTAGACTAAAATTATGTATTTTCAAGTTGTTGCTGCGCCCTTCAGTTTGGTTTTGGTGCTCACCGCTGGGATTGTGTATTTTTCAAAATAATACTTTAGGGAACCTGGGCTCCGACTCAGGAACTAGTCCCCTGGACCCACATTTCATACTTCAATTCAACAATATGTGTGATCGATACATCGATGACGATTGACTTTAATCTCTCTCTCTACTTTGTCGAACTGTAATTTGCAGAGTCCCTTCTTCTCAAGCAGTGTTGCCAATTTAGGTATGTTCCCACCACATCTAGCTATTTTGTAGGCTCGAAACCTGGAAACTATTCAGTTCAATTCTGGCTATTTTGAATAAAGTATTTGGCATTTTCTAACTTTTTCTATAGTTCTAAATAAAAATGCTAACGAATATTATAATGAATCTGAAATATTTTTAGCTATTTTTCTCTGCTATAGCTCTGTATTCCAAGAAACGGGTAAAAAAAATTGGTTGAAACATTTCACCAACTAGAAAATCTTATTAAGTTGGATGGAAATTGGCAGTTAGAAGCCGAATATAATAATAAGTTTTTGGAAACGGGCATCAGTAATAAGAGCAACATCTCTAAAGAGTTAGGATGACACAGAACTTCGATAGATTTCGGTTGCTTACTTGAAAATCTCAAAAAAAGGTTTCAGTCTAAAATAATGTTCCATTTTTATCAACTAGGGTTGAGTCCCTCGCAGTGAAATTTGCCGTTTTTTAAGTTTTGAGTTAAGTTAATGACTAAATAGAGTTTTTTCAATGATTTTTATGGTTTATGACTCAAATTTAGGTATTCAAGCCTGTTCCCGTTGTCGATTTCACAAATCACAGCTCTTGCCAATTCCGAACCATCTAATTCGGAATTGAGAACAGTCATTCTCATATCGTATTTGATGCATCGAAATTCGAATAGTTTTGAGTTTAATCATTTTGCCTTTAAAACAGTCGAACCGGAATATTAAAGGAGGATTCTCCATGTCGAGGCTGTTTTTTGGACCTTTCGAAAACGCAAAGAGCTTTTCCAATTCTGTTTTTTTTAATGTGTTTCAAACAGATTAAAGTAAGCCAAAAAATGTTTCTGCTTCGATACGAGGGCTGTTCAAAAAGTTATCTGCCGTCAAAGTGTGAAGTCCAAAAAAAAGCCATGATTTCTAGTCTCCAGGTTGTCTGAAATGAAAAGTAAAAACGAGCTTATAATCAGTATAGTCATGTCATTCTGGTCTGAACTTCGAAAAAAACAAGAAAGAAAGTCGGTCAAGCCCGACTATAACATACTCTGCACCCTTAATGTCGCATCTCGAATTTGGTCACGAGTCAAACGGCCAGTTAACACACAACGCACAACGCAGTGCGCTCTCTAAGTCTCTCTCTCTCTCTCTCTTTCTCTCTCTCTCTCTCTCTCACTAAGATTGCTTCTGCTGAACGCAATGCTTAGGTTATGGGTGGGGTGGGTGGTGGGTGTTAACTGACCGTTTTTTGCTCATAACTTGAGTATCGTTCATCCGATCTTTATCATTCCTTCAGCAAATCGATAAATAATTTTGAGTACTAAATAGCTCTAGAAAGTACGAACCATCTATCATCAAAACTGTAGGAGATATGACGTTTTTTCCAAATTGCGGGGGCGTGAGGGGGCGTGGCAAAAATTGAAAATAAACTTGATCTGCCTGCAAGTATAAGAAATATATGCCCCATACATGTCAAACCCCTATCTCTTACCATCTCTGAGATCTCTTCGGACATGGCTATATCGAATCGGCTGTTGATGCTGATCAAGAATATACATACTTTATAGGTTCGAAAACGATTCCTTTTCCCTGTTACATACTTTTGCACAAACTTAATATACTCTATGTACCTTCGGTACAGAGTATAAAAATAGTAAAAAAATTTTTAAAATTATGCTTGAGATTCAGACCAGAATGGTGACAATTCTGCGTTGATTTCATTTTGTTTCATCAAAATCGGTTCAGTGTAACTGGAGATATCATGGCCGCCAGTTCGAAAATCGTGGTTTCGAGATACAAAATTTTTTTTGCAAAAAAATGTAAAAATGCAGTTCGAGAATGGTGACAATTCTGCGTCGATTGCACTTTGTTTCATCAAAATCGGTTTAGTAGAACTGGAGAAAAGTGGCTTGGCAGTCCGAAAAAGTTGTTTTGAAAGTAACCAAAAATATTACAGATATTATATACTTACAGATATTAGTCGGCGATGCCAGCTGCATACAGCGGAACTTCCTCATTCTCAAAAAAACTGTTTTCAGCAGCAGCTCTCTCTGCTCTGCGTGCCATTCTGCCTTCTTTAGATGCGGCCGCAGCTGAGCATTGTGTAGGATAGCCTTCGATAATTACCGATTAAAAATCTATTAATAATCGATATTGATCTGAGGCGACAACATGTTACCATTCAAATTCAAGAACCAGCCGTTATTACTCAGCTTTATTGACTTTATTTAATTTATTTACTCAAAAATTACTCGTCTTAGCGAAGACATTGTTCGACAAAAAAGGCTATATCTTCTAAAGTATTTCGAATTTCAAAAAATCCTTTTAGGGCGATATTCTCAAATATCCAAGCTATAAAAAAATGAAAATAAAAAAAATCGTAAAAAAAAATTTTGAACATAGAGAGTCCTCGCTTAAGCTTACATACGAATAACAAAATCGGATAACCATTAACTAAATACGATTTCGCAAGATTAAATCAATCTCGGTAACGGGAACAGACCGAATTTTTACCAAAAAACAAGACTCAAATGAAACTCCAATTGATTTTGGTTGGAAACATTTATTTAAATGCAAATTTCATTCATGTGGGAACCAGTTAAGTCCAAAAATATCTAGTGTGTACAAACTAGAATAAGGCAAATGTTGAATCTCGATTTTATAACTGAACATAAAATTTTACCTCTAGTAAACCACCGACTCTTCGGGGTTTTCCGGTCTTTATTTACACATTATTTACACAATTACTATTTACATTATGCATACGGTCTGTATAAAATAATAAATTTAATCAAAACGGTAGTAGATTTTTATTCGTACTGACTCGCTCAGTGTGAGCGAGCTAACTTTTATTAAGAATTTCTCATCCCTTAACTTCTAAACTTATCTTAAGGATGTGTGTGAAGTCACATCCGTAAATGTAAATATAAAAATGCATTCGTGAGAGGAAAACACATTGCATATTAAGTGTTGGGAACCGGATGACCTGTTCAAGTGGTGTGTCTAAACCTTGACAGCAACCCTAATTAAGTTTTATGTTACAAATTACATATTTTATGATGCTGAGTTATGATTGGCTGTGTGATTTGAATGTGATATCTAATGTGCTACATGTGGTTTGAAGTCACGTCTCATGTTCATGTTTGAACACGGTCTCTGTCCATTTATCTACACACGTCCGTCTTGGTCAGCGTCCATCTCCTACTAGCCCACAATCCACTAACGCCTTCTTCTATGCTCGCATCATCCATCCAGTGTGACCATCTTCTCTACCGTTAGCACTAGTTCGGTATTGTTATTAGAGTGCTTCAGACTAGTTTATCAAGAGGCCCAAAAGCAGTTCATTACATTAGCATGTTTACACTTTGTAGCAACATATACGTCACATGAGGACATATGTTTGTGGCACAACATTGTTTATTAGGAATGTAGATTACCGGATCAATCACTTTCGTACTAATACTACATTATTCAAGCAAACAATTTTTGTAGCCATCTTTTACAGCTATCTTAAATTAATATTTGCTATTTTTAGCCATTTTTAAGCACCGGTGGCCATAGTTGGTCGATCATCGACGATTGACTTTAACCTCTCTCTACTTCTTCGACTCGTGCTAATAAAAGAACGTTGTGAATGTTCAATTGACTTGCGGACTTCCTTATTTTGAAGAATTTCAACTTCTAAGTGTCGGTGTACCTTCTGCTACCCTCTCTATCGTTCTGCGTGCCTGGCCAACCGGTTGGTGATCACCTAACAAAGATTAGTTCCGCTCGGCTGTCAGACATCAGGGCGAGCCCTCAAGTGAACACAAATTTCGCTACAAAATCTTGATTCCTGTGCTTATCATTTGAGTTTAAGTCAAGTTAAAACATTCTATTTTTTTTTTAACTAATTTTTATGCACTTAACGTCCACTGTAAGATTTTGCTAGTGCGCCTAGAAATATGCTGTATACATTTATTTCGCTGTGCTTTTATTTCTGGCTAAATCAAGTGGTGCAGCTTGACTGTATACGTAGGTTCACATGCTGGGCAATAAAACAAGCTCAGGCGAGAGTATGCTATAAAAAGTGTAGCCGACCCTGAGGCGCTGCGCCAAAATCAGCGCAAAGCAAAACACTCTCAAGATTTATGCTACAGCCGGGCATTAAAATTGTATTGAAACAAAAACTTTTTGCGCTGAGTTTAATTTTGTTTTCTTTTTTTTTTTAACTTTGTAGGACTTTCACTCCTTAAGGTTTGGGGGGCAACAAAGTTGTTTGACAACTACGAATGGTGTTTTGTTTTCAGGTGTTTTTGATGGGTTGTATTAAAAAGTAGTTTATGGCAAAGGTTGGTCGTAAATCAAGGGTCACCAAATAACAACCCCCAACCCCACCTCCACCATCCGCCACAAAGACAGCCAATTGATGAGCATTTCATTTGGTTGATGACCAACAGCAGCACATAATATTCACATACCAAACATTTGCGGTTGGCCAGTCCAAACTTGTTTGGCTCGCTTCATTTGGGCTTTGTGTGTGTGCATAATTAGCTGTTGACTTTCGGCTTCTCTCACATAATTGATCTAAAGTTAATTGCAAGGCATTAATGTTTGACAAACACAGAAACACACAGCATGTGCGACTAAGTGCCAAGTTATTTGGCTCAATGAGAAGGATTTTCGACAATTTATTTGCTTTGTGTCAAAGTTGTTGTTTGCTTTTCCGTTTCGGTCGTTTTTCTGGGGGCAGTGATTGATTAATGCGTAGCTCTGTTGACTTGTAAAGATGCCAGCTGTTGTTTGGCAGCGGAAATGAAAAAGGATTCGGGTCAAGCAATATGTAAACAACAGACTTTAGTCTGTAGCTGGAGCTAGAATTGAAGTTAAAAATTAAGAATAATTTTTACAATTTAGTTGCTAAAATTTCATCCAACACAAACTCAAGTCCAGCTTATTATTTTATCAACCCAGCACACATTCACCAACGAGTGCGATTCTAGGTCGTCCTCCATTTTATGGGAAGCAACAATTTTTTAACGAGGCAACTGCCCAAGGCTCGAGGCGAGTTCAACTGAAATGGCTGTCATTTCTGCTTGGCCATTTGATGATTATGCCTGATTTTCATTTAGATGCTGAATAGACGTAGGGCATGTCCTAAATTTAATGTTACGTTGCCTTGTCAACAAACCATTAAAGCTTTATTTTTGAACGTGAGTGTGATTTGGTAAAGTTTATGGCAAATTACAAGCATTTGGCCCATCTTCGACCCATGCTGAGCTAATTCTTTCCTGTGTGTAAACGGAAGTTTATTAAAGCGTTGATAAAATGAGCATATATTAGGTTAAGAGGTTTTGATGTGGCACATTCATGCTATTTTTTTAATGAAACGAAAGCTTATGGAACTTTTTTCATATTTTGTACAATTTAATGTATTTGGAGGAACCACATACAACTTTGTGACATTAAGAAGTCAGCGGTTGATGAGCATATTTTTAGATTCTAGATGCTTGGGCGAAAGCTCTATGAAATTTGCAAGTTTTAATTGAAATTTGTGGAAATTTACATATTTTTGGACAAAATGCGTGAATTGTACTATATTCATAAGAGAGTACACCATAGGAGAGCTATTTGAAAAGGAGAAGACTACGCTTAGAACAACTTCCGGGTTAAACATCTGGGAGATGAGACTAACAAAAGCATTAATGGTGAACCACAACCTCAAAAGGTTTCAAAAATTTATTTACCGACAGAAATACAGACATTCCTACAGGAAATAGGGCTGCGAGGAGAGTTGTAAGCTCAGTTGTGGGACACAATAGACCAGTTAAATAAAATTGTATAAATAAAATTCTATTTCTATTTTGCGATTTATTAACACAAAGATAGTCCATTTTGAAAGCAAGTTTTGAAATGATAAAATTTTCTATTGCTCATAAGTATGTAATACTAAAAGCCGTACAGTATTGACACTCATTGTATATTTTTGGGACCCCATCTGTACTTTGTGCAATTAGGAAACTCATTCGTAACTTCGTTGGAGTTGCATTCTATAAAATAGTAATATATAAAATTTATTAAATTAGCTGGCTCGAGGTCTGAAAAGGTTGCGTTTTTTCCCAACTGGAACAACTTATGCATTGTACACCTTAAGCAAGAGCAATCGTACAAGTACTAGTATTAGAAAACCTATTGTCAGTTCAAAAAAATAGTTCAAAGGTAACTTTGGCTCGATCAAAGATTGTATGTCCTTGCCAACTTGCCTCATTTATATACAATCATCAGGCTTTAAACAATGTTCGTGGAACATGCTTAGCTAAAGCATTTCCCAAAGCACAGCAATAGACGACGTCAATACATTGACCATTTACTTGCCTAAATCATTGTAGGTGCAACCGTACGATATCAGTCTTCACGCACGCGTGAATAGCAACTACCCAAACTTGTATAGACACAGATAATATCTTATAGCATGAACAACCATCAATAAACTAGAAGTGAGAAACCGGAAAGTTTTTATGTGCTAGAACGACGTGTGCTACAGTGTCGTGCCCAATGCACAACAAAATGCTATCGTCATAGGATTTGAGAGCGCGAACTTGAGCAGAACACATTTAAAGTCATGTAATGTTGCTCAGTATACTGTTGGTGACGGCGATACGCGCCGTCAACAACAAAAGCCATTGCTACTGAGACTTTTTTAAAGAGCTATGATTTGTACAACAGCTATACTGTATAGTTAAGCGAGTTTCATCAGGCTATAAGTACGCTATGTAAAAGCATAGAAAACCTATTGATACGATATTTTGTGTACCTTTTTCCTTGAACTCAAAAAAGCTATTTTCAAATTCGAACTACCCTTTCGACCTTACCTAGTTCTTAATTTTCAGTTATACGCTTGTTCAATTGGTAAGGTGACTTCGTGCAAATGTGATAGTGTCTTTGCACCGCTTACACTATAGCGCAAAATGTGGTTAAGATCGCTTTGTCATGTTGACAAAGAAAATTTGCATGGGACCTGATTAACAGAACATTCGGTCAACATGGTCACGCTGATTCAATAATACTATACGTATACCTTATGCGGTCGGAGAGCTTCGTTACTATGCATGACAATACATTTCTACAATTCTAATATAGCCTGTACAAGGGTATAATAACCACATTTACATATTAAAATCCAACAATTTTTATCTTATGAGCAAAATCAGCACTTCGTCTTTGGTTGTTCTATAACATACTTAATGTGGCCACAGGACCTACAAACTTAAATAAACCTAGCTCAAGATACGTTTATGCAAATAGCTCGTAAACCTGATGTGCTGGGGGAATACGAACAATTGATTTGAATTCAGCGACCAAATATACATTTGGGAAGTTTGCTATCTTCTCTGTTGTTAAAGCTTGTAAAACAAGTTAACAGAGATTAATTACAACATTTGTGGAATTGTAATGGTTTCGAGGATCGCCAGAATCCACTCAACGGCAGACTTATTGCTTTGACGCTTCAGTAAATTACAACTGTGACCTATGGGTACTATAAGTATCTCAATGCGGACTATAAGTATCTCGTTGGGCACTATCGCTAAACACCTCTCTAAATTTAATCTATAATACTCCTTGCTCCAAGTCGGGAGGCCAAACAGCTTCGAAACAGTGCTGTACTAACCTATCATTGCCATTCCAAAAATACTGTTGTTAATCTCTGTTTATTTGTGTTGAATATTGAATTATAGTTAACCGAAAATGAAAACAGGTCGCTAAAACTCATATGGGCCTTTCCCGCCCGCCAAAAAGTCCACCAAGATCAAAAAAATAAAAAGTTCTTAAAAACAATCTGTTTTATCATATTTTCAAGGGGAAACAACTAAATTGAACTAATGTAAGCCAATCTTACATTTATTCATAATCCATTTCAAAATATGCGGTTTAAAGGCCGCGCTAGCGCATTTTTTCTCATTTGGACAATAATATTGTACTTTTTTGTTGTTTATAAAAGTGCCTTTCAATTGCCCTTACTTTTGCTATCTAAAATCTTTCCGAGGGTAAAAAGGGTTAAAAAAGAATGCATAAGAAACCATGTGATTGCAATAAACTGTAAGTTTTTGCTAAATGTAAAGATGGCCAAAAATGTCACGTTCGCAATGTCACGTATTGAATTATATTTTACTTTGAAATAAAAGAAACAAAAATTTTACCAAATATTCTTCGCATTTTTGGAAGTTTTGAGGAATTTTCTAAAATTTTGCGAAAAAATTAAAAATTTTTCGGAATCTTGTGAATTGTTTAATCTTGAAAATTTTGCGTAACATCAATTTTTTAATATATTTCAGTTTTTTTTTTTAAGTTGTACAGATTTTAGATGGATGTTAAACCGAGTCGAGGTCAGCGTAATAAAAAGAACAATTTGATGTTTCTTTTTTCTTTCCGATATATTTCGGTTACACTTCGGTAACCGTCTTCAGGGCAAACTACAAAAATATACACCAAAATTATACCCTTCATCATTTAAAAAAAATTCTCACGAAAGTCTACAATCTGTGGCGTATTTGTTAGTTGGCGAGTTAGAGTCTGTATAGGTGAGCGCAGTTCTCAGTGTCCGTTTTGTAGTTGCATCTCATGTCTGTTGGTGTGTTTATAATGTGTAGCATGTCCAGTGTGAAGCGCTACCACTGAATTTTTGGGTCGATCCAATTGTGTCTAAAATGCTTGGCATCTAAGTCATTCTCAACTTCGCGACTATTGCGCAGGATGTTAAGTTAAGAATTCTATTCGAAATTTTTGTATTAATCCCCAATCAAAAATGTGCTTAAAGGTTAAAAAGTGTCTCAAGTGTTTCAGAATTTTGTGCTTATAAATACACCAGTATGTTCATTCTTTATAAAACCACATACACACCCAGAAATAATCTCTATAGCTTCTATTTTTTTTATTTTCTGAATTATTTGACTAAACTTCAATCCAATTATTTCTTAAGCATGATTCATTAAATCCAAAATGTAGACATCATCACATTTTCTCTCCCTTCTTATGCTGTCATGAAATATTTTAACAACTTTATTTGTAGGGGCCCATTAAATGACAATTTCATGACCCTTTTAAGTTCATATTGTCTTAAGTTAGATGCTCTTTGCTTTTCGCTTAAGAATTCCTACACAACACTCAAGTCAAAAGCCCGAATATCAGACACTTTTTCATTTTATTTGATTCCTTTTTCTGTTGTTGTTGCCGTTGTTGTTCCTCAACAATCATAGCCACGCCTCCACCTCTACCCATACCCCGCCGTCACATAAACAATGATATGAAAGCCGTTGCTGCCTTAACGCGCACCCAAGACAGCCTCAAGGACATTGTCGCCTTTATGCTCTCCGCCCCATAATCCTTCAGGCAGCACGACATCACGTAGTCTCCTCTACCGAAATTTATGTATGCCCCCCCCCCACCGCCAACCTCCAACCGCCACACCGAAACACTTATTATTTGACTTTCGAATTGTTTGCATTGGATTTTTATGAAATTGTACACCTTTTCACCCTTCGGCTGATTTTAGATTGAAAATTGTTTCAAAGATTTCGTACGACCTAATTGATTTTGCCTTGGCATATCCTTAAGGGGCGGGCACAAGTCGAGTAAGAATTAATTGCCCAAAGTGAAATTTATCATTAACACGAAAATTGTTCCACCGTTCGTGTTGATGGGCAATTAATGTCGAAGCGAAAATCAAAGCTGTAAATCAGTTTTATGAGTCTATTATTTGGATTCTGCTCGAGGTTGAGCAAGTCAAAGAGCATTTATCAATTGCAGTGCGAATCAATTGACCCTCCCCAAGTTAGAGCAATTAATTCTAGATAGAATATGATGGATATGAAGGGTATGGAGGGCAAATGTTACAAAATCCTTGCCTACTTTTGGGCAGCCATTGGAAATTTCCATTCATTAAAGTTGAACTAAACCAAGCTAATGCATTTCTCTTATTTCTCTTATTTTCCTGGCAGAAAATGGACCCCACCACGGACCCCAATCACGAGGAACTCGCTTTGGAGGCCAGCGTTGTTGTCCAGGCCAATGGGAATGGCCTGGTTGAGACTAAAATCAATCAGCGTCAATATGAGCCGCGCGAGAGTTTCATTATTACCAAAAATGTTGTTGTTATTGGCCTGGCATTCATGATACATTTTACGGCCTTCCATGGCACATCGAATCTGCAGAGTTCGGTGAATGCGGACAAAGCATTGGGCACCACCACATTGGCCGTTATCTATGGCTCATTGATAATGTCGAATATATTCTTGCCCATGACGGTAATTAGGTAAGAAGGGGGAGGTTGGTCTCTCTGAAGAGGACATAAAATTTTTGTAATTGTGTGGCATTTTTATGGGCAATTTATGCAGATGTGACAGCGTCTAGAGCGCGCAGTTCCCCGTACGCAGTTGACTGTAAAAATGTCAACAGAAGGCCCCCTACTTTGACATTTCCAAAAAAATCGTTAATTTATGGCACAAAAATCCTGCTTACTCAGGCAACTTTAATCAGTTAACTCGTTTCGCTGGGATTTATGTTGCCAGTGTCCTTGGGGGGGCCCCCTTCAACCAGCTCAATTCTTAATTTCCTTTTGCTCTGATTCAACAGTTGGTTTGGCTGCCGCCTCACCATGGCTTTGGCTCTGTTTGCCTATATGCCCTACATTGCCGCCCAGTTCTATCCACGCTTCGAGACCCTAATACCCGCCGCCTTGATGGTGGGCTTTGGCGGTGGACCTTTGTGGTGCTCCAAGTGCACTTACCTCTCCACTGTGTCCGAGGCCTTGACCCAAGTGCGCGGCAACAAATCACTCAAAGATGTCAATACCGTCAAGTTCTTTGGTTTGTTTTTCATCTTTTACCAAATGGCTCAGGTTTGGGGCAATTTGATCTCCTCTTCGGTGCTGACATTGAGTGGAGGGGAGCCGGCGGCCAATGAGACAGAGCTGGAGGCGAGTATCAGCAATGTGGGTGAACTGTGTGGTGCACGTTTTTGTCCCGGTGCTGTTGGGGCAGAGGCAAATCCAAATCTGGTACCACCAGCTCCAGAGCAAATACAGTTGCTCAACTCCATATTTTTGGTATGCATGGCCGGAGCGGTGGTGATGATGATCTTTGGTGTAAATTCATTGAAGCGGTAAGTGCGGAAAATTTTTGCTCATAGACAACAATTTTACAAATGATTTATTTTTTCTAGCTACGGCGTCAAGCGTGGCGATACGGGCGATGGACTCTCCGGTCTGAAGCTGCTAACTGTAACCATCAATCTTTTGCGCAAACGTCGCCAGATACTGATGCTGCCCATCACCATGTTTATTGGTCTGGAGGAAGCCTTTTTGGCTGTCGATTTCACACGCTCTTTTGTGGCCTGCGGTTGGGGTATATCGAAAATTGGTTTTGCCATGATTTGTTTTGGTATTGCCAATGCGGTGGCAGCTGGCATTGCTGGTGCTTTGGTAGAGCGCATTGGACGTGTCACCCTGGCTGGCATATGTGCGGTTTTGAATCTGTGCCTGCTAAGCTATATGTTTACCTGGGAGGCGCGAGAGGGCGACTATTTGACATATTGCACATTTGCCGCCATTTGGGGCATTTGTGATGGCATCTGGCTGGTTGTGGTCAATGGTAGGTTTACAGCTTTTACTAATTCTAAGTAGGGATTTACACCATGGAAGAAACGTTTTCAAAAAGTGTTCCCAAAAGCTTTTTGAAATACTTGCTTAAGTTGGTTTTTTAGAGTGAGTCGTGACTTACACGGTGAAGCCAACTTAATCCTACCAGCTAGAGTTTATTTGAAAAAACTTCATGAAGTTTGCTTCACCGTGTAAATCTCCACTAAATCTCAAAGCTGGCTTAACTGCCAAGCACAAGCTTACTGAAATACTTCATCGTTAGCTTTCATCATGTAAATACCGTCTAACAAAGTTTACTTTACTTTTGCAGCTTTCTATGGTATTCTGTTTCCCAACCATTTAATAGCCGCTTATAGCAACTTTCGTTTGTGGGAGAGCACCGGTTCGGTTATTGGCTATGTCATCAGTTCACAGCTTTGCACCTCAACCAAATTGGTAATCCTAATGTGCGTCATGTTGGTGGGCTGTGTGGGGTAAGTATTTAGTGAGTATAATTTAAAATTTTCGATTCAATTTGTTTACTTAATCTTCAGTTATGGCCTCATCGAGTATCGTGTGTGGCAGAAGAAAAAGAATCTGGAGATTATGCTGAGTGATTAAGGAACCTGCCATTTGCCATTTTAGTTGGCCTGTAAAATTTTTGTGATATTTGTTTTGCCAGTGAATAAAATGTTAGAAATAAGTTTTCCTAAATTTAGTCTAGGTTGTTCTTACAAAGATTTTTCACGGCTATCGTGAATAGGAAACAATTATTTAAATTAAGCATACACAAGTACTTATATGCATTAGGGTGTAGCTTAATTGTCGGTGTGAACAGCGAAATGTGTTCGGCCCCTGTGGGTCATGAGGTCGCTGCTCTAATGTATATGCATTAGACCGGACATGCATAATACAAAAATTTAAAGGTAATATTTGTAGCCTCATATTTGTGCACTAGGGCGTACATTTTATGCGATGCGTTTCTGAGTGAAAGCGCATAACAAAGAAAACATTTTTTTTTGAGTTAGTGTCTGCGATTTGAATTCAAAGATTATCACTCATACGTTTAGTCGCCATTGTTTACATTTTTATACTCTGTACCAAAGGTACACAGAGTATATTAAGTTTGTGCAAAAGTATGTAACAGTCCGTCTGTCCGTCCGTCTTCTCAATCACAAGAGGCACGAGCTTTCCAAAGTCAGCAACAACAATTGGAGCAGATGTAAACACACGCAGAACAATTGACCGACAACGCCAACAAGTACATCGAGTATTCACATCTGCTTCGTTCCTTCGTCTCGCATTCGAGTATGAGCCAGATATCGAATATGCCGCTCGTCCGAAAGTCCTGATTGGTGGTATGAACAAAGAATGTTCCAATTGTCATGCGCTTAAATTCAAAAATGAGTTCGCCGGGATGTGTTGCGCATCAGGAATAGTGCAACTACCGGAAATTGAAACGCCACCAGAACCATTGAACGGTTGGCTCATCGGCACGGATCCAGATTCAAACCTGATTCTGAAGTCCATTCGTAGATGAAATTCATGCTTTAAAATGACTTCGCTCGGAGCAACAGAAATAATGCACAGTACAGCGGTAAATGGTCAGCAATTAAATTTAACCTTCAAAATCATAGGCCAAGTGTACCATAAAGTAGGTTCATTGCTGGCAATGCTAAACGAACCACATACATTTTTATAAATCTACTTTATGGGCGGTGAGGACGTCAATCGTGTGGCTTAGTGTTTGGTTGTTCATGAGTGAGTGAACAAAATTGAGTTGTTCTTTAAACTGAACAAGTGAAGAAGTTCTTCTTCAATTGTTCATTTTTGTTCAGCGAGTCTTGTTCAGTCTATCTTGTTCAATCCATCTTGTTCTTAGTTGTTCTTGCTCTGAGTTGTTCTTGAGTTGTTCTTGACTTGTTCTAAGAGCTGTTCGGTCTCGTTTGCTCAGAGAGTTGTTATGTCTGTCTCGCTTTGTGAGCTTGCTCTGCCTTGCTTTAAGTGTTGTTCTGTGTTCTTTGCTTTTCAGTCTCTCTTGTTGTGTGAGTTGTTTTGTGTGTCTGTACGTACAACTATAACCAAGTATGGCGCCAACATTTTGAACTAAGCGCGCGAGAGAGAGAGCGGGAGAGTTAGTGCGAGAGTTAAAGACGCACATACACACTAATTTCGTATGTGTGTACAACAAAAAAGCAATGCTAAAACAACAAAAACAATAACGCGGTCAGTGCAACCGAAATCAACTCTTTAGAAATGACGTCGGCAAAACAAAAACAACACAAAACAAGAAAGAAAGTCGGTCAAGCCCGACTATAACATACTCTGTACCCTTACACTCGCATTTGCTCAGGAGTCAAACGGCCAGTTAACACCCCGCGCACAACGCGGTGCGCTCTCTAAGTTTCTCTCTCTCTCTCTCTTTCTCTCTCGCACTAAGATTGCCTGTGTTGAACGGTTAGGGTATGTTGCTGTGGTTGTTGGTGGGGGGGTGGGTGGTGTTAACTGGGCGTTTTTTGCCCATAACTTGAGTATCGTTCATCCGATCTTAATCATTCCTTCAGCAAATCGATAAATAATTTTGTTTACAAGGTATCTCTAGAAGGAACGAACGATCTATCTCCAAAACTGTAGGAGATATGAAGTTTTTTCCAAATTGCGGGGGCGGGAGGGGGCGTGGCAAAAATTGAAAATAAACTTGATCTGCCTGCAAGTATAAGAAATATATGTCCCATACATGTCAAACCTCTATCTCTTACCATCTCTGAGATCTCTTCGTTCATACGGACAGACAGACGGACAGACGGTCATGGCTATATCGACTCGGCTGTTGATGCTGATCAAGAATATATATACTTTATAGGGTCGGAAATGATTCCTTCTCCCTGTTACATACTTTTGCACAAACTTAATATACTCTATGTACCTTCGGTACAGAGTATAAATATGTGCGCTCACACAAACTTCCGCCGTAGACCTAGAACAGGTGAACCAAAACAACTGAACAAGAACAACTGAACAAGTGAGCAGTTTGAGTGAGTTGACTCACTTAAAAAAAAGAACAAGAGAACATGTTCAGTGAATAGAACAACCTTTACCCAACACTAGTGTGGATGCAAGTTGAGGCTACAGTAACTTCAATTCGCCTAACGCCAGGCACATCGTCGGCCAGCTGGACTCTCCTTTGAATAAGCACACTGAATTATTGATATTATTTAAATCACACATGCACGAATTGCAAAGTGACAACCACGCTATTGTTATCAATCCTTATAAAACACCAGCTGGAGAGCACGTGCGTAGATTTAATGCGCCTGCTGTTGACGACGTTGCTGGAATAATGGTTGGCGACCGCACAGCGACGAGGGAAATTGTGACTCGAAGAAGAAACAATAATCTGGAGTTCATCGCCGACACACACTGTTCATACGAAGCTCTCCAATATACGCTAATTTTCTGGAAAGGTCAAGACGGATTTTAAATAAACATTAAACAACGTGATCCCTCCACAGGTAATTCATTCAATTACTAGAAACAATTTATATGGCAGAACAACGTTTGCCGGGTTGCTGTAAAATAAGCGTAAACCAAATTTAGGTAAAACTGTGGCGAGGTGTCTCTAAAGTTTGTTTTGTATCTCTCATACGCAGCGTTGATTTAAACCCTGTTTGAAATTTAAACTCAATATTATCTACCTGTATATAGTGTATTTATCTAATACTAAAATTTTACAAGAATTGAAATGAGCCACAGATTCTGCTGTATAATTTTGATCAAGAGAACTTGTCGTGTGAATAATTTTCTAAGAAACGCCAATAAGAGCTGGAAATAAAATTACTGGCAGAAATTGATATGGTGAAGCTTGAACGGATTGCGTATAATGAGACGGGTACTAAGAAACAAATCTAATTACTAAAATCAAATCTAATCGAAGACGTTTGTTTAGTGTAGGGTACAATCGAAGTTCTCTATTACGAAGTTCTTTATATAACGAATTCTTTTACTGAACATCTATCTAATATCTCTATATTACGAATTTTCTGTATTTTTTGGTTCCCTTGAGATTCATCGACAATCTACTTTTATACAGATAATCGAAATGAATCCAGAGTCGAACGAGTTTATTATAGATCAAAAGCCTGGCATTCTCTTCTCTTTTGATCTAAAGCAGGGGTCGGCAAAAAACACATTCACACTTGGGCATTGCGTGTGGGTGTGTGTAGCCACTGACTCGTAGTTAGTTTTGCTCAGCGGTATTAATGGCGAAACAGGTTAGCGACGAGTTTATATAAGTTCTTATATGCATTCGCCTTGCTTTTTTCTATTGCTTTTTTAAACGCCTTCCTTTTTCTGCTTGAACTCTTCTGAGAGCTCTTCATGGGCATCCGTTCCCCTAGCTCTTCTTGCTCTCCTCCTAGCATTAAAGCAATCTGGGAGAAGCATACAGAGAAGGATTCTCCGCCACAAGTGATGCAGCTGCGGGTATCAAAATGCTTTTTATTGGACAGATTCCATAAAATTGGTTGCGACTCGCCCACTTTGATCAGCTCCACTTATTTGTCCACCTCTCAGTTGTCCACATAATTGTAGCTTTGTTTTTTGGTCATCTTTGCTAATATTTTTTTCATTGTGTGCTCAATTTCCAAAGGTACCTCTGACAATTATCAAACAAGTTTCATAATTTCCAGACCTCCCTTCGACAATTTATCAGCTGTTTTCAAAAAATCGAGTTGGCAGGTCCATGCAATTGTCAGATCGAATTGCTGGTTGCTCCGTACTCGCTCTGACAATTTTCATGAGCAGATTTCCTAAGCTATGTAATTAGATAGGCTCCGAGAAAATTGTCAGCGTCTCCGTACTACGCTTAAATTAAAAGCCTGGCATTCTCTTCTCTTTTGATCTAAAGCAGGGGCCGGCAAAAAACACATTCAAATTTTGGCATTGCGTGTGTGTGTGTTTTGCTCAGCGGTATTAATGGCGAAACAGGTCAGCGACGAGTTTATATGCACAGTAGATAGCGGCGTGCCAAACCCACATCCAAAGCAATAAAAGACCCATTTTTCCCCACCAATCAAAAATTCACTTGTTTCTCCAATTTGTTTTTAAATATGCTGTTTTTTTTTGTTGTTTGTTTTTATTTATTACAATCATTTAAATATTTGTTCAGTTGTTGTTCTGGTTTTTCTTTATCATTTTAATTTCGCATTTGAAATATTTGTTGTTTTTTGTTTTCTGGTATGTTCTTTCTTTGTGTTTTTTTTTTTTTATAATTTTAAATTGCTACATCAATTTGCTTATGCTTAACTTGGTTTTCATTTTGTTTCAGTGTGCTGCCATACAATTTGCTTTTTTGTTTATAAATCGTTTAAATAAAATACCATTTTAGTATACATTTCATTTTGTTATAGCCAACGCATTAAATGCAAATATTTGTTTTTGTTTTGTTTTTTTATATTAAGAAGAATTTTTAGTGGTTAATTTTAGAGTTTGGAATGGCACATCAATGTCATAAAATTTGCCCTAGAAAACTGCACAAGTCTAACTGGGGACTGTAGACTACTTTTAGGCTATTTGGGATATGGTTAAATGTTCAAGTCATATTTAAATATTTTTGTTTTTGTTTTTGTTTATATATATGTACGAAATGCTATGACACACCTTTTCACTTTACATGGCTAAATGTTTAAAACTATCACATAATACACACACAGACACACGCACACGCTTACGGAAAGTATTAATGTATTTACACACTTAAAGAATACATGTTAAATTTGTATATACACAAGCCTCCCTACTAGACCATGCCCTTGGACATCATGCGAACGGTGTTCTTCAGGGCCTGCCGTTTATTACAGAACCAAATTCGTATGACTTCACGCTCGTAGCCCAATTGATGAGCCAGGCCAGTGATTTCGGTGCCTGTTTGAAAGAAAGGTGGAATATTGAAGATTAAAGACGCTCAAAAGTAGGCTATGAATGTGTCAACTAAACGTTACCACTCACCCGACGGATGCGTATTGCGCTCAAAGTGAGCATTCAACAGTTCCAGGGCCTGGGGCGTGAATGAAGTGCGTCGCTTGCGCTTCTTTGAAGGCTCCACTCCAATATAATCGGTGAGATGATTCTGACCCGACTTGTAGCGATTCCAGTGACTGTTGGGTAAAGGAGTTGGAAGTTAGTATTTAGCTAGCTGTGGTCTGTAACGGCGTTGTGGAACTGCCTCCATACTCTCACCTCTCTTCGGCCTCTTTCATCCAACGCTCGAGCACAGGCTTTATTTTCTGTGCACTCTTTGGTGTAATGTCCAGTTTCTCGAACCTGGAAGGCCGCGCGGCAGGCGAAAGAACACACAGAAAGGTTATTACAGGGAGGAAAAGCGGCCAAGCGCAATGCGGCAAAGGAAACACAAACTAAAGTGCCAGGACATTGTCAAGTAGCATTCGTTTTTCGGCTTTTATCATTTAGATTCTAAAATATCATCAACAATTTCGTTTCTAATTGGCAATGCCCTGGGCCAATTTGAGTTGCAAATGAAATGTTTGTTAACCAAAAAAAGAATATATACACAAGAAAGAATGGAGCTTTGATTTGCACTTTAGTTAGGTTTCTTCACACACACACACAGGCACACAGGCATAAACAAACACACACACGTACATGTTCTGCTGTTGCGTTGACAGTTGAGCGGCATACATCTGCGCAGCGAGTGCACTGCTTGCATTTCATTTGTGGACGGCGGAGTGAGAGAGAGACAGACAGATAGATAGAGTTGGCGTTTGATTTGATCGAAATAAAACATAAAAGTAACAACAAAAACGAAAACAAAAGTAAAATTAAGTATACGTAAAACAGGTGAAATTAGCTTTGGCTTTCTTTTTGAAATTTGTTAAGATTAGATTTTTTTTTTTTTTTTGTATAGAAATGTCCTGGCACTCTACATAAAATTTGTCCAAAAGTTTTTTTTTTATAAGAAAAATGATTGAAAAAAATTAAATTTATTATTTTGTTTTCTTTTTTTGTTAAACAAGAAAGAAAGAGTGGCCCAAAAATCAAAGTTTGCTAAAGATGGATTTATATATTGGCGGGGGAAGACACAGTTTCTAGAGAATACCAAGTTCTATTGTCAATTTCGAAAATCGAATCGCTAAAGACATCGGTGTAGACATATTTTCATAAGTTTACAAAGAAGAAGGCAGCAGCAGCTCTGCAGTATTGAAAGAGAAATACAAATCTTTGGTTTAGTGAGAGAGAAATATAAATGCTGCTGAGCTGCTGTGGCCTTTTCTCCTTGCTCTTTTCTACTTCCACAAATATGACCATCCATTATCCAAAAAAAAAAAAGATTTTCATTCTTTGAAAATAAACCAAACATGTTGAAAATAATTCAAAAATATTCTAGAAATTTATTTGGAAAAATTTTGCATGTTTTTTTTTTTGAATTTTGTGTTACTTTGTCCATTCATAGCTCACCTGCAAATGGCACTCTGACTGTAGGCGGGTCCCTCCGTCACCGATAGCGCCTGACCCACCTGAGTCTGTGTTAGACCCAACGATAGACGCCTCAATTTAAAGGCCTTGGCAAATTCTTTTATCTCATCCAAGTCAATGCCATCGACCACATTTGTGGTGGCCTGATTGATGGTGGGTTCATCTGAAAGCGAGACCGTTCAAGGGTCAAATTAAAGAAAGTAAATGCAAATAAACTTACGGAACGTAAACTAACCTGATCTTAATTACATTTAATTGCCGTAATTGCGGTAATTGTGCAAAATATTATTAGGCAAGTGTTTGTCGCGCAAAACTGATTGCTTTTAGCTGCTTAATTTGTTAGCAGCTGCCTGGCATAGCAAACTACTTGCATAGAATTTTGATTTATTTATTAATGATATGCAAGAAGCGCGCCAGAAGACAAGGCAAGGACCCAACCAGCCAGCCAAGCCAACCAGCCAAGCCAAGCCAAGCCAAGGAGCCATTCACTTTTAGCGGTAATTAAGATGCGAAGCATCCTTTTGCCCAGGCCCGTAACTCAAGCTGTCGTCGTCGGTTCGGTTGTTTGTTGTCGAGAGTGAAATATGTCATTAAATACGAAAACATCTTAAGTTTTTGTATGCATCAATTAGTAGTAATTAAGCTGCATATTGTCTGCAATTTGTATGCGCAGCCAAGGGATATGGATACACACGGCGAATGGAAGTCATCATCCTGCTGGGGTTAGGTAGTACTAAACTGCATAGCTGATGGGCTGAATGGGCTGAATGGGTGCCGCCTCCTGCCGCCTGATGACTCTGATTTGATTTGCTTTGCTACTGTCGCTGTTTTCTGTTGTTGTGCTGATTGCATTTTTAATGCAGCCAAAGTTTCAATTAGGAAAAAGATATGGGTTTGATTTGACTTCTGGGGGGGTGGATTGGGAGGATTGAATTTCTATTGATCACTAAACTGTTACACTTTGAGCAGAGTATAAGTTAAAAGAGGGGAAATTTTGTGACTGGCAGAAGAGTTGAAAGAAATTGAAACTAATTGGTTGAAGTCTTAGACATCTTTCCCTAATTGTGAAGCGTCAGAAACTTTATCACTTAAGCTGCCTTTACACTCGTCATATATCTCTAAATGGACGGTTGTTAAAATTCTCTAAAGAGAATCTCTTATCAAATAGAACATGTCCTATTTCAACAAAGAAATTTCCAAATATTTAGAGATATTTGATTTGCTATTACACCATCTTCAGAGTCTCTCTAGAGATATATGACAAGTGTAAAGGCAGCTAATTGATTAGAGAATCACTTAAAAATCTAAACACTTAAAAAATGTTGTATCAATAACAATTTGATATTCAATGTCTCGAATTGAAACTAATTGAAACTGCTGAAAAATCAAAACATGTCCAATTCTCACTAAGGCACAAGTTGTGCCCACCTGTCAAGCTCAATGGATACATGAGCAGAATATCTAGGTTTGATCCTCGAACTCCGCTGGACGTGAAACAAACACAGAAAAGCTAAGAAAAAACAGCTGTATATTAAAGTTTATGGGCGCGCGCACACATGCGACTGAAAGATGAACTGACGGCAGAACTTAAGGTTTATCTTGTCAAATAACCACACTCCGTGCATGCAATTGTGGACAACAAGCTCTGGTTTGATCACCTGAATTCAGTTGTAAGCTCAGCTTTACGAAATCAATCAAGCATGTTTGGTTTTTTCGGCTTGCTGACGCATGGTCTGCCGTCAGTTCATCTTTCAGTCGCATGTGTGCGTGCACCCTAGAGGAAGAGTTGGCTCTTAAGGCAGAGCTCCAACCTAAAACTTAATAACAAGCTCCTACACTATAAGACGATTCTTAAGCCAGTAAGGACATATGGTCTCCCCCATGGCAAACCAAAAAGCCATCAACATCTACACAAATGGCTCTAAATTGGAAAGCCAGGTGGGAGGCTGAGTTAAGCAAAGTTAGGTTAGGTTGCGCTGACTCTCCCGCTTAGGCCACATTGGGCCCATTGCGATGCCATATTTATGCCCTATTAAACCTTTTTAAAAAATCAACACGACGAAGACGAAAGCGCTCAGCATCCGATCCTTACAATCCCAGGCTCTGGTTTTGGACGAACAGCCAATTGAGTAAGTTCAGCAATTAAGCTACCTGTGTAGCGTAATCGCTGTTAATGGAGGGAGGGAACTGTATATGGATTCGCGCCTGCAAAAGGTGCCTTTGGGATGCTGTTAGCTGTTTGGCGATGCTCCTCATATCCACACTGGCTCAAAATCAGGATTTTCAAGTCCAACGTAATGCCAGTGCTCCTATGCAGTTCTTCCACGTGGAAAATTACAACTTTCTTAATGTCAAAACTCCAAACATTTGTAAACCGTTGCCTGCGTCGCATATTCAGCATAGTCTGGCCTGACAGAATACGGAATTCCGAGCTACTCAGACGAGCGAATATGGAGAGTGTCGACACGATATTACACAGATTGAAATGGAGCTGAATAGGACACACATTGCGGAAAAATGAGAAGAACATCGCAAGGAAGGCAATGGAGTGGAACCTGTTCGACGGAGTCGGGCGGACACCAGGCAGACCCAACGAGACTTGAAGGAGGACTGTCGGTAGAGGGTCGGAAAGCATCGGGAAAAGTTGGGGAGAACTCAAAGCGACAGTTAACAACAGAGTTCGCTGGATCCCACTCGGGATTGGAACTAGAAGAAGAAACCTTTTTAAAACTGCGTGGGGGGTCCTCTTTACTGAATCATTGTTAGGACAGAAAGAGCTGGGATCTCTAGTCCGGATGTTTCCGAGAGGTTGACCAAGTGTTCTGAGTCTCCTTCTACTCAAGGCGGGGCAATGGCAAAGAAGGTGTTGTACCGATTCCTCCTCTTTTTCGTATACGCAACTTCTGCAGAAGTCATGGTAAGTGACGCCGAGGCTTGCTGCGTGTCAGTGACCCTTGAGGGTCCCCACCAGAAGTGATATGTAGTCTCTTCTGTGACGTAAAAGTGTGTTAGTACGTTTTTGGTAGAATGTTGGCCACGTAAGCCTCTCTACTGCACAGGAGGAAAGGTTTTCCAACCGATTCATAGCGAGACGAAGTGTTTCAGCTTTTGTGTGAAGCTTATATGTCGCCATAGGCATCCCTAACGTGCTCTGCTCTGAAACGAGCTCGATGCTGGTACCTATTCTGTCCAGTTTGTCCGCAGACTCATTTCCTTCTACGTGGCGATGTCCAGGCACCCAAATAAAGTGAATATTGAAATGTCGTGCGATCTTATTCAAAGATAAGCGACATTCCGTAAGTGTTTTAGCATTTTGCTTTTAGAACGGCATGACTATCTGAGTATATAAATACGTTTCCTTCTTTGACCGCGAGTGTGCTAAGGCAGTTGGCAGCTTCCTGAATGGCTACCATTTCTGCTTAATACACACTACAGTGATCAGAAAGGCGGAACGATAAGCTCAAATCTAGACTGGGAGAGAAAACGCTCCCTCCTACTTGTACGTCCAGCCTAGAACCATCAGTGTAGATGTTAATGGCGTTAGCTCTGCTATTGGGAAGATTGTCCCAATCGTGTCGGCTTGGCATATAGACGTCGTTTAATTTGTCGAACGTTGTTTGTGGTATACAGTAGTGCAGCGATGCCCAGCCGTGTGCTCTTTGGGTACGTTTTGTATTTGTAATTACACCGAAGATAGGAAAGCAATGATCGTATACATGCAGGGCGCGAGGTATAAAAAACGACACACTTGCAAACGATTTCGTGTGTATGCGTCGTGTAAAACAAATCCGCTTTTGTTCTCTTCTTTGATTGGTGTTTGCGCGCGCAAGCAAACTGGCCAACAACAATACCCTTATTGGTATTGGTGCTTTTCTTTGTGAGTATTGGTGAGTGCTCTGCCGTATGCTGCTTTTGGGCATGCCTGCAGTAGTGTGTATTTAATGGAATACTCTCTTGTTCTTCGAGTATGGTAGAGTGTCCCGAACAGGGGTATTCCAGGCATCGGATTCTCGTAGTCTTAGGGCTGTTATGATAGCCATTTGCTTTGCAACAAGGTCTAGTGGTAGAAGGTGAAGAATAGTATTTAGCGCTTCCGTTGGTGTCGTTCGGAGAGCGCCGCTAATACATATTTCCGCACTTCTCCACTCGGCTGATTATTGTTTTGTTTATTGTGCGACAATTTTGAAAATTAAAGCCAGAATTTACAGAGAAGGAGAAGGTTTTTCTTTTGGAACGACTTGTTACTATGATGGCAGATTAAGCAATAGATCGAAAGCTAAGTTCACACAGTCAAATAATTTGGAAAAATTTTCATGTAAACTTAAGCAATGAACTAGGGGAATTAGAATGTGCATCTGTGTTTCCAGCAATGTCTGCAGGAGTTCATGTATATCAAAGGCACATCCAATATTTTGAATTTTTGGTTTACTTACTAACAATTCAGACTTTACAGAGCGGTTTCAGTAGACCAACCCTGTGCTGTAAGCATGCTGTGTTTGTGCTAGATGAAAGAGACAGATAGTTTGCCTTAGGTGCACGTCTATTAGTCTTTCAAGAGTTTTAAAAAGAAACGAGGATATACTTTGTTTCGGTATGAATACCACTTTAGTTTCTCTCCACTTAGTGGGGATGTAGTTAAGCTTAAGACAGCTTACATAGATTGTGTAAAGCCAGGTCATTGTGTTCTATATGGTTTGCAGTAGTTGAGCAGCACATATGTTAATGGGACCTGGTGACTTAAATGGTTCGAACGAATCTATAACCCATTTATGTATGGTCTTGTTGTAATGCAAAGAAAGGTCAGTTGGCCTAAACTGAGGTCTTAAGTTAAGAGAGCACTCAGGAAAGTGAGTGCTTAGCATAAGACTTAGTGATTATTCGCTCGAGTCGGTCCAGGTTCTGTCTGGCGAGGTTGCTGAGCTTGCCAGGATCTTTCTGAGCCGTGATGCATCAGTAGTAGATTCGATCTTATTGCAGTAATGGGCCCAGGAGTTGCGTTTAGCTCTCCTTTTGTTTATATGACTCCCAAGCGACTGGGAGCGGATCATTTTCTCGAGGTGAATTCAAAGATTTCTCTCAGTGCATCACTTGCATAGAGTTGGCTTACCCTCCCCAACGAAAAAAAGTGGTAAAATAGAAACCAACAAAATTATAAAAATATGCGCTTACACAATTAGGCAACAGTCCCAAAACACCCATCACACTGATTACTCCTGCCTGCTTGATATACGTTTTGCCCTGAAATTTGAGTGCCTGGGTGAAAACTCAATTGAAGTTTGTGGGGGGGGGGGGGGTTCATGCATTTGTACACATGTAATTGGGACTTGCTGATGATTTGATATTTTAAGAGCTTCTCCACTTGTGTGCAACATGGCGTATGAGTGTTATAAGCAGGCAGCAAATTTTGCAGCCAACTTTTTCATGGCAAAAACCTTAATTAACGAAATTCGGCAAACGAACTTTAAAACGTGAATAGGGAAAGGGGGAAGTCGAACAACAACATCGAGCTCTAACAAGTTGACTGGATTTTATGTAATTTTGCAAAAGAAAATGCAAGCCAAGTTTTCGTGTGTGCAAAAGTTTCGATGTGCATTTACACGACTTCTCAAGACAAGATTCATAATTGATGCAACAGCCACCGACGCCGAAAACTACTGCCGAAAGATTTTACAGAGTTGAAAGATGTCAGGCTGAAAGTGTTAGGCAAATTAGCAGCAGCGTTGACGATGTCACGCGTCAAATTGAAGTGGTGGGAGAGAGAGAGTGGTGGATACTGTCAACAGGCATTTGTCTAAGTTGAGGGGATTAGCTAAAGGATTTTGTGGTCGAAAAGAGATTGAAGAAAGGATTATGCAAATAATTGAAGAATAAATGGAAAAATTGAAATGACACCAAAGACAATAAGATCAGAGGAATGTTGTATAGAATTTTACTTAATCTCTACTGCGGGGCGTCTTACTTTTATTCTAAATATTTCATTCCTCAAATCTAACTTAGCTTACGTTGTGCTGTAATGCACAAGGTGAGTATAGTAAGAAAAGAGAGTGCGTTGGTCTTGTGTTAGGGATACCTAGTTTCTGGTTACTTCACGTGTGGTGATACGTGCATTGTAATCCTTGTGAAAAGAAGCTCAAGTCGAGTCTCATGTTTAAGTTTGAGCCAATGTCATGAATAAGATTGATAATCCCTTTATGAAATCATCTCCCCAAAGTACCACCATACATTTCTGTCGAGAATTTCTCTAGAAAAAGCTGGATCAATGAAGTAAAGGCATCGTACTCAATTAGGTTCCTGACCTTGTCAAAGACCTCTTCTAGATCAACACTTTTGAGCACTGCCGACTCTATCAGTTTCTAGTCTTCCCTCTATTTTGAAAGTCAAGCATACTCGTTCCCGTCTACATAGACAGACTTTATCTATGTGGCTTAATCCTACGCTACCTTATGTGCTAAATATATATAGAAAAAGAGTCGATCTTTACTCACTCGGTGAATCCATAAGCAGGTCATTGTCATTATCATTTCCATTGGGCGACAAATGCGGCGGTTCACTGCGCGATGAGGGACTCAATTTGAGTGGCTGCATCAGAGCCGAAGTGGAAGGTCCGGGACCGGGTGAATCATCACGCGGTGAGGCCGAGGAGGCACGCGTAGCCGTGGCTGTGGGTGGGCCCAGGGATTTGGTAATGGTCAGCTCGCCATTGGAGGCGTTGAGTCTGTCAAGTAGAGTAAAAAAAAAATGATTCTTGTGGCTCTCAGGCTCACTCACTCACTCACTCCCCACTCACCTGTTGATGCTGCTAAGTACATTGGCCGTGGAACTGGAGGCATTAGCCGAATTGGAGCTGCTGGCCGCATTCGAGCCTCCACTCAAACTTGGTCCATTGCCCAAATAGTCACGCTCTAAATGCGGCGAGCTGCCCATATTAAGCGGATGTCCGGGCGGAGAATGGCCACGGAATAGCGGCGATGCATAGCCTCTTTCATTGGAACTGCTGACCGAACTGGCCGAAACTGCTGCCGTGGGTGTGAGACGACCGGAGGTACGTTCGTGCGGCAGATGTAGCACTGTAGACGCACCAACAGCTGTGGCAGTTGTTCGGGTAATTGTGGCCGTTGGCGTATGTGAACGTCGCTGCTCAAGTCGCTCATGATGTTGGCTAAGATTTATGCCCGTGGAGGAGCTGGAACCCCTGCCGGGGCTATGCTTGGGTGAGATTGTGCGCAGGCTATGGCCAAAGTGATGACGAGGCGGTGGGGCTGGGGGTGAAGAGCTGCCGCTTAGCTCTAGAGGTTTCAGATCCATTTGGGGGGCCGTCAACTCATCGGGATGTCGTAAGCTAATTTGAGGATGATTTGATGAGCCACCCACTCCGGCTGATGACGTTGCTGATGGTTGCGATGGCAAGTGATGGTGTAGATGCGTCTGCGTCTCAGGCTTGATGTGCAATTGTTGTTGCAGCAGAAAAGCTGCCGCAGGCGGCGGAGGCGGTGGAGGCTGTGGCTTAGTGGGTAAGGCAGGACTACCGCCTGTGGGTGATCCTCCGGCCGGACTACGTTCGGCAGAGCGTCTCAGATCTGCAGCTAGATGAGGATGTGGCAAATGGCCAACCGCAACCGCAGCCGCCAATTGTTGTTCCCGTTCCCTCTCCCTTTGCTGCTGCTGGGCGGCAGCAAAGAGTTCGGGATGCAATGCTGTGAGCAACTGTTGTACACCCGAGGAGAAGAGATTGGGTTTGAGTAAATTCGTGGGTGTCTGCGCCAGTTGGGGCAGAGCCGGTGCATGCTGTAGGGCAGCAGCCAGCGGCGGTGGCAATAGATCGCGCTGTTGCTCGCGTTGCTGCTGCTGCTGTTGCTGTTGCTGGTAGCTGGCATAGGCTCCAAATGCATTCGGTAGAAATTGCTCCGTTGTGGGTATCTGCGGACTCACCGGAATGGTCAGTATGGTCTGAACCGCTATGCCTGAAAATAGTTGTAAGCAAACATTAAAACGTAATTATATTGGGGCCTAACATTTTTCTTAGTTTTTAAAGATTCCCTAACTACTGCTTAATTAGCCCTTTCTAAAGCTCTCAACTCCTTGTTGCTAATGGCTTAAACAGAGGAAATTGAAACTTAAACTAATCGCTTTAGCTTTAAAAGCCGCGACTCATGTTTTAATTTTTTAGTCTGCAAGTCAAGTGAAGTCAACTATGTTATTGATACACATATGGTACACACACACACACACACACAACTAAAAACTAATCCTCACCTTGGGCCGTGGGTATGAGCAGTTGAGCACCTTGAACACCCTGCACCAGTTGGCCAGAGGCGAGTATCAGTTGCGGCATTTGTGCGCTTGCCGGCGGCGCTTGCAAAGCTGGTGGTGGCGAGGCTGTGGCCGCAGCCAAAACATTGGCCAATGTGGTGGCATTTAGGGCATGTGGGGAACTGCTGCTGCTGGGATTATCCTGCTGCTGCTGCTGCTGCTGTTGCGGCTGTTGGCTGTTGGAGTTGGCGGAGGTAGAGCCAGAGTTGGAGTGGTTGCCGTTACCGCCGCTGGCTTTTGACGTCTTGTTCTTGCTGTGGGTAGGGGATCCTCCCCCTCCGGCTGCTGCTGCTGTTGTTGTTGCTGTGGCTGTGGCTGTTGCTGTAGCTGCTGCTGCTGCTGCTGCCCCAGTTATTGTCACAGCCTCGGCTCCCACACTGAGATTCAACGGCGAATTGAACACGGAGGCGGCTAAGCCCTGAAGACTTGCCAATGCAGCAGCCGTGGCGGGATGATGATGCGAATGATGGCCATGATGTGGATGTGAATGAGGGTGTTGTTGTTGTTGTTGGTGCTGTTGTTGTTGTTGTTGTTGCAGCGTGGCTAAATTTTGTAATTTTTGCAAATTTATCATGTCTTGCACTGCGGAGTAACAAAAAGGGCAGACAAAATGTTGTCATTAGTTTTATGGTTGGGAAATTTGTGAAATGTCAAGGGAGGTTAAGCATTTCTACGGCAGCCTCACTTTTAATTGCCAGAAGAATGTGTTGGTGCATGTTTGCCAGTCAGGAATGGAAATCAGCTTAAACATTTGCAAACGCTGAACCAATTTAAATGGCAACGGATAAAGTGGATTAATTGCAGATTGCCCAACGATTAAGTTGAAACAGCTATACAGACAACCAAGGGTTATTTTGAGATTCAAAGACATGGGTGATATCTGGGACTCTGTATAAAACTAAAGCTAAGGTTCCATAGGCAAATAATTAGACCAAATTTATACAAAAATTCGTCTAAATAGCCATGATGACAGATTCTGCGCGCCTTAAAACTAAAACTGTGATTTCATACGCAAATAATTTGATCAAATATGTACATTAAGTTCGCTTATTGGGCCTATTTAGACACATTTTCATCAACATTTGGGCAATTTATTTGCCTATGGGATCTTAGCTTTAGATTGCAAATCTCTGCTCTTAAAAGTTTTATATTTCTGAAAAAATTATTTTAAGCCAAAAAGTATGCTAAGCAAAATTTTGAGATTTATTTTCGGTTTTCGTATAAAATACCAGCTGTCTCTTTAGTATTTTAAACACAAAACGTAGAAGCCATCTATCAAATCTTCATGATAATCTAAACTCAATTTAATAGTTAACAAATTATGCAATTTTGTGGACATTTCGATCTTTATTATCCATCTGTTCATCCGTGATCATGATAACACAAGGCAACAAAATTAGACATTTTCCAATATATTGAAGGGTCGGTGGTGACTTTAGATGATTTTCGTGTGCTGAGCACGAATCTGTTTTCAGAATGGGTCCATCACTTGGAGATTTTTAGTAATAACAGCATAAAGTTGGAAAAATTGCCTGTTTAGACCCTTTTCAAACGCGATTTGTGGATAACCTATACTTCTGTTTTGACTTTCTTTAATATTATCAGAAAGAACTACTCCTTAGCTTTGAAATAAACTATCCCAAGCAATTCTACGATTTTTTGCAATGAAGATATACCATTTTTAGTAATTGTATCCGAGTTCACAAAAACCCAATATATTGTTGCTGCCCCAATGTATGCAATGGGTTTTGTTGAAAATTTTCATTGAAATTGTACTGTTTCTGTAAGGCATACTTTTGTGCAGTAGACAGTTTTAGATTTTTATTATTATCGAAACTATGTTTTCAAAATGGAATATCTTCGCTTAAAAAAATCGTACAATTCTTTGGGATAGTTTATTTTAAATTAAAGAAATAGTAATTTACGATTATATCAAAAAAAGTCAAAACAGAAGTATAGGTTCCCCACAAAACGCGTCTGAAAAGGATCAAAACTGGCACTTTTTGCAACTTTAAGCTCTTATTACTAAAAATCTCGACGTGATGGACCATTTCTGAAAGCAGATTCATGTTCAGCACATGAAAATAATCCAGAATCACCACCAACCCTTCAATATACTGGACCTTGTTGCCTAGTGTAATCTACACTCGTACGAAAATTCACTAATTTTCGGCATTTTGCAGAACTTTTGATCTTTACCATGCGTCTATTTACCCGTTTTCATGATAACACAGTACAACACTAAAAAAACCCCGGCATGAGACCGTTAAGTTATGATAAAAGAGACCTCTGTCAGCATCACCTCATACCCAGTTTTTCAAATAAAGCGTCGGTTCGCACACAGTGACAACAATTTTAACTTAGTTTTTAAGGGCTTAAGACAAAAATCTGAAAAATTCAGCAAATGTGGACAGGGTCATGGGAAACGCCAAACAAAACATTCATTTCAATCGTACAATTGGTACCTCCAGAAGGAGTTAAACATTAAATCTTGAATATCTTTAAAAGCGCACGGTATATTTTTATTAAAATCAATATTTTTGATGGTATATTGGACTATTGCATTTCCCTAAGAGATGGTACTCGACAGCCCAAAAACCGCGAATTGGAGTACCAATTTTATATTCACCCACGAACCACTCCATATGGACTATGAGCTAGACGTAAAAATAGACCGAACTGTGTCTTCAGATTCACAAAGGAAGCTTTGGTTCGCTAGCTTTGGTGGTCTATAGGCAATTTTGTACCAGCAATTGCCTTAGAACAACATTGACCATTTAGGTTGAAACCAGCTTCACCAAAATTATGTAATAAATTTTATGAGTTAAGTGCTTTAAAAAATGTCTTTAGTGGACCTCCAATAAGTCTAACAGTGTTATGCTAATTTTCCTTGATCTGAAGCATTCAAAGACTATTTTGCTTAAATAGATTTCTGATTTCGGTAATAAGAACCTATACAGTTTGAATTAATCGAATTGAGATGAGTAACTGAAGCCGTTGATTAATAAAATTAAATGATTGCTGGAAGACATTTTTCGTTTCTTAACATTTTTAACTCAATAACATTTCGTTTTATGGCAAACAGAATTGGCTGTCTCACAATTTTCAACTTGGTTCAAACAAGCAACCATTTTCGAAGCCCTTGATACATGAGGCTTCAAAACCTCTACCACCTTCACCAAGCTACTGTGTTATTAAATGTTGAAAATTTCACGATTTTTGGAATTGTTTGATCTTCACCTCCTATTTACCCGTCGGTTTATTTACCCGTCTCTTTAACCGTCTTCAAGACAATCTAAACTCATATATGAATCTGGCAAATTTTTGTATTTATTGGACCGATATATACCCTGTAGACTTTTTTGTGCTTGGTGCTGGGGAAAGCAAAGCATCCAGTGCCTCGTTTGGCACAGTACTCCCACACGCTCATATAAATATAGTCAACCATCCGACAGTCGGCCTGGCTGATCAGCACAGAAACACCAGAAGTTCGCACATAAATTGTCAGCCATCCGCCAGCCAGGCGTTTTTAGTACAGCCTTCGGCCAGGTCGTTCTCCATCAACCATCCGGCATTCAGCTGTGGGTATAGCTGTCTTCATAACAATCTAAACTCATAATAAAATTTTGCAAATTTCGAGATTTTTTCGAACGATTAGCCTCCCTGTAGTTCGGAATGTCAGCCGGAATTTGACTACGGATCTTTATTATTATTGGGTACATTTATTGCTATAGCACAGCTCTGACATATCATGTGCGAATTTAAGGTATTGTCGAATGATTAATAAACGAGAAGGCCAAGCTAACTTCGTCTGCGCCGAAGTTTTTATACCCTTGCAAATGCAAATGTCACAGCTTAAGAACAATTACATAAAAATCAAAAAATTTTGTAACTAAAACCTATTTTCCGACTGATAAACGTCTGAAAAAAGTTTTTCTCACTAAGACTCAATTTCCGACCGATCGGCCCTATGGCAGCCTTAAGATATAGTCATCCGATTTTGGCCCAATTTTGCGAATCTATTTGAAAGCATATAAAATAAGTCATCAGCGAGTTTAAGGACGCTAACAAAACTAAACAAAAAATTTTTTTACCAAGACTCATGTTCGACAGATCGGTCCTATGGCAACCATAAGATATAGTCACCCGATGTCGATCAACTTTTTCAAATTAGTTTGAAAGCGTTTAATATTAATAATCACCGACCTTAAGAACGATTTACTTAAAAACAAAAAAGTTTTTTTTCACTAAGACCCATTTTCCGACCGATCGGTCCTATGGCAGCTATAAGATATAGTCATCCGATTTTGACCAAAATTTGCAAATCTGTTTGAAAGCATATAATATTATAAATGACCGGGTTTAATCACGTTAACATTGAAAACAAAAAAGTTTTTCTCACTAAAACCCATTTTTCGACCTATGGTTCCTATGGCAGCTATAAGATATAGTCAACCGATTTTGACCAAAATTTGCAAATCTGTTTGAAAGTATATTATATTATTAATGACCGAGTTTAATCACGTTAACATTGGAAACAAAAAAGGTTTTCTCACTAAAACCCATTTTTCGACCTATGGTTCCTATGGCAGCTATAAGATATAGTGATCCGATTTTGACCAAAATTTGAAAATCTGTTTAAAAGCATATAATATTATTAATGACCGAGTTTAATCACATTAACATTGAAAACAAAAAAGTTTTTCTCACTAAAACCCATTTTTCGACCGATGGTTCCTATGGCAGCTATAAGATATAGTGATCCGATCCGGTCGGTTCCGACATATTAGCAGCGTGCAGTAAAAAGAAGACTCTGTGCAAAATTTCAGCTCGATAGCTTTAAAACTGAGAGACTAGTTTGCGTAGAAACAGACGGACAGACAGACAGACGGACAGACAGACGGACAGACAGACGGACGGACAAAGCTCAATGAACTCAGCTCGTCCCCCTGATCAAGAATATATATAGTTTATGGGGTCGGAAATGAATATTTCTATGCGTTGCAAACTTCTGGGCAAAATTATAATACCCTTTGCAAGGGTATAATAAAAATGTGGCCGTTTGGGGTGCAGCAGGAAGTGTGTTTGCCAGAAGGGAGGTCGTGGGTTTGCTCCCGCCTCTAATAAAAAGTTTTCTTCTTTAAAACTTTTCGCAACCGAGTCTCACTTTTTATGTCTACACCTCTGGTATGGCTGTACGCATCGGCGCAGGCTTATGGTTATCCTTGACAAACTACCGGAGGGTTAACGCAAATGCCCATTCCGTTGGTTGGCTCAAATCGCCTGGCTGATGGCAGACATTTCGAGTATAAACTCTGGTAGTGAGTTGCAGATCGGGCAGTCTGATGGTTACCCCTAGCTGACTGCAGGATGGTTAACAGAAAATGTGCTGTCCGCAGACTGTCCCAAAATAGGGTGGCGAATGGTTGACATTTCATGTATTATCTCTGGTGCAGTTGTGTCGTTCGGCGTGTCCCGGAATTTGATGGTTAGCCATAACTGGGGGTTTACGAGGTCGATGTTCAGGCACAACAATTCCCATACCTGACCGACCACTAGCAGCAACCTGCCAGCCTGAGTCTACCTACAAGTTCTGCACCTCAATCGAAAGTCCACAACGCGTGGCAAACGAAATGCCACAACGAGTGGCAAACGAAAGTCCTCAAAGCGAGGCTACCTCAATCCTACTCAAAGCAAGGTTACCTTCGAAGCAAATTTGCTAATCTGTACTCGTTGTACATGCTCAGTACTATGGATTCATCAGTTTCTATACTCAACTCGACTCAACTATGAAACCAACATCACAGCGAGAATCGTACACAAGATTTCCTCCACATTTGTGACTTGTGCAAATCCTCTTAAAATCTAAATTTCAATTTACAGCCCTGACCAATTGCTCGCTTTTTATTTAGCTGAATACTTTGACATTTCCATTCCCTTGACTTTGGGTTATGTTGCTTTTATATTTTGGCTTTCGATATGTACTCACTAGTTCCATTTAGATGCGCCGCAAATGCCTTGGCCTGAGCCTGTTCTTCACGTCTCAGCCGCAAGGCCTCCACAGCCGCTTGCTGCTGCTGGTGCTGCTGCTGGTGCTCCTCCGCCTCTTCATCATCCGCATCGATTTGCATGGGCAGGGGTGAACTGTTGGCATTCACTCGCTCGCCTCGCTGCTGATTGGCCAGCGAAGCTGCCTTGGCTGCTAAATTCTTATAGAATTCCAATTCCTTGACATGCTCTTTGGATTCATAGGGTGAGTCATGTGAATGCGGGGGCGAGAGTAAAGCATGACCATCTGTGGCCTCCAAGATGTCATCTTCGTTGTTGTTAATATTGTTATTGTTGTTGTTGTTGTTGTTATGGTGAAGCTGATGATTGAGACGATGCTGGTGCAGGCTGCTGGGTGAGTGAATTTTGTGACTGCTTATCTCCTTATCGTAGTCCTGAAATGATATAGAAATGAGAGCAAGCATTAGCAAACACACACACACACACACACACACACACACTATGACGACGTTCAACACTTTTAATTGAGCAACTCTGCCTGGGATTTGTGCTAATATGGCAAACGCAAATTCAATTCGCTACAATTATACTGTGCCCGCCTCTTGCTGTTGGCTGATTGGATTATTATTTAAGCGACAGCAACAGCATTTACTCGTATTACATTTCATTTGTTGTCATGTTTAAATATATCCCTCTGACTATATGCATTAATAAGTTAATTTAATTTCTGTTGTAATTGTCACATTGCACATTTATTGTTTTGTGTGTGTTTGGAGGGCAGATGAGCTGGGCAATTTATGTAAATTTAATTGAATGTTCTAGCCAAATGATGGCAATGCAATGAAATGTGAGATAATGTGAAAATTTTGAAATAATTGAGCCTAATGTCTGCAAAATGCATGAACTAAGAGCATCAATTTTCAAAGTATTTGCCACTTTAAACCTCGTTCCGCCAGGTAAGCGAAAAGCATTTAAATTCTGGGCAAAGAAATATTTATAAAAACAAAACAGAAAAAAAAAACGTCGAAAGGTAAACCAATATAATTATTGGCAATTAATGCTGGCGACGCCAAATGTGCTTAGCAGGCTACCCAGAAGCAACGGTAGCGAGCCACATTAATGCCAGGACGACAGAGAAGGCCAGGCGCCTAAGTGCGGGCTGCGGACTGAGTAGACGTGCCTGGGCCAGAGCTTCAATTAAATTTTATTTGCATAGGAAATTAACATAATTGTAGTGCAAAATACCAAAAACAAAAAAAAACCAGAAAAAAAGGGAAAAAGGAAAAGAAAGCAGCAAAAAGAAAAAGTGTTAAGTAAAATAAATAGAAATGTTTGTGGCAATTAAAGAACGTTTTCCATGTTCAATAACAATTTTCCATATTGAACAAAATGTTTCCCATTTGCCCCATTAATTAAGAGCTTGATAAATTTCACTGCAACGTGCCACAAACTGCATTAAAAATTGACATTTATTGCTGGGGGGAAGCAAAAAAAAAAAACTACTTAAACTAGAGGAGAAGCAGCCAAGTTAATGTCGTTGAACAGCAAATCGAACTAAATTTATGACACACGGCATATGAACGAACGAACAAAAAAGCAAGTGTAAAAAAAAAAAACAAAAACCAACTGAAGCCAGTGTCCTTTAGGCAAACAGGCGACGCCAATGCTGACAGCCACTATATGGGGCGGCGGCGGCGGATAGTGGTGGGAAGTGATGAAGGTGGTAGTGGTGGGCCATGAATTAACTTTTCAACATATTTACACACGCTCAATTGAATGGCAGTGCAGCGAGGAGGAGACGGAGTAGAAAAAGGGGAAGGGAAGCTCACTCCCTACGGCACATTTGCCGCTAAAAGTTGCAGAACAAAACTCACTCGTTCGTTCGTTCGTTCGTTGCCTCATTATGAGGCGCGCCAGGCAATGGAGAAGAGGCTTTTGTTTTAGAGCCACGCAAATGAGCGGAAATTAAAAACTGATTTAGCATTAAGGGAGGACAGCGAACAGCAGAGATTGGCCAGTTGACAATATATCTTTAAGCATTTTTATGTAGCCTACTTTTAAGGGCCGTTGGATTTTTATTTAAATTTATTTCTTAACTTTTAAAGTAGTTTTGACGGACAGAATAAAATAAAGAATTATCAACACTTCGAGCGACTGTCTTCGAGTCTATGGTGCCTGACCATTCCATGGTCCTTTTAGCGATGTAGCTGTTGTCTTTACTTCAAATCCGAATTAGCGACTTGAAGTGCTTTGCTTTTTGTATTCATTAACTGGACAAGGCCAGCTAAATGAAACTTTTTAGAGCGAAGCTTATTTACGGACATTCCTAGAAAATGTTTGTCTTTGTGACAGATTCTATTGGGTACACTTTGTGTTGCAAAGTCAACCGCTTTAACCATTTGCCGTAGCAGCAGGTGGATTCTGCGTTTGTGGCTGTGTGGAGTAGTAGGGTGCGAGGTTGGAAAGAGGGGTTAACAGTGACTAAACAGTGATTTGACAGTGACCTAACAGTGACTAAACATTGATTCAACAGCAGGGGTGCCCAGAATGAGCTTAAGGGCGCTTGAAAGCAAATACAAATGTAGAAAATACAGCTCAAGCAAGAGCAACCACAAGAAATAGAAAGAGAAACCCGATTTTTGTTTGTGTGTGGTCGTTGCTGTCTCAAGCACAGGCACGCTAGGCGAGCGCTGACCACGCATAGGCAACGTTGTTGCATTCGAGTTTGATGGAGACATAGGAGAGAGAGAATAGAGACACATATGAAATTGTTGTTACAGACCCTCGCTCGGAAAGACATAGGAGAGAGAATATAAAGACACATATGAAATTGTTGTTGCAGTCCTTCGCTCGGAAAGAACTAGAGCAGAGCATGCATATGAAATTTTTGTTGCTTTATGTGTGCTTATGGTGCGCGTTGACCGTATGCGAGCGAGCTCTTCCTTTGCACAAAGCAACAACGAGTGCGTGGCTTGCGGAATGGGCTCAACAGTAACTCAACAGTGACTCAACAGTGACTCAAATGTAACTTAACAGTGACTTAACCGTGAATCAACAGTGATATAACCTTGTCTTAACATTGATTTTTACAGTGACTTAGCAGTGACCTAACACTGTCTTAACAGTAGCAGTGACTTAACAGTGACTTAACAGTGACGTAACAGTGAGTTAACCTTGACTCAACAATGACTTAGCAGTGACTTACCAGTGACCTAACACTGTCTTAACAGTTAAATTTACAAACAGATTTATCTTCGTAAAGGGTTTCACTCGCACTGGGCGTCCCATGACACCCACTGTTTTTTCTTAGTTTATTGAAAAGGTGGTGTTGATTCTTAATGATTTTCGTGTACCGAACACGAATCTCTATTGGGAAACGGTCCATGATGTCGGACTTTTCGGTAATTTGATTCTAAGGTTGCATGAAATAAGTATCTTGGGAAGTATTTGGGAACCTATGCTTTTGTTTTGACTCTTTTTAATGTATTCGCTTAGTACTATTGTTTATCTTTAAAATAAACTATCCCTTTAATTATACGATTTTTTTAAAGCAAAGATTTGCCATTTTCCATAAAAGTATACGAAATGATAACATTTGGCACTGCCCGTAAGTATGCAATAAATTTTGTTAATAATTATACTCTGTACCGAAGATACATAGAGTATATTAAGTTTGTGCAAAAGTATATAACAGGGAGAAGGAATCGTATCCGACCCTATAAAGTATATATATTCTTGATCAGCATCAACAGCCGATTCGATATAGCCATGTCCGCCTGTCCGTCTGTCCGTCCGTATGAACGAAGAGATCTCAGAGATGGTAAGAGATAGAGGTTTGACATGTATGGGGCATATATTTGTTATACTTGCAGGCAGATCAAGTTTATTTTCAATTTTTTCCACGCCCCCTCCCGCCCCCGCAATTTGGAAAAAACTTCATATCTCCTACAGTTTTGAAGATAGATCGTTCGTTCTTTCTAGAGATACCTTGTAAACAAAATTATTTATCGATTTGCTGAAGGATTGATAAAGATCGGATGAACGATACTCAAGTTATGGGCAAAAAACGGCCTGCTAACACCAACCACCCCCCCACCAACAACCACAGCAACACACCCTAACCGTTCAAAACAGGCAATCTTAGTGCGAGAGAGAAAGAGAGAGAAACTTAGAGAGCGCACCGGGTTGTGCGCGGGGTGTTAACTGACCGTTTGACTCCTGAGCAAATGCGAGTGTAAGGGTACAGAGTATGTTATAGTCGGGCTTGACCGACTTTCTTTCTTGTTTTTATAAGAATTCAATATATTGTATACCTTTCTCCACTGTTTTGCATTACATACCTTTAGGCAGTCGAAAACTATGTTATTTCGAAAACATTTATTCAAAATGGTATATCTTCGCTTAAAAAAATTGTAAAATTTTTTGGTATAGGTTTTTTTAAAGCTGAGAAATTGTAATATACATTGATTTTATGAATAATACGTTCAAATATGTGGGTTCGCGATAAAAGTCTTTTTAAAAGTGTCAAAATGGGAATTTGAAACACTTTTAAGCTTAAATTACAAAAACTCCAGACGTGATTCCCAAAACAGATTCGTGTTCTGCCTACAAAAAGAATTTACAATTATAACCCCACCAGGCCGGATCAGACGACTATAGCATATAGCTGCCATAGGAACGATCGGTCGAAAAACTAGTTTTGGTGAGAAAAGCTTTTTTGTTTTGAATGCAAATGTCTCCAAACTTGGCATTTATTAGTTTTCTATGCTTTTTCATAATTTCACCAAGTTTGATGAAAATCGGACAACTATATAGTATAGCTGCCATAGAACAGATAAGTCTGAAAAAGGTTTTAGTAGGAAAAACTTTTTTGTTTTCAAAGCTATCGCTTTCACACGTAATACTTATTAATATTATAAGCTTCCACATAATTCTGGTAAGTTTGATCCAAATCGGATGACTATAGCATATAGCTGCGATAGGAACGGCCGCTCAAAAAGTAGTCCTAGTGAGAAAAACTTTTTTGTTTTCAATGTAGTCGTCTCCAAGCCTCGTATTTACAAGTTCTCTATGCTTTTACGTAATTCCACCAAGTTTGATGAAAATCAGGCAACTATACGGTATAGCTGCCATACAAAAGATATGACTGAAAAAAAGACTTAGTTGGAAAAACTGTTTTGATTTCAATGCTATAGCTCCCAAACTTGTTACTGATCAATATTATATGCTACCACACAATTCTGCCATAGGAACTATCGGTCGAAACATTAGTTCTAGTGAAAAAACCTTTTTTGTTTTCAATGGTAGCGTCTTTTGACTTTTCAGTTATGAATATTATCTACTTCAACACAATTTTATGAAGTTTGATCAAAATCGAATGAATAATTGGATAACTGCCATATAAAATCGAAGTTTGTTGTTGGTAAATGCTACCAAAGTATTTTGTTCTTCTCAAATTGTAAAATATGTTCCTGCTCACTGCAAAAAGAATCGCATTTGAGTCTTCTTAGTGATTAGTCGCCAATTTACAGTTTGAATGATGAAAATGGGAGACCCCACTATTTCCACTATTTCCTCTATTTCAATACAGTTTCCAAAATATTTTTAAAATTTTATTTTCTTAGATCCTTGTAATTTCAAACACTTTCCTTCCCCTCCTCCCTTCCCAATTCCAATAGCCTGTTTCATGGAAGCGCCTGTACGTATGCAATACAAAATGCTTACAAAAGGTAGCGCGCCAAATTTATAGCCCCCCCGTAGAGTAGCCACGCCCACTCCTACGCCCACTGCCAATTCCATGATGTGTTTCCACCCACCACCCAACAATCGCTTGTCCAACACAACTTTCACTTCATTTTTTTGTGTCCGTCAAATAAAAATAAGTCGAAAAAAAAAATAGAAAATGAATTGAATTATTGCAAAGAGCCGACTGGGAGGGGGGGCTGGGATGCAGGGATGCTGAGCACTTGACAGTCCCAGTGATAAGCAAAAGCCCCTTACAAAAATGGAAATGGGTAGCATTTTTTGTTGTATGTTTTTTTTTGCTTTTACTTCTTCTTCGCTGCTTTTGAGCGCGACGCGAAATTATAATTCACACATGTGACCAAGCCAGGCCAGGGTGGTGTTGATGGGGATAGGGAGAGGGGGTGGGGGGGAGCTGCCTGCCTGGGTGCCTGGTCAGTTGTTGGGGCTGTTAAAAAATGCAATTGCCAAAAAGTAGCCGACGACTGCGTTGCTGCCGCTGCTGCTGCTTGTTTGCTTTAATTGCAAATGGCATTTTTCGACGGCGGGGGGGAACCACCCAACCGCCCACCCTCTTCCATTTGTTTCATATTCCAGGGGTAGGCAAGGCTCATAAATTGTCGAAAAATATTTGACTTGTTCTATTTTTGGTCATCCTGTGCAATATGCTTTTTGGGGCGTCCGCCTGGCCACCCATTTACTACGTGTCCTGCTGGACACACACACACACATATTCTCTTCGATATTTCTGCCTGCACTTTTGCATATTTAATGTTTTGTTTAATGCAAATGCACATAATTTCATCAGTGTGTGTGTGTATGTGTGTGTAGTTTCTTTTATTTCTCCTTTTGCGCCTGTTAAGTCGCCGAGATGTGCAAATATTTTTCAATTAATATTTATGTTGCTTTATATGCCTGAATTGTTAATGTTTTCCATTTTGATAACTCTCTAGGCAGCTAGGCAAGTGTGACTGAGAGACAGAGAGAGAGAGAGACAGAGACGGGAAGTCAAACAGCTAGACAATTGATTGAATTTGTGGTTGTTAGTTTATTGGGAGCTTTCATTTACAAGTTTCAAACTGCTGAGGAATGATAAATGAAATTCAAATATTTCTAGAGACAAATTTTTATTTATGAAAATGTATCTAAAACTGTTGCTCTGTCTGCTTTTTGACTCCGCCTAGAAAATAAGTAAACTTCAGAACACATTCTGGGAAGTTGTTTGAAATATACTTGATATCTTTCTTAATAAAGTATTTTGCAAATGCCAACAGATCGGGCACAATTCTTCGTAAAGATCTAATGCTACTCGAAAAAGCCGATGACATTGACATGATCGGCAAAAACTACGGGCGATAAGCAGGGCGTTTTTAGAGATTGAGATGCTGTCTAAACTGATGGGCTAAGCGGCAAACGAGGACAAGCTGAAGTACCTGGAATCCACGGACAAGAAGTCTACGAATCTTGGACAATTTGTTACTATGGGGGAGCACAACTTTAAGGTTGTAGAGGATTTTGTCTACCTCTAGACGATGATAACCGGCGACAACAACATCAGCCTGGAGATCCGAAGAAGAATTACGTTTGGAAATCGATGCTACTGCAGGCTCAGTAAGAAGTTGAAGTGCAGAGCCTTTCCTCGAAGTACAAAAAAAGCGATATACAAGTGGCTCATCATCCCAGTCCTGCAATACGGCGCAGAAGCATGGACAATGAAAGCAGCAAATGAGGAGGCGATTGGCGTGTTAAAAGTTGTCAATGGATTCCGCATTCGAATGAATCACAAACTGTATGAGCTCTATGGGGTCACCAGTCTGGTCAAGCGCATAAAGCAACAGCGTAGGCCGGATGAATGAAAAAGCTCCAGTAAGAAAGACGTACAAAGCTGACTTTGGAGGACAAGGCAGGCACATTTCCAAACTTGGTGTGAACAACTGGTGCCTGTTCGCACAAAACAGAAGCGAGTGGAGGGCAGAGGCCGAGACCGTCAAGCGGTTGTGATGCAACTATTGGGCCAATAAAGAAGAAATAGAACATCGGGCAAATTGGAAGCTCAAGAAGCGATCCAGAAATCGACGATCCGATTTCATTCATTATACTGGAAATTTAGCTACTAGGTTTAATGTGTATCTAACTTTATTGAATATCACTTAAGCTAACAATTATCGTCAAGTCGAACGGAGCGATGCAGGCGCGTGCCGCCTGTGGCCGAAGCCAAGCCAGAAACTGAGCGCCAGGGATGGCGCGTGTTGTCGTTCTGCTATCGCGTCAGGTGGCCATGGCTGCCACAGAAATATAGGTAGTTGCGCCATCTAACGATGACCGATTGTACAACAGGTGGCGCCACAGCAATACGGTTTTTCACCGCTAGGTGTCGGTGGCATATCCAATAGGAATGGAGAAGCTATATCCAATTAGAATTGACAAGCGTTTGAGCAAGAAGTGGCGCTACTGGGCTAGCTTTTAGAAGGATTGTGCTACTGGTGGCGCCACTGTGCCCCCCAAATTCCCGTTGTCTTATTTTCAATCTACTAACCCGTGGGTTTCAAGATCGCTATTCGAGCTTACCATTTTCCCGATGTCCTATTTCTTGTACTACTTCCATGCCTTCTGATCACAGGTGCCCAAAGCCCTTTGCCACAGCTGCACAGACCTAGAATGGACATCTGTCACTAAACAGGTTATCTCCTTCTATTTTAAGTGGTTGTTGTTATTTGACAAATGATTTTCTTCATATAAATTAATGACTGCACTGCCATAAGCACCGATTGGGCACTCTTTAGGGACTAAGAAGTGACTTTGACTTTTCAGAGCAGCTATAGCCACGCCTGTGCCAGGCTCTCTCTCTTGCCAGCTTTTCAGTCGCTGGCCAGCGGTCAATGAAGCTGGTCAAAAATGGTTTATTCTCACTTTTTGTCCTCGGTCTTCTTGACAAAGACAGTTTTACAGTCAAATTTGTTTAAAAAATAAAATCAATTAGACGGCTTATCATATTTGGTATTTGATCCCTCAATTGTCAGGCCATCTTAACCCCTTCCCTTTATACAGAACTCTGCATATTTTTTGTCGTGTCATTCTCTAGCGCCAATTCCAATTAAAAATTTTGATGCAAATGAGCAGCGTCCAGACGTAGGATGGGGCAAACGAATCAACTCCCTGGGGCTACATTGCGGCAATAAATGCCGCGACAGACGCCAGTCAAAAGGAAAACAAAAAAACAAAATCACGTGAAGGCGTGGGGTGGGGAGTGGGGGGGACCAGAACTTTTACTTTTTATTTTCGGGGCCAAAAGAAATAAAAAAGAAAAGTGCCGCCAAAAAGTGAAAAGCAACCAAAGAAGCGAGGCGTTGCCCAGGCAGCAGAGAGGCTCAGGATTTATACCCCACGCTTTAGAGGGGTTTGGGGCGGGGTTCAATTGCATTTATTTGACCAGGGCCAGCGACCATTCAGGAGTTGGCCCCCAAAGAATAACTGCGGCTGACCAGCGACCAAGCAGTCAGAAAGCTTCAGCAGGCAAACGTGAAAAATTGCCAGCGAAAGACCAGAGGCAGGGAGAGAGAGAGAGAGAAAGGCATAAAAAAGCGCCACAAAGAGGAACAGGAAAAAAAATACAAAAAATTGGGACAGGCACAGGACAGGAGGGAGACTTTTCAGCCTGGACAATGCTTGGCCTTCATTGTTGTCAAGCAGCAGTCCGAAGTGCCACCCTCACCACCACCCAACACTCTAGTGGGGTTGATTGAGTGGCGCGCCCATTGATGTGGCTCATGATGGACCAGGACCAGCCAGCCACCCAACCCCCTTCCACCAATTTTACTCTGTTTTGTTCCATTTTTTAAGCATTTCCCTCCTGCCACTGTCGCATTTCCATTATTTTTTACACATTTTTGTTTTGGTTTTTGTATTTCGCTGTTGTTTTTCATGCTTTTTTGTTTTTGTTTCGTCATTCGCCATGCGACTGTCAGCTGCGTGTCCTTATATGGAGAGGATGTATGTATGGCACATGTGAGTGGGTGGCTGTTACATACATTTACATATATACATACATACACACAAATACTCGTGGAAATTGCAATGTCTGCAGCTTGCAGATTTTGTTTGCTGTCCTCGTCCGCTAGATGGGTAAGGGATGGGTTTTTGGGCAGAGCAAGTGAAGCTTAAATGTTTATTGACACTGTGTGTGTGCCGAGGAAATTGTGCAAGAAATCGCTGCTGTGTTTGTGTGTTTGTATGTATAAATTTCTTTATTTTTTTTTCAGGCTGACTGTCATTTGTTGGTTTGAAAGCTGATTGAACAGAGCCCAAGGTGACCAGGGATAATTAGAGCCTGGTCGCTTGATAAATCGAGCTGGCAGTTGGGGAAGAAACAAAAAATGAACCCCTCCACAGAGTCTAGATGACAATCGTTAGTTAAGAACTGGAAATAGAACCAAAGAGAAGGTTGAAAAATCCGCCCAAAAGGAAAGTTTTCGCTTAATTCTGTATGGAATTCAAATTTTTTTACAAATTCTTTTAAACAGGTCGACCCAAAAGGAAAGTTTTCGTTCAATTCAATTTTTTTTCCAAATTATTTAAGCGAGTTCAAACCCAAGGGCGGAAAATGAGGGCGAAGTAAAGGGTAAGTTCAAGTTCAAGCTATGTTTATTACTCGAACCGATTTGAAACTAGGATTCCGACTTTTTCTAAGCCAAAGTTTAGAAAATTGGTGAACCCGAACCTGTTCAGTACCTAAATTTACGGTTCAGCTCAACAAAATTATAGACATTCTAAAATCCTACTAATTTTTTGTAGTCTGTTCAATACTGTGCGAAAAAAAACACTCGAAATCGTCACGAAAGTACTTAAAATTGGTTTGTTGAGCCTTTGAAAAGGAGTGCAGCCTCTTAAGTCGCCTTGTCCTTGTCATCGATCGAAGTGCCATTCAATTAGAACCCAAATTCAAACGCTTCTCCATCTTCAACTATAAAAACTTTTATAGATTTGAATGGCGCCCGAGCAGGTACAGCGACAAGGCGAAATAAGAAGCTGCGCTCATTTTCAAAGGCTTACGACAACTAATTTAACCCAAATTCAAACGCGTCTCCATCTTCAACCATAAAAACTTTTATAGATTTGAATGGCGCCCGAGCAGGGACAACGACAAGGCAAAATAGGAAGCTGCGCTCGTTTTCAAAGGCTTACGACAACTAATTTAACCCAAATTCAAACGTGTCTCCATCTTCAACTATAAAAACTTTTATAGATTTGAAAGGCGCCCGAGCAGGGACAACGACAATTCGAAATAAGAAGCTGCGCTCATTTTCAAAGGCTTACGACAACTAATTTAATGATCAAGCAGCAGTCGGAACACCGGACCAGCTGCTTGTAGCGATGTGGGCTTGTCTCGTCTCTCAGGCGAACGTTTTGGCTGCGTTGCTCCCGGGTATACGTGCTGGAACTGCAGACCCGGGACAAGTGGCACCAGCAGAAGCCGAACATCGAGGAAGGAGACCTAGTCGTCGTCGCAAAGGACAACATGCCCCCCAAACAGTAGCTCCTGGGTTTTAAGTAGTTTTAGATAGTTGAGAATTTGTTGTAGTTTTGTTGAAGTTACTTTTTGAAGTCTAGTGTAAGTTAGTTTAGGGCGGAGCGGGAGCGCAATAAAACTCTTTTTTTTTGTCGCTCTAAGCGAATTCGCCTCATTTCGCCTCTCTAGCTTAAGATAGGCCTTAGAGAAATGATTGAGGATCATTAAATTAGTTGTCGTAAGCCTTTGAAAAGGAGTGCAGCTTCTTATTTCGCCTTGTCGTTGTCCTCGATCGAAGTGACATTAAAATTTTAACCTAAATTCAAACGCCTCTCCATTTTCAATTATAAAAACTTGTATAAATTTTTATGGCGCCCGAGCAGGGACAACGACAAGGCGAATTAAGAACATGCGCTTGTTTTCGAAGGATTACGATGACTAATTTAGCAGTGTTTTTATTCTAAATTATTTTAAATAATTTTACATCTTATCAATGTAAACAACTTAAACTCTCTGGCCTTAAAACTTGATTTGTCTGATCAAAAATACATAAATTCTGAATATAATTTTGAATATTTATCAAATTTGGATAAAGCTTTAGCCGAACCAAGGTTCGAAGCAAAACCTTCTCCACAAAACCTCGAACAAACAAATGTCCGAACCTTTGGGAAATTTCGGTTCGAGCCCGCGAATCGGAGATCCAGAAAATTTTATTAGATTTACAGACCTGATACTTGGCCAAATAGATGGTGAAATAATTTACTTAATTTAAAAAAATGGCTTATAAAACTAATAATTCAAGTCAAGTTTTAATTTGATTGCATAAAAACAACAGTTTTCTAGGCTACAACTAAATATGTGCAAAATTAACTTCCTAGTGGTTTGGTCTGGGCGCATTGATGACTAAGTTAGTCAGAGTAAAAATTTATCTTTTCAATTGTTTTCTTCATGAAGCGAACCTTCTTTCCCTTCTCTTAGCCCCGATTAAAGCCGTTTGCTGCTGTTTTGTCACCTTTAGCGGCACGTTGAAAAATTGTTTTTGTGTGTCTGGAGGCCTAACCCTCCAATTCCACCTCCACCTCCTTCTCCTTCACCTGTCGCAGGCAACTTTTGCCTGTTGCCTTCTTCTGCTATTTTTAACAATTTTTTCATACGCAATTTTTGTTTACTTTGCTCCCTCTATCCAGCATGCTCTCTCTCTCTCTTTCCGCCTCACTCTTTCTCTTTCAGTGTCGCTGTTTGTGCTGGCTTTTACTTCTTATTGGTTGCCCCGTTTGTTGTTTTTATTTTTAGGCAATCGTTGAGGAAACACAAAAGCTTTACAATTTTTTTGTTGTATTCCGGAGTGAACACACGTGTGTGTGACTGTGTGTGTGTGTGTGTGTGCGTTCCTCTACATTTCTCATTCGTTGCTGTCGCTGCGTTTTTATCAAGAAAACGAAAAAGTAACATTTGTGCGGCACTCGCTGATTGGTTGTACCCACCTCCTCCCTCGACGCATCCAGCAACAATTTTTTGTTTTAGCCGTAGACCAACACACCCATTTTATTGTCCTCCGAAATGGAGAGAAGAAGAGCAGCTTCCGTGTGTGTGTGTGTGTGTGTGTATCCCCGTAAAAATGGCGTTGAGATGTGATGCGTAATATGAAACAATCAATTGAAGATGACCTAAGAAGGTATTCCCCCTGTATGCACATACATCTCTATTTTCATTTGTAATTACTTTACTCTGGCATATTTGACTCATGTTTCTTGCCACTTGAACATGTTACACTTTCGTTGGGTCCCCCCCTCCCAGGCCTGACAACACTTTAAAATTAATATTCCTATTTTTCAATTACAACTGACACTTGTCTACTGGCAGCCGAGCCCACTTGCGAGAGAGCCTACCCCAACATGGCATTTTGCTGTTTGCTGCCGTGGCCAGCATACACACCACACCCAATCCCAATCCCAAGACCAGTGTAAAATGTCATTACCGCTGACATAAATGAATAGCTGCATTCATTGCATTTGGCATTGGGCGGGTGGTTGAATCCGCCGGAGCTTAGTCTTTCGTTTTGTCTAAGTTTTGTTTGTTGTAATATCGCATTAGCGTTAATTAAAGCCAACTCATTCGCCTGTGTAACAGGTGAATGAATTGTTATGGCCGGGACAACTGAAGGAAAGTTATCGATGGCATAGGGAAAGTGCAAATAGAATTATAACTTGATGTGCATAGTTATCTACACTCCGCTTAAGGTGTATTCAAATAACATTTGAGTCGAGGAAATTTTAAAGATTTTCTTTTTGGATAGAAAGTGTGTGTATATACGGCGTCACATCACGCGTAACTGAATTGAAAAGATATATTACAAATACATTAATTGGGCGTCACAGCACGCGTAACTAATTTAAACTCATGAAATTGATAACCAAATCATAAATATATTACGCTGGGCGTCACATCACGCGTAACTAAACGAACTTAAAAAAAATAGATTACCAAATTGTAAATAAAATAATTTATAAAAAATGAATATCAATTTTATTTTATTTTATATTTCAATGTGAACCATATTCTGCGTCACATCACGCGTAACTAAGTTATTTTAAACAAAGTGCTTAACAAATCATTAATTTATAATATCTCCAAAATGTAAAACGGTTTAAAATAGGTCAAAGACGGCGTCACGTCACGCGTAACTAACTTGAAAAGATATATTACATACACTTAAACTCAGTTTTCAGTTATTAATTGGGCGTTACTAATTCAACCTCAAGAAATTGATTACCAAATCATAAATATAATACGCTGAGCGTCACATCACGCGTAACTAAACGAACTTAAAAAAAATAGATTACCAAATTGTCAATAAAATAATTTATAAAAATGGAATATCAAATTTATGGCCTATTTAGTTTCAATGTGAATCGTTTTCATCATCACATCACGCGTAACTTTGTTATTTTAAACAAATTACTGACCAAATCATTAATTTATAATGTCTCCAAAATGTAAAACGGTTCCATTTGATATGTTCACCTTTAATATGGGTCAAAGTTGGCATCACGGCGTCCCGTCACGCGTAACTAACTTCGTGAATACATTCCAAATAAATGTTTTATCTTTACGATTGCGTATTGACTTAATGTAAGTCCTTATTTACCCTTGTAAGGTAGATAAGCTCCAATGTGTATCATATTCTGCATCACATCACGCGTAACTTAGTAATTTTAAATAAATTGCTTACCAAATCATTAATTTATAATGTCTTCAAAATGCAAAACAGTTCTATTTGGTATGTTCACCTTTAATATGGGTCAAAGTCGGCGTCACGTCACGCGTAACTAGTCAACTAACTGCGTATTCACTTGCTAGTCATTTATCTACCCTTGTAAGGAGAATTTTTCGTCACGTCATGCGTAACCCACATAGCATAGCAGCAATTGCAACAAAATTCAGTTAATTTCGCTACACTTCAAGTCTGTGAATCGCTTCGAAAACTATTCAAAAGTGATGTAAACTAGAACAGAATACAGTAAACACATTTCCAGTTTCGAAACTTATGTAAACTTAATCACAGGCAAAATGAGTCTCATTTCATAATCATTTCAGTGTCATCCTCTTTTTGCCTGAGACCGGACTGACCAAGTGAAGAGAGAGAGTAGAAAACGTGCACCTCATATAACATTTCTAATTAAAATTTGGTAAAGTAGCTTCAGTGACCTCCTGCTCTTCACTAAAATGGTTATTAACATATTTGTCTCACTCTCTCTTACGGCTATTTGTCCAAGCTGTTGGCCATTAGGTGGACATGCAATCCCCCAACCCCTGCTCTTCCCCCTTTCCCAAAAAATGGGAACTAAGTGGTAAAGTTCTATAACCAGATTTCCAATGCAAACAGCAGCGGCAGAGAAGGCGACATGCATGCATGCATGGGTGCCTAAGTAGCTGCGCTGTCTTCATTAAAAATCACCCACTATTCCACCCTCCGTCCATAGCAGAGGGCCTGGGCCTGTCGTAACAACAACAAATCGGGCTTCCATCCTAATTTAAATGCAAATGAGATTCACTACGACGACGACGACGACGACGACGTCCCTGTGCCTGGTCAATGCCACATACAAGGAAACTGGCTCTCTCTCTCTCGCTCTCTCTCCACTTCTACATTTATGCAAGTGGCTTAAATGGCTACAAAATGCGTTGCTTTGGCGAGATTTGTAGCATACATTAGGGCTATGGCTACGGCTAGGTCTCGGTCTGGGTCTGGAACTGCAATTGTTGCCTACGCTTAGGCGCAAACTTAAGCTCGACAATGGCGGCCAGTGTCTGGCTGTCTGACTGTCTGACTCACTGGCTCCAGCGTTCAGGTGTCACAAGAGCGAGCCTCTGCCACCGCAAATATAATCAGCCTGGAAATATGCTATGCCTTTTTGGATTTCTTGATTAGTGCTGCTGTTGGCACTCTTCCTTTCCCTGTGTGTGTGTGTGTGAGTAAGCGTTTAAATGATTTGCCTACTTTGTGGTCATTAGAAATGGACTTTAAGCGAGAGAGGGGGAAGGCAGATTCTGGGTACGTTTACTCGGAATACCATAACTTCAAACAACGAAGAAACAAACAACAACTTAGTTCTAGCTGCCTGGGAATTCTCAATTTTTATATACTTTTTTCCAATTTTTAGCCTTCCAGCCATTTCCATGCTGTCCATCTGTTCAACAATGTTGTTTTGTGTATAGAAAAACTTATTACTCATGCGCCACGTTGCACAAAGCACCAATCAATATGCAACCTATCAAATATTTAAACTAAAAGTGCAAAATAACAAAAATGGCTGCGAAAATTTAACACATACACATATATATAAAGTAAAAATGCACAATACTGTGAGTGTGTGTGTGTGTGTATAAAAGAGATGGCAAGACAATGACAAAAGGATTTTAATTGAGTGCAATGGCAATACACACACACACACACACACACACATCTAGTACATAGAGAAGGCCACATTTTATAAGCGAGACTGAGACAAAAGTCTTATCTCTGCCCGCTCCTCAACTATTTTGTGGTCAAAATGCATTTTCAAGTTATGAATATATATCTTGTTGATTTTTCAAATTATCAAGTCACACACACGGGCCCCCGGCCCCCTTTTTTCCATGAATTATTAAATGCTATGTAATTTATTTGATTGTGTGTGTGTTTTGTATTTATTGCACTTAACTGTTTTGGGGTTACATGTAACATAAAGACCACCCAACCAACTAAGCCACCAACCATTACCCTCTTAACCGTCCGCCCCTTCACTTGTATTGTTGAAATCTTATGCATTTGTCATGAATTTGAAATATTTTCGGTTGGTTGAGTTGCTTTTGCTTACTCCTTGCTCGTCAGGACTGCATTTTGTTTGCTTTCATACACATTTTAGGCTTTGTCTTTCTGTGCTTGGGTGTGAGTGTGTGTGTGTGTGTGTGCATAAGTATGGGTGTAGCAATTTATTGATCAATAGTTTAGTCATTAGTTCGGGTCAGAGACTAAGAAAGTGGCAATATAAAATGCGTAAGAAAAGCAAATTATAGAGTGTGCGAAAAGTTGTTATGGGTGCCTTGATTGTTGCTCTAAAGAACGGTTGTATAAGTCTTGCGGTTAGACTGTACTTTGTGCGAAAAGTTGTTATGGGAACCTTGATTGTCTTGAAGTCTGGTGGTTAGACGGTATTTTGCTTTAATGACTATAAATTATGCAGGGAAATTGATCTTTGCCAAGGAAAAGTTTGCTTACTTTTTCCAGCCTAATTGTGATCTTTTTAAAGTTCTAGTTTTGTAATTTATTTGGCGACCTTTCTAATGTTCAATTAGTGAGTTTAGCTGGCTCTAGGTCTGAAACAGTTGCGTTTGTTCACAACTGCGTTCTTCTCAATCACAAGAGGTACGAGCTTTCCGAAGTCAACAACAACAATTGGATTGGACAGATGTTAACACACGCAGAACAATTGACCCACAACGCCAACAAGTACATCGAGCATTTACATCTGCTTCGTTCCTTCGTCTCGCATTCGAATATGAGCCAGATATCGAATATTCCGCTCATCCGAAAGTCCTGATTGGTGCTATGGACAAAGAATGTCCCAATTGTCATGCGCTAAAATTCCAAAATAAGTCCGCCGGGATGTGTTGCGCATCAGGAAAAGTGCTACTACCATAAATTGACACGCCATCAGAACCATTGAACGGCTTACTCATAGGTACGGATCCAGATTCAAACCTGTTTCTGAAGTCCATTCGTAGTTTTAATTCATGCTTTCAAATGACTTCGTTTGGAGCAACAGAAATAATGCACAATACAGCGGAAATGGTCAGCAATTTAATTCAACCATCCAAATCAAAGTCCAAGTGTACCATTAAGTAGGTTCATTGCTGCCAATGCCAAACGAATCACCTAAATTTTTACAACTCTACTAGTACCAATTTATATGGCAGAACAACGTTTGACAGAACAGCTGGTTGGAACTGGCTGGTAAACGGCTCAATTAGAGCTGTCCAGAGCCAGCTTACGGCTGCTTAAACACCAATACAAATAAAGAAAATATTTCAGAATCAACAACAACCACAAAGAAAATGAAAGAGAAGCCCGTTTATTGAGCGTGTGGGCATGTGAGCTCTTGGCTGTCTGATGCACACGAAACCATTCGTCGCTAACAACAAAATCTACGCTGTAAGACAACACAAGCGGCAGAGGAGAGAAAGACAAGAGAGAAAACATACGAAGTTGTTGTGGGAGTTTGGTTCGGCTGGTGCTATTGCTATGCGCAAAACAACAACGAATGCGTGGTGTGCACATAGACTTTAAACCTTCGATTCCTGTTGTGGTATAGACGAACTTTTTAAAGATCAATTAGAAAGCACTTGGTTATCAGATTTTCCAGAGTTATCAATAGACTTAAAAATGGTTTCGAAAATTGGGTACATATTTAAGCTCAACACATTGTAATCGTAAAGTTAAGAAGCAGTACTTTACGATAATATCAAAAAAGGCAAAACAAAAGTATAGGTTTCAAATAAAAAGCGTCTAAAACTGGTCAAAATATGCATTTTTCGCAATTTTAAACTCAAATTACTAAAAATCTCGTAATGATGGACCATTTCTGAAAATAAATTCGTGTTCAGCACACGAAAATGATCTAGAATCACCAACAACCCTTCAATATACTGGAAAAAGTCTAATTGTTTTGCCTTGTGTTATTTCGCTTTCGGAAATAAAATGGAAAGCCCACACTTTTGTTTTCGAAACTTATTCTTTTCTAACTCATCTCCTCTATACTTAAGTGGGCAATTCAACTGACATAAGGAACCGTGCATCGCTCACTCAAACCCTTCCTTAGCTTCACCGCATCTAAAGCCGATTGATTTTTAACCATGTTGTGTTGCTTTTTCCTAGGCATTTTCCATTCCCTTAGCCTAATTGCACATTAAGCAATGCAATTATCATTCTGACAGTTTGGTTAATGTCACGACTTTTACAACTAACTAGCCCGGACAGCGAAGACTGTTTGGCATTTTGCATAGATGCACTATCTACCTGCCGTCCCACCCCCTCCTCCCATACTGTCACCTTCAAATCTTGCCACCTGTCCCGGTTTACACACGCAGACATTTTTAATTAAACGTAAAATTTTGCTCTATTGATTAGTTGCCAACAAACTCAGCGAAGGAAGGGACTTGAGCATGTGCAGCCATTGTTATTGCCAACGCATTAGTATTAGCGCATTGAATGACGTGACTAGTGGAGTATGGGTAGGGGGAGAGGCCGGAGATTGCGGCTGACACGCAAACTGCCTGCCATGTCTTGGGTATACGGAGCTGTCATTGTTCAACTGGCAGGCCACAAGCAAGCGGGACGCGAGTTTTTCGGTTGCCAGTTTGGCGTCTTTTTAACACAATGACAGTTAATTAGATTGTAAGGATAAAGGATATGCCACAAAGAGAGGTAGAGAGAGAAAGATTGTCTATGCAGGTGTAATAGTTGTGTAAGTTGTTGGAGTAACCGGAAACTTTTCAAGTGAACTCTGTAAATGAGCCTAATTGACTTGGTTTGATTTTGGATGAAAACTGATGTTGAAATAAAGCAAAGAAATTTTAGTTCTAATGCTCGAATATAAACATCTATACAACTGTTTCAAGTACCTCACGTTCGTGTCATCAGTAGACTTCACTAAACACTGAGGGTCATCAGTGGACTTCACATTTTTATGAGAAGTGTACAAATTTCTCATTTGTAGCTTCAAGCTCACTATTAAAGGTTACAATTTTTAGCTTTTTAAGTGAATTGAACACGCCCACACCCAAAAAAGGTAATAATCAAAATGACACTATTAAGTCATCAATTTGAAACTATTGAGTATTGTTTTCTACTTCAAGTACCAAGCAGATACTTTAAAAAGTATTAAACCGATATTCGGGGATATCAAATTGATACTGACTTGCATCAGATGGATGCTTTTTTGTATTAATTTCTTAGTATCATTTTGATACTTGCTATTAGCTATTAAATATTTCAATTGTCAAACATTTAGTATCAATTTGTTACTAGATTTTATAATGTCGACGAGCATGACATTTCGAACTTAGGAACTTATATCTATTGATATTGAAAATGTGTAGTTTCAAATTAATACTTTTTCATATCAAATTAAAAGGCTAAGGATCAAATTAATACCCAAAATATAAATTTAACATTTTTTAGTACCATATTGATACCAAAAAATTAATGATGAAAATGTTTAGTTTTAAATTAATAATTTGTCATATCAAATTTAGCTGCTAAAGATCAAATTAATACCCAAAATATCAATTTGATATTTTCTAGTATTGATTTGATACCAAAAAACTGATGATGAGAATGTTTCGTTTCATATTAATACTTTTTCATATCAACTTAAAAGGCTAAGGATCAAATTAATACCCAAAATATCAATTTGATATTTTCTAGTATTGTATTGTTACCAACAAACTGATGATGAGAATGTTTCGTTTCAAATTAATACTTTTTCATATCAAATTAATACCCAAAATATCAATTTGACATTTTCTAATATTATATTGATACCAAAAAAACTGAAACTTGTTTTAGTTTCAATTTAAATTGATAATGATAAAAATTCTTTTGGTTGTAGAGATTTAGTTTGATAAGTGAAAAACGTTGTAGTAGCTTCCTTTTTCAAATTTCAAAATGTTTCCCCTACCTTTCACAATAACCTTAATTTACATGATTTACATGGTACGTTATAATTTATCCAAAATGTTGAAAATACATAAGCCCAGTCTCAGTCTCAGACTTGGGTATCAATCTCACTACCGGAACACCTAACCCTTAAGAGGGGGTGGGGACTGCAAAGACAAGTCCGAATGATGCCGAATGTAATTAGAAATCCTCAGCAAATACACACACCCACACACATGTCCATGGATTTCTGAAGTGGTGGTGGTGGGCTGCATTTGGTTTGATGTGCAAAATGAAGACATTTGAGTTTGCGGTTTGGTTTGATAGCACACACACATACACACACACACCGTAGGCCATAGATTTTCTTAGAGGACGCTCAAACACATGCAAGTGGTGGATGGGCAGTCAGGTGAGAGGGGTTATATAACACACACACACACACACACCTGCCCGGGGGCCAGCTCAATATAAACTGCCTTCAACATTTAATTAGTGTGTTTTCGCATACATAGAAACGAAACGACCAAGTCTATGCAAATGTCGATGGGCGCAACTGTACATGCTCATACATATACACTAGCCATCTCTTTCGCACACACACACACACACGTGCATATGCTTGCACAAGACATTGACGTTTTGTTGGTTATGCAAATTCCATGCCAACACCTTTTCGGCCAAAGACTAAGACAAACTTAAGTGGGGCGAAGGGGCGGGGTCGCCCCACACACACACACACACACACTCATACACATGCACACAATTGCCTTTTATAATTAATTTTACAGTTAAGTGTATTTCAAGAAAGTTAAATTTACGTAAATTCGAAAATTTTGAAAGGCCATTGCCTTTGGTCGAGTAAGGGTTAAGAGGGGGAGTTTGGGTTGGAGTGTGTCTGTGTGTGTGTGTGCTAGAGACGTTGCTGTGGTTTGTGTCTGAGACATTTGACTGCTTTTGGGGCCAGCTAAACCTTCTCAGCCGCTCTCCCTCCGCTCTAAGAGCTAAATTTTATTGAAATTGCCAGGACCAGGACCAAGACCAGGCTGGACTCGGCCGCCTAGGCAACACTTACATAATGCAATCTAATTATTTTGTTCAGTGTGTGTGTGTGTGCAAGACAAAATGGCGAACTAGCTTTCAAGTTTATGCTGCAAGAAATAATTTGGCTTAGCAAATTTGATTCTTTTTCATATTTAAAATCGATTTTTGGTTGCAAATGAATGCAAATTAAACTAATTCGAGAGTGTTTTGCTTCACCCATCGCAGGTTTATAGAAGATGCGTACGGACTATGCTACTTTGGTAAGACGATCAGCAAGTATCTTGGACTTTTCCCCATGGGTGTCGATGAATCTGTCAGTATGTGACAACCTGCCAGCCCTTTATCGATAACCTCTATTGATAACTATGGTAGTCGATGAACTATCATCTCGAACGGCAGCAGTATTAAGTGGAAGTGCGGCTTCGATCAACACACACAACAACTTGAATTTCATTATTAAAGCATAAATATTTTTAGTGGAAGAAAATACTGATATTTGATTCATTCTGCAACGCGCCCTGTCGTCGAACACTTATAAAGCAGTGGTGTCCAAACTCACACAGTCAAGCATTGCGCTTGTGTGCGTAGCAGCGAAACACGAGGGCAACATGTGGACATTTCAACATGAGCAACAAGCAAACGAGCAAATGCCTCGTGAGAGAACAAAAAGCCGAAAACGCGCATCGAAACAGAGCGAGCCGCCGAGCCTGCTATTTATAGAACAAACGTATACTGAATTATGAGTTCCTATCCCATATGATAGGCTTTTGGCATATTGGACACCGCTGGCATAAAGGCCATTTGTACTTGTCTTTAAATTCTTTAAATTGAAGTATTAAAATTTAGTTTTTATTTTATATATTTTATTAGAAATTTAGTCGATTTTCCTGTGTTAATTATTTTGTAAATTTCACTTAATAAAAATAAGTTTCAAGTTTTTCCCAAGTCCAAGTGGAAAATCAATTTTGTGCTCATTAAATTGCCAGTTGTTTAACTAATGAAATCATTAAAATGGTTTAAAGGCAACAAGGACTCTGACACACACACAAAGAGGAGAGCATGCAAAATTTATGTGGCAACTAGAAACTATGTTTTCGCCACGCCACACACACACACACACGTACACACCCCTTTGCCCAGGCAAGTATACCCAACCAAAGGACATTGCCTTGAGCCGTACAGCAAAAGTTGCTGGGGCCAAAAGCAAATCCTTAACGGAGACACACACACACACACACCAAGTCACCCCCAGTCCCAAAAACTATCCACAACCCCTTTTCAAGGAGCTGCCATGGATAGTGCAGGGGAGGGGTTGCGTAGGACATGGGCCAGACATTGAAAACATGATTTTAGTGTTTTCAAATTTGAATTTTAAACAAGTCATAATATAATTTGGCTAAGCAGCAACAAACCCAGGACGAAGGCGAAACCAAAAACCCCCACCCAGACACCCACAGCCACACACCCACACACACACAGGCACAGTGTCCACTTGCCGGGCTTTAATCCGACTGCCAACCCCATGCAGCTCGAGAAAATTAGCTCAAGCCCCAAAAAGAGAGGTGGGAACCCAGCTCATTTTCCTTATTTTTGTGAAATTTAAATTAGATACAAAAGTATCTCAATCCAAGGCTGGAAGGGGGTGGGCGAAGGAGTTAGGCGAGCCCCACAAACTAACACGAAATATTGTAATTTTCTTAAGGGCAGCGAAAGACGTAAACGGATATTAGCAGCCAATTTGTCAGTGATGAGCGAACGCAGTTTGTGTTATCGAATATGCAAAACTATTCAAGTTAAAATATAAATGAAAAGTTATTTCAAAATTGAGCTAAAAATATAAACAAAATTTGAAGAAATAGGTATCGAAGCCAACGGAGATGCTGGCCAACTTGCTCCCTGATAAAGTATAAATTGGCAATAATATTCCTACTGAACTCGAGTGAAGCGGCATAATGATTGTCAATTTGAGGTTTTATGATACAGGAGCATGTATCAAAGATTTAGTACGCTACTTTAAAGTGATTCTGCTCCCTCCAGAAGCAGAAACCATTCGATGCATATATTTTTATTTGAGGCCACGCCATTGTTTCCATTAAAACGAATCTGTTAACATAAAACTTTGTTCAAAGAGTCCAGCTAGAGTCCAGCTATCTGCCAGTTATGCATTTGGAACTCAAGTACGCGAGGCGCACAAAAATAGACTAGACCATACCAACCTAAAAAGAGGGACACATTTGCTGTCAATAAATAAGTAATCCCGATCAACGCAAGGCCTTGTAAGTCGTTGCTTTAGGTTAAACCAAAAATATATAAAAAGAGACCTAAGTTCTAATAAGGAATCATTCTGCTTCTGGCAGAGGAGCTAGTCATTCGCAACATATATGCGTTTTATATGGGTTAATAGCTAATATTAATGTTAATGCTCTGTTAATTAGCATAAGAAAATCTAGTACACATTTCATCCCCTTAATAATGGGAATATTGAAGTCGGACAGGGTCGTTTTCAACTTACGCTCAGGAGATCTCCAGCTGGTTTGCTCAGATTTGAACGAACTATTGGTTCATGAATTTTTAGAAAGATAATACAAATTGTTCTAATTTGGTCAATAACACAGGCCAACAAAATTACCAACTTTGTGAGATGCAGCGCTGTTGATTTGAAATAATGATACATTTATGTTTACTGATTTCAAAACTGGTTTCGGTTTAGCTCCATCAGCTCTTGTTTCCAAGATATGCCGGAAAAATGAAAATATCTGGATTTATGAGCTGTTTTCGACTGATCACATATCAATGCATCTTTACAAAAGCAGAGGCGCTGTATAAGTACAGCAGAAAGTGTCCTAATTGGCCTTTAAAGACAGATTACTCTCGACTTAAGGCATTTTTTCATAATAAATCATTGGATTGGATATATATTTTAGCTATTTGAGCATATAGCCAAACATGTGATCTAATTATGTGGTTTATAAGGCATTTAAATCAGTTCTTTTGGCAAAGTAACAGCCTGTTTAAGACAAAAATACATATTTCACTTTATGGGAGGAAAACTAGATTCCCACTGAAAATTTGTATGGGAACTGTGGAAAGGCTATTTGATTCAACTTAGAATTTATCATCTACATGTAGAATCTTAGCAGTTCCTATAAAAATTTAGACTGACAATCTAGTTTTCCTCCCATAAATTTAAATAAGTGTATTTCTTTTGAACAGGCTATAGCTCTGCCAAACAAGCTGATAAAAATACAAAAAAAAATCTCATAACTAGAGCATTTGTTAGTCTATAAGCCGAGGTTATTCCAATATAAATTAGACAACCATAGTAACTTAGTTGGGATGGTTTATTTTGAACAAAGTGCCTTAAAACTAGAATTGCCTGACTTTAGAGTCCAATTTAGACACTTTCTGCTGTACTTAAATAGCGCCTTTCATTTTGTAAAGATGCATTGATATGTGATCTGTCGCGAATAGTTCATAAATCCAGATATGTGGCCTTCATAAATCCTATAGTGGTTAAAATTCAACATATGCGTTTTTGCGCCATAGCTTGGAAACAAGAGCTGATAGAACAAAACCTATGATGCAGTTTTGTTCAGTGAAATCCATATTAACATAATCAGATCGAAATAGGCCTGCACCAAAAACACTTTTGGGTTGTGTAATGTAACAAACGAATCATAAAAAAAAAAATAGAGGAAAGCTAACTTCGGCTCGACCGAAGTTTTTATACCCTTGTAGCTTGTATAATTTTTATAAATTAGTAGCCTGATTCCACTGACACAAATATGTACATTCGGCCAAATGTACACATTTTTGACAAGGGCTCCTATATACATTTTCTACATCTAATTTCTATGGCAGCTGTACTATATAGTTGTCCTATCAAACTTGGTGCAATTATGTGAAAGCATAGAAAACTTGTAAATACAAGGTTCGGGGACGTTTGCGTTGTAGACATAAAAGTTTTTCTTACTAAAACAACATTTTCGACCGATGGTTCCTATGGCAGCTATATGCTATAGTCATCCGATCTGGCCGGTTTCGACAAATGTGCTGCGTATTTGTACCAATAGACTTCATGCAAAGTTTGGTTAAGATAGCTTTTAAAATGACGGAGGAGATAGCATAGAAACAGACAGACAGACGGACGGACGGACAGACGGACATGGCTATATCAACTCAGCTCGTCATGCTGATCAAGTATATACATACTTTGTGTGGTCGGAGATGCTTCCTTCTATGCGTTACAAACATCTGGACAATTTTAATATACCCTCTACAAGGGTATAACAAGTGAGAAAGTCGGTCAAGCCCGACTATAAGATACTCTGTACCAGTTAATCCCGTCGCTCGCATTTGATCGCTCGTTATTCGTGTTATACGCGTTATACGCTGTTTCACGCGATCTATGCGTTATACGCTCATCTCTAAGTTTCTCTCTGTCTTTCTCCCGAAGATTGTGTTTGTTTGAATATAGCGATGGTTGGCAGGAAGTGGGGGGTGCCGGTTAACTTTTTACCTCATAACTTGTGTATCGTTTATCCGATCATTATCATTCCTTTAGCATATCGATAAATAATTTTATTTGCTAGATATCTCTTAAAGGTACGATTAATCTATCATCAAAACTGTGGGAGATATGACGTTATTTCCAAACTGCGGGGGCGGGAGGGTGCGTGGAAAAAATTGAAAATAAACTTGATCTGCCTGCAAGTATAATGAGTTTTTGTCCCATACATGTCCAACCTCTATCTCTTACCATCTCTAAGATGTCATCGTTTATACGGACGGAAAGACGGACGGACTCGGCTGTTGATGCTGATCCAGAATACATAAACTTTATAGGGTCGGAGATGATTCCTTCTGGCTCTAACATACTTTTGCACAAACTTAATATACTCTGTGTACCTTTGGTACAGAGTATAAGAACGGTTTAAATCGATATTTTGGTTGGTTTCAGCTGCAAAAAGTGAAGTTTCTTGAGGAGACTCTTTTCGATATTAGTGTAATTCAAATTTCCTCAACGCAACAAATTTGAACTCTCCGTTTAATGCATATAAATATGTTTACTATACAAGTTAAGCATCTTCCCTTAATCCTATCAAGATTAATTCTTGAATATGTTATTACAATTTCTTTGGTTATAAATGAAATATAAAACATATTGTTCAAACTTGAACATGAGACTCGACTACGATCCTAACATATCATAAACCTATCATTCTTTGTAACATTAAATATTTAGCATTTGTCGCCTATGTCATAAACATGCCACCTCTTGTAATAGCATTAAATATTAATAGCGGTAGCGACAAGGATCAGCCCAGAAGACACACCACTTGAAAAGGATCAATCATGGGAACCACTTGAACGGGTCATCCGGTTCCCACCACTTAATATGCATCGTGTGAGGCAATGTGTATTCCTCTCACTATTAAATGTATTATTTTATACAAATATGCACATTTCTTGAGTTCCGTACGTTACATTGGCATATTTTTGGTAATTTCTGGCGATCTATGCGATAAATCCTTCACTTTCACATAGTGGTACATAGCACTTGGAGAGTACTTTCAAAGCAGGAAAAGTTTTGGTCAGCTTGCTTTAGCTGCTTTAGGTGCGGTTCGTACGATGCTCAAATGGGAAGTTGTATTTGATATCAATATACATTTTCTTTATTTTCAGCGATTTCGGCAGTTACACCGTTGCCATTTGCACTTTTGACAGAAATCGAAAGCGTCCAGACTGCCAATTTGAATCATCGTACCTAGATTAAGTAACTTTACATTTGTATAGCAATTTCTAGTATCTTTCAATCACTATCATCAGTAGACTATAACCTAACTGTAGTTTTATTTACAGATTATGGGCCGATTTCGAATCTTCTTTCACATAAACTAAGTTTATCTGACTCATCGCAGCCATTAAAGAGTTGAGAAATCGGCCCTAAGTCAAGTAAAGATTGTTAGTTGTAAGAAATTAAGTTCTTCTTTTCAACCAGACTAAAGTGCCCTTCTTATGACTGCAAGAGATCTTGTTGACTACATTTTGAATCTGCTTTTCTTGGGTCGACGAAGCCGCACAACCACCCACATCCCGGTTAGGGCGTTGTTATCGTCAATTTGGCTTGCATACATTTTCCATTCTAATTTCTAATTATTTCAGTGTGTTTGTGTGTGTGTGTGTGTGTGTGTGTATATAGTTGTAGTTGTCTGACCAGTTGGGTGGGCTCACTCTCCCTGACTGCCTGCGCCTGTCTGTCTATGCGAATTAATTAAGTGTTTTCGTGCGCGGGCAAAATCCTTTTGCGGTTCAGTTGCCTTTTGTGGGTTGGGTAAAAGTTTTGAGGTTTAGCCAAGGCTTCCTCGGGTTTGGGGGGGGGGAGAAAATCAATTATAAATTAAACATTTATTAAAGAAAGCGCACACACATTGCCTCCATTCTCAGTTCTCTATGCAAATCAGTCGCAGCATAAATAATGCGACATCATTATTTGGAGCAAAAGGTAGGCGAATGATACATTTTGTTGTGGTTGTTTTTTCTTTTTGTCATCATCCCATCCATCCATCAATTATGCTTGCAGCTGAAGACCTCGAGCCTTTTGTCTGCGAAAGGTTCTTGAGCTCTCTTCTTGATTATGCACATGCATCAAACTCTCAACTTGGACTGGAATAAATGCGACGGGTTGGCTGGCTGACTGTCTCCTGCCTGCATATACGATGATATGCTGATAGATGCCGAAGTATAACTGATTTGTGTGTATTCATCTGCATTGGTAATTTGCTATAAAGCGACTTTAATATGGCACGCAAGCGCCGATTTTGTATGATTTTCATTTGAGCATGCGCAGCGGGTTGTCGGTTGGTTGGCTTTTGCATACAGTACAAGTTGGAGAGATGTGTTTCAATTTACATGGCTAAGTAGCCTGGCCATGAACAGACCCAGCTAATTTTGGACCTTGGAAGCAACTTCCTCCCCCCATAAAAAAGTAAACTCCCTTTTCCTTGAGCTCGAATTTAATTATATGCCTTTTCTGTCATTTTAGGGCCTACCGCATTTGATTGAATCATGACCACGTGCCAAACGACGCCTCAACTCGGCCCACGCATCGCACACCGACACTGGCTCCAAACAGCGGCACTCGGTGTTTGGAGGTTCGTCCAGGGGATCCTTTTTGCATTCCGAGAAACTAGGATATGGCGTTTTTATCTTTATGCACTTGGTCTTGACTCGAGCCCCCTTGCAAACTGGCGGATTTCGGACGGGCTTACAGCAGGGCAATGTAAATCGCGGACAAATTTCCTTCGTCTTGTCCTTCTTGCACAACAAAGGATTCACGGTGACGCAGACCTTCTTTCCCTTAAGGCTGGAGCGTTGGCGGCGACACCTCTCCACGGGTTTGACCTTCTGGAACAAGCACACTTTTTTCGGTTTGACCAGCAAACGGGGACACTCATTCCAGGTGACTTGATACTTGCGCTTGGACTTGTCAGAGATGCGATAGTATTTCACATCATAGCGGATGGGCAATTCGCACACAATGGGCTTCTCCGGGCAATCTTCCATATTCCACATGGACATGAACTTGGGCTCCTTTGCATCCTTTTTGGGTTCTGCCTTTTCTGCCTTCTTCGGGGTCTTGGGCTTGCCGCAAGGATTCTTCTTCAAAGCGGGATGTCCACACTTGGGTTTCTCAGGCTCCTTACACGGATCCGAACCACTAGAATAACGAACTTGCTGAGTCAGGACTCCTCTTATCGCGTGGCTGGGTGAAGCCGTGCAATGAGTTTTGGCCAAGCCAAGACGAGCCAAATAACGTAGCATGGCCAAAAGAAAGTTGTAGAATTTTTTTTTTTTATAAACAGAAAAGAGAAATTTTGAGGTTGAATTTGCCGGAATAAATTTTAGGTACAGAAATTTTGTTGTTTCGAGCTCAAGCTACGGGGATAGACTGACTATGTGAGGCTAGAATCGTATACAACAGTAGTTGACAAGTGTGAAAAGCAAAATCAAGGGCTACTTAGTTGGAATTTTGTAAAAAAAAAGTTTAAATAGAAAATATATATAATTAGGAATCGCAATGCTTTACCTCAAAAAGAGGCAGCAGTAGCTCAGCAGCAAATGATTTTAAGTGGTTACTAACCAAATTCTGCCAACGGTGGTTGAAGTCACGCGTGTTTTCACCGAAGTTATGGCTGTGTAAATTGGCAAGCACAACCAACTTACATTTTTCTGTGCTCTCATTTTGGCCTTTCCTGATGTAGACTAGGTCCTTGTGTTGGCTAGCACGAAATACTTTTTTCGATTAACTTACTTTCAGTGCTCATGGATTCACACAATTATAAGTTCGACTCGCGTCTGTGTGAAAAATACAAGTGTCTGTGGCCAAAGCATTCTGTAAAATTTTGCCTATCTATTACTATGGGCGAAATGGCCAGGCTAGCGGTAATTAAGTCAAAATTCAAGCTTTTAAATTGTACCAAAATTACTTTTGATTTTGATAGACAATAAATACTCCATTCATTTCTCCATAATTATTCTATACCATTGCAATACTTATTTCATCAGCTGTTGCCTTTCAAAGATCACATATGATTTAGTGCAATAATTGAAAATTTTTCTTGCAGTTTTGTTGGATGAAAATAAGACAAATTCAACTTATTAAAAAAGTTCATTGCGGATTTTTATAATAAAAGGTATGTAGTTATACTAACGGCCATTCAAGGGAATGTCAGGTAAAATTTTTAGCGTGGATTTTCGATGTGGACTTTCGATTTTGCATCAGTAAGCTGTGTGTGTGGGTATATTTGTAATTGTCAACGTAGGCAGAACCGAATTATTTGTAAATTTGGCTTAAGGATTAAAGGCAAGTTATTTTTATGCTTTTATCTTTGCGTTTTCGCTGCTTGCACAGAAAAATATACACATATTTGGCGAAGGGACACAAAATTCTCTACCTTGTGGCATTTTCTTAGACTGCGTTATGCATCTATGTGACCTAGGTTGTTTAACTTATGCCTTATACCTTGTGGATATGCTATAACGCTATAAAAAAACCTCGTCTAATAAAAGCTCTCTCTTATAACGCTTATGTTACTAAAAGTTGTTTTATGTGGAATGAAAGTAGCTTGATTCGCCTGTACTCAAGCTAGTTTGTTTATTTCATATTAATGTGAGTCCTTGTGATTGTGAAATGTTGAATATGAACTGCGTATATCAGCGTGCCTACATAAAAACTTGCATTTTAGATTACAGATCAGTCATTAAGCGAGTCCTTTTCTTCATATGGCAGAATGAAGATGCTGAATGAATGTAAAAAAATTATGCTTTTGTTCAAGTCATCGACAAATCCCATTTAAGTACAGCTGAGACTCGTGGCATTTGCAGTCAACTGAGCAATTTCATGAGCAGGCTTTCCCAGAAATGGTCAGGATGCGGCAGCAGTCGTACATTGTTTGAAGACAAGCATAAGAAGTGATTGGATGACCCCATAAAATTAATGGTAAAAAAAAGGTCACCGTGTGTAGGTCGTCTATTAAAGCACTTTTTCATATTAGTCCATCAGGGAAACGAAGTTCGTTCAAAACTGTTTTACTTCTGCAAACTGATCCAGATACATACATTGGATAATTTGAGAAAGTCCCTTGAATCAAGGGATCAATGGAACTGTTTTACTTCTGCAAACTGATCCACATACATTGTATAATTTGAGAAAATCCCTTGAATCAAGTTCTCAGAAACGGCAGAAGCCTTAGCTTTATAAAGGAATGGAGTTTACACAAATCTCTTCTATATTCTACAGCCAAAATACTTATATTTACCCCTCTTACGGCATATTACAGTCTGCAAAATGATGTGCTATTCGGATGGATTAGTCAATGGATTATGATTGTGGATTTGCATAATGATTAATGGATTTGGACAAAAGTTTAACGTGAAAAGCCCATCGTTTATATGGGAGCTATATGATATACTAGTAGGTACTCGGCGTGCGTTGCTACGCCCCGTTAAGAATTTTATACACAAAACGAAGAAGTGAAGCTTACTTGACAATCGCCAACTATCAAATCTTTATCTAGCAAAATTCGAGATTTTTTGACCTTTCGATCTTCAACATTCGTCTATTTAGGTTTAGGCAGGCATAAGAAACAGACTAACAGACAGGCAAACATTCATCTATATATAAATATATTATTTCCCGTTTCATATATGCACTAATGGCTGGGAGTCCAATTAAAAATCACGACTTTTAAAGTTCGACCGTTCGATTTTCACCTCTATTTACCCGTCTTTATGACAAACTAAACTCATATACAAATTTTGCAAATTTTGCGACTTTTTGACCTTTTTCGATCCTTGATTTAGCCGTCTATCAAATTTTCAAAATAATTTAGGTTCAAATGAAAAATATTATAACTTAAGCTACAGCTTCCATTTACCAACGCCTTCGTTGTAATCTAAACATTAAGCGCTTTCATTAGAACTCATATGTTAGTTTAGCAAATTTTGCGGATTGCGGACCATTGCTTAAAGTTTCATTGCAATCGGATGAGCGGTATAGTTTTTGAAAATTTGCCGTTTATGGACCATTTCATCAAATCAGAAGCCTTCCCGAGCAAGCCCCAAAGTTTCATCGCAATCGGAAATTTTGCAAATTGGAAATCTTCCAAAGCAAAGTTTCATTACAATCGGATGAACGGTATAATTTTTACAAAATTTTGAGGTTTTTGGAACATTTTTAACATAGAAACTATTTCGGGCAAGCGTCCAACTACTCTCCAAAGTTTCATCACAATCAGATGAACGTCTGATTAGTCTTTTGCAATCGTTAGGATAGATGGCAACACACATCGAAAGCTTTCGATAAGTCATATGGCCATTCTGGAAAAGGCCAAGAGCTTTGTTTAGGCATTGAATGCCAGAAGACGAGAAATGTTCAACTTTTAGTGCAAGCCGAAATAGGTTTGACAATTAAAACGCGCTTCTACTTACATAACATTAACCTAAAAAGCGAGGCTGCCAGCTACAAATGAACACCCAACCGTGTTATAGAAGATCATCAGTAATGGTGAATGAGAGAAGCATCTATTCAGGTTTTGACATTTATTCTTGGTTTCTATGCAACTGGTTACAGATTAAAACCTTTATTCTTTAGTGATTTATTTGTCGGAGAATTCGCGTACATTGCAAAATATGAAATAAAAGCAGCTTCCAGCAATTTGGCATTCAAACCAAAAGCAGAGATGACTAAAATATTGTATGGGAATGGCTTCACAAATGCTTCTGTCTGGAGGTGAAGGCATATTTGCACAAGAAAAATTCCTCAAAATTATACAATCAGTGTATCAAAGTGCAATTTCTATCGGAAAGGCTATGTGTAAAATTGCACAGACAACAAAAATATTTCAATGACAGACTTTTGGAAGAAATTCAGCATTAAAGATGCTGCAATGTTTATTGATCAGTCGTGGAAGGAACTAAATTCAGAATCATTGAGCAAGTTCTGAAAGCAACTATATCCGTACTGCTTTAAGGTCTCTTTATCATCACAGATTGATGACTTATCTTCTGTAAAGAATCAGATTGTTGCTTTGTCTACCGATGCAGGATAGGAAGACTACACGTTCAATGATGTTGAAAATTTTATGAATTTGGCTCATAAATGAGCAACTTATGGATATGAGCTAACACAATGTCACGGGGACACATGAGGAAGGACGAATGAAATTTTTATTGATTTTTATTGAATTTATAAAACAATTTCATGGTCAGCTTAACTAATTGATTGATCAAATTTCTCTTTCTGATCCTTTTCAAAGCCGCAGCCCAGAAATAACTTCTAAAATTAGTTTTTCTGGTCCCAGTTGAGGCTATTAAACGAGGTATGGGTGTATCATTAAGAGCAATAAAATGGTGTATATACAGGTCTCACTGTAAAGCAACATTTGATACTCGCAACATTCACAAAATTAAAATGTTGTTTCCAAAAAGAGTTTGTTTATTTCTAATCTTCAATAGTTTAACTGTAAAATTGTCGTACTGGCTTTCAATACCTTTACTGGCAAATCCTCAATGGCACTCCGCGCATCAAGGCAATTACGTCGCCTAAAATAATAAGCAATCACGTCGCCTAGCTTAAATCTTTCCCATTTCAATTCAAACAATTAAAAATATAAAAATTTCCTAAATAGTAGGCCTGGCCAAATGGTTTCCCCCTATATAAAAGCCGGCGAGCTGTACAATTCCTCAGTCGGTATCTACACGCCTCAAACAACACATCGTTGTTTGTTGGAAAAAAACATTTTCCGGATTTTTGTTTTGGTTTTAAGTGAAAAAAAAAACACAAAATTTTACTAAATTCTAAATTTTGTGTATTGCTACCGACACAAAAACCTATTACTCAGCGAAGATGTTACAGTGGCGCAACACTCTGGTCCGTTCACCATCCAAGCTCGCGCACATGAGCTGCACACGACGCGGATTTGCCGACAAGCATACACCCTCTCCCAGATGTAATAAACAAGAGAAATCGGCTAATAATTGCGGTCCCCTCATATGTGACGACACAAACCTGAAAGACAAGTTTGCACCGAAGAAAGAGGACACGTTCCAGTTTCACCATCTACTCAAAATGCCGGAAGAGTGCTGTACGGATCCCTGCCTGGAGGCATTCCAAACCTTTGATCAATGCCTGTATAAGTCGTCGGACAAGGCAAAACGCAAGTACCAGGTCACGTGGGTGGAGTGCCCCCCTTTGCTGATTAAACCCAAGAAGATCTGCTGTAATAAGCCAGCAAAGCCACCAATAGCGCGCCGCAAGCGCAAGGTTGTTGACGAGTGCGTGGTTAAGGATCCCTGTGACACTTCAGGAGGTGATTGTCCCAGACTCAAGTTGCCCGGATGTGGGCCTGCTAATATACCACCGAAGTGCTTTCGCGCTCGTAAGCCTACCAAGTGCATTAAGGTCAAGGCTCCATATCCGGCGTACTCGGAGTGCGCGCGCCCTAAACCCAAGCCACTGCGTAGGGTTGAGTGCAATTGCCTGTCAGTCGGAACGCTCTGCGATGTCATTGCCTTACTGAAGAAGCAACATGAACGGGGCAGTAAGAATAAACAGTGTGGACAGTAGACGTGGACAACTTCCAGAATTCAAGTCAAGCTGATTGAAAATTAGTTGAATAAAATAAACACTTCGATATCTGGGGTAATTATTAAGGAGTGCTGTTTCTAAGGGGGTTACTAAAGCTAAGGTTCCTAAATAGCCATGAGGGCAGATTCTGCGGGTCTAAAACCTAAAACTGGTTTTATACGCAAATAATTTAACCTAATAATTAGACAAATTTTTATCAACTTGGGCAAATTATTTGCCTTTTAACAGCTTCAATTGGTCTCAACTAGAACGTAAGAGAGGATTCTTGTCTTACTGTATTGTGGAACATAAGAAATCGATCCTTTCTTAGGAAGTTAATGTCAATTTCTTCAATTTTCTTCGCAATTAAGGCAGAACCACATTCGTGTCGCCTTGACCATGGATTCTTTACAGCAGATTTTCCCAGCGATAGCCCCTGGGGCACGAACATACTCGCCAATTCACACCGATTGCTTTTCGAAGTCTTGCATCACTGTGTGTTAGAGAGAGACACAGACACATTTTCGTGCTCTCTGCTTGGGGAACCCTGCTTTTTACAGAGCCAGTAGAAAAACGCCTTGTTTAGAGCGAGAAGAACATATTCCCAAATGTATTCAGAGAGCGTAAGTGAGAGCGAACAGCTGACTAAATTCTGACGAAAGCGGTGTCGACTGAACATTTGAGCAGTCTAGATATCTCGATATCTCTCTCTCCCCCCCCCCCCCCCCACTCACCATCAACCACCACCACCACCCACTTTTTCTTGGTACCTCGAAGACTGAAACACACACAGACGACGGGCAGCTTAGCCCACTTGACTATCATCCATAAGCTACACGTCGCGTTCAAGCCATACTTCGACTTCTACTGACAACGACAAACTGCGCATGCGCTCATTCTCTCTCTCTCTCCCTGTGTCCAACGCTATTCTCTCAAAGTTAACTTGCTCCCACTCCCCTTGCCTTTAAAAAAACCAATTGAAAACGAACTTAGCACGCTTCCAAAAGCGAACTATTAGGGAATAGCTTACAAATCGCTCACCATTTCGTAACTACGCTTTACAGGCAGGCTCCTGTGCCTCCTACCTAACCGTCTGTGCTAGACCACTCAACTCTTTCAGTTGTTTACAACATTTTCTGTTTAGATGTTTCTCCTACTTTTGTCTTGGAGAGAACCTAGGCTGTTTGAGAATGATGCTTGATCCGAGATATAATGTCTCTTTAACTGCAATAATTGTATTAAATTGTTTTTAATTGATTGAACTATCAGGGGGAAATTAGTCCAAAGCCAAGTTTGTTGGAAATTTTGCAGTGATGTGTCACGTGCAAAAAAAATCTGAAAATGAAAGCTATAATCAGGGAATCAAACTGAAACCAGAACCGGAACCGTATACCGAAACCGACTAAAACTCAGAACCAGAACCGGAACCGATATTCTTAATTGTTTGTATACCTGTATCTGAGAAACGTTATTCTTGAAACCTAAAATAATCTAAACATACTTGTACAAGTACAGTTTCGGTTCTGAGTGCAACAACTAGACTGCAAAGCTGGCTGTTACTTTCTCGGACCCACATTATAATACTACACTAACCTCTGAACAAAAAATTACCTGTGTAACTACTTTGGCAGATATCCATTTCTTTTCAAGTGCAACTAAATGAGGAAATCCGTACTGACACTTTATCCGAAAGTGGAGACGTAGTCGATTCATATTTCGCGTACTTACATCAACACTGTCATACCTCTTTTTCTTTTTTGCTTATAATCCATCCAATTGATAGAAAGCCGAAGAACCTTTCAATGATTTCGTCGGCAGGAGACAACTAAAATATGTCGCTCTTGTTGGTTCATGAAAATGAACCTGTTAAATGAAATAAAAAATATATCAATATGAAAATTGTACACCATATAGAACACGATATTGCGTATATTTCTGCATCATTAACTCAAAAATTGTGTTTTCTGGGTTATGACAGTCTTTAAGTAAGTGAACGATATGTATTTACATGTAATAAAATGGGACAATACAAATAGTTCAGAATGACATTAATCAAGGCTTTTCTCGGTTTAATATCGAAAAAAGTTGGAGCCAAAACGGAACCTTTTACCGAAACCCAAGTTTCGATACGTACCAGAACCGGAACCGAAACACGATTCGGTTTAAATCCCTGGTTAGTGTTGATCGTTTGTTTTCAGGAATAGAAATTATACTCAATTCTCGCAGGAGTTGCTTGGACTATCAAACTCTAAATGTTATTATGTACTTAGATGTTTTTTTGTGTACCCTTGTAGGTATATTGAAATTGTCCAGATGTTTAAAACGCATAGGAGGAAGCATCTCCGACCACATAAAGTATATAGATCAGGCATGCCCTAAAGCAGCTTACGGCAGAGCACTCACCAGTACTCACAAAGAAAAGCACCAATACCAATAATGAAATTGTTGTTGGTCAGTTTGCTTGCGAGCGCAAACACCAATCAAAGAAGAGAACAAAACCGGTTTTTGTTCTACGCGACGCACACACACGCAATCGTTTGCATGTGTGTCGTTTTGTATACGTCGCGCCCTGCATGTATACGATCATTGATTTCCTATCTTCGGTGCATTTACCAAAATAAAACGTACTCAAAGAGCATACGGCTGGGCATCGCTGATATAGTTTATTGATCAGCATGACGAGCTGAGTTGATATAGCCATGTCCGTCTGTTCAAACTTAGCACGAAGCCTTTTGATACAAATACGCTGCACATTTGTCGGAATCGGCCCGATCGGATGACTATGATATATAGCTTCCATAGGAACTATCAGTCGAAAAACTAGTTTTAGTTAGAAAAATTTTGTTTGTCTTCAACGCAAAGGTGTCCAAACCTCTTATTTCTAAGTTTACAATGCTTTTACACAAATCCACCAAGTTTAATGAAAATCGGTCAACTATATAGTGTAGCTGTCATACAAAAGACAGGTCAGAAAAAAGTCTTAGTAGGAAAAACTTTTTTGTTTTCAATGCTATCGATCCCAAACTTGTTACTGAACAATATTATATGCTACCACAGAATTCTGCCAAGTTTGATCCAAATCGGATGACTATAGCATATAGCTGCCACAGGAACGGTCGGTCGAAAAAGTAGGGTAAGTGAGAAAAACTTTTTTGTTTTCAATGGTAGCGTCTTTTTACTTTCCAGTTATGAATATTATCAGTTTCAAAACAATTTTGGGGAGTTTGGTCAAAATCTGATATTTTCTGTCACTTTTTTTTTCAGCAATTTACGATGTATTGGAAAAGTTTAATGTTCATATGGTACAATTTATGTTTCTATGTGTGGATTGGTGTAAGATTGGTGTTAGATGTCTTGGAGGTTGCCAAGGGAAGATTCTCTGAAGTGTTCTTCTGGTTCTGACACCATTTGTTTTACTTCTGCGAAGTAGTTGCCTTGCTAGGCGATTTGGGTGTCCACTGAGTCTCTCAATGGAGTCCGCAGATTGTTTAACAATTACGTCGCCCATCATTGGGACATTTAATTCATGTTCCAGCCTACTCGTGCACATGTAGAGGACACGAATCTGGTGTAGATGGGTTGTAGCTGCAATACCAAATTCTTGCAGGCCGTATCTCCATCCGCGTACATTGATTGTCTTTCTTTAATGACAATTTGTTTCTGTTATTTAGCAGCCATACCAATTGAGCAGCTCTTCAAGGGCCTGTCAAGGTACAATTCCAGGTACCTGTGTCCTTGATGATGGGATAGAACTTGATCTTCCATGAAAACTCCAGATCAGTCGTCTCTCCTTAAAGTGTAGGTGACATTGGCACACTTCGCTTGATTGATACCAATACTCCAGCGACTTGGCCATCTGCAAAATCGGTACATGTACTGCTGTAGAATGTCCGTGGCGCTAGACACAGGCATGACACAGGCATGTCTGGCCAAAATGGCTGTGTCATCAGCAAAGGTGACAAGGCAAAAGATCCTGTGAGTCATTCCTGGGAATGGTATCTCCAGTGGGCATGTCCATGGTTGAGAGTGTGTAAAGCTTGAGGCCGAGGACGCTCCCCTGTGAAACTTCTGCACGTATAGTTCTTGTACTCAATTCAGCTCGCATCAAGAATAACAGAAAACGTCTTGTCAGTAAGGAAGCTGCGTACCAGATCAAAGACCTCTGGTGGGACAAACTTTTTATACTCTGCGAACCTTTGGTACAGATTAAATGAGAGAAAATGGATCCTCTTTGGTACATTTTGCAATTTACTGATTCGTCAGTCACGGAAAAGGTTTCAAACTTGCTTTACCGTTGGTCGTTGTCATTAACAGTATTTTATCGGGGTTCAGTATTAGCATAACGTTAGTAAGAAAATTATGTGTTTTTTTTATAATGATTCGTCAGTCATGGTAAATTGATTTAAAGTCCGCCGTCTTCCCTCTCTCTCAAAACACCCAATGGCTGTTGCTGGACTATTTTTATTAAATATGTAAAATTTAAATCCTCTGTAGACTAGTTATGTGCTTCATTTAAACTCGGTTTACTCCCCCCAATTACACTGAAGACTTCATTGCATCGCTCCCCAGACTAGGACTTCTTCTTACGATTGTACTCCCAAATGCTGCACATTGACGGCGTTTTCAGGCAATTACACTCAGTGGGTGGCAGATCGGGCAACGGGTCAATTAGGCACTCGGAGAAACTTGGATATTTGGTGAGACGACGAAAGCATTTTTGCTTCTTTCGTGCATCGCGCTTGCAGGTGGGTGGAATGTTCGCCGCCTTGCAGAAGGGCATCTGTAAACGCTTACAAGGTCCGTCCTCTTCCTTTTTGCAGACTGGGGCACCCAGTGAACATGGTTTCACTTGGCAACGTGAGGCCACGATATTCTTGGCTGGTTTGCGGCGTTCAGGATACGGCGGCCTTAAAACGCACTCGGCCTTCATTTTGCGCTTCTTAAGCACACACTCGACCCAGGTGCGAGGATATTTGCGCTTCAGCTTATCCGTTGGTCTGTAAAGCCTCAGATCGGAGATAGGATAAACGCTGTGGCACTCATTCTTGAGGCATTTCTTTTGATAGTCCACAAATGCACCCACAAGGAACTCGGGATCAGTGCGGCACTTGTACTCCGTGCGACGCAAAGACTGCCAGCAGGGCTGAAACGATTTAGTGTTATCCGGAGCCTCCATTTTTTTCAAATCTTCACGAGGCAACGCCATGGGATAGGAGTCGTGGCAATCTTCGCAGGGCTCATCTCCAGAATGAGAGTCAAAGTGCCTCTTTGTAGACAGGGCCAGGATGTTGGGGCAGGTCTTGGACAGCAGTTTGTTGGCCACATTTGTTAAATTGGGCACATTTGTTAAATTGGCCACATTGGCCCCGATCTTGTTAACCAGCAACATGTTCTAGGTGTCTTTTAAGGTGGGTTAGGATTTTGTATAAATTTAGTGGGCCCAAACTGTTTTTTTAAAAATTTTAGAAAATTTACATAAATTTTGTTTCCCCAAAATTAACTGGGGAAAAGACGAAATGTGTGTATGCTGAGAATGTGTTGTAAGGTCTGAATAGAAATATCCAGAGTAGTTGACTTGGGATGAAAGAAAATGCGAGGCCTACCTAAAAAATATTAAAGTTCAGGCACAAATAAATATGATTTTTTTTTCCTCAGCACAGCAGACAGCAAAGACTGAAAAAAATTAAGCAAACCCGCTTTCAGTCTGTGCAAGACAGGCAATTTTAGCGACTGGAGATGCCTGGTAAGAGGTTTCTAGTTGGGCGAACGGGACAATATTAAAAAAGAGAAGAGCAGAGACTCAGGTGTTCCGCATGAGCGGAAAGAGTGTGTGCTAGAGAGAGAAACGGCAAATCACTGCATACATACTTAAAGACAGGATTCCCCAAGAAGAGAGGACGAAAATGTGACTGTCTCTCTCTGTAACACACTGTGATGCATGACTTCGGCAAGCATTCGGTGTGAATTGTCGAGCGTGTTCGGCCCCCCGAAGAAAATGGCTGGGGAACTCTGCTTAAGTACTATGCTAGCAATAGACTGAGGCGCACACACAGACGCAAGCATACAAAAAAGACACTTTGAGCGGAAGCTCTTTACCAAACGGTACAAAAACAGTATTTTTTTTGCAGATAACACGAAATTGTTGTGCAATTTTGACCACCTCTTGATTTCAAGTTAAAGTGCAAGCTAAAGTTGAGGCGTCAGGGCTGCAAACCGGTTCTGAACCAAAACTTTTAAATTGTTAACCTGTTAAACCTGAATCCAAACCGGACCCCCTTTGCTTGGAAAATGTTCGGTTTGCAGAACTTATAATACTATCGCAGTATCGGAATCGAAGGACTATCATTTCAAAATCATATGCAAGCTCGGAATATTACGACGCCGAGAAGGAATCAAAGCATAAAACAGAAGGGCGCTCACACAGACAAAGCTTCTGCGACTTGGCCTTTGTTGCTGAAGTCAGATTTTGCTATAAGTCTTCCTTTGCGATTCCCAATTGATTATACCCGATGCTGGCACGAGGTAGCTTCTGCTAACGCGCTGAAGAAAGGCAAAGACTGCTGATGATTGAATTGTGGTGATTCATGAAATAGCTATATAGTCAACCAGCTTTTTATAACTTTTGAAAAGTTCTATGATAAATCAGTTTGTTAAATGGCAAAACCAATTTTTAAATTTATGTACGTAGAAGGTGAGGCAAGCTTTCCATTTTGAAGTACAGGCACTTTTGTAAGCCATAGTTAGACACTTATGAGTGATAATTTTAAGAAATAAGGTCTATTCAGGTTGTAATAGCTTCGTAAGCTTACTTATATTACCAAAAAAAAGCCTAAACGATCTGAGAGTCCATGAACCATTATCGAACCAAAACCTTATGTTCAATAAGCAAAGGAACCGCTTCGAGAACCGAACCTCAGACATTCCAACGTGTTCTTACCATAAAATGTCTCAACAATCTATGGTTTCGTAAACCAAACTTCGAACCAAACCCTTATGTTCGATTAGTAAAGGAACCGATTCGAGAGCCGAACCTTAAACCATGATAAAACGAGAGCGTAAGTTAAAGTCGGCTCTAACCGACTTCGATATACCCGTTACTCATGGAAACAAATGTTTAATAGCCTTCCTGTGTGCCTGAGGTGGGTCAGCCGAAAAGTATGCAACATTTTTTAACTCGGCTATTTATTATCCGCCAGATATTAATAGACATTTGTCAATTACTAAATCCAACATAAATGACTCCAAATTCATCACGATAAACAGATCAGACAACAAAACTTTTGAAAACGTATCACCTTTCCTAATAAAAACAAGAAAGAAAGTCGTTCAAGCCCGACTATTACATACTCTGCACCCTTAATGTCGCAGCTCGAATTTGGTCACGAGTCAAACGGCCAGTTAACACACAACGCAAAACGCAGTGCGCTCTCTAAGTCTCCCTCTCTCTCTCTCTCTCTCTCTCTCTCTCTCGTCTCTCTCTCTCTCACTAAGATTGCTGCTGAACGCAATGCTTAGGTTATGGGTGGGGTGGGTGGTGGGTGTTAACTGACCGTTTTTTGCTCATAACTTGAGTATCGTTCATCCGATCTTTATCATTCCTTCAGCAAATCGATAAATAATTTTAAGTACTAGATATCTCTAGAAAGTACGAACCATCTATCATCAAAACTGTAGGAGATATGACGTTTTTTCCAAATTGCGGGGGCGTGAGGGGGCGTGGCAAAAATTGGAAATAAACTTGATCTGCGTGCAGACAAAGGAGTCTACATTTCAAATTTGGTTGCTCTAGCTCTTCTAGTCTCTGAGATCTAGGTGTTCATACAGACAGACGGACGGACGGACGGACGGACAGACGAACAGACGGACAGACGGACATGGCTATATCGAATCGGCTGTTGATGCTGATCAAGAATATATATACTTTATATGGTCGGAAATGATTCCTTCTGGCTGTTACATACATTTGCACGACTTTAGTATACCCTTTTACTCTACGAGTAACGGGTATAATAAGGTAGCGCACTGCGCAGCTTCGATTTTCTCAGTCGGCTTTGGTTCGATGACTGAAAGTTGTAATCTGGTGTATGGAACCGGCATGGTTGCCTTCGATTTCCTGATGTATGTCAAACCTCTATCGAAAGCTGTCAAAAAACGGTAAGTAACAACTGTGTGACCTTGGATTTCGAGTCTGTTTTAGCCCTTTGGTTCGATAAAATCTCACGCATGCGGGAAGGTACTTCCGGTTGCGCTACCTTGTAGTTATTGTATCATGCCTTAAATCCAAGGACAAAACTCTTCTTTTATGTTCAAGCGAACCGAGTTTCGAACCAAAACCTTGGATTTAGGGGTTTCAGGAAACGGTCCTCTAATCAAACGGCTTCGAACCTCCACAGCGAACCTTCTCAAGAATTTTAGAGGCTGCAAACCTTGAAAAATATCAAACAATTTTGATGCAATGTTTTATAGCCCAAAGTGCAAGCAACCAGTGGGATCTCAAAAAAAATTCAAACAAAACTAATTATTCTTGAACAAATTTTGTATATTATTCAGTTCTATGCGCAATGACATCCTCGCCGTCCACATGCACGACACTGGAGTTGTTTATCCCTCGAAATAGTAAGTAGCTCTGGCATATGAGTGGAACCGCCCAAGCGACGCATCTTCTGGTGTCTACCGACTTGTGAAATAACAAAGCGACGACGCATGGCCATCCACGGATTGGCAACTGAGTCCTGTGTATTCGACAATGCATTCCTCACATTCCCTTCTTGATGCTCGCTTCGATTGGGTAAGGTATCCATTTCTGTCCAAGTGCGTTGAAATATACGATCGGTTGGGGAGCTCGGACGATAGTATTGGCGATCGTAGCTGTTCCCTTGCATTTTTGAGATGATGGACTCTTGAATTTTTGCACTGCGGCGTAATAGTTTGCAGTTATTATTCAAATCGGTCGCCTGACTCATTTTGCGTAAGGCATTTAGAGGTAGATTGCCACCGAATGTTTGTTTTAATGTAAACATTTTTTTTGGAATTTTAAATAATTTGGGCGCTGGTCCAAAAGCAAAAATAAATCCAAAAAAAAGTTTTAGAGTTTGGGAAATTTAAGACTAATAAAGAGGATTGTCAAAAGCACGCTTGACGTTTATTTTGAGGGTAACTGGGTCAAAAAAGTTCTTCATCCATCGTATTAAATTAACTGTTTTCCCAATTGAATTTACTTAAGGTTTACATACACCCCCACGTTGGGCGCCAAAAAAATTTTGGTATTTCATGCCAATTTGGAAGAAATTTGTGAAATTTGCTCGGTCTCTTCCTCAATGCCCAGATAAGAATGCTCAGCTTGCCATTGCTGATCATGCAGCCAATCAATGGCACGCAGAAATCCCCGTTGGTCCAAAGTAGTTTGACACATTGATGGTGGATTTTCTGGTAATGGCATCAGTTGGTCTAAAGTAGTTTGAGACATAAACGGTGGATTTTCTGTTAATGGCAACAGCAGATCCAAATCTGTTGGTACACTTAATACTGGCAAGAGACTTAGATCAGGTATATAGAGCTCCGATTGATGTCTTGGTCTTGTCATAATCGTCGTGTCATTCACAGGACAAGCATCAGAATTGTCCAATTCGGATGCCTCATTGTAGTGGCGCCGACGACTATGGCGGATCAACTTACTTTTGGCACGCAGTCGAAGTATTGTTTTGAACATGCTTTTGGAATTTGTTAAGCTTCTATAATTTGTCCGTCTCCCAGCAATTGCATTCACTGGGAGATTTGGTATCACTTGGTTTTCTCTGGCAGTCCGAGTAGCTTGGGTAAGGAGCTTGTCGCTTAGTACAGGACTTCTTTTTGGGCGTACGTTTACAACTGGATGAGGACTTGGAAGTCCTTTCAACGCCGGAGGAATCTTTTGACTTCATTCGACAAGGACAACGGAATGCCAAAGCAAACAGGCGCCTGGTTGAGGGGAGACGTAAAATTTGTAGCATTTTTCCAAAAATTTGACAAGAATTCGAAATAAAATTGTGTGTTTGGTATTGTGATTGAAGTTGATGTATGAATTCACAGTTTAAGAAAATATAACAGAAGCTGAGTTTGTGTTCTATAAGAAGCTCTTTCAAGCTTAATGTCTTGATTGCTAGTATGAGATTTGAATCTAATTACTAAGTTGGGTTTTAAGACTATAAAAATCTATAAGAGCAACAGGAAGAAATCACACAGCATTGCTGCGAAAGTTAGTTTTCGTTGACTGCCGGCACTGAGACGCCAACACGCACAATCAGAATTCGCAGGAGGTGAAATTGCCTCGCTTCAAAGTGAGTTATCAGAACCGCACTCACAAGCATACTGCGCAGTAATACGTAATACAATAGCATGATCCTTATTTATGGTGCAGAAGTCTGAACTGTCGATCTGCTGTTCGAACTGTTCTCCTCTGGAATCGCAGCCAAGTTCGAAGTACCATGCATTGCTATGGGCATTGAAATCACCCAAAACCAATCCTCTTCTCTCCCACAACCAGTTGGCTACTGGTTCCTCCGAGTGGCAACAGGATGTCGCATGATGTCACACCAGGATCATCTCCATCAATAAACCGAAATATTTTCAGTTAGACAGCACAACGAGCTGCTTACCCAGCAGTTCCTCATAAGCTGCCTCAATCCAGCCCATCCAAACCATGATAGTATCGACGCAGCAATGTGCAGAAGGGACAAAACAGTTCGCCAAGATCTAAGAACGGCCTATCCTTCCATTGAGCGTGTTCTCGGCTCACGACCGATGACACAAACCGAGTGCATAGAAGCCAGAAATGAAGCACCCACAATTATGGTTGAAAACACTATTAAGGCGATGCACAACAACGTTGTCCTTCGTGGCACAATTAGGCTCAGGAAAGATTAGGCAACTAAACAGTTAACTTGCACGCATCAGACATGCCCAAAATGCTGCCAAGGATCACATGACACAGTACACCTGTTTAACTGCCTTCTTAGTCCCACCACACCCACATCCATCACACTAAGGACCCATCCCATCGAGGCAGCCACCATTCTCGACTTGGACTTGATTTCCTACTATTAACATCTACTAATTTTCACTCCCTTTCTCTTTTCTTCTGTTCATATCATACTACGTACAACAACAACATCAACAGACTGCGCAGTAAGTGCAGTGTGCGCAACCGAGATTCGTTTTTTTCTATTCTAGCTTCAAAACGGCTTCCAAACTTGAATTTCCTGCCCACCGCTGGTATAAAGCAGCAATGGCCACGCCTGGTCAACAGGGGCCGTACACATTTCGCTATTCACACCAACACTAACCGCATGCAGAGAGTGTTTCAGTACTGGGAACTAGGTAACTTACTTTTTGGCCTCGCACCCTGGCCTAAAGCATTAAGCTTTTGGTTCGGCCAAACAAGTGTGTCGACATCTACGTTCCATACCCTTCTTTTCACTTCTAACCAAAAAATGCATCCCTTCAAAAACTGCCCCTTAATCACACATTGTCTTAAAAATCTATAAATTAAAGTAATTTTCATACACAAAATTCAAAATTCTCTCAACTTAGCCTCAAAATTTCACCAAAAACCATGTCTGTTCTATCACGTTGTCGCTCGGCTCTGATGCGTCCCTCTTTGAACACCATTCGTTCCTACAACTGGGGTAACTACGATGCCAGCTCGGGGGAATGCTGCAAGATGCGTGACGCCGTAATTACAGAGTGTTCGGCTGGAAATCAGGTGTGCAGGAGAATGACACCTTTGCAAAATCTCTGCTACTATCAGACCCCCCCCACCAGGGGTGACCAATCTATGGCCAATTATCCAAAGATCTTGCAGGAGATTTATCAGCGTAGCAAGGGTCAAATGGACTGTGATCTGTTCAAGCATGATAAGCATCTCTACAAGCCATCGGATAAAAATAGACGCTATCAGCGCACTTGGCCCGAGTGTCCACTGATTTGGTTGCGTCCCAAGCAAATCTGTTGCTATGAACGCGAATACTATCCACCCATGCAGCGACGTCCCAAGCCACCGCCACGTGCGGCCCTGACGTCCGTAGAGAAGCACTTGACTGCCATGAAACTGCTGTGCACGCAATATCTGACCATTCCGGGCTGTAGGCAGGGACGAAAGCCCCCCAAATGCTCTAAGGGGCGCAGTCCCAGATGTGTCAAGAAAAAGCTAGCACCCTTTCCCAGTTACTCTGAGTGTGACAAGTGTGTGCAGCGTTTCTGTCCCACGGAATGCACCTGCAGGATAATACCAAGCATGTGCGATGTGTGGGCAGAGTATCATCACAATTTGGGAAAAGCCCAGAACTGCACGCATGCGGCAGTCACCCGCTGTACCTTCTCAAGGCGCTCACGTCTACCCTAGGCCAGGCGAGAGTTGTCAACGGGCAAAACTTTAAAAACAAAAACGGAAAACTTTTCGGCCAAGCTAAAACTATGCAATCAAAATTCTCCGCTCCTTTGCGTGCACTCAGGCAGGTGCGCCGCTATGCAGGCGGTGGGCCCGCATTTCCCGATCCGCCCTGCATTGATGTGGATCCCAATTGCCATTATGTGAATAATGATGGTTGCGAGGCAGCCCGTTCGTTATTGAAACGTGTGCTGCCGGCTAGCAAATATCTGGACGAAATGCAGCAAGCGGGTGCCTCCAAGTGCTGTGTCTCCCGCTCGGCCAACCGACAACCCTGCCCGGATAATAGCAGAAGTAGCAGCAAGAAGGAGAAGCCACTCAAGACGCCATTTCGTTCCATGTGGGAGCCACCCTGTCGTACACATGAGCAGCCCTACTGCAAGGATATGTTGCCACGCTTCGATGACATCTACTATCGACCCTCGAACAAGTGTCGTTGCTACACTCGCACCTGGGTGGAGTGTCCACGCGTGAAGCTGCGCAAGAAGAAGGTCTGCTGTTTGGATGGCATTGAGCCACCCGAGGTACTGCATCGCATTAAGGAACGCTGCCCGCAGGTGGCCTGCGCATTGGACTACGAACGCATGCGAAGCATCTGTAGACATTCCAAGGAAGCCGATCCCTCGTGTCGTTGCCCCAAGATGTGGTGGCCCTGCTGCAAACCGGCACGTTGTAATCCAAAATGCAACAGAGACATGAAACAGTATGCAACATGTATGAAGCTGCGTGCGCCGTTTCCCTCGTATTCGGAAACCAAAAAACGCTTTGAACGTCCCAAAAAGAAAACGGAGTGTCAATGCCGGGAGTCGATGTCGCAGTGTGCAGCGATGACCTTTGCCAAGCGGCGACAGTTTATGGGAAAGAAAATTATTTAGTTAGGAACCGCAATACTGTGTCCCAGAGTGAGTAGTCCGGCTGAGCTGAATGAAACATTTGCATTTGCTCAGCCGAGTTGCTCACTTTGAAGCATAGAAATAAACGAATTTACCAACGAAACATTTGTCAGTTTAAACTCTTTCGAAAACCAAATCGTACGTTATTTTTCTCACAGTTTTCACAGTTCGAAAGTAAACCAAGAAAAGCAATTTATAAATATGGCGGGCACTTCCATACTGGCCACCATCTGTGTTGGACGTTTGACCAAGCTCTTGGTACGTCACTCCCGTGCCGAGGCCACACAAAATCTACGTCAGAATGGACTGCTGGCGGGGCAGATACGCCGCTTTCTGCCCTCAATGGCCGCTGCGCACAAGCCTCAACAGGTGGCATTCCAGGCGGCTGTAAAACCAACTCTAGTGACTGCAGAGCATAAATTTGGCATGGGCTTATGGCAAAAGCCGAACTATCAGCTGTTACCGCCAGCCTTGGAGACGCCCAAGCGTTTGACTAAAATCTATGAAGGATCAAGGAGGGAGGTGAAGCAACTGCAGAAGGGTCAACTGGTGGCGGCCACACGCAAGTTTTTGAAAGAGACCAACGAAAGAAAATATCGTCCAAGCAGATTTGCTGCAGCCGGTCTACCTAGGGCAGTCTATACCATGAAATTTTAAAGTGTTTACCATTGACACCAGGTTCAGTTTCGAGTTGGCTTTAGCAACCACAGTTTAAGCATGGCATAAAGCATATGAGAATGCGCGCTGTGACTAAACTGTTGTTGCCAAATGTTTGCCAAAATCTGAACACTTAAAATTGTATTAAAAGTTTGTGTACAACAACAATCATAGCTAGTGAATTACTCTCAACCCTACTTTCAGTTCGCTCTGCTCACATCAGCAATAGATGGCGCCACTACTGTAATCAAGTTTAATGTAAAACACAGAATAGGTTTTGTGGTTTTATTGCAGTGGCGTCTAGCCGAAATGAATGAGCTTAACAGAATGCCAAGAGTTGAAAGAGTGAGTGAGTTAGAGATGTAAGATGTAACGAGATGCCAGTGATGTGCGAATTAGTTGGAACTGAGACTGAATTTGTGATTGGAGCTGAATGAACTGGAGCTAAATGATGGTTCGAGTAGAATGGCATATCAGGGAAGTTGACGCTGAAAGCTGGCTTGTATGATATGTTGTGTGTGGTTCCAGTGCTTGAAGGCTCAAGAGGCTGCTTGACTTGGTTGCTTGACTGGTTTTTTTGCTTGATTCTGACGCAGGAACATGGGATCCATATGTTGTTGAAATATTTGACTAACTGTTTTTTTTGGAAGCTCGAACATTCAGTTGATGTATTGACGAGAAGGCTTTAGCTGGATGTCGTCGATGCATTGGATCGGACAGGTGCCCTTTGTATGCGTGTTACCCCGCCAGCCAGTGGTCTCTTTTTGATAAGGTGGATTGGACTGGACCAAGGGTTCTTGAGTGGCTATTTATGCTAGGCTGAAGAAACTTCTTGAACTCTGATATGACATCTTGATGTATGGATGAATGTTTTTGTCAGAGTTTGTCATTGTTAGACGGGCCTTACACATGGATGCATACATACCAAAGAGACCTTTTGAATGCGTGGATTTTGCAAAACGTGCCGAGCCAGACATGAAAGGAAACAAAAACCAAAAAAATGTGTTTCTCTCCTTTCACAACCAAAGAAAGAGAAGCAGAGAGCGCAGCTGGAGCAGAGCCGGCCAGGAGCCGAAGTCAACTCATGATTGTGTGAATCGGTGAACACTGAATTGCAAGTAAAACGGAGAAAGCTCTCTTGCTCACCAACACAAGCACACTTTTGTTGACCTCTCCATTTGGCCGGCACTGAGTTAGAGGTGGTTTTTGTTCACCGAGCGCCAAAGTCACTCAGCAATTCCCACCGAATGCTTGCGCGAAGCCATGCATCACCGAGTGTCACAGAGGAGGACCACAAGGTAGGCCTTGCCTTATACTTCTTTCGTAATAAAGCAACACGCACAACTTTCGGCTTACCCTTTTCAACAACAAAAACCAAAAAAAAAACTAAAACCTCAAAATTTTCTGCCATACCCTCATCATGTTGCGTTCTGTGAACTCTCTTCGTAAGCTACCACTTGGATCCCTGCACTTGCCTAAGGCCCTTTTCCATTCCTCCTCCGTCTATAACAATCGCAAACCCGAGGACTGCCCCGTAAGTCGGGAAAATATTTGCATTCCTTTGGTCAAAAAGATGTGCAGTCCCACTGATCCCAGCGTCAGACCCTGCAGTGTGGACGAATGCGAGACCCAACCACGCTATCCTTGTTGCGTGAATACGCGCATTTCCAAGAATCCCTGTGAAAAGTCTGGAAAAAAATCAGATTTCAAGCCCAAGCCGGATACTTTTGTGTCCATGTGGGAGACTGCACAGAAGAATGATAACCGTCCCGAATATCTATGGGACTATCCACCCGAATGTTGTCCCAAATGCGAAGAAACGCGCTTCGATATGCTGTACTATCGACCCTCGGACAAGTGTCGCAAATATCAGCGCACTTGGTGGGAGTGTTGTCCTCGCATGGTGCCCAAGCGTATGTGCTGCTGGTGTGATGCCGTCCCACCGCAAGTGCTGCGTCGCTGCCCGCCCATCTGTCCGCGCTCGGCCTGCACCAGTGACCACGAGAAGAAGCGCATGGCGTGCATTAACAAAAACGCCAAGGACTGTATGCGCCTGCGTATGCCCTGCTGCCGGGCTGCACGTGTGCCGCCCAATTGTTCAATGGCCCGACAACCCACAGAATGTAAGAAAATCAAATGCCCATTTCCAAGTTTCTCAGAATGCGTAGTCGAGGATCTAGCTACGCAGCCCGAACGTCCACCTGAGTGTCGGTGTCTGGATACGATGTCGACATGTCTAAGAGATCGATATTCCGAGCGAATGGCCAAACATCATATCAGCATATATCCCTGTCAAAAGACTTGTTAGGGTTTAAGATATTCTGTAAACTATATCGAAAGTACTGCTTAATTGGCAGTAAATTGGATATAGTTTACAGGATAATTTTGATGGCTTAAGAAATGGAGCTCGCACTGAATTAAACATGATGAATGAAATACAAGTTTAAGCGAGTCTGATGAAACGTGTTTATTAAGGGGGGGGTGAAGAAGTAATGTAATAGCAGGGTATACTTTGCTCTGTTCGAACCTTAACTATAGCGAAGGTTGCTTTACCGAGTAAAACAATTGACTTTCAACAACAACTTTATAATGTTTATTGTATGTTTGTGTGTGTATGTTGGTAGCGGTGAACTGAAGCCGATTGCTTGCTCTTTGGCCCAACCAACAGCAAGATGAGATCAAATCAATTCATGCGAGCGCGTTGCAACCATATGCATATAGAGACTATGCGTAGCAAAGACAAATTTGCAGTACAAAGTCAAACCGCAGCTACAGCTCGAGAGCGCACGCTAACAGCGAAAGCGGGGCAGCTCTGCCGGCGTAAGCATTTACATCAGGGGCCGGCAAAACAAACAAGCTCATTTTGGCATTGCTTGTGTGTGTTTAGCCACGAGAGAGCGCGCTCATTTAGCACTTTTTGTTGTTGCAAAAGAGAACAGTATAAGCTCGTACATTGTCGGTGTGTTGAATACACTTTAGATTGGGACCTGCCGGACTCTGGTTTACATATATACAGGGTGACAGACTTAGGCAATGCAAACAGTGTGAAAATTATGTTAAGAATTTGTATAAAATGAGGGCATTGGATGACGTTTGTGCCACTGAACCGAACATAACCTTTTCTTGTTAAAGAAATGTTATTTTAAGAAATAACTTCAAACAACTGCCTCTTTAAGCGTTCCGCTCGTTTCTAAGAATGTGGATATGAAACGAAGAAAGACAGAAATATTAACCAATGCAAGACTGTAATCCAGTCCTGAGCAGAAACCATGTGAGGAGTCATTCTTCACAAGTGAGCAAGCAAGTGGGAAAGTGTCACGGAGAGCGCCGAGAGCAATGGAGAGGGAAGATCAGTGAAGAGTTGGAGAGGAATGGCCGTGGCCAGAGAGGAAAGGACCTTGCTTCAGCGGAAGCAGGGAACTAGATGACAGAGGTGAGCTGTGATTGGTGGCAAGGGCCACTTGGAACGGAATCGAGGCCCTTGTACAGCGACAGCAGCAAGCTAGACAGGCCCAGCTTAAGCATTGGAACGGGACCTGCGATTACACAGGCCCTGCTTGGGGCAGCGGAACGGGGTGGCTGCCCAGAGGAGGGGACAGTCAGTGAGATACGCGAGCACGAAACTAAAGTCGGAATTGTGAGCCCAAGTGCGAGTCGAACGTGTAACGGAGAAGGCAAAGTATTAGGTTAGGTTAGGTTGAGATGGCTAGGGACAGTAAGACTGTCCCTACACTTAGGCCAAGATAGGCTCATTGCGATACCATATAATTTCCTATTTAAGCCAGGGGGCGTTCCTCCCGACTGAACCATTGTGACAACGTTAAGAGTTTCAGTAGAGACGGAATCCCTATCTCGGACACTTCCGAGAGGTTGAGTAGAAAGTGGTGCCCAAGTGCTTTAAGTCTCCTTCTACTAAGAGCTTGGCAATGGCAAAGAAGATGAAGCAGTGTCTCCTCCTCTTCCTCACACTTGCAGCTTCTACAGAAGTCGTTGTGAGCGACACCCAACCGTGCTGCATGCCTGCCGATGAGGCAGTGACCCGTTAGGACCCCAACCAGAAGGGAGATGTTTTCCCTACTTTGGCGCAGAAGACTGTTGGTTCGTTTCATGTTGAACGAGGGCTGCATCGCAAACCGGAAGGTTATTCCAACGAAGCGATATTGCTCGACGATAAGTCTCGGAGGTCAGCGGGAGCAAGTGGGGATAGTGCGAAAACGTCCTGCGACAGATCGGAGCTCACGGAATAGCACGACGAGTGGAGAGACGAGCACTAGGTAGCTTGACGAGTCTTGTGGTACGGTGTGGTACGGGAGCAAGCACGAGCGGACGAGCGTTTAGCATAAAACCTGAAGTGTAACGGTGAATTGTGAACCTAGTCTAAGGCTTACATCTAAGTGATTGATACCAACCCAAATACAGACTAAAGTACATTGAAATTGTTGTCTTCTTATTTCGTGCAAGTCTTCACAAAATAAATTTGAGCTACGCCCGGCTGCAAAGGTTCGTTACAACCAGCGCCGTACCCACTACCCTACGATTAAGAGTCTCATGCTCTACCGACTGAGAAACCAGTTCGGTTTGCGTTTTCGGTTCCTCGAACCTGCGCATGAACGAAACATTTCTAATATTTAAAACCCGAACCGTACCCAATGCATATACAAATAAAGGTTCGGTTAAAACAATAATTTAAGCCAATTTCTTTAGAAATTTTTTTACTTTCATAATATTTTGAACGCACATCATAATTTTGTTCTGTTTCTGTTTTGCTCAGGTCTTTCACTGACCGTTTTGCCGAAAATCGACTTCCAAAGTGTCTTTTACGTATGTGAGCGTGGTTATGACTGGGGCGCCTGTGTGTGTGTGAGTGTAAATAACACTTTTCGTGGACACTTTTTGTGTTTTGCCTATTTTCTAGACAGTTGTTTCGTGAGCGTTCGCTTACAAGTCTCAGTTGTTATTGGCAGACAGTCTCGTTTGTTTAAATCAACCATAAATACGAAACACCAAACACAAGTGGAGAAGAACAAAGTGTTTTGCTCAGTGAGAGACCGTGTGTGCTTTATTCTTTCTGTTTTGGAACTGGAAAAAGTTGAGGTTAATTGCCAGCTCTGGTCTTTCTTTTTGTAGTATATTAAAAAATTTTTTGTCTCCTTTTAACCTACAATTTAACAGGCCTTGCTTTTACTTTCAAATAAACTTCAGCTCTTAACTTTCTTCCATGATTTCAGTATTACATTTCATTTCACTCGTCGTGTAACTATTTCGTTTCCAAATTCTCATTTTAGTAAAATTTTTATTCTAAATCTTAACGAAAATGTTTCGTCCACTTTTAGCCTTAATCCAAATTTACAGAATTAGCAATTCTGTCGCTACATTGCATTCCCATAGCTCTTCCAAAAAGAAGAATCAACCGAATTTGTTAACAAAAGCCCAAAAGTCCAGATGCAAGTTGCGCACCTCTTGCCAAGTCAAACGTGATTGTGAGCCAGACAAACAGTTTGTCTCTATGTGGGAGCCACCTAAAAATTTGCCCGAACCGTATCCCTATCACCGCGCAGAAATTAGTAATCAATGTTGTGGTCCCGCGTGTAGCAAACCTTTGCCCCGTTTTGATGAAATGTTCTATCGTCCCTCTTGCCAGAATAGGGAATTCCAACGCACTTGGATCGAGTGTCCCGCACCAAATGTGCGACCGCGTAAGATTTGTTCCTATGAGAATTTGTCCATTTTGTCATCAGTCCCACGAGTCACCAAGAAACGTGAGCGTAAGACCTGCCCGCCGGTCCATAATTGCCTCAAGGATTCCAAGCTAAAAGGCTGTCCGCTGTTTGCCAAATTAGCAAGATGTAAGTCAGCTCGACGTCCAGGCAAATGTTTCAGTGGACGTCAGCCCTCTTGTTGCAGCAAACTCTGTGCTCCCCAGCCCTGTTGGTCCGAGTGCAAGCGTCCCGATTTGAAGATGCCCCGTCTACCGCCACCCGAATGTTTCTGCCCCACACCGGTCAGTCAGTGTCAGGTGCTGGCCTATCGAGAATGGATTAAGCAATATGGAGCTCCCATGATATGCCCCAGACCGAACAAGTGTCCCGTTGGGAAAAAGTGATGGAAGATAAAACGCAAATGCAACGCTTTGCTATGGAAATTTCGAAATTTTTAAGTGTGTATATTAAGCAAAAGAAGCGATATATTCTAGAAGGCGCAGCTGTTAATAAAACTTTTGTACTAACATGGTTTTGATCTTAAAGCAGCGAACACATTTCGCTATTCAAAACCATGATACAATAACTACAAGGTAACTGCGCAGCTTTGATATTCTCAGTCGGCCTTGGTTCGATGATTCAAAGTTGTAATCTGGTGTATCGAAACCGACATAGTCGCCATCGATTTCCTAATGTAGTGCTAAAGCTGTCAAAAAATGTGAACAACGACTGAGATACTGGATTTTGTGTGTATTTCAGCCCTGTGGTTCGATAAATTCTCTCGCTTGCGAAAAGGCACTTTCGGTTGCGCTACCTTGAAGCTATTGTATCATAATTCAAACGTACTTGTGCCGAACGCATGCCGAATCTTGTTCAAAGAGAGCAAACGGCTTTGCAGTTGCCTGTCAGCGGTCGTTGACGTAGGTCAGAGCTGGTTTGCATGGCTTTATTCTCGCACACCAATACACTCACTCTCTCTTCTAGACAAACATTGGTTTAAAGCAGCGTTGGTCAACGAGAGCGAGGCCAAAAAGTGAGTGTATGGGTGTGCGGAAATAAAGCGCCGTGAACCAGCTTCGATCTGACCACAGCGAAGGCATAGACTAGAATATCTAGACCGCTAAATTGCTCAGTCGACAACGCTTCTGTCAGAAATAAGTCAGCTGCTTGCTCTCATTTACGCTCTGTGGATATATTTGGTCAGCTTTGAGCTCTCTCTTACGCTCTCTGGATAAAATTGGGAATATGTCTCTCTCTCTAACCACTGTGATTTCCTACTGGCAATTTAAAGTATCTCTTTGGGCACTATCGCTTAGCACCACCTGAATTGAGAGGCAGCATAAATTTGTTCTCTAATACTCATTCTCCATGTCGAAGGCTAGCCAGGCTACTCTCTTGGCCTCAGATACGGCATGCGTTCGGCTCGTGTATGTGTAAATAGCTCAATGTCTTCATCCCCTGGGCGGTACCGGTGACCATCGCTGGTTTAAAGAGGTTTACTTCTAGGGTTATACGACATTTTCCTTCCCATTTCATCCATAAGCATTTCTCCTGTTTCTATGAGTTTCTCGTTAATGGATAAGGTTCACTCCGTTTCTCGAACCCGCGAAACTTTAAGGGTTCCGGTATCACGTAGCAGGTTCATAAGGTTCGTTTTTGAACCCGAGAGGGTTTTAGTTCCGGCGTGAAAGATCATTTTCTGCTGTTCAGCTTCGGTTTGGGGTTTCCAAAACTCTACCTCCGGAGCGGTTTATCAGTGGCTAGTGGCAACATCTCTGCCCCCATTGCCGACCCCTGCTCTAAGTGAATCAACCTTTACAGCAGCGATCTTCAAGCCTAGCCCGCAGGGGCCGAACATATCTCACTTTTCAAGCGCACACGAGCAAAATGCAAGCCGAAAGCTTGTGCCAAGAGAACAAACAGCTTTTCAGTCGCATTTTCTCTTCTTGACAATCCCTGACTCAAAAAAAACCATTAAAGTTTCATGAATTGTGATTTAATAATGTCAAATCGAATATATATTTTTGATTCATACATAATCTAATAAGTCGAAATTGAAAAATTTGGAATTTTGAAATAAGTTCTACGGCATTCCCCCGATTACCCTTTCTTCTACAGTTTTATGAACTGTTATTACTTGGCTTTGTTATGATAATTTGGGCATTGATATTGCTTAAACCGCCATCCAATTTGCGTAGAGCCTGCAATAGGGCATAACGCATCAGTGTGCGTGATTCTTGATCATCCAATTTGGACTGCACCAGGGTTGGTCCCTCAGTAATGGGCAAGGAAGTAGGCTGATTGGTGGGTGGATTGGTGGGTTGATTAGTGGGCTGAACAGTGGGTTGATTAGTGGGCTGAACAGTGAGCTGCTTAGAGGGCTGAGCACTAGGCTGATTAGTAAGTTGTTGAGGGGGCTGAACAGTAGGTTGAATAGTGGGCTGAATAGTGGGCTGATTAATGGGCTGAACAGTGGGCTGAGCAGTGATCCTCATATCCTGGGGCTGATTAGTGGGCTGAGCAGTGATCCTCATATCCTGGGGCTTATTTTCTGGCACTTTCACCGTCTCGAATGGCCGGTAACTGGGTACCTCCTCTTGGACCGTTGGCGTACTGTAAACATTTTGTAGGAATTTTGTAAAGTCCAAGTCTTCTGTTCCAGCTTCACAACGGCTCTGAGGTTTAGTTACTTTGCTATCATACTCCTGCTCATCTGAATCCAGCTGAAACTCTTTGGCTAGTTCATTAATAAGCTCATCGGTATTAGAAAAATCTTCCTTCTGCTCGTTGACAATATCCTGAGCTATTTCTGATATGGTATCATCGGTGGCCTCGCTTGTAAAGTCTTTCGCTTCCCCAAATGGCATGCTAGTGGTGTAGTCTTCTTGTAAGAAAGCGCTGCGCTGTAGTTCTTCAGCATCTTCATACTCAGTAGCCTCGCTAGTGATGTATTCTTCGGTGTTCTCAAATGTCTCATCTCTCTTGTAATAATCTGTCTTGAAAGCGGCCTCAGTATTTTCAGTTGCTTCACTTCCGATGTAATCCATAGGTTCTGTATATTCAGTTGCTTCACTTCCCACGTCTGTATATTCAGCAGCTCCGTCCTCAGTTTTTTCATACAGTACAGCCTCCTCCGGCTGTGGGTCATAATGTTCCATCATATACTCGATTGCATCAGTTTTAAAAGGCTGCGAATCATCAATTGACTGAAACTCAGTTGCTGCACTCTGGTAATAGCCCTTTGTCACGTTATCACTTAGGGGTAAGTCTTCAGTTGAATCTTCATCCAGGCTGCTTTGGATTGTATACGACTGCTGCGGTTGTTGTTCGTAATCCCTGCTGTCTGATTCAAAACCCATCGAGTAGTTTGTATAATCTTTGATCTCGGCTGTTGGGTTTTCTTTCTGATCCCAGTTCCACTCTTCTAGTTGACTCTCTGCTGTTGGGGTTTCTTTTTGATCCCAGTTCCACTCCTCTAGTTGGCCTTTTGTTGGTTGCTGATTGTCCGAGTAGTTTTCCGGTTCCCAAGCATACTTGCTCTCCTCAGCATAGGGGCTATCGACTGAATGCTCCGCCGTCTCTTGATCTTTGATTTCGCATTCGGTATCATCGTAATACAGTTCAATTTTGGGTTTATTCTCAAACTGTGTGCTCAAATCCTTATCATCGCCATCTAAACTATGAAATCCAGTGCGGCTGTACAAATGGTACTCCTGTTGTTCAGCTTTTGTATCCTCCAACTCCGTTTCAGTCTCCTCGCAGGTAACTTCCGCTTGATTATCTCTAGATTCAGTCCACAATGCTTTGTCGGATACATAATTATGCTCATGCTTGTCCTCGACACTTTGGAATTTCCTGGTATCGTCAAACACCTCATCGGACAGGCAACGGGAAGCACAGCGCCAAAGTTTATGGGAAGATCGGGGTAAGCGACAAGCAGCTCGCGTATAATAAACGACCATTGTGAAACGCGGCATTGTGATAAAGGTTGTACAACAATTTGGAAAAACTTTTTATAAATTTAGATTTTATTTATTTTTTTTTTGTGTAGAAAAGGTATTTCGGTACAGTTTGGTTAGGAAGCCGTAGACGGAATGAGAAATGAGGCTACTAGCTAGCCCATGACAACATGAGCATTAAAGTCAATGATTGCTTAGACAAAAAAAAAAGCACAAAAAAAAAAAAATTAAATAGAATAGTGCTTATCGAACTTAATGGACCAAAAAACGAGTACATAACAAATATTTTGCTAAATTTTCGCCATTGTGCATTTCTTTCTGATTTATAGAGTCGGTAAATACAGACGGCACAAAATCCATATTCTATGATAAGTCTAACCAAGGAGACGTAGAGATGTTTTTTGTGACATAGAGATCATCAAATTCATTTGACCATCTGTGAATGAAAGCAAGTAAGGCTATCGCTTAGCCACAGATATGCGTTCCAGGGGAAATCCATCAATACTGAACTCAAAAAGATCAGGTATGCGGATTATCGTTAATAAATAAAACAAGCAGAAGCGGCACCAGGGGTCTTCCTTGAGCAACACCAGAAGATTTCGATATAGACTTAGGTGTTCTAAAACATATGGAGTTAAGAGCCAATCCTGCACAAGCCGAAGTGCTTTAACTGTTTGGTAAAATCATTTCAAATAGCTTTGAAATTGCAAACAAGTTTAATATTTCTCTATCTTTGAACTGTTTTTATGAATAGGTATGATGTGAGAGTCCTTCCAAAAACTAGGCACGACCGCAGTTATTAGAGAAAGATTGAAGAGAAAGAGAAGTTGTTTCATGAGGCTTGGAACATTGTCAGGGCCAGGGGAGAATAAGGACGTAATAGAAAATTCCTATGGACATGTTCTGGTTACAGTTAGACTGTTTTATCTGTTTCTGGCAGACGAGTAGCAAGTTTGGAAAAATGAGGCAAACAAATTGGCGATATCAGTATCGAAGTCAGCATTAATGTGATTGAGGCAAAGAGTCCTTGTCATTAAGCATGGAAACTGAGCTTCCGAAATAGTTTAAATTAAAACCAAATATTCTTAAATTTATGTCTTAATTAGAGCTAAAAACCGTAACCAAAATCGTAACCGTACTCACTGCCAATTTGTTTGTATGAAAACGTAAGTATGCACACATATTGTTATTGTCTGCGCGATCGCCTTTTCCAAGTTACTCTCTTCCTCGGAATGTGAACGTATAAGAAAGGCTTGAACATGGAATGTTAACCCAGCATTAGTGCGATAAATTGACAAGTTGTGCTGTAATCTTAACAAGCTGGACGGTTAAATTAACATTTACCGCTGTGATCTGAATTTGATTAATATTGCATATTTTCAGGGTTCAGATTGCTTTATGTAGGCTTATGGCGCACATGAACCGTATACGCGCGAGATATTCCTTTGCGCAAACAACACAGGCTCGGGCACCCCTGATATAGACAGTTCGGATGCGGAACGCTCACTTTCTTGCTTGCTTTGAATAAAGTTCTCCTAAAATTGCAGATGGTAGGTTAGGTAGCTCTCTCGCTAAATGTTTTACATTCTCACATCTTATCTATTTAAACAGCTTAAAGTTATTGCGCTAACTGTCCCTCCGACTGTAGTCTCAGTTGATAGGATCTTACAACTTGTTTTGCCTGAACAAAAGTAAGGAAATTGTAGATTTGAATATTTTCAATATTAATCACATAAATTGCAGTTATATTAAAATAAGGCCGAACCAAGGCTTGACCCAAAACCTTCTGCCAAAAACTTCGAGCCATTAATTTCAGGACATTTATCATTGGTTCAAGGCTGCAAACCTGTAAAATTTTCGTTCAAAATTCGGTCCGGAAGTTCATACCCTCTGTAAAGAGTAACCTAGGGCTTATGTTCCAATCTGGGTTCATAGTGGACAGATGTTGGCCTTTACTTTCGGTCAATATTTGGACTTAATTTTTCAGGTTTACATTTCACTTTGAACGGATTGGTAAACAATCAAAATTGCCAAATTTATGCTACTAAAAATCCTCAAGAATTCACTGTTTGGTGCGGCGTTTGTGCTAAAATGGTTATTGGGTTCTTTTGCGAAGATGAAGATGGCCAAACGGTTACCGCCAATCAGGAGCGTTATCGCTATATGATAACCAATTTTTTGAGGCCAATTGTTCGTCGAAAGCGTATGGTGCACTACTGGTTTCTACCACACACAAGCCGCGCTACAATCGATTTTTGGAGGTCATTGTTCCCTGGCCGTTTAATGTCAAATAGTGATTTTGACTGACCGCCGCCGCTTTCACCAAATTTGCCGCCTCCAGACTTCTTTTTGTGGGGCTATTTGAAATCATCTATCTGAAATATTTGACCCTGGAAGAGTTTAAAATCAATATCCGACAAAAAACAGCCGCCATTCCGGACGAAATGTTGGCAAAAACCATGGGAAATAATGCAAAAAGGTTTCAATTCGACTTAGCCGCTCAAGACGACTATTAAAAAGTGATTTTAGCAAATCTACTTGAACCTAATTAAATGATTTTTATCACAAACAGAACCAAATTGTGTTTTTCTTTGATCTTTTTTAAAAAAAAAAACATGTTTCAGTTGAATATGGGCAACCTTCTACACACGGTTTACTATTTACATTATCAATATGGGCTTGTTCTGTCCATTTAATGCAGTGTTCTTCGCCTCGTGTCATCCATTCCTTGCCTCTGTCTTAAAAATACCTTAAAAATATGATTTATTGGAGTTTATTTTCAAATAATTCAAGAGCGAATCAATTTTATATTAAAATTCAAATTATTTCTGGCGAAAAATGTTTTTTTTTTGTTCTTTCAAATCAAAGAAGGTCACTGCAAATACAATTTGTTAACTTTTAACTGAAACTCATTTATTTTTTTAAATCTTTAATGTAAAATATTTTGATTTTGCATAAATTAAGAATGCAGAATAATTGCATTTTGTGAATTAAGTTTAAGCAGTCGCAGCTCACACACACACACACACACACACACACATTCCAGCTCATCCAGCTCATTTCTGTAGTGGTCTCGCTCTCTTCACTGTTTTTTTGCCGGCAACAGCAATTTGATTATGTCATGTCCGGGAGCTATTTTAGATTTGATTTTCACATTTGCACAAATTTTTTTTTTCTCATATTTTCTTCTTTCCTCTGGGTTGTGGTGTGTGTGTGTGTGTGTGTGTGTATTTTCCATCAGATGTTAATTTAAATTAGTTAGAGGATGGGAGCTACTCCAGACCCTAGACAAACGCCTGTTATAACTCATTCAGACTCATTGCGAGCTTAACGCGCTGATGTATGCTAATGAGCCAGCATTGTCCTGGCCAGGACATAAATATGCATAATGCAATTAACAAGCAAATGTAATTGCGAAACGAGAATGCAGTGGCCAAGAGCATGAGCAGTGACAGGCAACCACCAGTTAGCCAGCCAGCCAACCAGCCAGCCAACCAGCCACCCGCATGCTACAATTCCTGGCTGACGGCTGACTTGGACTTGGCTCGTCAGTGGCTCTGGCTAAGCTGGCTGTCACATGGCGCCAGTCTTGGCTTTGCATATGTATGTGTCAGGTCCCCCTCTACTCTCCCCCCGCAGACAGGCAACCTGTTCCTTTCGCACATTTTAATTAGGCTATTAAACAATTGCAGAACGCATGTTAGTTGGTTTGTTAAGAAACCCGTTTTGCCCATTGGCATCTTAGTTCCGCCTCAAATCGGTTGCTGCAAATCTGTGCCAAATTTCGCATAAAACACTGGCAAACACAATTCAGGAGGCGAAACCCAAATAACCGTTGCGTGCCTGAGCCCAGTCGCTGTGCTGGTTTTGCTCCGCGCGCGACTTTGTCTCCTTTTTGCAGTCGCTTGTTTTGCATTTCTATGCCAGAGTTGAGTTGGAGAGGCTGCGTAATAAAATGCATTTTAATTTGGCTAAATGTTCAATTAAATCGAAACATGCTCAGTTTAGGTTGGCCTGTTTGCATTTACCTGTTCGCTGTCGCTAACGTTGACTTATGCCAAACTGAAGAGAAGTGAAGTGAAATGATTGGGTGAACTAAGATGATGTGTGGTGAAAGTGGAGGGGGGGTGTAGGGGGGTAGATGGAACTTTAAAGAAGAGGAATACCTCTGAAAGTTCTAGTTCCAGATAAGCTTAAGTCCTTTTCAATCAAAGAGCGACTTTTCAGTCTTTGCAAAGCTTTTAAAAGCGGGCTGGATTGCTGATGATCCAATTGTGGAAATTCATGAAATAGCTATACGATTAAACAGCCTCCCTTGTGGTGTTGTGCCGGTCTTGTTTTAGAAATGTTATGAACAAAATCATAACTTATTGATCTAGAGCCTGCTAAAAAGTTCTATGATTGATTAACACATTGCTGGCTGATCGCAGAGCTTTACACACGAGTAAGCTGCTGTTCAAATATAGCTGGTCACACTTAAAAGCCAACCCTTGTACTAATTATGCATCCCCTTGAGCGTCTGTCAGTCATTTAATTAGTCTTCTCACTAATTGCAAGTAATGTGCATATGACAGACACGATGGAGACGCTTCCATAGTCCCTGTTCGAGTCATCGTCAGAGGTCCTTGTAGTTGTTTTCATTATTATTGCCAAATGCCAATTAAGTGAAATTTATATGCTTCAATAAACTAAGAGTGTAGCAGCTGACATATGCACAGGACTCAACTCGACAATCCAAAGGACAAGCGAAAAATTTGCTGCTGTTTTCGGTCTTTTTTTGTTTTTGAGCGACACATGTCGCTTAGGTAAACTAGTTATTAGAATATTTGCATAGCCTGAACTCGCCACACACACACAACAGCAACAATAAGGTGACATGGGGGAACAGTTGACTGCAATAATTATTCAAACAAAATTCGCTGGCGCCAAGAACAACAGCAGCCCCAGCCGCATCAGCAGCAGCATCAGGAGTATCATCGTCCTCATCGTCCACATCATCCACATCATCCTCATCATTGTGTTGCCTTCACCAGGTTTTTGGTGGCCAAACCCAACTGACTGCATAGATGGGCTATTATTGCGCCCAAGTTAACCTGTTTTGGTAATTAATTTGGGTATTGTATGTTTTAATTAGTTCAAGAGTGGTCCAAAAGAGAGACAGAGGCAAGTGACACATGTTAGCCAGACAAACTAAAACCACCCCCCTCCCTTCCAGTTGATCATTTTGTCTATGGTTAAATGAAAAATTACTTCAAATTTGGTAAAAGTTTACTTTGTTGGTTTAAAATATCACTTTAACAAATCATGCACATAAAAGTAACTGCATTTGATAACTAATTTATTCAGTAAAAGTACTAAGTTTAAATTTCTTATACAGAGGTAGAGCGCTGACGAATCCAGGCTTACTTAAAACAGAGTTGATAGCTAATTGAAAGTTATGGGCAGCACATCTAATACCTGAAAACATGCAATTTTAATCAATATCAAGTCCAATAATGTAAATTTGTTGCGAAATTTAGTCACAAGAAGGTCGCCCAAACTGACCATAAAATGGAAGAAGTGCACAATGCACTTTCTTAACCGAGCATGATTTCGGTTAATAAAATTCAATAATCTGCAAGCGTTGTTCGTTGCTAAGTCGATTCATGGTTAAATTATATACCAAACTGAACATGATTGACAGCAACATGTGATACGAAAACAGCTGAACTGCCAAAAACAGTGTGACCAAAAAGAAAGTTTCTGAAAAATCACCCTTTATATGAAAAGCTACACAGAGAAAACCAAATTTGCTATATTGCAATTGCAAAATGTAGAATTCAGAAAGCTACACGCGACGTGCAAAAATCCAATACGTAACGTGTAGCATTTCAATATCTAAACGCCTCGTGTTGAAAAGCTAAATGCTGCGTGGGCAAATGCAAAATCTACACGACATAAGAAAATCTGCTTATTTCAAATAACTTCTACATTTTTCATGCAGCAATCTGAGTTGGGTTGGTGGTCCTATTCTGCCCTGAGATGATGCGCATAGCGAAATAATTGAGCTTTCAAGATAGCAGCAGCAGCAGCGCGCGCGAGCTTATAAACTAAATGTTTGATTTCTGCACGTTTTGACCGGGATTTTTAACCCATTACGTTTGTGTAGCTTTTCTGCACGGCGCGTTTAGATATTGAAATCCTACACGTTACGTGTAGCTTTTCAAAACGTCGCGTTTAGCTTTCTCACTTCAACACGTGGCGTGCAGAAAAGCTACACAAACGATATGGATTGAAAATCCCGGTCAAAACGTACAGAAATCACACATTTTCGTGTAGCTTTTGCATATTTTTTTTCTCTGTGTATTTGATGTATTCACATTCTTGACAGGGTTCATGGTTCCCAAACATCTTTCATAGTCAGTCTTAAACTAAAGTAAACTGAGATCATTTCTATCAACATTTAAAGACAAATTTGTATAAATTTTGGCATTTCCACAATTCCTGTGCTAATCGATTTTGGTAGAGTTGCATTTTCTTCCCACAACTCATTTATTTGGGACATTCACACACACACACACACACACGCACACACTTCCTCCATTAGCCTAACCCAACCAGGCTTATTCCAACTAATTATACACGCAGCATTACCCGCTGGGCAGCTCCTGCTCCCTGCACAAGTTTAAAGCCGTTGGAAGCGTGGAAGCCCCATTGACTTGGGGCGTCTAAGCGTCCATACTCGTATTTCAAAGTCTGGCTAAATACATTTTTAATTATGATTTCGCGTTAATAATTATGACCTAAGCTAACGGCAACACAGCGCGAAAACAAGTTGCCGAGTTATTATTGCGCGGTGGTAATAGCCTACGCGATACCCAACGGAGTCGAATGGTTTAAATTAATAATTACGCCGAGTCCAAGTCGGAGGCGCCTCGTCCTGGCAAATGGTCCTGTTTTTTTTTGTTTTTGTTGTTTTTCTTACTTTTTGCATGCCAGTGGAAATAATTAATGCACTTAATGTGTAATTATTTCAATTAAATGATACATACGGCTGTCCCACACGGGCCACCGGTTCAGTTTAATTGGCCCTCCGTCAGCCGGGGGAGGAGCTAATTGGCATCGATATTTAAAGGTGGTGTTAGGAGGGGAGGGGAGGGGAGGGGGGAGGGACATCAATCTGCAAATCAACTAAGCAACCGGTTTAACTGTTGTTTTTTTGTATTTCGACCAACAATTTGACTTAATTATAAAATGTCGTGCCAGTGTCATTATAATAAATTTAATTTAGACCAAGTTGTAAATTGCGACAGGTAGCAGCCTCTAATCGGAGCTTATAAATTGGTGTTAACGTCCAATTGGTTAGTGCATAATGTGCCCAAGCACTTAAGTGTGAACGTGGTTTTTATTACAGATGGAATTGGCCATTGAGAAAATAAAAAATGTCTAAAATATGGAAATTGATTATGTGCATTAGTTTATTACTTTCATTGCAATTGGCTAACATCACTCACTTAATTATACCAACAAAAAAAAAAACACAAAAATACTTAAATTGCAGTTAATCCTTTCCAGTCGGAACGAAGTTGGCTTATTTAGTTAAGCCTGTGTGCAATTATTGCGCGATTAGAAAGTCCGTTTTTAGCAATAATATTTTTGCATTTTGTGGGTAAATGAACCTGAAGTCAAGTCCGCTTACCAACTGGGTTAATGGCATATTTATTTATTACGGCCATTCGCAAGTCGCGTGCTCTTCCCCATTACTCTCGCTCGCGGACTCACTCACTCACTCACACACTCTCTCTCTCTCTCTCTCTTTCTCTCGATAATGTGACTAGATGTTAGCAGGCGCACAGAAAACGCAAGGGCATCGTCTAAAATTTTGTGTAGGCAGCAACAGCTTTGCCTTTGCCTTTGCCTTTGGCTTTGGCTTTGGTAACCCCCCCTCCAGTCACCCCCCCCCACGCAGTCCATATAAAAAAGTAACAACACACTCAGGCCAAGAGCTAGAGCATAAATACTTTTCTTGTACAGCTCTCAGAGATGCAGAGAACCTAACGCGAGCTATATTATCTGTGTGTGTGTGTGTGTTTGTATAAGTGAGTAAGTTGGGTTTGTGTATCAACCAAAAGCAGGCAGGGTGCAGCCAAAGGAAGCTCATTTAGAAAATTCACATAAATACAATTTGAACAAAAATAATATGAATGAAACTTACACTTGATGTTAGGTAACCATTCTTAATATGAAATCAGTTTGGGTCCTTTATGATTTAAGTATTTGGCATAAATTTGAAAACTTTTCGTCAGCCGAAATTGTGACACTTTTCAGGCGTCAGATAAAAAAGTGCAATTTTAAATTAGAATTTTTGTTAAGCAAATCACAACAAATTATATTGCTCATCAGAACTTTTGCTAGAACAAACTTTTTCATTTATTTGCTAATAAAAGCAATCGCAAGCTATTTAAAATAGTTATAACATCTTTAAGCACAACAAAAATATGATGATAATGCCCTCAAAAGTATGCAAGCCTTATTACTTAAACCTTTATTTAAACTTCAAGGAATTCCATCATAGTTTCTACCATATCTGAAGACTATCCTTAGATCTTCAACTATGAAAGTAAAGGAAAGCTAACTACGTCGACTCGACCGAAGTTTATATACCCTTGCAGCTTGTATTATTTATATAAATCAAGGTTTTTAATGATTTTGATACACGATATATTCATCAGATTTTGACCAAATTTCCCAAAATTATGCGGTAACCGATAATATTCATAGCTGAAAAGTATAAAAAAGTTGTTCTCACTAGAACGACTTTTTCGACCGATCGTTCCTATGGCAGCTATATGCTATATACATCCGATTTGAATCAAACTTGAAAGAATTGTGTGGTAGCATATAATATTGATCAGTAACAAGTTCGGGAGCGAAAGCATTGCAAACAAAAAAGTTTTTCCCACTAAGACTTTTTTTTTAGACCTATCTTTTGTATGGTAGCTATACTGTATAGTTGACCGATTTTCATCAAACTTGATGGAATTATGTAAAAGCATAGAAAACTTATAAATAGAATCTTTGGGCACGTATGCATTGAAGACAAAACAGTTTTTCTCACTTGAACTACATTTTCGACCAATAGTTCCTATGGCAGCTATATGCTATAGTCATCCGATTTGACTCAAACTTGGCAGAATTGTGTAGTAGCATATAATATTGATCAGTAACAAGTTTGGGAGCGAAAGCATTGAAAACCAAAAAGTTTTTCCTACATAGACTTTTTTTCAGACCTATCTTTTGTATGGTAGCTATACTATATAGTTGACCGATTTTCATCAAACTTGGTGGAATTATGGGAAAGCATAGAAAACTTAGTAGTACGAGGTTTGGAGCCGTTTCCGCTGAAGACAAAAAAGTTTTTCTTACTAAAACTACTTTTTCAACCGATCGTACCTATGGCAGCTATATGCTATAGTCTTCCGATCCGGCCGGTTCCGACAATTGTGCAGCTTATTTGTACCAAAAGACGTCGTGCAAAGTTTGTTAAAGATAGAAACAGACAGATATGGCTATATCAACTCAGCTCGTCATGCTGATCCAGAATAATTATACCTTATGTGGTCGGAGATGCTTCCTTCTATGCTTTACAAACATCTGGACAATTTTAATATACCCTCTACAAGGGTTGAAAAAGCCTGATAAATGCCCTAGCGTCTAGATTTTGGATAATTAGAGCTTAAAGCTGCCTTAAATGCCTCTTTTGAACCTTTCTAGGTGCGTTTTGTCAAGGACCTATTCTTTGGATTTGACTCTCTTCGATAATTTCGTTAAGTACTATTTCTTAGCTTTAAAATAAATTGTCACAAATAGTAGTACGATTTTCTTAAGCGAAAATATACCATTTTGAATAAATCTGTCAGTCTTTACACTTGTCATACAAGTCTAAAGAGTTTCTCTGACGATATTTTAATAGCAAAGCATATACATATCTCGTTGTTTTTATAAAATTTAGCTTTCTATGATAAAATATAGAGAGTTTTGACAACCATTTATAGACAACTATTTATAGATTTTTGATAAGTCGAAAAGTAGCTTTATAGAGAACAAATCCAGCCTTTTACATTTCAGATCAAAGTTATCGTTTCGGATTAAAAAAAATCTATTCGTTTTTGAATTTTCAAGAATTTCGCTCTTGAAAACGAGCTAAATTCGTTCTCAAGGCAAGTGGAGTAAGGAGAAGTATCGGAGCGGTGAAAGGGCAAGCAAACTTTGAGAAAATAGCGTTGGACACGCTCTCACAGTTGCGTTTTTCATTGGAGAGGGATGTGTGCAGGAAACACTAAGAGGAGAGCGCTGTCGGTTATTGAGAGCAGAACTACAACGATAGCGTTGTCAGATGTGAGCGGTTGGCCGTTAAATCATTTGATGTACCAATATTTCAAGTGTGAAAAAGTAATCGATTAAAGGATTGTATAAAATGAAGACAATGTTAAAAAGACCTCAAATAAAAATAAAAAAAAAGGTATGAGTGTCGTTAACACTCACGAGGCTTTGATGTGAAACATGATGCTAAATTTAAGGGAATCAGCAGGGTGTAGAAATACCAACAAGATCACTTGACAACAGTCGCAAAGGAATAACAGGTGGAAATAATAAATTCAATATTTAAGACCCTTCCTTCCCAACTTGATCGCCCACTGTTAAGTCACTTGAGTCACTATTAAATCACTGTTAGGTCACTGATTAGTCACTGTTAAGTCACGTTAAAGTCACTGTTTAGTCACTGCTAAGTCACTGTTTAGTCACAAAATCTTCCGTACCGAAGTTAAAATTGTTTCACATCAAAAACATTAAAAAATAGTTAAATAAGAAGAAAAACTATGCTCCTACTTGGAGTTGATCCATAGAAGTCTAAGCGAATGTCTTGTCCACTCGACCACGACCCTTGTAGCTTGCTGGGCGGCAAACTGCCGACTGCTTACATTCTTAACTATGATTTGGACGCCAGGTCTTGCCTGTGCTTGATAGTCGAGTGAGCTTAAGTGTCGTCGTTTGTGTGTTTTTCAGTCTTAGAGGTCCCTGAAATCAAGTCTCAGTAAAGTAAGTACAAGTTAGTTATATATGTCGGTCGGTGTCTTTCGTACCTCTGATATCGAACATTCTTCATCCAAGTATGAAAGTCTGTAATTTTTCACTGAGTGTAAAATTCTTAGCAAAACGTCACAGACCGCTGCAGCTTTTGAAATATAAGTGGCCTACTTTTGGGGTTAACATTTTTGAAAATTATTTAAGTAATTCTCTAATTTTTTCGCTTAAAGTACAAATCCTATAGATTTGGCATCCACTTCCTTTGCTTTGTTTTCTTCTTGGATTTCCTTTTTCTGTTTGTTCTCCAACTCATTAGACAAACAATATTTTCTCCAGCCATTGTTATTTGTGCCACACCCAGGCTCTAACAACAAACAAAAAAATCGAAGAAAAAAGTTTACTATGCCATCTCTAGAGTCCATCTATGTTGGCTGAAACGCAACCTGCACTCCAACCCCCCTCCCCGCCCGCACTCATAATAAACGAATTAGCGCCTTGGGCTAAATGTAGAATGCACTTTTATTGCAATTATCGAGTGGAGGAGCTGGCCGCGCTCTTTCCTTCTTTTGCATGGCTGGGTTAAATAAACAAAACCGAGACTTGGAACCTCCTTGTGGTGGCCACCAACAACAATAATCACATAAAATATTAATGCCCAGGCCCCGAGAGTACTGGGTTTCCTCTGTTCATGGCCAATTTCTTTTGGGGCCAAAAACGCAATGCTAACAAATAGAAAAATTATCGCAATTGTGGCATCTTTTTCGTTTTTTTTTTATATGCTTAGTTGTTGGTCTCTGTGGGCAACGAATGTGCATTTAATTTGAAATACACTGAGAGAAAAATAATGAAAATGATTTAATAAAAGGTTTGACAGACAATGGTGACTGGTTGAGTTGGATTAGTTATGGCTGCCAATTTTTCTGGGTGCATTTCAACTCTCTTTAGCCAAATTGTCCCGCTGATGCATAAAACATCAATGCGACGATGGCCCACAGGAGGAGTGAGACCAGCTAACACAGCCAGTTGGCCATTTAAGAAGCGCAAAGCTAAATGCCAAATACAACAACAACAACAGGCAAAACTGCCGTAACAATAATAAAAGCAACAAAAATAATGCCTTTTGGCAATGCTTTTTCATACTCATACTCATAAGAGGCGACGAGACGAGGACGCAGGAGGCGGAGGCAAGAGGGTAAGGAGGCACGAACCCAGGCAGAGACTGTGGCTGGCTTGGCTCTTACAAACATGGTCATAATCACGCGTTAAATTAATGAGTTTAAATGCTATTTTTGGCTTTAACTATTGCAGGCACACACACACACACACACACACGTACACGGAGAGCATTTAATTGAGTCGAGCTTTGGCTTTTCGTTCTCTTTTTTTGCAAATTATGAGAGGCCCGCCAAGTTCATGCGGCTGCGCATGCGCGCGCAGTTGGCCGAACCGGCTCAACTTGGCTATATTAAATTTATTTTAATGCCAAATTGCAACTTGTGTCTCTCATATGGCCGACCGTGTGGACAGGGTTTTCTATTTTCTCTCGCTCTGTAGCTAATTATTTTGAGCTGTAACAACGGAAAGGTGAGGAATTGGAGCTGCTTAACCCAAATTCCTGGCCCACATTTTTGGTGTTGCGTTTTATACTTTTTTATGTTTGATTAATTCAAAATTAATTGCAAATGAATTACCCAGCAATTTGTGTGTCCAGCTCTTGTTGCGGTTGCGCTGCATGCAACTTGCAGTTGCAGCTTGGCAGCAGCGCATTTAATTATAAATTAATTATAATGCAAGTTGCACGTTGCAAGTTGCAAGTTGCACTTATGCACGTTCACGTAATGTCAATAATCATCAAAGTTGTTTCACGTCCGTCTCGCTCGCTTCTCATTCTCTCCGCTTTGCCTTAATTTCATTTCATTTACGCAAAAAGCAACACAAAAAACGCTACTGCAAATGGCAAATTGCCTTCGTCTTAATTATGGAGGTATTAAATATAAAAAAAAAAACAAAACAAAATTATTAACAATGTGAGTGACGCGGTTGCCCCGTTCTACCGGCTGCTGGCTGTCTAAAGGAAATTTCAATTGCGTGATAATAAGCGAAAAAAAAAAACAACTACACATAATTTACCAGGCGTGTGAAAAATTATTTCATAAATTTATTGATAATATCTTGGCATTAATTTATCAACATTTGCTTACATTAAAACTGGAACGACAGGTTTTTGCGAATGCCAAACTCCTTGGGAGTTTGATTTTAAGCTAAAGTATTCTATTACATGGCTGGGATTTTGAAGTTTAGGTAATTGCTAGCATTTGCTGGTCAAACGTTTTTGGCAGCTCTTATAAGTTTATTTTCTTTTTGTTTCTGCTTATAAAACCAAATTGAGGGGTCATCTTTATTCGACGGCTTTAAAAAATTTTACGCTTTGACAGCTTTAACGACCAATACCAACAGGGCTAAGTTCTCTCACACATTAAGGAGTATGGAGGAAGCAAGTTTAAATCGCTGAAAGGATTAAAATCATTAAAAAGATAAATAATCGGTTTTTTTCCAGAAATCTCTAGAGATTTTCGTACAAACGATTTAGTTTTAGAACTAAACTAAGTGGACTTCATATGTGAAATGATAAGAATAAGGTCGGCTACTATCCGATCCTAGGTCGGTATAACCGTACGCATTAAATATACTTGGCCTTGAGCAATCGGTTTTAAATACCTCAAGTCTTGTCATCTAATCTAGTAGCCCGACATATATTTGGCACATCACATATAAAGGCAAGCAGTTTTAACTCCAAAGTCTCTAGAGATTTCAGGAACACACCCGATTTTTTTATTTTATCAAAACTAACTTTTTATACACTTGCAAAGGGTATTATGATTTTGCCCAGAAGTTTGCAACTCATAGAAATATCCATTTCCGACCCCATAAACTATATATATATAAACTATATATACTCGAGCTGAGTCGATTGATCTTTGTCCGTTCGTCTGTCCGTCTGGCTGTTTCTACGCAAAACTAGTCTCTCAATTTTAAAGCTGAAATTTTACACAGAGTCTTCTTTTTACTGCACGCTGCTAATATGTCGGAACCGACCGGATCGGATGACTAAATCTTATAGCTGACATTGGAACCATCGGTCAAAAAATGGGTCTTAGTGGAAAACTTTTATGTTTTCAATGTTAGCGTTGAATTTGAAAAAGTTGATTAACATCGGGTGACTACACACCTGATCATATTAATAGGTACACACCGGAATTTTTTAATTATAGATGGTTTTTTCGTACTTTTAGTAATGACAACTTTTTAATTTTTGTTTTTTTGTTGTTGTCAATGTCTGGCCACACTATGACAAAGAGTTGAAAGAGGGGCTGCCCCGTATATCAAAGCTTTTCTATAAATTGCGAGTCCACCACACATTTCGCCTGATCATAATAATAGGTACAGTCTCCGTTACGTATCAAGTATCAAGTGAATAATTTTGTAATCAGTGATCTTTTGGTAACTAAAGGTAAATTAAGTATACATAGCCCCTGTCAATACAGAGAATTAAATAATTATTTTTTTTTAGAAAAAATGGGTCGAAGTTCTCATTCTACTAAAGAAGAAGCCCGATTGGTTCTTAGTCTGAGAAAAGAAGGCAAATCTTTACGAGCCATCACCAAATTAATGAACAGGTCTCATAATTTTGTTCAAAGTGCATTAGAAAGCAAAACCAAGACAGGAAACCCGTGGAAGGCCACAAAAAACAACAGAAACCCTTGACCACTACATAGTAACTTTGAGCAAAAAGGACCCATTTAAGTCATCGAAGGCTATTGCAGCCGAAATTGGGAATTCAGTTAGTGCTCCAACTATCCGAAGACGACCTCAAGATGCCAACCTACCAGGAAGAATTGCCAGAAAAGTCCCACTTATGCGCAAAAAAAAAAATCTGAATGAGGCAAACTTTTGCAAAGGACCACAAAGACTGGGTAGGATGCACCGGGGAGAAAAAATGGAGAAACATTTTATGGAGCGATGAAACCAAGATTAATTTGTTTGGTAATGACTGTGAAAAGAATGTTCGACGCCCTAATGGAAAGGAATTCCATCCACGGTTTACAAAAAAAACAGTCAAACATGGAAGTGGCAATATAATGGTATGGGGTTGCTTCTCCTGGTACGGCGTAGGTCCAATTTATCAGACTACGAACAAAATGAATGCTGAAGAGTACAAATCCATATTGGAAACAGTTATGGTACCGTATGCTGAGGAAAATATGCCATTACGTTGGGTATTTCAGCAAGATAATGATCCTAAACACACATCAAGGCTGTTATCTTAATTTTTCGAGGACCAAAAAGTTGACGTTCTGAAGTGGCCAAGCCAATCCCCCGACCTTAACCCCATTGAAAACTTGTGGGGAGACTTAAAAAAGAAATTGGCAAAGCATTCATTTTCAAATAAACAAAAATTATGGGAAGGTGTCCAAAAACTGTGGTATGAGACACCAGTAGAGACCTGCCAGGCTCTTATTAAAAGTATGCCAAAAAGAATAGCAGTAGTGGCCAAAAATAGAGGTTGATACACTGGATACTAAGTTAGGAAATACTAATTTACCTAAAAAAAAGAACACAAAATCGAAATTGCAATTTTTTTTCCTACTAACACATGAAGTGTACCTATTATTATGATCACACTGAAAACGTATCTGAAACACAAAATGATCTCTTTTATGTTATATTATTATTCTATGTTACAATTAAGTTTATTTTATTAAAAACAAATAATTTAAGAACCAATGAGAACAAATTTTAAGTTTGAAACAATGAATTAAACTATTTTCTGTTACCTTACAGTCAGAGTTGATGTGTGTACCTATTAATATGATCAGGTGTGTATATCTCATGGTTGCCATAGGACCGATCGGTCGAAAATGGTTTTTAGTAAGAAATTTTGTTTGTTTTTAATGTTAACGTCCTTAAACTCACTGATTACTAATTCTATATGCTTTCAATTATATTCGCAAAATTTGATCGAAATCGGATGACTATATCTTAAGGCTGCCATACCACCGATCGGTCGAAAAATGAGTCTTAGTGAGAAAAACTTTTATGTTTTAAATTGTATCTTTTTTAAACTCGGCGATTGTTAATTTGATATGTTTTCAAAAAGATTCGCGAAATTTGGTCGAAGTCCTTCTGTCTGAAAATGGTTTTAAGTTCCAAAAATTTTTGATTTTTATGTAAGCGTTCCTAAACTCTGACATTTCAAAAACATCATTTGCAAGGGTATAAAAACTTTGGCACAGACGAAGTTAGCTTGGCCTTTTCATATTAATTCATTTCATTTTATGTTCTATGAACGGAAAAAAACAAAAGGATGATCAAAGCATGATCACTGTGTAGTTTCGCTGATTAATATTTTAATTTAGGTACTAAAATTTATCATTAACCGATTTTTTTTTGGTAATAAACGGAATGGGTATAAAAGTAAGAAACTTGTGCTACCTTTTAGAACGCCATTTTTTACTGAGTGTACTCCAGTGCCGGCCATCTCTTCGCCACCGGTAGTCGAAGTCACTCTTATTTGCCACAAACACTCGAACCGATTTTTTGTGGTGTCTTTCTTGATCAGTGCAACAATCTGCTTGCGTTTGAGCACAAGGACGGAGGCACCCAAGAATAGATCATAATAACGCAGCCCCAAATGGGAGGGTTACATTTGTTAGCATTTAACTAGGAAATACTTTGATACTTTGGTTTGATTTGTAAGTTACTGCATTATATTGTCATAAGCAAGCTAGAGTAAAATCAGAATCGCAACTTTTACTCTTGTGCGGTGTGTCCGAACAAGTTCACTTGAATATTCTCATTTTCAGATTTAATATGATGCAAAAGAATGTGCCAAAAAAGAGAAAGAATTCGAGACCAAAATCCTTCGCTCCCAAATGAATGTAGAAGTATGTTCAACGAAATTTGAGCAGTGCCATTTGAGACCGGTACCTGTGGATGGGACTCAAGTACGAGTCGCATAAAAATAGACTAAAACCAAAAACCCTAAAAAAGGGCCACATCTCATCTGATATTAGTAAATTAGAAATCCCAGCAGCCCACAACCATGCAATGGTATGTCAGTGCGTTGCTTGGAAGTAAAACCAAAAATGTATAAAAGGAGAACGCATGCCATAATAAAAAACATTCATCTTCTAGAAGAGGAGCTAGTTACTCGCACCATATATGCGTTTTAATCAAAGCGTATGAGCTTTATGACAAAAGAAGCTCCAGTAAAGGGTCTTTCGAAAGGGAAAGAGAGACGCATACGACGAAGTTTACTTCACTAAGTTTAATATAAAGTGTTTTTCTGTACGGAAAATGCAAAGAAGTTTTTTCTTTTCTTCATTTCAGCTTCACGCCCTAACTTACGAAAGAAGAGGATCTTCCAAATACTTGCTCAAGTCCAAACAATTCTTAAAAGTATCTGGGTTAATCTAAGCTCATCGGAAGCAAGTGTTTAAAATTCAGTAGTTTATACCACATTATAAACAACCTGCCACTTTAGCCTTGATAGCTTTCCCCCCTACCTATTCTCCTTTAAATAACTCTTCAACTCATTTGCAGTCAATTTTCGCTCCCCTCGTCGAGTCATAACACATAAAAATATTTTTGCTACACAAAACAACATTAATTTAATAAGCAATTATTGTCTGCTCCTTTTTTGAAAGTTTCTACGCGTCAAGACTTTTAACTAATTACAAACGATTTACATGCAACAAAACACACAGGCCCACAGTCAGAGTCAGTGTCAGAGCCAGAGCCAGAGCCAGAACCAAGAATCAGGTCGGGCCTCCTCCATGGATAATCCCGCTCAAGTATTTGCAGCATTTTTTGAAATGCACAAACCGGTTCCAATGATCATCCTCGACATGATCATCATCATCATCATGAGTGGCTCTCTCACACACACCCACCTGGTGGTGCCGGGTGTAAATCCGCTTGGCACGCACGTAGAACTCCAACTTCAACTCGAGCTCAAGGCAGAGACATCGACATGGACATGGAAGCCACCATCGCGCACAGTTCATTGCGCATGCGTGGCATGTTCTATGTTCTGTGTGTGTGCCCGGCTTATAATTAGCAAACTGAAATTGGAGTACGAGTACTGTACTTTCACCATAGGCCTAGGCAAAGGCCTAGGCTTTAGCTGCGACTTTAGCTCATTAGTTGGCTATGAGTCACACAGCAGGCTGCCTGGCTGGCTAGATGACTGGCCTGAGTTGGCTTGGCTTTCAAGTGCTGCCGCCTTGGCCTTAAAAAAAAACGAGAAGGCCACGCTAACTTCGTCTGTGCCGAAGTTTTTATACCCTTGCAAAAGCTGTTTTTGAAATGACAGAGTTTAAGAACGCTTGGATAAAAATCAAAAACTTTTTTTAACTTAAATCGATTTTCCGTCAGATGAACATTTGATTTCGACCAAATTTCGCGAATCTTTTTGAAAACATATCAAATTAACAATCGCCAAGTTTAAGAACGATAAAATTGAAAACAAAAAAGTTTTTCTCACTAAGACTCATTTTCCGACCGATAAGTCCTATGGCAGCCTGCAGATATAGTCATCTGATTTCGACCAAATTTTTCAAATTAGTTTGAAAGCGTTTAGTGTTAATAATCACCGACCTTAAGAACGATTTACTTGAAAACAAATATTTTTTTTCAGTAAGACCCATTTTCCGACCGATCGGTCCTATGGCAGCTATAAGATATAGTCTTCCGATTTTGATAAAAGTTTGCGAATCTGTTTGAAAGCATATAATATTAATAAGGGACGAGTTTGAGGACGCTAACATAGAAACCAAAAAAGTTTTTCTCAGTAAGACCCATTTTCCGACCGATCGGTCCTATGGCAGCTATAAGATATAGTCATCCGATTTTGACCAAAGTTTGCAAATCTGTTTGAAAGCTTTTAATATTAATAATGACCGTGTTTGGGAACGCTAACAATAAGAACAAAAAAGTTTTTCTCACTATAACCCATTTTTTTACCGATGGTTCCTATGGCAGCTATAAGATATAGTCATCCGATCCGGTCGGTTCCGACATATTATCAGCGTGCAGTAAAAAGAAGACTCTGTGCAAAATTTCAGCTCGATAGCTTTAAAACTGAGAGACTAGTTTGCGTAGAAACAGACGGACAGACGGACAGACAGACGGACAGACAGACGGACAGACAGACGGACAGACAGACAGACAGACAGACGGACGGACAAAGCTCAATCGACTCAGCTCGTCGCCCTGATCAAGAATATATATAGTTTATGGGGTCGGAAATGAATATTTCTATGCGTTGCAAACTTCTGGGCAAAATTATAATACCCTTTGCAAGGGTATAAAAACAGCTTTTGCAAGTTGCCAGGCTCATAATTAGCTGTAATATAGTTTAATCAAAAAATATATTCAAGTTTACAATTTTTGAAGTGGAAATTTGGGGTAAATAATGTCATAAATCAATTTAACAATTTAACAAGTTGTCTATACATTAGTTGAGAGCATAACTAATAGTAGTACTGTAATTGGGTTAATGTTAGACAACTCAGTGATTTTTGCTCAACTATAGAATCTTGGCGTTAAATTCCTATTTTGCTTCATTTTTTTCTGTCTTTGAAGTGTGCAGTGCTGAGGGAAAATATTTTTAATGGTTATTTAAGAGCTGTAGACTACCAAATTCCAATTTTGCTTCATTTTTTTCGGTCTTTGAAGTGTGCAGTGCTGAGTGAAAATATTTTTGATGGTTATTTACGAGCTGTGGTACTTCTAAATTCCGATTTTATTCCATTTCTTTCTGTTTTTTTTATGAAAGTATATTTGATGGTTTTTTAAGAGCTGTGGACTACCAAATTCCAATTTTGCTTAATTTTTTCCGTCTTTGAAGTGTGCAGTGCTGAGTGAAAATATTTTTGATGGTTTTTTACGAGCTGTGATACTTCTGAATTCCGATTTTGCTTCTTTTTTTCGGTTTTTTTGGTTATAAAAGTATATTTGATGGTTGTTTACGAGCTGTTGTACTTCCAAATTCCCATTTTGCTTCATTTTTTTCTGTCTTTGAAGTGTGCAGTGCTGAGTGAAAGTATATTTGATGGTTCTTTTCATGCTGTGGTACCTCCAAATTGCAATTTTGACTCCTTTTACTGTCGTTGAAGTGTGCAGTGATAAGTGAAAATATTTTTATGGTTATTAACCAGCTGTGGTACTTTCAAATTCCGATTTTACTTCATTTTTTTCTGTCTTTGAACTGTGCAGTGCTGAGTGAAAATATATTTGATGGTTATTTACGAGCTGTGGACTACCAAATTCCAGTTTTGCTTCATTTTTTTCCGTCTTTGATGTGTGCAGTGATAAGTGAAAATATTTTTGATGGTTATTTACGAGCTGTGATACTTCCAAATTACGATTTTGCTTAATTTTTTTCAGTCTTTGGAGTGTGCAGTGCTGAGTGAAACATTTTGTGATGGTTATTTACAAGCTGTGGTACTTTCAAGACTCGATTTATGGTTGCTGTGCTACTTTCATCCAGAATTTTCTATAATTTCAGAATTTTGAGTTAAATTTTAAGGGTATGCCAAAATTCGTAGATTTCCTTGACAGAATTCCTTTTATTATTTTATTTTTTTCAATTTTTTTTCTATGGCCTTTAATACGATTTTTATTGCACCTGGATTTTCTTGTTTGACTGTTGCCAATAATAAATTTATTTCTTATATTTTTTTGCAACAGTTTTTGTTGTTGTTGCGAATGTGTGCTGATTATTTTGCGCTTATTATTTGGCTTTTTGTTGTGGCTTTTTTTTTTGTTTTTTTTTTTGGTTAATTTTCAATAAATGTTTGCGGCTTTGTCCGTGTCTCTGGCGATTACTCATTTGACTGCAAGCACATAAATTTTATGCACTTTTTTTTCGTCTTTGATTGCTTTATTTTTTGTTTTGTTATTAATTGCTTTTAACAACATTTTGTTAAGAAGTTGTGTGTGCGTGTATGAAGTGTGTGCTGATTGTGTCATTCAAATGGAGCAGACAGAGACAAAGCATTTGTAGTTATGGGAGAATTTCTTCTCATAACTTGATACATTCAGAATGGACCCTCTCAATCAAATTAAACAAAAATAAACTTGAAAATCGAACCCCACAGCAGCAGCAATAACAATAACAACAACTTGAATCGGTGGGCACTTTGTCTTCAACTGATTCGCTGGTCAACTATGCGCTAGCAGGCAAAATCCCAAAACGAGGACATGCGAATTTTTTTTTTGTTGTATTTTATTTATTGCTGACAATTGCACAAAGTTCTGGTTCTGCTTACAGTTATTTGTTTTTTTTCTTTTCATTTTTTATGGTCATTAAAATTGGGACAAAAATTTTTGGTTGTTGTTTTGTTTGTGACCGATTCTAGAGCACGACTCGGTTGGAGTCACCGAGGCCTCGGGGCATACAATTCTTGACGCCGCCGCTGTTTGCCCTTGATTGCAACATTTTGTGGCAGATTAAAAACTAATGATTAGCCCGAGTCCAAGCTGTGACTAATTAATGATCCAGCGCCTGAAGTTTGTCAGGCTAATTAAATGCAATCAAATCAATTGACTTAGTTATTGGCCATTTAGAGATGGCCCAAAATTATATGGTGACGTGAGTCACGTTTACAAATGAATGGTAAAATCAACACGTAAAAGAATAATGTTGAATTTGTTTAATATTGTTAAATTAAGCTATGATTTGTGGTTAAGTGTCAGCTTGTAAGGGCCCCGGTTTATGTATTGAAGTAAGGACTTTAGCTGGATGTCGTCGAGTTGACTGAACATGTGTGATTGTAGCTGAATGTCGTCGATGCGAATGCAGTTCCGCCAACTATCAGTCTCTTTTTGACAAGGTGGATTGAACTGAACCAAGGGTTCTTGAGTGGCTATTTATGCCAGGCTGAAAAAGCTTCTTGAACTCTGATGATGTCTTCATGAATGGATGAACGTTTTTGTTCGATGCGAACAGGTTGGGGCTGTTGACTATGAGTTGCGAAGCACTGTACATGTGTATGTATCTATTTGCAGATGTCCGACGTGTACATGTATGCATGTTTGATGTGGCCGTCTGCTGTATAACACTCGTATGTATTTGTAGATGTACGTATGCGTGTATGGTCGACCGCGTGTGAGTGTGTGTTTGCTTTGCCGGCGTCTGGCGGGCGTGTGTCAACTATTTCACAAGAAGCCGCATATTTGCTTAATGTTTTTTGCACATTTAACTTTTGTTATTGCTTGGCGTCTAGCCGCAGAGAATGAGTTTCACAGAATGCCAAGAGTTGAGTGTGTAAGTGTGTGGGTTAGAGATGTAAGATATCAAAAGGCGAGCTTCCATTAAGTAACGAGTTGCTAGTGATGTGCGAACCAGTTAGATAAAGTAGATCTGTGAGCCTAATGTACTGTTTTAAGCATTGCATACTTTTGGGCAGTATACAACTTTGTATCTTCGAGTACGTGTATTCTACATAGTAAATCTTCGCTTTAAAAAATCACAAAATTGTTTGTGATAATTTAACAGAAAGCTGACAGATAATACTGTACGATGAGTTCATAAAAGTTTCGATCTAACGTTTAGGTTTCTTAGAAAACTAGCCTAAAAATGATTTAAATGCATTGTGCATTTTCAGCAACTTTTAGTCCTTATGACCCTTTAAACAGACCCTTTAAACCAAAGATGACCAGAATTAGCTTACGGCCGCGTAGACACCCACCATTCACCATTTGTGAATCAACAATATCCACTAGAAATAGAAACAGAAAATCTATTTTTCTGACACACACGAACCACAAATTCTTGGCTCGGAGAGAAAGAGAAGAGAGAACACATTTAAAGTTGTTGTTATACTACGCTTAGCCATAAGCTATACGTGAGAGCTATACGCGCGGCTATCGCTATGCGAAAAAACAACAAAGAATACGCGGCGTGCTTATAGGATCTGGGCACCTCTCTTTTAAACATCAACCTAAGGACTTTTAAGTGGTTCGGCTTAGGAACTTTAAGCAATCTTATATTTTAGAGGCTCGGATTTTTGTTTTATTGGAAGGTTCTTGATAGGAAAGTTGCAATTTTGAGTGTGGCATGCCTTAGATTTTGTATAACTTACAAATTAAACATGACAAAGCTTGACAAATATATTACAAAATTGTTTAAAGAAAACATTAAAACTATTCCTAGATTCCTAGAACTAATTTGTTACGTCTCGTTGAACGATTCTTCAAATCAGATTCCGGCGCGTTCCTATCTACTGGGTATAAGCTCGTCGCTGCGCTCTTTCGTATCAAAAAAGCAATGCGAAATAAGCTTCGTGTCAGTGGCTAAACACACACACGCAACGCCAAAATGAGCATGCTATAAATCCCTGCTACATTGACCCACTCACGCACTCATCTCTCTCTCTCTCTCTCTCTCTCTCTATCTAACTCTAATCTCCGTTCAATCAATAAGTTGCTCAATTTAAAAGTGGAATAGCTTAAACATTGATCGATTTTTGCATTTTGCATTCTCTAATGAGCGACTCACCGACTCGGTTTTAATGTTGAGCGCCAGCACATGGGACGAACTGTTGGAGCAGTTGGATGGCGGCGAGGCGGGTGTGGCACCGCTACAGGGTGACTGCAAAGCGACGGCATTTAGCGGCGATCGACTGATGGGCAACGGACTGGCCTCACGCAACGGACTGGGCACAGTGCCTCCTCCGCCGGCACCACCGCTATGTGAATGAGAATAGGGTGAGCCCGGGTATTTGTTGGCATTTGTGGAGCATTGTGAGGGCACAATGGCCGCGGTGGTGCAACTGGTTAAAGTGCTGATCGATGAGCTGGACGAGGAGGTCGACGAGCAAGACGACGATGAGGATGAGGAGGAGCTGCAGCTGCTGTTTTTGTTGTTGGTCTGCATTTTGGGATTGTTGTTGTTGTTGTTGTTGACGCTACTGGCGCCTGCCCCAATGCCAGGCATATGGCTGGCATCACAAAACTCTCGCTTCACAATGTTGCTGGCAGAGGCGGAGCTGCTGTTGTTGTTGTTGTTGTTGCTGTTGGCATTGCTGCTGCTGTTGCTGTTGCTGCCGGGCGTGGCACCAATGGCCGCCTCACAGGGCAACACAGTGCCCAGCATCTTGTCGAGCTTGTACTGTGACGATGTTGTTGTTGTTGTTGTTGTTGTGGATTCAGCACTGGCAGCGGCAGAGTCCTCACAGCCCTCGGCCATGTCACTGCTCCAGTGTGTGCATTGTGTGTTTGTTGGCCTAAAAAGGGGAAAATGTTTAAAGATTAGTTGGAAGATTTGTAAGAACTGCGCACGCACAGGCAAACTCCCTGGCTAATTCCGGCACAGACTGTACTTTTGGCTCATAATTTAGAATTTACATTTATCGAATATATTTCGTGCACTTAAAACTCATGCCCAGGCGCATTAATTTCATTAATTATCCCTGTTGCCCCGTCCGGTTGACCACAGCCACAAACACACACACACTCACACACAACAATAACAACAACTGGGGGAAAGGGGCAACAGGCACACACATGCCGCATAATTTTGCAAATGCAAAACGTTGCTCGAGTCCTCCATGTGTGCACTCTCTGCATGTCCGTGTCCTTGCGACGTTTCTCCTGCACTGGACAACGTACGACTTTCTACCCAGAAGGGGGATGATGATGGATACAAAGGCAGCGGGCAGCAGCAGGAGTAGCAAATGGGGGGGTGTTCGTGGGACCACTACCCAGTCGTAATCGAAAATTTTACACCTACTCTGCATTATAATTTATATGCCTGGCGGGACAAGGAGTGAGAACTGCAGGGACAAGGAGTAAGGGGTGGGCGAAGAAGGCAGGAATAATGTCTGCTAAGAAAGTTTTATGTGGAGGCGAAGAAGAGAGAGAGAGGAAGAGAGGAGGAACTTTTATGTACACATAAAGTTAAGGCAAGTATGGAAAAATTCCAGAAATAGTCAGGCCAGCTATTAGTTATACAGATAAACTGCGATCCAAATTTGTGAAGCCAGGAACCGATCCTCAAGAAACCAAAATACAATTTAGAAAAAAAAGAAATTTAAAACAACCGCTCAAATCCGAAAGCTACAATAACATAGCGCTCGGTTTATCGTACACTCATAAAACAGCCCCAGAAAGATAAATTCTCCTATAAAATGCATCCTAAAGGCCTCTACTCAGATGAGATAAGAATTTATTTCGGTACAATATTTCACATAATTAAGACATCTTTTCCAAATCATTTTGCTGTGCACATATGCACTTGGTAAAAAAGTAAGCATTCCCAAAAAAATTTCCTCTGAACAAATTGTGCACAGCTGGCTTGACCTTGACTGTCCAAACAGTGTGTCCATATTCATATCTACACTAAGAAGTACTTCGAGGAATTATCGAGACAGAGATTTCCAGGACCTAATGGGGGCGTATATAGAGAGGTTAAGTTGCTAACCGGTTCAACTGGGCGAATTTAGAGCGATCCTGGCTTACGGCGCCTCAAGTCGACACACACCTTCTCCACGGTAACAGAGTGATGCATCCGCAAAGCTGCTGGCTAACGTGAGCGACGAACCCTCCTAAGGGACTACCGCAAAAAAAACTCCACCAATGACAACTGCGTCAACAATTAGGTAAAACAACAACAAAAATACCGAAAAACATATACCCTTGCAGCTTGTATAATGTATATAAATTAAGGTTTTAAATTATTTTCGTCGAACATTCTTAACTAAGTTATTTCCCAAACTCAGCAATAGTTGGCGCCACTACTTTGACCATTTGCTTGCATGTTTGTTATATGGCAGCTATACGATATATTCATCAGATTTTCACCAAACTCCCAAAAATTGTGTGGAAACCGATAATATTCACAACTGGAAAGTATAAAGACGCTACCATTAAAAGCAAAAAAGGTTTTTCTCACTAGAACTACTTTTCCGACCGATAGTTCCTATGGCAGCTATATGCTATAGTCATCCGATTTGAATCAAACTTGGCAGAATTGTGTGGTAGCATATAATACCGATCAGTAACAAGTTTGGAAGCGATAGCATTAAAAACAAAAAAGGTTTTCTTACTAAGACTTTTTTTCAGACCTAACTTTTGTATGGCAGCTATACTATATAGATGTCCGATTTTCATCAAACTTGGTGGAATTGTGTAAAATCATAGAAAACTTATAATTAAGAGGTTTGGGCACGTTTGCATTGAGGACAAAATAGGTTTTTCTTACTAGAACTACTTTTTCGACCGATAGTTCCAATGGCAGCTATATGCTATAGCCATCCGATTTGAATCAAACTTGACAGAATTGTGTGGTAGCATATAATTCTGATCAGTAACAAGTTTGGGAGCGATAGCTTTGAAAACAAAAAAGTTTTTCCCACTAAGACTTTTTTTCAGATCTAACTTTTGTATGGCAACTATACCATATAGTTGTCCGATTTTTATAAATCTTATTGAAATTATGTAAAAGCATAAAAAACTTATAAATACGAGGTTTGGGGACGTTTGCGTCGAATATCAAAAAAATTTTCTCACTAGAACTATTTTTTCGATCGATCGTTCCTATGGTAGCTATATGCTATAGTCATCCGATTTGAATCAAACTTGGCAGAATTGTGTGGTAGCATATAATTCTGATCAGTAACAAGTTTGGGAGCGATAGCTTTGAAAACATAAAAGTTTTTCCTACTAAGACTTTTTTTCAGACCTATCTTTAGTATGGCAGCTATACTATATAGTTGACCGATTTTCATCAAACTTGGTGGAATTATGTAAAAGCATAGAAAACTTATAATTCAGAGGTTTGGGCACGTTTGCATTGAAGACAAAACAGTTTTTCTCACTGGAACTACTTTTCCGACCGATCGTTCCTATGGTAGCTATATGCTATAGTCATCCGATTTTGATCAAACTTCTCAGAATTGTGTGGTAGCATATAATAATATAATACTGATCAGTAACAAGTTTGGGAGCGATAGCATTGAAAACAAAAAGTTTTCCCTACTAAGAATTTTGTTCAGAACTATCTTTTGTGTGGCAACTGTACCATATAGTTGTCCGATTTTAATAAAACTTGGTGAAATTATGTAAAAGCATAGAAAACTAATAAACACAAGGTTTGGGGACGTTCGCGTTGAAGACAAAAAAGTTTTTATACCCTTGAAGAATGTGTATTAAAATTGACCAGATGTTTGTAACGCATAGAAGGAATCATCTCCGACCTCATAAAGTATATATATTCTTGATCAGCATGACGAGCTGAGTTGATATAGCCATGTCCGTCTGTCCGTCTGTTTCTATGCGATCACATTTATCGGAATCAGCCGGATCGGATGACCATAGCATATAGCTGCAATAGGAACTATCGGTCGAAAAAGTAGTTTTAGTGAGAAATTTATATAGCAGACAGTACGTCCAACGTAATTGTGCACAGATTACGAGCACAGAGCGCCGCTCACAATACTTTTCGGGCAAACTTGCCCAAGACCTTTGTGGAGAACTAAGTGAACACCTTTATTCAGAGAAAATGTTGTTTGATATTGGAACATCAATCAGCGAATTACATAGCGGATTTTTATCTTTCATTGTGATGGCGGCGTATTCGAATCTCTAAGGATAGGAAAAGTTATTTACCCTGTGATATGCTGGCCTCCACCATATTCCATTGGATCAGAAGACAAATTCAAGAGACCACACCACACACCCACATGTTTTAGTAAATTTAACTATTCTGAAAAACAAAGAAAACCCAAGTATTACAGTCGGTCAAGCCCGATATATTTGTTATACGCTTATCTCTAAGTTTCTTTCTCTCCCTCTCACGCTCTCTCTGTAAGATTGTGCTTGTTGAATGGAATGCTGTGGTGGTGGGTGGGTGGGTGAGGGGGTGTTTACTGGCCTTTCTTTACTCATAACTTGAGTATCGCTCATCCGATCTTTATCTTTCCTTCAGCAAATCGTTAAATAATATTGATCACTACATACATACCTCTAGCAGGTAAGAAATATCTATTTACAAAACTGTGCAAGATATGACGTTTTTTCCAAATTGCAGGGGCCGCAGGGGACGTGGCAAATATAGAAAATGAACTTGATCTGCCTGCAGATATAAGAAATATATGTCTATCTCTTACCATCTCTGAGATCTGTGCATTCATACAGATGTACAGACGGACCGGAATCTGTAATTTTCTTGTTTTTAAAATTTTTTTTACTAAAATATATGTTTTATGTCATTTTTTTTTTGTAGTTCAAAAAAATTTGTTCTGTTTATTTGAAAATATTTCTAAATTCCAGGGAAATTGTAAAAATATTTCGAATTTCTAAACTTCATTGCAAATTTTGATTCACAATGTAGGCTATCTGCGTTGCAGCAGTCGCTCTACAGCTCACAAAGAAAGAAATAAATCTCAAGCGGATGGGTCTTAAGGATATGATCAGCCACATGCCCTGTGTCTATCTCTAATCCTCATCAAACATCTGCAAGAATTGTCGGCTCTCTCATAGGCTCAGCTGGTTTCTTGACCAGACAAAGACGCCTAAATGTGGGCAACACAATTTGCACTAAAACGCTTACAAAACATCCACAGGCTACCCAAAGGGCATTTTTGTTGCCTATACCTTGACATTTGCTCTGGCGTGCACAAAACACATGCCAAAAATTGTGGGTCCTGTCTTCGGCTTTGCCAGGCATTGTCTGTCGAGAACCTACACAAAACGGGCGTTGATTTTAATGCATAATGCATATGCTTGTCCACCGCCTCCCTTCCCGCTCTCGCCTATAACTGTCTGCAATTGTAATACGAGTAATGCAAGCCACTGCACTCATAGAGAGAGAGAGCCAAAGTCGAGTCGACGCTGGCCAGCCGGCGGCAGTCAACGAACGCACTTTTCCGGCCACACATTGCCATTGCCTCGTAATGAGCCACAAACAAAAGTGTAGGTGTAGGTGTGTAGCTGCAAGTGTGTGAGTGGTGGTGATGGTGGTGAATGCCAGGACGATGCCTTGCAAGTAGCAGGACATGCAATGGCCAAGCTTCGTGTTGTAGATTTCGGCCAGGAAGCAGGCAGCGGCACTGGGCGAGGAGAGGGAGGCGTAATAATTAATTTTGTACATTGCATGCAAATGTCTGGCCCTGGCTGGACTTGGAGTTGGTCTAAGGATGGGGGGTGAGCGGGGAGAGCGAGCGTTGAGGCAGGCATCTGGCATATGCATAAGAAGCAACAACACAAAAAAAAGAAGCAAAAACAAAAAACAATGCACAAAAAACAAAGCAAAGCTTCGAATTGGCACGAACAGCAACAACAACAACAACAACGAAATTATTTCAAGTATGCGTCAACATACAAGTGCAACTGCATGAATGCAGAGCAAGCGAGATGGTAATAACTGTACAGTGAAGTCTCAGTGAAGTCAAGGCGAACTAAAAGCTGGAATATGTGAAGCTAGTTTGGTAGGAGGCGAATTCTTTGGTTACTTTCTTAGAATTATTACTTTATCTTTTTTCTTTTTCAATGTAACTTTCTAGCTAATTTGGTTTTTATGCTTTGAGGACCGGGAAGTTGTTGAAACAGCTGTACAGTCTACCAGCCTCCCTTGTGGTGTGTTGTGTTCCTGTTTTCTTAAGTTATGTGCAAACTAAACATGACCTCGAGCCTGCTCTTTCAATTTCAGGCTTATCTCTTTTTTCGTCGCTTTTTTGTTCTTTTATCTTCTCTTATTCAGTTGCTTGATGAACTATCTTCCTTTTTCCCGCTTCATGTACCTTCCTGCGTATTCATTCATCTTTCTTACTTCTTTCTTTCATCATTCTTTCGTTTCCCCTTCATCTTTCCACCCTTTTTTTCCTTTTACTTTTTCTTTCTACTTTTCCTTATTGGTTGCCTTTTGCTTTTTTCGTTCCTGCTATCCATCTTTTATCTTTATTGCCTCCATTCTTTCTTCTATCCTTCCATGTTTCTTTTTTTACATTTTTTTTATCGTCCCTCTATTTAATCGTCTTCCTTTCTTTAAGGCCCCTGATTCTTTCCTTTTTTTCTACTTGTTTTTAAATTTCCTTCTTCCATTCTTCTATTTTTTTTCTTCCTTCTTTACTTTTGTTAACCTCTTTCATCCTTCTTCTTTACAATTTTTTTCTTGCTTTGTTTTACAGTTCTGACTTCTTTTTCCATTTTTCTTTATTCCTTCCTTCTTCTTTTCTTCTTATTTCCCCCCTTCTTTCCTTCATTCTTTCCTTCATTCCTTCCTTACTTCCTTCCTTCTTCCTTCTTCCTTCCTTTCTTCTTCCTTCCTTCTTTCTTCCTTCATTCTTCCTTCTTTCTTCCTTCTTTCTTCCTTCTTTCTTCCTTCTTTCTTCCTTCTTCCTTCCTTCCTTCTTCCTTCCTTCTTCCTTCCTTCTTCCTTCCTTCTTCCTTCCTTCTTCCTTCCTTCCTTCCTTCCTTCCTTCCTTCCTTCCTTCCTTCCTTCCTTCCTTCCTTCTTCCTTCCTTCTTCCTTCCTTCCTTCCTTCCTTCTTCCTTCCTTCCTTCTTCCTTCTTCCTTCCTTCCTTCTTCCTTCTTTCTTCCTTCCTTCTTCCTTCCTTCCTTCTTCCTTCCTTCTTCCCTTCTTCCTTCCTTCTTTCTTCCTCCTTACTTCCTTACTTCCTTACTTCTTTACTTCCTTACTTCCTTACTTCCTTGCTTCCTTGCTTCCTTACTTCCTTACTTCCTTTCTTCATCCTTCTTCTTTCCTTCCTTCTCTCTTCCTTCTACCTTCCTTCTTTCCTCCTTCTTCCTTCCTTCTTCCTTTCTTCATTCCTCGTTCTTCCTTCCTTCCTCCTTCTTCCTTCCTTCTTCCTTTCTTCATTCCTCGTTCTTCCTTCCTTCCTCCTTCTTCACTTCTTCCTATATTCTCACTTTCCTATTCTTTCTTTCCTTCCTACCCTCCTTTTACTCTTCCTTCTTCCCCTCTTCTCTCCAGAGTTTCCCTCTTCACAGCCTTCACCGTACCTAACAGCCGCTGGGCCATTACCTAATGAGCGTTGTTGCTGTTGCAAATTCGCTCATTGCGCACTTAAGCAACATGTTGTGAAAGTTAGACCCGGGCAACATTGGCAAATTGCAGCGACAAAATGCGCCACAAAATTAAGTACAATTTGCGCATATTAAAAATCTAGCCAAATTGCACACAGACAGCGACAACATTTTGTCGCTTCCTGTGACAACGGCAGCAACATCAGCAACAGCCATCCCACCAGCAACATCAGCCATCTACATCAAACCGAATCTAATCAATAACCAAGCAAACTGGTAGAATTTCATGTACCACACTAAATAGCACGATTAATTATCGCTGGCGCGCTAGAGCCAAACTATAATTCAAATCAAGCTGCTGCACGCCAGCAACATGCCATCTGCAACACGAGCAACTGCATTACAAACCGGTCTAATTATACTCATTTTCCTGCAACATGTTGCTGCTGCCGCCGCTGCCAAGCTATAAATTGCAATTTCCATGCAAAACTTTCTATTGGAAGAAGGATCGGGTCTTTGGCAAAAGCGTTTTGTCTTCGACAGCCATTCGTTTGGCAATATTCAAATTAATAAAATCATCAATAATTTTTCTCTGCCGCTGCTGCTGTTGCTGCTTTGTGCGGAAACATGTAGAACATGTTGCAGCAACTTGTTGTAATTAATAGTCAAACTAAATTGTAGCACACTTAGGATAGGTCGCAAATGTGGCACAAAGCAATTTTTTGATTAGAAACCAAACCGGACAACTGGTTAGTTGCAATTGGCTGGGGCTATTAAATTTTGTTGTTGGCTTTTGATTTGTAATTAAGGCAAAATGCATATTAAATGCCAAACTCCAGACTGAAGGAAGTGAGCGAGTGCGAGTGCAAGAGAAGGGGGTTGCGGGGGGAGGAGGGGGGACAACAACTTTTTGGCTGCTTAAACTTTTGCCAGCCGGAGAAATAAAATCGATAATGGCACAGGGCACAGGCACAACATTAAGTCATTGAGTTAAAATTATTTATGCAACATTTATTTACGCACACACACTTAAGCACACACAAACACACACACACACACGTGAGCCTTAAAAGTTGGCTGCATTGTTTTAGGGTTGGTGCCAGGCAAAACGTGCAATTTTCTTAAAAATTACACACGATTACACATGAAATAATACAAAACGGGTGCAAAAATATTAAGGGATGGGCGGGTGGAATTTAATGGCCAGATATATATGTGTGTGTGGGTGTGTGTGTGTGTGCTCATATAATGAAGAGTGGCAAACTTTAAGCTCTCCAGAGGTGCAGTGGGTACCAGTTAAATGGGATTATTGAGAACATTAAATGGCATTTGCATACTTGAAGAAAATTAGACTTAAAACCTTAAAAAGCAAAAAGTGTGCAGAAAATATTTATACAAATCCCCAAACACCATTAAAGGCCAGCTGGCCTCATGTTCGATTTTTGCCATAGTATTATTTTCCCTGCCTTTGACTTTTTCACTCAAATCATTAAAAATAATAATAATGAAATTTGCGTGATTCAAACTGAGCACGCACTAGGCGATGCCAATAATACAACGGGAACAGCAACAACAACAATAATGCCAGAGGCGTATTCAATACTACAACAACAAAACATGTGCAAGTCAAACGCCCCCAGAGAAGAGCAGCAGCAACAAATAAAGGAAGGAAGTCAAAGTCATGCCCAGTCTGAGGCTAAAAAAGCAACCCTCTCATAGCGTGAGGTCCTGCCAACACACACACACACAAACACTCTCGCATTTACATAGTCCTTAATGCGCCTCGTAATGAGTTATTCGCATTTTTTTTTTTATTTGCATTAAAAGCCCTCCCCTCTCCCTTTGACAGCCATATTTCAACGCCCACATTTGACAATTTTAATTCATTTAGAGCCAAAGGAAATAATGAGAAAAAATGAGTTGAATATTTAGTGATATGATAGGACGGGAAATGCTCTTTCAGAGGAATGAAGAATGAGACAGTTAAAACTAAAGAAATTTTTACATTTAACCCAAATTTTTGGTTCTAAAAGATAGAGTAGGAAATAATGCCAGAAAAACTTTATGAAGCTGAATATCTTACTTTTCAGGGATTTTTGATATGGATTTTGAACAGCGATTGACTCTGCTGGCCTGCAGGAACCGAACACATTTCGCTAATCACACCGACACAAGCCGAACGCAAGTCATGGTAGGTGCCAAGAGAACAAACAGCTTTTAGTTCGTTGGCAGAGCTGTTTGGCGTGGCTTTATTTTCACAGCAAGCAATAACTGCGTTTTCTGACACTTTTCTAACACTTTTTTCTAAGCATTCACCGTCATAATGTGCACAGGATAGAGTCCGAAGTGAGCGTTCTTTTCTATAAAAAGGGAAACACTTAGTGTGAAAGTTTTCTTATTCTAATCCAACTCTTTTCTGACACAAATATAAGTGCTTTTACATAGAAGTTACTTTTCTAGGCACTTGAAGAGCTACTCAAATCGCCTACTCAAAGGACCTTTTCAGACTTATATTGGAGTGCAGCTCTGAAAATGTTCAAACTTATGTGCTTTTTATGAGCCCGTGCTTAGAGAGCACTGAATGTGCTCCGAAAACCCTTAAATTTATGTGTTTACTCAAACGCTCGGCTCTTTTCAGACACATAATTTGGAGAAAAAAGAAGAAAAGAAACTTGAAGAAAGAAAAAGGATGATGTGAAGCGAAGTGTGGAGATGGAGATATACGGCAAAATTACTAAATATTATAGCGATTTTGTTTCCACTTGGGAGGTCGCCTTGTGATGGCTAGCCGAGCGGTATAACTAATTTTTGTTAGGTGATAGGGGCCAAATCAACCGCCGGTTGGCCAGCCCACGCAGCGCGGAGGAGAGAGAGAAGCAGGAGATACGCAGCCAAGCTTTTCACAAGGAAGAGTGTCCACCAAACAAGTCAGTTAACAAAACAGACAGGTCTTGTATTCGCACGTGGGTTTTGTACCAGACGAAAGGTTAAGGTGATAGATAAATGGTCATAGGGTCTGATCGATATATCGATTACATATTAGCCTTCTTAGCCGTTCGTTACAATATAAAAGATATGCCTATAGTAAAACTAAATAGAAAGTTAATCCTTCTTATAGAGACGTAGAAATGAAGAAAAAAACATATTACTAAAAAAGATTGAATAAGAAGAAAAGAAAGCATAGAGAATCGGAAAAAGAGGAGACAAATAAATAAAGGAAGAAAAGGTTGGGTAGAAGGAAGGATAGGTAGAGGAATAAGGTATCAATAAGAAAAAAAAGAACATAGATAAAAGAGGAAAGAAAATAAGTAGATTGGAAAAAGGCATGAGAAAGGCGAAGTAAAGGAAAGGGGGAAAAAAGAAAGAAAGGGTAAAATGAGAACTAAAATAATTGAAATGAAGAAGTAATAAAAAATTAAAGAGAAAGTACTGTTACATTTAGGTACGAATTATAAAGGAGAGGCGAAGAATGAAAGGAAAAGGGAAGCCGTGATTAGGGTAGGTGAATCGAATTGGACAATGTTGCAACCTTACTTCATTTTGAAGCCTCATCATTAGCTGAAGTGTAAATAACATAGTTTTTGGTTGCTCCCAATATGTCAACTTTTGTGCCAACATAACACAATTTGCGGGAAAATTTACTTTTCTAATTTAATTTGAACAAAAGTGCAGCTGAAGCTTACGGGGAACATGCTTTAAACGCCAAAGCCAAAGCCCAATATTCTCGGTGGCAAGGTCATGCGTGGTATACGATGAGCTACTACAACCGTGTGAAACCATCATAGGGCAACTCTACCGAACTCAAATGATGCGTTTCAGCAGAGCATTGAAGCAAAAATGGTCAGAATACGAGTAAAGGCACGACAAGTAAATTTAGCAACATGACAAAGCTCGGCCACATGTTGCGCAGCCGGTCAAAACATATTTTGAAACGCTAAAATGGTAAGTCGTTGGACACACACGTCGGATAGGCTTGACATTGCCCCTGAGGATCAGCACTTTGCGCTCTATTGAAAAACTTCCAAATAGGATCGATACGTGTGTGATATGCAAAGACGCATAGTTTTTTCGAGATGGTATCCAAAAAATGACTGAAAAATGGGGCAAAAGTAGTGGCTAGAGATGGACAATACTTTGAACAATGAATTTATAACAAATTTTTCACAAATAAAGCGTCAAACTTACAAAAAAATACTTTAAAACTTTTTTGTACGGGTAATAAGAAGACATAAACCTGCATTAAAAGAGGCACAAATGAGCAATGAAGAAGAAAGAAATAAGAAAGAAGTAAGGATTGAGTAAAGGATTGTCCAATGAGATTTTTGTTCAGATAAGATAAGTGCATTTGAAACCACCCGAATGAACCTTAATCAAAAAGGGGGGTATCTAAAATTGCTCTACATCAGTGGTGTCCAAAATGACAAAAGTCTATCCCTTGGGATAGGAACTCATAATTCTGCCGGCGTCGCAGCCGACACACGTATAGAGAGAGAGAGAGATTAAGCTCTCTTACGATGCGCGTGTTCGGCTTTTGTTGTGCTGCTACGCACACAAGCGCAATGCTTGATTGTGTGAGTTTGCACACCACTGCTCCATATGTTTGATTACTCACAGATGGAACTATTCAATGATTTTTCCTCTTTATTTCCCTGTCAATTCGAAACAACAATCCGTACCAACCCACCTTCTACATAGAGCATATACAAGTCATACGATAGGTCGAAAATTGCATGTTTCGTTCGTGTTGCAGTTGTTTAATATCCAAGTCTTTGGTTGTGAGTGTGAGGGTCACAATCGTACACGACATCGAGACATGAGAGAGCACAAAACATAATTTTGCTAAATTAGCGAAAAACAAAAGAAAAAAATGCCACAAGGGCTGAAAACTCCCCAATTGAGCACGCACCAAAATCATTTGCACAGAGTCGTAAGTCCTAGAGGCGAGGGAGGTAGGGGGGGGTGAGAGCCATAATCAACGTCTAAATATTTGGTAAAAAAAAAAGTAGGAAAAAACCTGCATTTGGTGCCGGGCAACGGGCAACGGCAACTAATTATAAAACATTTTTTGTTCAATTTTTTGCAACCCCTTGTACCAGAACAAACCCTTTCTTTTTTTTGTGTTTTATTTTTTTGGCGAATTGCATGCCAAGTCCGGGGTAAGTGATTGTGTACGTGCTCATTATGGAAATTTTATTTCTTTCTTTTGCTGCAAAATTAATGCAAATGCTGGGAATCGACCAAGAGAGTTCGCAAAAGAGTGGTGGGCCGTTAATGATAGAACAGTGGGTGGCGGTGGCGAGAAGGGGAGGGGAAAGGGGGACGCCTTGACAAAGGTTTATGCATTGGAGCTTTGGTACATGCAATACGCGATTATAATTAGAATTTGGCCGCGGGGTTCGGACACGAACGCAATTTGCACTTAAAGGGTGGTTCGATGTACTTATCCTGGGGTTGTGCCATATATTAACAAAAAAAAAACGAGGCAGAAAGTATGCAATCGAATCGCTGGGCAAGTGTGTTATGTGGTAATCGAATTTTGAATCGATTAACTGGCTAACATTTATCAAACAAAAATTGGGGGATAAAATGGAAACTAAATGGAAAGAGGAAAGAATTGAACAAAGATGCAGAGTTTGGGGAAACCTTCTTATACAGTGCGAAGGGGCTTAAAAGAGAGTGTATGAGTAAGGTTTGTGGTAACTCTTAACACTAGAGTAAGCGGCAAGGAAACGCGACCTCGAGCTCACAGGTAATACTTCCCTTCAAAGAACTTTTAGCAGGCTCCAGGTCAATAAGTTATGATTTATGTTCATAACTTTTCCAAAAGCTTTTTTGTGCGTGTCTACAATACCACAAAAGGAGGCTGGTTGATCGTATAGCTCATTCATGAATTTCCTCAATTCAATCATCAGCAATCTTTGCCTATATTCAATGAGCTGACAGAGGCTTCCTCGTGACAGAATTGCTCTGATTGCTTGGGTATCCGAAAAACAAGCTTGTAGCACACTTCCGACAACAGTAGCAATCGCCAAATCACAGAAGCAAACCTGATCTCTGACTCCCTGAACTAGATTCCTGAAACCGCAAACGATACTAAGGGCAGTGTCACGTATGTGTAATCGATACATCGATGACGGGCGATGACTATTATCGATTGATCTTTACTACCCAAAGTTTGACAATAAGAATCACGCTGGTCAAGTTGAAATTTTGTTCAATAATTTCTAGAATTTCCAATAAGCAAAATTTACTTAACGTTTACTTTGCAACATTTTCAATTAAGCAATTAACGAAATAGCTCAAGGCGCAATAAAAACTTGCCTTCCATAGATCAGCAAAGATTATCGATTACATATATCTATATATATATATATAAATATTAGCATTAGCAATTATCATTTACATACACGTAGACAAAATATTTATGCATTTAACAATGTGCGTCTAATGAGCTATACAATTTGCCACTTGCATTCAAATTGAGTCATTAAAGAGCATTTAATAAGCTGAAAGTAGGGCTAAGGGGAAGGCAGGTAACCATCTCATTCACTCAATTGTATGACTGTACTTTTTTTTTTTTTTTATTTATTTATTATAATTATTTATTTGCTGCCAGCGCTTATTAAAAACTACTTAAAGCCATGCACCGAGAACGAACAATGACCAGACCATTAGACGCGCCCCCCCTGCCACCCCACGAGCTCTTCATAATTATTATAAGTTGCATTTTGCTTACGGCAAATGCCATTTTTATATGCAGGTCGCGCCATGTCATTTGTTTATGACACTCTTTAGCCGGGGCATAATCAAGGGGTTATAAATTTACTAGTATATAAGCTGATTATACGGGATGGAGTGGGAGTGGGAGGGGGGAGGGAAAGTAATTAATAGCAAAGTGCTTATGCAAAAAAGAAAAATGAATTCCCTAGTTTCTCTGATTTCAATTGAAATAAATTTCCATTAATATTTGTTAATTGTTTCTTAAGTGAAAGAGGCAAACACAAATTTCTAGAAAGAAAGCATCAAGAAATAGTAGCAACAATCGTCATATTTGTTAATTGAGATTTGACCTGATATGGCAAAATGAGCACAACTACAACTATAACAACTATAACAACAACAGCTGCAGCAAAAACAATGTTGGGCCAAATTGACGTCAACGAAAATTGTTCGTTAGAAAGAAATGCTGTGAAAGTATGTTAATTAACTGAAGGGGGGGGGGGGGGGGTAAGGCGTAGCAGGAGGATTGAGCAACACACTGTAGGAGTCAACTGTACTTATAAGCATGTTTGAAAAGTGTTGTAAAACAAAAGAGTTTAGTTGATAATGGATTTCGATTTGCGATTTTTGATTTATGATTGCCGATTTTACCTGCTGAATGCAGTGATTGCTGATTGCGATTGGCAAAATTGACAAACATGATTGCAGGAAAGAAATCGAACAAAAAGTATGATTGGTCCTACCTTTTTGCAAGCATTCACATGAAATTTTCTATTTATTATACGTAAATATTGAAGTTTATTTTTCTCAGGGTTTAGTCGACAGCGCTTCAGTCAGAAATTAGTCAGCTGTTGGCTCTCACTTACGCTCTCTGGGTACAATTGGAAATATGTTCATTTCGCTCTAACCAATGTGATTTCCGACTGGCACTATAAAGTATCTAAACAATGTATATAAGGGCAATATTACTTAAACCACTCAATATTTAGAGGCAGCGCAAATTTTATCTCTAATACACTTTCCTTACTTTGTCACATATTTCATCAATGTGAAACATAAATCTAGGGTGACCAGACTTAAGAAAAATTAATTAGAGGAAAGCTAACTTTGGCTCGACCGAACTTTATATACCCTTGCAGCTTGTATAATTTTTATAAATTAAGATTTCAAATGATTTTCGTCGAAAAATTCTTAGCTGAGTTATGCCCCAAACTCAGCAATAGATGGCGCCACTATTTTGAAAATTTGCGTACCAGTTTGTTATGTGGCAGCTATACGATGTATTCAACCAATTTTGACCAAACTCCCCAAAATTGTGTGGATACCAAAAATATTCGTAACTAGAAAGCCTAAAGACGCTACCATTGAAAAAAACATTTTTTTCGTACTAGAACTACTTTTTCGACCGATTGTTCCTATGGCAGCTATATGCTATAGTAGTCCGATTTGAATCAAACTTGGCAGAATTGTGTGGTAGCATATAATATTGATCAAAAACAAGTTTGGGAGCGATAGAATTGAACACAAAAAAGTTTTTCTTACTAAGACTTTGATTCAGACCTATCTTTTGTATGGCAGCTATACCATATAGTTGTCCGATTTTCATCAAAATTGTTGGAATTATGTGAAAGCATAGAAAACTTATAAATACGAGGTGTGGAAACGTTTGCATTTAGAACAAAAAAGTTTTTCTCACTGAAACTACTTTTTCGACCGATTGTTCCTATGGCAGCTATATGCTATAGTAATCCGATTTGGGTCAAACTTGGCTGAATTGTGTGGCAGCATATAATATTGATCAGTAAGAAGTTTGGGAGCAATAGCTTTGAAAACAAAAAAGTTTTTCATACAAAGACTTTGATTCAGACCTATCTTTTGTGTGGCAGCTATACTATATAGTTGTCCGATTTTCATCAAAATTGGTGGAATTATGTGAAAGCATAGAAAACTTATAAATACGAGGTGTGGAAACGTTTGCATTAAGACAAAAAAGTTTTTCTCACTAGAACTTCATATTCGACCGATTGTTCCTATGGCAGCTATATGCTATAGTAGTCCGATTTGGATCATACTTGACAAAATTGTGTGGTAGCATATAATATTGATCAAAAACAAGTTTGGAAGCGATAGAATTGAAAACCAAAAAGTTTTTCATACTAAGACTTTAATTCGGACCTATCTTTTGTATGGCAGCTATACTATATAGTTGTCCGATTTTCATCAAAATTGTTGGAATTATGTGAAAGCATAGAAAACTTAGAAATAAGAGGTGTGGAAACGTTTGCATTAAGAACAAAAAAGTTTTTCTTACTAAACCTACTTTTTCGACCATTTGTTCCTATGACAGCTATATGCTATAGTAATCCGATTTGAATTAAACTTGGCAGAATTGTGTGGTAGCATATTATATAATATTGATCAGTAACAAGTTTAAGAGCGATAGAATTGAAAATATAAAAGTTTTTCCTACTAAGACTTTGATTCAGACCTATCTTTTGTACGGCAGCTATACTATATAGTTGTCCGATTTTCATCAAACTTGGTGGAATTATGTAAAAGCATAGAAAACTTAGAAATACGAGGTTTGGGGACGTTTTCATTAAAAACAAAACAGTTTTTCTAAGTAAAACTAGATCGACCGATCGTTCCCTTAGCAGCTATATGCTATAGTCATCCGATCCCGCTGGTTCAGACAAATGTGCAGCGCATTTGAACCTTAAGACTTCGTAAAAAGTTTGTTTAAGATCGCTTTAAAACTGATGGAGGATAGATATAGAATATAGCATAGAAACAGACGGACGGACAGACGAACATGGCTCTATCAACTCAGCTAGTCATGGTGATCAAGAATATATATGCTCCATGTGGTCGCAGTTGAATCCTTCTATGCGTTACAAACATCTGGACAATTTGAATATACCCTCTGCTAGGGAATGAAGAGTCAATACTTCTCAGTACTCTCAATACTTCAATAAGAACTGCCATCCGTTTCCTTATCTGAAGAAATGAACAAATAAGATGGGCTGTGAATAGGGGCATAGCTGGCAAGACGGGCAAATAAAATTGCGTGTCGGAGTCGTAATTAGTTAATTTGTAATTTTATTAGATTTTCTTTTATAGACTTCCTTAACTCATACCAATTTTTGTAAAGTATATATATTTTTGTTGACAGCCTTTTTTTGTCGAATCTAAATAAATGAAATTTATAAGTCTAAGTGAAGAAACGACTATTTTGAAAACCATTTATATGGATGGGTTGAAAAAATCGAGAAAAATGCAGGACTAAATGGTTTGAGAAAAAGTCACAGACTTATAAAACTGCTCCCATATATACTTGTACCGAAAAAACAAGGTTCATATAGTTACGTTTAATGCCCTAGCATCACAATTGTTTTTGTAAAGCACCGAGATATAGCCTTTGCATACGAATACGATTACACACACACATCACCCATTAAAAAAGGAAATAATTTTCTTCCTACGAACTGGTGTTTGCACTGCCAGATAAAATTCCCAAAACTACGGCACGCTTAGCAAATGACTTCATCTTTGATTTGGTTCACCCTCTTTTCCATACTCAATCTTTCATCTTTCACTCGCCCTTCCTTTCCCCCAAAATGGTGTCAGGCGTCAGCAATGACGCAATATCAAACGAAAGAAAAGCAAGCAAGAGTCTGCGCTTTGGTCTTTAGCTCGCCAATTAATAAACAACAAAAGCCACAAGAGCACCACAATACATATTTATTAATAATAAGTAAAAATAATTTGCCCAATTAACGGCAAACGGCATTCCGTACGATCGGCCAAATCACAGAGAACAAATAACAAACAACTGGCTTGGCTTTTTGTTTTGAAATTGAAATACATTTTCAAGCTTGACAGATTTAATAGTTATTGTAAATAGAAAAACATGCATAAATGTTTAAAGAAGAGAAGGCCATGGGTAATTATGAGAAACTGAGACTCAAGTGGCTTGGCTTGCACTTTAGTCCACAGAAATCTCTACAACGAGATTTCAAGACATTTCCCTACGTACATAAATTAACACATTTAAATGACTTTCATTAAAAATTGATTAATATGGCCCTGATTGGTTGGTTGGTTGTGAGTGTGTGTGTGTGCCTTGCCTCAATTATTGTCACATAAATTGAACATTTACTGATTTTGATTTTGATTTTATTTTTTTTTTTTTCTTCTTCGTTATTATTTTTATTTTCTTTGTATTGATTTCCAATCAAAGAACTCTCTACGCTAGCCGCATAGAATGTCACTTCGGGAACAATATTTTTCAATGAGCCGTAATTTAGACTCATTTAAATATATTTATTTTTGTTGATTGGCTTTCGCATTATTATTATTATTGCTGTTGTTGGCGATGATTGCGATAACGAGTTCAATGCAAAGTTATTTAACCTTTTAATAAGCTACAAATGAGCGTTAGAGAGCGTAGGTACAGTTGCCGCACATTTGGCTTAGTGCCCCGAAGTTATGGCTCATGCATTTATGCATAAGCTAAGGCCGTTGTCACGCACCTAATGAGCCTGAGCCGAGCCTGAGCCGGAGTCAAACAAATTGGCGCATTTAATAATATTTCACTATGTGCAGTTTCAGTTGCTAATTTCTGGCACTTTCAAAAATTGCACGCATGCGCAGACGGTTCCCCCTGGGGGTGGGGTGGGGGCCAGAGTTGCCATATCGTGGCACTGGGCGTCGCTGGTTGCTGTTGTCGTGTTTGCAGTGTTGCCGTCGTCACCGTCGCGTAATTTACATTAATTGGCACACGGCGTCGTACATATAAATTTTTTGCGCTCTTAAACTTTAATTTCATGCGTGCCATTTGATTTTTGTTGTCGTCGTGGTCGTGGCTGCAGCGGCAAATTATAGGCAGGCTGCAGACTTTTAGTGCTTAGTGTGGTGTGTGTGTGTGTGTGTGTGCGAGTGTGTTGGGCGTAATAAGAGAATGGATCGTCAACTATATGCCTCGAAGGAATGGAGCGACTGAGTTTGGTGGGCAGCTAGTTATAGGTGTCTTAGATAATAGAAAGGTGCATACAATAATGGCCAGAGACACCTCCAGATTGCATGGCCAAATGGTTTCCTCAAATGTGTTGGAAAATTATAGAACATTTTAAAGCAACTCTGTTGAAAATGGGCTATAATTTGTCAAAATTTATATGAATTTTTTAAGTTTTAAGTTTATTTTTTATGTTTTCCAACAATAAAAGGATATGAAATTTAACTTAAGTATTTTTTGAAGCCACTTTGCTTTTTTGGGCCTTTTAAAACACTGTAAATAGATTAATTACTTAGAACATCACTCACATATAAAGGAAACTTTGTTAATCAACCTAATGCGTATATGACACTTGCCGATATGGGTTGCCGAAAGTATCGGGCAATAACTTTCGCAGTACGATTGATTAACTAATAGCCTTGAACGAAGCGTTTACCAGCACTCAATGGCCAATACAAAAACTGCTTTGCCGACACACTGCTTGCGGCTAATATCTGGGGCCAATAGCTCTTATACACCTCTTGCTTGCTTTGCTTACATTCTTTGATGTTTCTTTAACTCAACTTTTCTTTCACAATATTGGTCAGAGCGATTGGTTTTGGAGAATTGTGACGTTGTTCAACACTTTCATTAGTTCTAACCAGGGCTGCAAACCGTTTCGGAGTTAAAACGCTTCGGAATTTTTTGGGAAGTTCGAACCGAACCTGAACCGGAGTAGAACAGTTTGTCCTTCTGGAACCCGAACCTAGACCGGAGTAAAAACAAGTAAGAGTGTTGCAGTCTCTGCACCAAGTAATGTTGTTCCTATGGCTTCGATTGATACAAGGTTAAAACTTAAAAATTGTGGCTCTAACAGTTTTTCGCGGTTAAAAGGAGAAGGAAGAGGAATTTTCCAAATCTGAAACAAACTTGATCTGGGTACGGTATACACCTACATACCGTCTCTGAGATCGACGCGTGTCTGTTATGATCACCTTTTCCCATTTTTTTTGCTCAGCTTTCCGATGAGTCTGAACGGAAATTTGGCTTGTCTGAGACCTGACCCAGCGTAGAGACTTAGTCAAAATCGTTTACGAAAGCATTCCGACACCCTTTTATTTATGAAATTGATACCCATCGGAATCAATTTAGCTGATGTGAGTACTAAGTTTAATATTTAAATGTGGGCAAATCACAGCAGACAAGAACAGTATAACTCTGTTTAAACCAGAGGTGCCCAGAATGACAACAACAACCACAAGAAATCAGAAAAAGAAACCAGATTTTTCTGTGTGCGTGTATGTGTGTCGGTGTGAATAGTGAAAAGCGTTCGGCCACTGCGAACGAGGCGATCGAGGCCAATCGCTAACCTATGCTGACTAGGCATATGTAACATTTTTGTTGCGTTCGAGTGGGCCAGAGACATAGGACAGAGAGAAGAGAGACACTTATGAAGTTGTTGATGCAGGTCGGCTACGCATCAGAACCCAGCAAACATTTTTATAGAACGATAAGAAAATGCGATTCTTTCAGTAGGTATCGCTTAACATCTGGCGAATTCGCATAACAATCAGCTTCTCATGCTCCCTTCGGGAAGAAATGTGCCACCCTGTGACACTTGCTTGGAGTTAAGAAAGCGATTCTTCCTGGAGATAAGAAAGCAATTTTTCCTCGAGATAAAAAAGCGATTCTTCCTGGAGATAAGAAAGCGATTTTTCCTCGAGATAAGAAATCGTTTCTTCCTGAAGATATAAAGGAGTCTGTTATGTGGGAGGATATGATTTTGTATTTTTATTATTCCGAACAACAACAAATTAATCAAATCAAAATAATCAAATTTTTACTTACTCTACCGGGATTCGAACTCTGGGCCCTTGAACTGCAACACGTTTGGAACGACGCCTAAGACAGCTGCGAATCTACGCATCTAATGTGTTACATATATTGAATAAGATGTACTTGTATTGAAAACATACGACCAATTTTTGCTTGCTTGTAATATCGTTCAAGTACAAATTCCTTACTCAGCCCATCATAAATAGTGAAATTTGCGTACGAGAATCCCATTCATGTCTATCAAGGCGATTTTTTAGTAGATATGATCGTTTTCCAAATTTCGGGAGCGCGAGTTGGCATAGCATTTACCGACTAGATACATTTGGTCAGCCTGTTCGCATCATAACTATACGCTCTCTGGATACATTTGGGAACCTCAAGTCTCGTACTCGTCTCTGAGACCACTGTCGTTTATCCTGACTGACAGACAGACATACGGACTAGACAGTATACTGTTTGGCGAACTATAGCTATCTTTATTGGGCTACTGATCGTTTAGCACCACCATATATACTTGAGAGGTCAGCGCAATGATTGGTTCTCCCTAATACATACGTTCTCCATAGGCTCAATACGCTCTATGTACCTTCGACGTACAGAGTATAAGGACTATTTCTCTTGGAAGCTAACATTTGATTGCAGGAAAAGAAAGAGATGTCTTTGATAGAACGCATATGAATTTGTTGTTGCTTTACTTGGCCTGCTATACCTTTGCGTGAACAACAACGAATGCGTAACTTGCGGAATGGGCTTGGGCAATCCTGGTTTTAAGGTTTCTGCTGACGCAAAGTACCTAAGCTGTACGTGAGTACCTATGCTTTGACACCCTGCCACTATTTTTGTGTGTTTCCTCATTTGTCACTTGGTCCACTTCCCTTGAATTTGATTATAAACTTTCTTTGCTCATTCAAATCAATGCTTAACAATAACATTGAGTAATAGAAGTATGGGGGAGTCATTGGACAAGAAACAGCTGTTTTCTGGTCAACCCAACAAACCCGTTTCAGCAGACCACGATTAACTACATAAACGGCCAGTAGCCTTAATTGTTTCGCACTTAATCAAAATGAGCAGCGCCACAAACGTTGAACCGAACTGGGACAGAGTCATGTTTAACCCAAAGTTACACAAAAGCCAAAGCGGAGATACTCGTGCTGAGGGGTGTAGTTGTTGTTGTTGCTGTTGTTGTTAAAAGCAAAAAATTGAAAACTAAAGAGCAACTTGGGGCGCACGCCAGTCTCTCTAGTCTTGGTGAAAAGGGACACACAGAAGGGCAGGGACAGACTGACGACGACAACGACTACGACGACGTAGACGACGACATCAACACCCGGGCCATGTGAAAAGAAAAACGTTTTATGAGCTCTCATTCACAAAAAGGGTCTCGGGCATAGAAAACGGAAATTTGCTGAGGATGAAGACAGAAGCAACCTGTTGCCGGTTGCCTGTACAAATACAAAAATTTTTGCCAAAGTGTGATGTGATGGCATTTTTGTTTTGCCCAAAGATTTGACAAAGTAAAAATGCAAACACCATAGAAAAGGTAACGAGTAAATGCAGCACAAAATCCGTTTCCCCTGCCTCTGTCTAAGTCTGGGGTCTGGGTCTGGGTCTGGCCAAGTGTCTGTAATTTTTCTTTTAAGGTGGGTGTTTTTCCTTTTTCCTGGGTGTTTTGGGTGTGTGTGTGTGAGGGCGTTTTAAGTGCGCCTAATGGGGCACTTGAATACTGCTTTTTGGGGGCAAGTTGTTGACTTGAAGTTGGCAAAGAGTACAACTTAAGTCTGAAGGTCAAGAAAAACATAAGTTTGGACACATTTTTTAAGTTCATTTCAAGTACAACCTTTGTATTTGATTCAAATACAAAATACTTGATTGTTTTTCCAAGTGTGGCTGGTGTCTGATGTTTTGTTAACTGGCAATCCAAATGTTCAACTCTCTCAGCCTCTGAATGCTGAACGCCTGCTGCTTTAAGCCAACTAAAGGCGCCTTTGTGGCCGCCTGTTGCTTTGCCAGAGTTGGCCAAGTTATTGCCTTGGCCATGGCCAAGACATCGACAACTAAAACGGGCGTCGGTGGCGGCAGCTTCAACAACTTCATAAGTTGGCTTTGTTGTTGTTGTTTTTCTTTGCTTTTTGCGCGCATCTTTTCTTGTGCGGAGACGTGACGTCAGACAGCGTCTACTTTTTTGCTGTTTGCTGAGCAGCTGTTATTGAGTTTCACTTGCCGTTGTGTGTGTGTGCGCGCGCCATTCATGAGGCTCTTCCCCATTCATAAAATGCAAAAAAAATCAGGCGCCATTTTTAGCCTTTTGATTTATGGTTTGTTATGGCCGCCGTAGCGCGAATCTAAAGAGAAAAACTTATCTAAATGAGTCTAAACAGTTTATTACCGGCAATTACCAGCGCACACTGCGTATGGGTAATGTGGCCCAGCCCCCTCCTGTCCTGCAATTTAGCATAATTTCAAATACAACAACTGCCAGCAGAGTCTACAGGTAAACGTGTGGTATAATTAATAAACGGTAACAGAACAAACCCCACAATTGCAGGTAAAAAGCTTTGAGCCAATTTCTTGCATTGCCAAAGGAATGCCAAATGCTTTTTGTTTAGTGTTTTAGGCCTATTTTATGCCTTGTCTTGGCCTAAGCAATTTATGAGCCCAAAATGAGCGCACACACACACACACCGGGAGAGCGAGAGAGAGAGCGAGCGGAATGTTTTGCATTCGTGTGTGTGTGTGTGTGTGTGTTGGCCTAAACCATTTTGGTTCACAATTGGCAATCATTTCCGATAAATTTTCCAATGACTGACAAACAGACATTGAACTGGCATAGCAATATATCGTGCATAACGGCATAAAAGATAGCGTAGAATTTATGGTAACCATTTTTGTTTAACAAGAGCAAGAAAAGAAGTTGTTAGTTGGGTAGATAAAAGTGTTAAATAAAGAATGCATCCTAATGGAGACTAAACTGAACTTAATAATTACACATTGACACAGCTAAAAATGAAATTTCTTTCCCCAAATTTCAAGAGACAATATTTTTTGATAAAACTGCGACTTCCATAAAGAAATGATTGGGAATTGCAAATAAGTCCAAGTGTCCAATGAATATGATCAATACCAACTTCGGCTCGACCAAAATATACCCTTCCAGCTTATATAAATTAAGGTTTTTAATGATTTTCGTCGAACTTTCTTAGCTGAGCTATTTCCCAAACTCAGCAAAAGATGGCTCCACTACTTTGATCAATTTCTTGCCAGTTTTTTATATGGCAGCTATACGATATACTCATCAGATTTTGACCAAACTTCCCAAAATTGTGTGGAAACCGATAATATTCACAACTGGAAAGTATAAAGACGCTACCATTGAAAACAAAAAAGTTTTTCTCACTAAAACTACTTTTTCGACCGATCGTTACTATGGCAGCTATATGCTATATTCATCCGATTTGAATCAAACTTGGCAGAATTGTGTGGTAGCATATAATACCGATCAGTAACAAGATTGGAAGCAATAACTTTGAGAACAAAAAGTTTTCCCTACTAAGACTTTTTTCAGACCTGTCTTTTGTACGGCAGCTATACTATATAGTTGGCTGATATTCATAAAACGTCGTGGAATTGTGTAAAAGCATAAAAAACTTAAAAATACGAGGTTTTGGCACGTTTCCGTTGAAGACAAAAAAGTTTTTCTCACTAAAACTACTTTTTCGAACGATCGTTCCTATGGCAGCTATATGTTATAGTCATCCGATCCGGCCGGTTCAGACAAATGTGCAGCGTATTTGTACCAAAAGGCTTCGTGAAAAGTTTGGTTAAGATAGCTTTAACTCTAGAATGTTGCCAATTACTGAAGTGACAAAAGAGCTAAATCGACAGTTAAAAATGCTGAAAATTGACAAAGAATAATTTATTATAGTTAACCAATGTCAAATAATGAGCTAGAGTTCCAGCCTCCGGCATAACTGAATAGCTTACGCTTTTCGACCTTACCAAATAGTTAGCTCTGGTGGGGCAAACACATAGCTAAATTGGCATGTGTGTGCATATGACGGCCATAGTCATCACATCTCCATCGATATAGAATGAATAGGGAAATGGACACATATAAACCGAATATATACAGAAAAACAAATCCGAGATATCCGGGCTATAATCCATCCCAAACCATGTCAGAAGTCGGTCAAGCACGGATTTTCGCAAACCAAGTACGAGAAGGATTGGTTTGAGTAAGGAATTTTTAATCCCGGAATTCTTGTCTTAATCGCGACTTAAGCAGGGCAGAGCTTGACTGTAGCTTGCTATTGGAGCTCAATTTGATCCCTCAGTTGTATCCAATCAAGTAGGTTCGATATTTGTACTTGAGTTGATCTCGAAGTCGGCTTGGTGCAAGAATACCCGAGTTTTGTCCCGTCACGCACACCACACCCACAAAGATGTAAATATTTAGTTGTCGTTCATGGTACTACTTGCAGTGCACGACCGCGCAAGTTAATCATGAGAGCACAAATGTCTTGAGAATAATTGAGAGCTTAACTATTATTCCTTTGCGACTGTTCTTGTTTTCATTTATGTATTGAGCGGCACAATAGACAACAGTTACACAGAAAATTGAGATAATGAGAATTTCGATCCGTTTTTTATAAAAAAAATAATTTTGTAATTCTCTGTATTGACAGGAGCTATACTTAATTTACCTTTAGATACCAAAAGATCACTGATTACAAAATTATTCACTTGATACTTGTGAGAAACGGAGACTGTACCTATTATTATGATCAGGCGAAATGTGTGGTGGACTCGCAATTTATAGAAAAGCTTTGATATACGGGGCAGCCCCTCTTTCAACTCTTTGTCACAGTGTGGCCAGATATTGACAACAACAAAAAACCAACAATTAAAAAGTTGTCAACACTAAAAGTACGAAAAAACCATCAATAATTAAAAAATTTCTGTGTGTACCTATTAATATGATCAGGTGTGTATATGTATGGATAACTTCATTGCCAGGGCTAAAAAATGCTGTTCAAATATCTTTCAATTTAATCAAATTTGCTTGAAACATTTACAATTGAAATTATATGTACCATGGGTACTTTTTTGTAACCGACATGGACCTCTCAATCTGTCTGTAGGCCATGAGCAGTTCGTCTTACACTACACCTTGCTGCCGGGGTCGTCCCCAGATACCTGATCGTTTTTCAGTGTAATGCCCAGACTCCATCTCTTGCTGACTCAACTGCCAGAGAGTGTCTCCAGAATTGCCTTCCGATAAGTCAGTGCGCTTGTCAAATAGTTGACCTGGCTCCCCAAAAAGTTGTCGCTCCTGTCATTTACTGATTACCACTTCTCTATTGAGAAGCTCCTTACTGAAATGCAGCATTCTTATAGCATTTCATTTACAATTACTTGAATGGGGAAGGACTTGGGATGCCGTAAAGAATATCGATATATCGATAATGGTATGCCTGAAAGTGATTTAGATTAGAATGAAGTGGCGTAAGAGTAGCTCTAAATCAGTTGACGGAACGATCCTGTTTGTGCACTATTTGACTTTAGATTTCGTTAACAGCTGGCTGTGTGATCGAACAGCTGATTGGCAATTATAGGAAAAGTAAACTAAATCGCGAAAGCAACACATGCCGGAAGAATGTGTGAAAACTTGTTTTCTAAGCTTCATAAAAAAAATTTTGTTAGCAGAATATCTAGTTTTAGTATGTACGCTATTTCAAAAAGGTGAGTCCAATTAATTATGTAATTGTTAATGATGAATTAAACTTACTTAAGTAATTTGGCAGATCTTAAGAGGAAGAGGCTGCATAAAATTGGAGAAAAATTTGAAGCTCTAAAAACTTAATTACTTTCGACTCCGTTCATTTTAGGCAACTTCAATTCATTCGTATAGGGATTGTCTAATTCCTTTTACCCAAGAACACTCCTGGCCTTATAAACGGTAGCAGTTTTGTCAGAGTCAAATTTTAGTTGATGATCAAGAACTACTCGAAGATCATTAACTTCATTGGCGGTATCACTTAAGCGCTTATGAGTTTATCTCGCTATCTACTGTGCATACAATAGTGCTCCGCATCAGCGCAGTTGACACACCGACAGAATAAGCTCATCGCTACCCTGCTTCGCCAACAATGCCGCCGAGTAAAATGAACTTCGTGTCAGTGGCAACACTCACAGGCGCAATGTCAAAATGTGGTTGGTTTTTTTCTCCCGGTCCCAGCTCTAGATCCACCTTTCGACCGCAAGTCGAACAAATGCCGAACTCTCAGAAATCTACGGAAAATGGGCTTTGGCACACAAACATGTACCTGATTACGCATCTTTGTGTTTCTTTATTAGTTGATTTTAGTCTCTGAGACCTTAGACGGACTTATAAACATAAAATTCAAAGCTAAACTTAAACTTTTGTATGGATAAGATCCTTCAGATCGTCTTTTGATTTTTTTGGACTTTTATCAGATTCTTATGAATTTTGCCTTAAGGTTTTTGGAAAAATTGTTTCAATGTACCATAAAAATGCCTCAAGATAATTCATTTTTAATTTCAACTTTTGTGTTTTTAATGTTTTTCGTTTTAATTTTTTGTTAATTAAACGCAATTAAAACTGTCGCCGTTCATCCGCATCATAGAGAGAACGAGAGGGAGTGTATCAACGTATCAGTTAATGAGACACACAGTTGGCCAGATGTTTGCCCCAGCTAATTGCACAATTAACTAAAAAAGACACTGAAACACTCTGAGGGATTGTGTGGGAGGGGGGGCCACATGCCACATGTTGCATGCCGGCAAAAAATTTGTTGTATTAAGTGTAGAAAATCTCGAGCACTTAATTCACGCTTTGTTAAAGGTGTTGAAAGGCGAAGGACAGGACCCCAAAGGCATTACCAGCCAAACCGGAGTTAAACCAAATGCAAAAACCGCAAAAAACGAACCCGGAGAAACCCACGTAATGTGTGGCCTTTTTTTTGCCTTTGCCTTTGCTGCTAAACAAGCTGCTTATCCTGGCCAAAAGAAAAATGTTAATTACCCTTTGTGTTTAAATAGACCCACATGCAGTAGTCCGGGGCATCCTTTTCCACACACACACACACACATACACATGCAGAGTCAAGGGTCAAAATCGTTGTGTTATTTGAAGCAATTAAAATTATTATTTTAATGTCAACACTTTTTTTTCTAGCCACACCAAACCAGAAAAAAAAGTGAAAAATCCGTTAAATGTTTTCAAAGATTTCCCTTTGGCCGTCGGCAAAACTCCGTATTCCTTTTTATTTTGGGGTTGATTTTACGCCCCGGCCCCGGTTCACCAGGCGCTGAGAAATTCCGTAAAGTGTTTTTACGGTATTTTTGCTCAAGTTTCTGTGCGAGGGGTTAGGTCAGTTACCATTTTTTTTTTCTTCTTGTTTGTTGGAGAAATGTTTTCGGTTGCTTTGGGCTTGCGGTTTAGTTGGGTTTTGAGGATGAAGGGACAGGGTTTGAGGGTAGCTCTCTCTTTTTTTTTTTTTTTTTTTGGAGTGTCGGGTGGCATTTGAGATAAGCAGGTGTTACATTTTTATGGCTAAAGTGGCTAAGCAGCTTGAGGGTGGGAATGGTTAGATACTGTGGATAGTGTGGGAAGAGTGCGAAGTTGACTGTAAGGCGGCGTGAGGTACTAAGTAAGAGTAGGGGAATTTGAGCCGTGTTAATGAAGTGAGAAGAAGTTTAGTTAGGAATACTGGGGCAGAAGAAAATGGCAAAGCATCGGAGAACTTAATAAATACATAAGGTACTTCCGTTTTCAATCAAGTTAATTCACTAAGAGGTGTTTGATATTATGTTTATTAAACAAAGGTTAGACCTTAAGACGTCGGGTACACCAGGGTCATTTTTTGATAATGTTTACTACACTTTTGTTACCATTGCTTGAAGTACTTTTCTTACTCCTAATGAGGTAGCTTCTGCACGCTTTCTTTAGGCAGCAAAACAGGCTACTTTAAGCTTTGAAGTAGCTATGGATAGCTTACTCATATTTCGTATTCGATTATTAAACCATTAAACTACAACATTATATTCCTGATTTTAAGTCGATTAATAGCTAAAAACTAAAACCTATTATAAATCATTCCGAGGGTTCGCCTGCTGGACTGCATATTTAGGGAAGCCCTTCAATTTTACACTCAAATTATACATAATAAGTCTGACCACATCTTTTTGTAACAAGCGCCTTACAGTGTAATCGTGTAAGGACGTGCATGTTCGTGTCTACAATAAATTACGACACACTCTTAACTCTAATTTGCAATATGAGAACCACTTTTATTACAACTGACTCATTTCAACGCTTACCTTCAAAAACTTTTACTTTTTCAATACTGAAATCAGATTTTAAATTTATGTTAGATCGTTGTCATTTTTCTACAAATCTAGAGAGTGTTAAAGTGATATTTTGGGTATTATTTTGATACTTAGAATATAATTTTGATACGCAGAAGTATTAATTTTCATTTAAACGAATGTTAGTTCGAAAATTCGTAGATTGCATGAATTGTAAAAAGAAGCATGTCGCAGCTGGCAATGCAACGTGTCACATTGTGTTATGTTTGTATGAAGGTAGTGCAAACACTTGCTCCAATTCGCATGCGCATTACTTTGTGAGTCTGTGACGTCATTTGATAGATAAGTCTAAGGTTGGGAATTTGAATTCTTCAGTTTTTAATTTGATTTAATTTATTCAATTTTGTTGCTATAATTTAAATTCATTTTCATTTTGACGACATATACAAAATTGTGAGTCTGTGAAGTCACAATCAAATTTTTATTGCACTACCTTTTGGTTTTTGTATCATGGATTTGATTTGTACAAACATATCAGTACTTAGTGAAAAGTAAATGCTATGGAAGACACTATCATAGAAGACGTGTTGAAGATAAATTAATGGATTTTAATATGGAGCAAGATCTTCTATAGTTTCAAGGTAACATTAAGCAGCTAAACATACATAAACAAACATTTTTTGAAAACATGTGTAAATAACAAATGTATCTCGCTAGACCACGCCACACTGCTGCCGTGGCCGTTTCAGCGCTTTGCATGATGACGCACAATACGAGAGGTTCGAATCGAAGACAGCTGCAGAAGAGGCGTTTTTCGCGTTACTCACTCGGACCTCGGACACCCATACGGATTTAACATAAAACACGCCACTAAAGCACACAAAATCCGCGTGGACCCTGAGCATGCAGAGTACATTGTTTCGCCATAAAGAGATATCCATACCTCACAATTTCATTTCATTAGAGTAAGCAAGAATAGAGTTTGAAAGAATATTTCTTGGAAGAATGTTGGCAGCTAGCGCGGTCGAAGACGCTATACCTGACCATCAGTTTGGTTTTCGAAGAGGACACTGTGCGCCGCAACAGGTCCACAGACTCTCAAACCACATTTTGAAGGCATTCGAGAACCTGCAATATTGCTCAGCCGTCTTTCTGGATATAAGACAGGCGTTCGATCGCGTTTGGCACGAGGGCCTGCTATTCAAGCTTAAGTCCCTCCTCCCTCCAGAACAATATCTGCTGATTCGCTCCTTTCTCCTGGGGCGCCGTTTCGCGGTTGAGCTGAGAGGCGAGCGATCAAGCATCCGTCCCATTCTTGCAGGGGTACCTCAGGGTAGTGTTCTCGGACCGGTGATATACTCTCTGTTCACCTCGGATCTGCCGTATCCAGTTGCACATCGCACCTTTATCGCCACGTATGCTGACGATACCGCTTTTCTTGCATCCAGCACAAGCCGCAAAAGAGCATCTGCTAAGGTCCAGCAGTTCCTGAACATAGCTATTAACCCTTCAAAAAGCCAACACTGCACCTTCGCTATGAGACGCGGGAAAGTTGCTCGAGTGCGACTTCTTGGGTCAAGAGTCCCATATTTGAAATCTGCTGTTAAATATCTTGGTGTGACATTGGACCGCCGCCTGACCTGGAAAGCCCATGTGGTACGAGCAGCAGCTACTGTAGCAGCTAAGGCGAAGGAGCTTGATTGGCTTCTCAAGCCTCGTAGCGGACTTTCGTTGCGATCCCAAATCCTTGTTTACAAGGCTGTTATCATGCCTTCATGGACCTGGAGGATCCCGCTATGGGGTACGGCATGCTCCACTACACTCAAGAAACTTGAATCTTCTATAAGCCGAGTACTACAGCGCATTGCTGATGCTCCCTGGTATGTGAGGCATACAACTTTATATCGCGATTTGGATGTTTTGCCATTATGCGCCCAAATCAATATGCATACTAGTAGGTATCATGACCGACTGGTGGCCCACTCCAATAGACTTGCATCTGAATTGGCTACAAACAGGCTCAGAAGACGCCTTAACCGACGACATCCCTCAGACCTCTGGGTCCATGGAAGGCGTCCCTCGGGCCGCCTCATCAACTTGGCATGAGTGTCCCCTTGGGACTATCCCCTACCAATATTTGCACGCTACTGGTTTCCCCAGCAAGATGACAGATCACTCCCAGGACCTGTGCTGCGTGTTAAGTTGTTATCCCAGGCGTTTGCCGAGCTGTCTGAGCCCCGTATAGTATTATTAATTCTTGTTAACTATTTGTAAATAGATTAAGTTCTATGTATCAAGTATTCTCCTAGCTGTCATTAAACAAAAAAAAAAAAAAAAAAAGAGTAAGTATAGAATACATTTGGTAAGAGTTCAAAATAAAGTAAAAGGATTTAAAATGTTGGCAATTTGTAAAGAACTGAATTTATACTACAAGCTTGATAAAAGAAAAAATATCAAATTGATAAAAGCCAGTATCAAAATGATACTTAAAGATAGAAATAGATAAGACCTAGTATCAAATTGAAACTAAACGAGAGCGTAAGTTAAAGTCGGTCCTGCCCGACTTTGATATACCCGTTACTCAGGGGAAGAAATATTTTATAGCCTTCCCGTGTTCCTGAATATGCATCATTCTTTAACTCGGCTATTTGTTATACGATCTTTATAACATTTTGAATGATTATAGAAATGTGAAAGTTACTCAACATGTTGTATTTGGTGGGCGGTAGTGGGCGTGGCTTTAGTTCTCTAGTCTCTGAGATCTAGGTGTTTATACAGACAGATGGACAGATGAACGGACGGACAGGGCTATACCGATTCGGCTGTGGATGCTGATCAAGAATTTATTTACTTTATAAGGTCGGAAATGTTTCCTTCTGTCTGTTAAATCTTTTTACTCTACGAGTAACGGGTAATTAAGAAAATTTAGTCAAGAAATGAAATCGCCCTAAAATTACAAAATAATTTCTATATTTAAGACATTTTTAGAAAAATTCAGAAAAAATTTCTGAAAAATATAAATTATTTCTGAATTTTAGGGCTATTTCAATTCATGATTGATTTTCTAAAATATAGAAAAATAGTTTTTTGAGTGTACAAAAAAGTGTATCCATTTGATATCCTCGAAGAATATCACTCCAGCGTTTGCGCCCGCGAAACTTTTATGAACCCTAAATGTAAATTAATCTGCTTTTCTCAGAAAATAATGGTCATCATGCACATGCAGTAATATTTCATTTGTAAAGCTCAACTAGAACAGAGATCAGCATTTAAGATCCCAAAACACGTGTCGAGGTACATTTACATTGAAGCTGTGAAGTAACTAGCCATGAAAAAGCAAAAATTCTCTAACTATTGCCGTTGGGATTCGGCGTTAAACTGTAGGTCTCTTTCTCTTGTGCGAAAAATTATAAGCACACACGCCAAGAGATTGAGAGAAGCTTGGCCCTGGCCCTCTTGGAGGTGCTGTTTGAGCCAATTTTACTTACTTATATTGAAAATTTGCATAAATCAGACTAAGGTTCGGGCAGTTAAAACCAACTTCCTAAGGTTCAAGTTCAGTTGGGACTTCACAAAAATCCCGGAGTCTCTGACTACGCAGCGGTTCGACTTCGAACTGGCTAGCAGGTATGTCAAAATTTCTTAAGATGCCATCAAGCTGTTTCCTTACAAAACCTAAAATTGTTAAAATTGCAGACAGGCACAAATGCTCGTTTCTATGGCAGCTTCAAGATTTGGCTGTCAATAAGTATTTACTTTAACAGTCAGTGACTAGATTTTAGTTAAGCAAAAACTCTTTCAGCTGCTTATTAAGGATTGCTCATATTGCTATGATTCGCTTTAAGGGTAAGTCCACTTTGTCGGCGGCTTGCCTCTTAAGCTCTTCTTGTCATAGATTACCATCGCTTTGCTGTATACGAATAACGAGCCCCCCCTCTTTTCTGCTTTCTAAAGAATTTCTTTTTCAAATTTCAATGATTCTTTCATCTTTACATAATTACCTAAACACGACACTCGAACATTATTGTCGTTATCTTTAACATTCATCCATCAAAATATGAATTACTTCACCATTTGTACACAAACAAAAAAAAACTATATATCAACCCTAAAAGGCCACACGCAATGGTTCTAGTGCAATGAGAAACTTTAATTGCTAAAATTTCGAAAATAATTATAAGTACTCGTAGTTTTTGTGGCCGAAAAGAAAAAAAAACGCAAAGCACAAATTGTTTAATTGCTAATTAAGAATAATAACAATAACGGCAAACGTAATGAATTAGATGAAGGCGAATCGAAGGCAAGTACAATATTGTTTGTTTTGTTGTTGTTGTTGTTGTTGTAGCGTGTGACAATTCGCATTAATTACAAGAAATGCTCCAAAAAATAAGCCATTAAAACTGTGTGGCGCTGCTCGCTCCCCCTGCCTAAAGTATGCGCTTCCCCCTCGACCCCCACAACTTTGCGTGTTCTGCCCATTTCAGTTGGACACTTGTGACATTTTCTTTAATTGAAATGATGCGCGTTCGTTGATAAAAATTCGTTTGCCTCCTATACACATACTTACTGACTGACTGAATTTTATATATATACAAACGTATATCTCTGTACTGGACACTTGATGTTGCACGTAGCTGCTGCTGCTGTTGACGATGATGATGATGATCATGATTATTCTTATTATTATTCTTCATTATTGTTCATTATTAAATGAGCGTGTGTCTGTGTGCGTGCAAAATGTTTTTGGTATTTTTCTGTGTGGGTTGACTTAGGCAGAGATCATCAGGCGAGTAAATAATATTAAAATATTTTACAAAAATAATTTGATGAAATTATGTTGAAAGCCTAGCACTGAGGGCGTTCGAATTATCCTTTCGTCACAGTATTTCATATAATTAGAAACACCTTGGCTTTGCTTTGATGCTCATGTGCTTTTAGAAAGTGTTTCTATTCATGTGAAATACTGTGACGAAAGGAAAATTCGAACGCTCTTAGTACTAGGCTTTAGGGTAAATTTTTAGGAAAACAATGTGACCTTTGGATTTTCAATCATAGAACTTTTTAGCAGGCTCTAGGTCAATAAGTAATGATTTATGTTCATAACTTTTCCAAAACAAGATACTCACAACACCACAAAGGAGGCTGGTTGATCGTATAGCTATTTCATAAACTTCCACAGTTCAATCATCAGCGATCTATTGCCCAACTTTAATGAGTTGCATGGCAGAACTGCTAAGACCGCTTGAGAATCCCAAGTCAGACTTGTAGCAAAAACATTAACAGTAGCAAACGCCAAGTCCGTATCGGCCCTTCTGTCGTTTAGGAAAACTATTTGAAAGCAAAAACTTCATTAGAGAACGGAGCTTATTTAAAAATTTTCCAAATTCTCTCGTTTTTTATGGTAGATGACGACTTTCCAAGCTTTCTGTTCATTTTGCTGTGTTTTTTTGTGCTAGGGAGCTAGAAGAGCGAAGCTAGAAGCTGATACAACCATTTAGATTAAAGGTGCACAGAGCCAGCTTACGGCGGCGTAGATACCAATACATATAAGGCAACAATTTTTGACACAACAAAGAAATAGAAAGAGAACCCCGTTTATGATGTGTGCTCTGGGCTGCAAAGCCGTCTAATTTAGGTCAGAAGTGCCCAGAGCCAGCTTACGGCGTCATAGACACCAATACAAATGAAGAAAATATTTGTGACACAACAACAACCACAAAAAATAGAAAGAGAACAGCCGTCTAATGCCATGAAATCCTTCGTAGCCAGCAACAAAATCTACGCTAAAGAGCACGCATACATATTTGTTGTTGCCTTCGAATTTGCAAGAGGTATGTTAAAGAAAAAGAAGACAGAAGTTGCAATATACTTTGGTTTGTGCTATGAGTAAGTGCCTATACGCGCGGCTATTGCTATGCACAAAACAACAAGGAATGCGCGACGTGCGCATAGGCTGTGGACACCCCCGATTCCCCAAATAAAATGATACCAAAATGTATGCTTTTTCCACCGTATGTTGTGTGGTTATGTTGGAGTCTGTGATCCTAAGTCGGTAGGGCGGCAGATGGGCTGTTATTTTGTCTAGAATTCGAGAGCAACAGGCTGTGATTAAATTTGAATTTTGCTCACTGCTTGAAATTATCGATATTCCATAATTTCACCTTAGGCGATATCCTACATTAGGTGCCATTTCTCGTTAGGGCACTATCATATGCCATCATTCGTATGCAAATAAGTTGGCAGCCCTTTTCGTGCCGTCATGCTAGTTAAGCAGGCGTCTCTGGCTTCCGTTTTCACTTTGCTGTATCTTAAGCATTTGAGCAAGTCTTGTCTTGTCAAATATCTAAGTTCATTCAGGAAATCTCTCTGCTGAATGACAGACAATTAGGATCCAGAAAACGTCGAAGTTGCACTACTGCCGTAACTAAAATCAGCGAAGATATACGACGAAATATGTACAAGAGCAACGTAACATTTTTGACTTTGCTAGAAAAATAGAATGTGAACAGCCATCTAATGCCATGAAATCCTTCGTCGCCAACTACAAAATCTACGCTAAAGACAACGCATACATATTTTTTGTTGCCTTCGAATTTGCAAGAGGTATGTGAGAGAAAAAGAAGAGAAAAAGAAAGCGTTCGATTTAGTCAATCACGAGATTCTCTGCACAAAGCTTAGTAGATTATATAATTTCTCCAGTACACCATTAAAATTGTAGAGCTCGTACCGACCGACTGCAAGCAGTAGCTACTGTAAATAGAAGATCATCCTTTCTGTCACTAAGTCGTGACATCCCACAAGGATCAGTTCTTGGACCATTACTTTTTTCGATATATGTTAACGACCTCCTAAATGATCTGTCTAAATGTGATGTTCAAATGTATGCAGATGATGTCCAGATGTATGTCAGTCGTCCGTTAAACAAAATTTCTGAATGTGTTGATGTTTGTAATAGTAAACTTGAGCTGGGCAAAGAAAAATGGTCTAAAAATTAACCCAACAAAAGTCCAAGTGCATTGTTATATACAACGAGAAGGCCAAGCTAACTTCGTCTGTGCCGAAGTTTTTATACCCTTGCAAATGCTGTTTTTGAAATGTCAGAGTCTTTAACTGAAACCCATTTTCCGACAGATAATCATCTGATTTCGACCAAATTTCGTGAATCTTTTTGAAAACATATCAAATTAACAATCGCGGGGATAAAGAAAGATAAAATTTAAAACAGAAAAGTTTTTCTCACTAAGACTCATTTTCCGACCAATCGGTCCTATGGCAACCATAAGATATAGTCACCCGATGTCGATCAACTTTTTCAAATTAGTTTGAAAGCGTTTAATATTAAAAATCATCGACTTTAAGAACGATTTACTTGAAAACAAAAAAGTTTTTTCACTAAGACCCATTTTCCGACCGATCGGCCCAATGGCAGCTATAAGATATAGTCATCCGATTTTGACCAAAATTTGCAAATATGTTTGAAAACATATAATATTAATTATGGCCAAGTTTTATGACGCTAGCATTGAAAACAAACAAGTTTTTCTTACTAAGACCCATTTTCCGACCGATGGTTCCTATGACAGCTATAAGATATGGTCATCCGATTTTGACCAAAATTCTGCAAATCTGTTTGATAGTATATAATATCTATAACAGCCGAGTTTAAGGCCGCTAACATTGAAAACAAAAAAGTTTTTCTCACTAAGACCTATTTTTTGACCGATGGTTTCTATGGCAGCTATAAGATATAGTTATCCGATCCGGTCGGTTCCGACATATTAGCAGCGTGCAGTCAAGAGAGACTAGTTTGCGTAGAAACAGACGGACAGACAGACGGACAGACAGACAGACAGACGGACGGACAAAGCTTAATCGACTCAGTTCGTCGCCCTGATCAAGAATATATATTGTTTATGGTGTCGGAAATGAATATTTCTATGCGTTGCAAACTTCTGGGCAAAATTATAATACCCTTTGCAAGGGTATAAAAAGAGATTTGATACAGGTTGCTTACCAAATCTAAAGATTGATGGTATCAGTATAGACTACGTTGAGCGAGCAGTAAATTTAGGTTATACATTTAACAATATTTTATCAAGGGATGATCACTTAAACAAAGCAATTGGCAAAACATACTCCTTAATCCGGCAGTTAAATATAACGAAAAGTTTCATACCAACACATATTAAACATCTGGTTGCAAAAATATACATAGTAGCTTCGCTTTTATACGGTGTGGAAGTGTTCGGTAGTTGTTGTGCAAAGTCTAAATCTAAACTTAATGTTGCTTTCAACAACATAGCTAGGTATGTCCACAACAAAAAACGATCGGATCACATATCCGAATTTGCAGAGAAAATTTTTGACATTCCGTTAAACTCGTGGATTTGCTTGAGAGCTCTCATTTTCCTGCACAAAATAATTAACACTTTAGAGCTTTCATATCTTTATGAGATACTACATTTTGCTGCGTCTCAACGAACTAAATGAACTCGCTACCTCAGACTTCCCATTTCCCATTTGCTATTCGCCTTTGGAATCATTTACCAAACAATATTAAATCGATCAAAAACGCACCACTATTTAAAAAAAGTTTAGAACACCATCTTAAACAATAGCACAAATATAACCATTCCTCTTTTTAATCTTCTAATTTAATTATTGATTGTTTATATAATTAATCCTTAGTTTAAGTTAGTGTATTTTTGTATTGTTTTCAAATCGATGTCAACCTGTGATTAGTGCCATAAACATGTTTCCATGTACTTGTAGCAATAAGATAATAATAATAATAAACAAACAAAATACCCGAACTAACGCATAAAATTTGACTGATCAGAAATATCACCCTAGTCAATGTCTAAGACCATATATAGTGGCCGGAATCTGGTCAAGATTATCTATTGCTAACGAATATATGATTGGCCAAACATTTCCTGGCCAGCAACCAATTATTGCTTTTGTCGCCCGACTTAACCTCAATTTTGGGCATGGAAAAGTGGACAAATAGTTTTCATGTATTCTCGAGGTTATAACTCCGTGTTTTATACAGTATCTAGCTGTGCATTGTATATTTAGTGCAATTAGCACACGCACATCTTGTTCCGGTATTACCACTCGGTAGTACCTTCTCCATTGGATTTTCGCAGTTTGGACTTGGCCCCAGCTGAATAGTTGGATAGTCAAACGTGGCCTACCTACCCACCTAGCATTTGGAAGATCATTAGGTGATTCCTCACCTTGGTGAGTCTTTTTGCGAACCCATTTGATGGTTACAAAGAGATTAGTTTTATGTGCGATTTGAGGAAGATTCGAAAATTACTGAAGCATTTGCTCAAAATGTGATTCACTAAAAAACGACTCGCAAATGACTCGAAAATGAGTCGAAACTGATCAGAAAAACGGGTTAAAAACGAATCTTCATGAAGAGTCGCGGCTTGAAGGGTACTCATTAATTCTCGAACAAAACGGCGCACATTTGACTTAAATCGCATTATTATAACCAATTTTATGAACAATTGAAAATTCAATAAAAATACCGCAAGACTTCTTTGACAACCTTATATATTTAGTGCAATTAGCACACGCACCGTACATAACTTATCGACGAGCAAGTGTCGCCTGAGCAACCAGAGAATGCCTTAATCGAGGTCTTGTGCCGGTATTACCACTCGGTAGTACCTTCTCCATTGAATTTTGACAGTTTGGCACCAGTGTGTATCTGTGATCCCTGCTACTTTCGCGTCTGCTTCTGTATTCTGCCCAAAGAGTGCTCATCATCAAAGGAAAGCCGCCGCCGTGTATACGAGACACTTTGGGTCAGGGCTGACTACATGTTTAGGTTGTAGATCACCATCGCCATATCGAGAAACCATTGTTGAATTTTGTGCATTTTGATATCTCTGCTAAAAGAGTTGTTGCGTTTTGAATACTTGTACTTCTTCAGCTTGTATAATCATCTGCGGATTTGGTGATGTCAGAATGCACCCATTTAGGTTCACAAAAAGTCTTCTGCTTATAATGTTTTGATGTTTGAGGGGCATTCATAGCAAGTATACTCGCGTCTTGATTGGGCAGAGGCCATATAATCTCATAAGGCTCGGCAAGGTAGGGCGGGTATAGAGTAGGACAAAACCATCATAGTTCTCCACTTAATTGTAACATTTCCAGCATAGATTCCGTATTCTAAGGTTAAGCCATTCCATTAGACTCTGTCTCCGTTTATTCACAGCACACAGAACCTGAGCCAAGCCGGCCAAAGATTTAGACAGAGTGTATGCTCTCGACATTCCGCGTGTCCCTTAAAAGGCTTTGAGACATATATGGTAAATATGAGAAAAATCTGCCATTCTAACGTTTAATTGCATCTGCCATCTCACCTATAATTAATAAGCTGTGCTTAAATTTACAAAAAAAAAAAAAAAAAAGATCAACTTGGTTAATTACCACTTAAACCTCGTCAGCTTGCAGTTTCATGAATGTTCATTAGCTTAAACTTCCATAATTCGCATGTTAAATTTGATCATTAGTCCCCTCTCCAAAGCTCTCCACTTCTCACGCACTTCAAAACTAAAAAAAAAAAAATTAAACAACAAAATCTAAAATGCAATTTTTATGCTAAACTCAACCTTGACACGGTAAATGCAACCTAATAAATTGATGTGATTTTAATGCAGAAACAGAAAAAGCTGCCAGCAGGCGTTAATAACTTCAATTACGCTTAATTTTCATGCCTTATGCGATGCGATGAGGCCCATTTCCATTTTGTTTTGAGCACAGAAATAGATGCGGCCATCTAATAATAAAAGTACGAGTAAATATGTATAATAAATAATAATCAACCGGCTCTAATCATATGTTCAGCGGCGGCCGGCGGTTCAGCGGTGCGCACAATTTGCAACAATGGGAAACGAAACCAAATAAAACTCTACACATAAATAGTTTAATGTGCTAAGCCTTGCAAATGATGCCACCCCACGAAAAAATTACAATTGGCTTTTTTTTTTTTATTTTTGCAAAATGTATCTATGAGATACAATAAGCACAATTCACACTGACAACAGCCGCCGCGCGCCACAGCAACAACAATAGTAATAATCAGTTTCATTTCAAAGCCGGGACAACCTGCGCGTTACATTTTTCCCATTCTCATTCTGTATCCCCCTTCCTTTACCCGCCTCAGAAAGTATCTAGTACCAGTATATTGGATTTATAAGCAAGCTGCATTGTTTGACTTGGCTTCGACGCTCATTTAATTAAATATAATTAGCCACATTAATTGCAAATTAATACAGAGTTTAGCTATGGATTTTGTATTTGGTATATGTGTTGCTAGGCCCGAGTACGCGATTAGCAAATACCAAACAGACAGCCCGCCACAAACATTCAACTCTAGATGTGGTAGTGAAATGACAGTCACAGGGCTGCAGTTGGGAGTTTTTGTGGGCAATTTGCATTTAATGAGTTCGGTTTTCATAGTTTGTTTCGACAGCTGATTAAGTGATCAAAATGATTTATTTATTGTGTGTTGTGAATAAACCAAAACGTATTTTAAATTATACAATCAACAAGTAAATGCCAAAAGCCGTCGGAAAGTGGAGAGCACTTAATTTGAAAATTAAAAAGATAGATTTAAAAGATACTTTTCCAGTTTGATAGATTATTGCAAAAAAATTTGTTAAAAATCAATTTTTCGTATTCCATTTCGAAAAAAGTTCCTACTTTTGATGCGATACACGAATCAATCCTCATTCCCTTGAGGCCATGGAAAAAAACAAATGGAAGTCGGAAGTGGCAACGTCTTGGCTGTACGGCGGGTGCCATTTCAGCATCAGTCCGAGCAATTCTGCCCGTTTTTGCTTCAATGATAGGCTCAAGCGCATCAATTTGAGTTCGGTAGAGTTGCCCTGTGATGGTTTCACCCAGTTGTAGCTGATCATGGTACACCACGCCCCATTGGTCCCTTTTCTGTCCGTCCTTCGCACTCTTTGTCATCGGCATTAAAATCACCCACTTCTAAAACGTCTATACCGAAATTCACAAGCTTATTGTAGCATTCTAAGGCCTTCAGCTGCATTTATCTTTAAATGAAAGCAGTAAAAAGTAAACTTTCCCGCAAATTGTGTTTTGTTGGCCTAAAAGTTGACATATTCGGAGCATACAAAAACTATGTTGTTTACACTTCTGCGAAACGACACATACATGAAAAAGAAAGCCTAGTGATGAGGCTACAAAATGAAGTTGGTTGTAAAAAATTTTGCACATATAATACTTTATTCCATTTTTTTCCTATACCTCAAAGATTAAGCTCTAATTATAGTTTAATTTGCTCTATTCTTGTCGTCTGCAAGCCACTGATATTCTGGAGAAGGTTTGGTCCGTTGTTTCAAGCTCGTTGAAAAGTCTTAGGTTTAGTTCTTCCCAGCAAGCATTTTTTGAAATTTTTGATCACACTCGAGACCTCTTCGAGTCCTCAGTCTGATTAAAATCGTCATAAATCCGTTCATTTTCTGATCATACATGAAACTTTTGTCGGGAGAAAATGGTACCCAAGCCACGGCTCTTTATGAAGAGTTGTTTTTAACACGTTTTTCATATCAATTTCGACTCATTTTTGAGTAATTTTCGAGTCTTTTTCGAGTCGTTTTTTAATAAATCACATTTTGAGCAAATGCATGAGTCATTGCCGAGTCTGCCTCAAATCGCACATGAAACTAATCGCTTTTTAATCATCAAATGGGCTCGAAAAAGACTCAGCAAGCTGAGGATCACCTAATGATCTTCCAAACGCTAAGTGGGTTGAACCGGTTTCTCTACTTAACTAACATAAGGTTTTGGTTCAAAGCTTGGTTCATGGATTCTTAGATCGTTAAGACATTTTGTGGTACAAAATAAGATATTTTTTTGTTTGAGAAGGAAATGTCCAGCTTACAAAGCAATTAAAAACGTTAATCAGTAACCGAATGGAACTCATTCGTTATAGTTATCATTCTCACGTTCTCTTAAAACTTAAAAGTTTCGGCTCTGGATCCGGTTCGATGGACCTAACAAGCAGAACCTTACCGGTTCTCCGAGTTTCGGTTCAGGAACAGTTTGCAGCCTTGATCTAAACTTATTTGCCAAAAATAATATATATTTAAAGCTGATTTCGTTGTTTTTTAAATTTTGGTGACCCCGACGAAAAATATTCAGTTTTATACTCTGTACCAAAGGTACACAGAGTATATTAAGTTTGTGCAAAAGTATGTAACAGCCAGAAGCAATCATCTCCGACCCTATAAAGTATATATATTCTTGATCAGCATCAACAGCCGAGTTCGTCTGTCCGGATGTCCGTCTTTCGGTCCGTATGAACGAAGAGATTTCAAAGATGGTAAGAGATAGAGGTTTGACATGTTTGGGACAAAAACTCATTATACTTGCAGGCAGATCAAGTTTATTTTCAATTTTTGCCACGCCCCCTCCCGCCCCCGCAATTTGGTAAAAACGTCATATCTCCCACAGTTTTGACGATAGATTGCTCGTACCTTCTAGAGAAATCTAGTAATCAAAATTGTTTACCGATTTGCTGAAAGAATGATAAAGATCGGATAAACGATACACAAGTTATGAACAAAAAAAGAACGAAAAAACACAATCGTTGGGAGAGAGAGAGAGAAACTTAGAGATGAGCGTAAAACAGCGAATATCGCTTATAACAGTTATAACGAGCGTGCAAATGCGAGCGACGGCATTAACTGGTACAGAGTATCTTATAGATACTAGACTTTCTAACTTGTCTTTTTTAAAGTCTCGTAATATGGTCACACCAAAAAGGCTGCAGACCACATATTTAGACAACTTATTTGCCATACCTTCTTAAAACTGGGTACATCAGGTCAATGAAGATCACATTCAAGAACAACAGTCAAAAACAACTAGAAAATGTTTTGAGTAAAATTGTATTATACGAGAATATGACAAACTTCTTAATGAAATTTGCCAATACAAGCTTGACACAACTAAAGTAGGCAGGATATTGAACAAAAGAGGAACTTGTATACCGGTGCTCATAAAAGCTAAAGATAACGGTACTGATTGTGAGGCTCAGTTGGTTAATTTTGGTAAGAGTGTTCGGTAGGGCTCTGTTCTAAAAGCCTGATGGTACACCGAGAAAAAAAATAGATATTTTTCATTTCAATTTTACTTTGATATGAAAATATATCAAATTGATATGTTTAAAATTTCAAATCGATATTTTTGAACATATCATTATTACATTTAAAATATCATTTTGCAACTATTCAATATCAATTTAAGTAAATTATATTTTGTTTTTGGATTAGAATGATATTATTTTCTTGCCAAATGGTATGAAAATTATTGATATTTTTAAAAAGTTCATTTTAATAAGCGTCATATCAACATAAAATTAATCTTTTTTTATCTCTGTGAAAATATGGTTGATTACCCTTTATGTTAAATTCTAAGAAAACTAAATGGATGGGCCATTTGCTTGTTTCTATTCAAATCACTTAGTATGGTCACACCCCAAAAAAGCTGACATACCAGACGTATGGTAAGTTTCGATTCACTAAATAAATTTGCTTCCACTTGAAGAACGCTTCGAAAAAGCTTCTTTTCAGATGAAGTGCACTTCCATATCGGCTGCAGAACTACCGTATTTAGGGCTCGGAACAGCCACACGTAATCATAAAGAAGCCAATGGATGCTCCAAGAGTTACTACTTAGTGTAGATTGGCTTAGTGGCATAAATGGACCATTTCTCTTTGAAAATGATGCTGGTAATGCCGTTACCATTAATGGCGACAGCTATAAACCCATGTTGACCAACTTTTTATGGACCAACAAATCGACGCTATTAATGGTGACAACCTAGGGTTTTACAAGCCGTTCAACCAACGACTTATTGCTCACCTCATTTCATAATTGAATAATCAGTCGTGTTATTGATGTCAATTGGCCCTTTCGCAGCTGCGATTTAATGCCAATGGATTTTAATGTGCCGTTAAAGACGGATGTTTTGAGTATAATTCAAATACTATTCTGGATTTAAAACATAACAATCAAGTAATCATGTTCTAGTGCTTTAATGGCTGGCCCAAAAAACACAAAAAATTTGAGGAATTTAGAAAATTTACAATTTTTTTTTTTGACAATGCGAAAATGTGAGCCCTTCCGCTAGTTCTTCTTTTAGCTGGCAATAACAAGATCAGCGAAATACCTAATTTTGTTTGCCTTTTGCCGATTAAAAAATACTCAGCCCCGTTGGCAAATAGACTCAACTGATTCCATTTTTGGTTTTCCTTTGAGAGTAGCTTAAGTTAGTGCTTTCTCGACAATTTTATGGTGGTTCATTAAAGGTTTCTTCCTTATTCCAATTGCCTAAAGCTAGGACCCCTTTGGTGCAACGAATTCGATTTAATTGTCAACCAAATTGTTGTTGTTGTTGTTCACGGTTTCCACACTGCAAAAACAGTTTACAGTTAATAAATGTTTTTATTACATTGCATAATTGTTTAAAACTTTCGTCAAAAATAATGAGCTGCCTGCCCATCTTCAATCACGAAAATCCATTAAATTCGCATGTCCAGCCAAAGTGCATTACGAAAACTTTTAATGCATTAATGGTCGTGAAGAAAATTCAGCAGCAGCAGCAACAACAACAGCAACAACAAATGATTAGATATTAAATAAAACTAAAAAGAAAAAAAATCAAAAAAAAATTGTTGATTTTTGTTGCTTTATGACAAACGGATGACGAACGCATAAAAATGCAGCGGCACAAGAAATAGCAAACGAAACATTAAAAATAACCAAAAGCCACTTCTCTCTCCCCCTTCTGACAGCGTCACGTTGTTGTCACTTTAAGTAGGCAAATCGTAAAAATGGCAAAAGTGCGTAATTATGTGCAGAAATTTTCTTTTTGACCAGCTGCAGTCAGTCGAAATGCCACGCCCCCAGGCCAATAAACATTTGTTTTTAATTCAACATAATTAAAGTAATAATTATGTCTCATAAATGCATTGAGGCGCAGGAAAAACGGGTAAAAGAAGCAGGAGGAGAATCTTGAAAGGATTTTCATTTTTTTCTTTCTGTTTTGAGGCAGCTTTTGATGTGTGGCCAATTTGCCACTTGTTTGCTGTTGCGGGGAGGTGTGTGTGTTTTTTTTTTTTTAATGTTTCTGCAATTTTATGACAGGAAATTCATTTGAATGCATACTTCAGTTTTTGTGAAAGGCAGCGAAATTGTTAATGATATGAAATGAAATAAACGAAATCAAAGACAAACAAGTTCAGATATATTAAGCCAATAATGGGTTTTATACGTTCTCAGAGTAGATCGAATATTGTTTTAAGTTTATATCAAGTACTAGAACTTAGACAGGTCATAATTCTTATTTGAATTCTTTGAACTTAGATCGTACTTGATTTTGTTCCGAAATTTCTAAAGTAAACATATTTCTAGGAAATTCCCGCTTTTAATAAGTAGGCAATAGAAGAAAGCATTTCAAACACCATACACTGAGAAAATAGTTAATCTAAAATCAAGATTATAGGCTCGAAACCAAGAGAAATGATGTCAAAAGTAGACTGAGATGGGATAGTCGCCAAAATTATGTGGATATTCATAATATTCATAACTGGAAAGCATAAAGACGCTACTATTGAAAACAAAAAAGTTTTTCTTACTAGAACTACTTTTTCGACCGATCGTTCCGATGGCAGCTATATGCTATAGTCATCCGATTTTGATCAAAGTTGACAGAATTGTGTACTAGCATATAATATTGCCCAGTAACAAGTTTGGTAGCGATAGCATTGAAAACAACAAGTTTTTCCTATTAAGACTTTTCCAGACCTGTCTTTTGTATGGCAGCTATACTATATAGTTGACCGATTTTCATAAAACTTGGTGGAATTGTGTAACAGCATAGAAAACTTAGAAATACGAAACTTTGGGCACGTTTGCGTTGAAAACAAAAAAGTTTTTCTCTTGGCAGCTATATGCTATAATCATCCGATTTGGATCCAACTTGGCAAAATTGTGTGGTAGCATATAATATTGATCATTAACAAGTTTGGTAGCGATAGCATTGAAAACAACAAGTTTTTCCTACTAAGATTTTTTTTCAGAACTATATTTTGTATGGCAGCTTTACTATATAGCTGTCCGATTTTCATAAAACTTTGTGGAATTATGTAAAAGCATAGAAAACTAATAAATACAACGTTTTGGGACGTTCGCGTTGAAGACGAAAAAGTTTTTCTTACTAAAACTACTTTTTTGACTGATAGTTTCTATGGCAGCTTTATGCTATAGTCATCCGATCCGGTCAGTTCCGACAAATGTTTAGCGTATTTGTTCGTTATTAACAACAATTTTCTGCTTTCCGAAAAACTTATAAAAATGTCCATTTTTAACCCGCCTCTGCTGCTGGGACTTGAACTCAGTACCTCCTCGGGAGACGAAACACACGGCATGACATCTTAGCTCGCTGCATCATCGGCCGTCACTTTTGAGGTGCCACCAGTCGCAGTATAACTTCTCAGCTGGCAAAAATCTCGACGGTGCAAAAACTTCGACAGTGAATTAGAACGACTAGGTCGTGGTTCGAGTCCTAGTAGGGGCGGATTGCATTGCCGGAAAATGGGTTTTAATCGAGAAAAACTTGTTTGTTTTCAATGTTAGCACTTTTAACCTCGGTCATTATTGAAATAATACGTTTCTGCGAAGTTTAGTCGAAATCTCTAACCGTTGGAGCAAGCTTTTTCAAGTGTATTAAAACTTCGGCACAGACGAAGTTAGCTTTCTTTTCTCGTTTCAAACCAAACCATAACGAGCCAACAATTAATTCTCGTGAGCAAGCTAACTTATGATAAAACTATTAGGTCAGTTCCCGTTTCCGATTTGCATCACCTCATGAGGAATTGGAATTGTTGATTGTTACTGTGTTATTTAGCTATTAACTTTACATTTTCATTCATGCCACACTTTCGATGGCAAAATGTTTCTTGAAAATCTAAACTCTTTCCAATTCAGATCAATCGAATTCGGAAAATGTAACAGGCCTGTGTTTCAAGAAACTTTGCAATTGTTAAAATAAACTCATCTAACGAAAATAGCTCGTGTATTTGCTAACGACAAAGTTGAATAAAAACTAAGTAAAATTAAATCATATCTAAATAATTTTGAAATGTGTAAAAAGACTTGGTACTGTTTTTAGGAATAGAATTATTAAATTAATTCATATAAAGTATTGTGTCGAACTAAATTTGTATCTAGTATGAGTATGGACCTTTATTTCTTAAAAACAATGGTAGAAAGTACAGTTTTCTTAATGGTAAAAAAATTAAGTAATTCTTTTTAAGAGATCAGAGTTAAACTTATTGTTTTTTCTGAAAATGAAAACATTTTCCAATTCCTTTTCGGCCATAGTATTATCTATATTGAAAAAGGAAAGAGCCAGAACCACTGCAATGAAACACTGTTCATTTAAATCCAACGCGAACAAACCTGTTTTACGGCAAGGTGTTCATGCAAAATCTTGCATATGCAGGTGAAACTATTGTTTAGGGATGCCTCAATCTTACGGTATTTCACATGATCTTGCATTATCATCGATGATTTCTGGCACAATAACGGATTTTGGAAGACCTTGACGGAATTCGTCGCTAAGCGAACTACGACCAAGATTGAATTCACTTTACCAGCGATATACAGTTCATCTGTGTTCATAGACACTCTCTTGTTGAGATAATAATTGAAAGAAAACCTTCTCTTGAAATTTCCAACTTAAAGCCAAATTGATTTTTTCAACTCACTGTAAACAACACAAATGGCGCTCATACGTGAAAACGTACTGAGACCGCTTATGCTACAAAATGTCAAACTTTATTTTGGTATTACCAAATTTTTGCTATTGATAATAGCAAACCAAACCATAACTTTATTTTGGTATTACCAAATTTTTGCTATTGATAATAGTGTGACCAGTTCCCGAAATATAAATAATTGGATACAGAATATTAATTGAAGACATCAATGTAGACCATTTGTACTTTAATTCTCGTTTAAGAACGGTTGGAATATAACAGATATATCAATTTGATGCCGAATTTTCATCAATTTGACAATTATTAAATTAATTAAGGTATAAATCTAAGGTGAATTTAAAATATTGCGGTATAGGATTCTAGAAACTTATTCACGCACTTGATTTATATCCAACTTATACGTAATGAAAAAAAATACTCAAATTAATTATATTTATCTGAAAAATTGGTATCAACTTATTCGGTATTAGTACCCAAAATTTAAACCTTTACTAATTCATAAACACACAGAATAAAAAGATGAAATATCAGGCCTTTCCCTCAATAATATCAATTTTTTCTTATCAAAGGAATATTATTTCCACCAAATTATATAAACTCGATCATATTATCTTGATATTTCTTTCAAATGAAGACCATTTTGATACTCAAAATACCTTTTTAATACTAAATATGGTGATCCTGATAATATATTACTCGAAACTGTGATTCATTAGCCAGACCTAACTTGTATTTACACCGAAATTAATTTCCATCACACATTTTAAATGTCAAAGAAACATTTTTAGTTTTCAATAAAAGCTTAATTAAGTACAATGACTAATAATACGTAGATCGTCAGTTCCGATTTTTTTGTTTCCGAGTTTCGTTAAGATATTCAGGTCTGTTCTGGTTTACGAATTCGATTGATCGGAATTGGTAAAAGTTGTGATTTCAAAGTAACGATTATAGAATTCGGCCGAAATATTTTGTCATCAAAAGTGTCGAATGAAATAATTGAGTTTTTGAAGTTAAAAGCCGAATAACACAGTCTGTTTTTGGAAGCGGAAAACTTTTAACAATGCCAATTCCGCAAGATTTGATCGAAATCGATAACGGGAATAGGCCCAATTGTTTTAAATTGGTTCAATTTAAAATTAATACACATTTTTCAAAACTCTCCAAGTACTTTAAGAAAATATTTGAAAAAAAAAGCTGGTTTAGTATTGGAAGAACTTAAAAGCTCTTATAGAACCGGTTCTAGAGAACTGGATTGCATTCGCCCAGTAAAGATTGGCAATATTTACGGTTTTCCTACACTACTGCACTCTCAAATTTGTTATTTATTGATGTAGGCTTGACAGTAACTGGAATTAGATTGATTTGTTCTAGATTGTTGTACATTTAGCTTCACCGTTAATAATCTTAAAATAAAAAATATTTATTGTGGAATAAAATAAGTTATTTTTACTACAGCTAAGGTCCCAAAGGCAAATAATTTGCCAAAATTAGACTCAAATTTGGCTAAACAGCCATGATTGCAGATTTCACAGGACTTAAAACTGAAATGATGTTAATAATTTGATCATATGTGGCCGAAAAGTTCCCTAAATTTGACTATTTAGCCAAACTTTCATACAAATTTGGGCAAATTATTTGCCTGTGGAACTTTCACTTAGCAAATAAAAAACTTAAATACAGTATCTTGTACCTTGATTTAGAATTATCAAACCAAGATGGATTCCCGGGTTTGCAAACCAAATTCTTCATTCTATTTCCTAGGGAAAGACCTTTCATTTCGATCTTACTCTATCTTCTAGATCTTTTTTTAAAATTTCGCTAACTTTTATAATATTTTTGGTAGTTTCATTCAGTCTATTAATTACTATACCTAGTTATAAATTAATCTTTAAGTTTGATAAACTTTTAGTTTTTTAAGCAATGTTTTCCATTTGTCGTGGACTAATCTCAAATGAATCAATCTTCATCAATTTTTTGTAAACTAATTATCACTTTAGTAAATGAAATGTGTGTAATTTACCGTTTTTGTTGCAGTCTCAGCAGCAATTAAAGTTAATTCGTTGATCCAGCAGCACGTGTTAACTTTTGTGTATTCAATTCTTTCACCAGGATTCTAGAATTTTTCTTAAGATTCTTAAGTAAGGTGGTTGCACTTAATTATCAACGGGGGGGGGGGGGTTCACTAACAGGGCAAACTGTGTGTGCGAATTATGTTTCTGGGCCAGGATCTCTGAGCAGATCTTCACACGCGACAAAAATGATAAAAGTAACGCGCGCGAAATTCGATCGGATGTTGTTGTTGTTGGCGGCACACGCCGGCTCTGGAATGCACACGCTGCGCTTTGTATGCTATACTATGTTTGCTTGTTTGTTTGTTTGTATGTTCGTCGCCCCCGCAAAGTGGCACCGCGTGCGTGCGTTAAACGTACTGGCGCAACGTCGTCCACAGACTGAATGAACGTGTGGCGCACAAACGGCGCTTGGACCCCCAACAATCATCAACATAAGTAGCAAGCGCGGCCACAACAAGAACGGCGAGGCGACGAGTGCAACTTACGACAAACACGAGCAAACAAAACCAAAAACCGAAGCCAACACAAGCCGAAGGCAGCTGGGCCCCAGCTCAGAAGGAGTAAGCGAGAGCTAGACAACGAAAGAGAGAGCGAATGCAGGCGAGAGCGAGAGAGAGCGAGTCAGAGTCTCGGGCTAGGTGGAGGGGGTGTGAGTGTGTAAGCAAAGCCAACGCCAGCGTCGACTGCGCAGGAGCAGCAACAGTGTGTGCCGCCTTTCCCCGCCTCCCACCACCCCAACCGGCGCACACGAGTGTTGTTAAAATAAAAATAATGACGTCATTAAGCGCACAAATGAGCGCTGCTGCTGCCAGCGTCTGCGTTGGCCGAGCTTATAACTGTTTTCTATGCAGTTTGTCGAAGGAGAAACGACTTGACGAAGCTTCGTCAGCTCAGCTCAGTTCAGTTCAGCAGTTGTGTGAGTGGGAGAGCGAGAAAGAGACAGCTAACGCAAGAGAGCAAGACATAAAGAGAGTATGAATAGCTCAGTCGCAGTCCGAGTGTTTTATTATGAGCGTTAATGGAGAGGATAGAAAAAAAGTGCTTGAGTTAGTGAGCAGAAAAGTGGACAATGATTTTCTTTGCTCACTAATTCACACAGCTGAAACTTCGGCACACGTCTGTGTGAAAAACACGAGTGACTTTGTAGAGAGGGAGTGGTGGTAAGTTAATGGGTTGTGGGTACCTGTTTTTTTTATTTATTTCTAAATTAATAAAGTGGCAAGTAATCATTTAAATGGAGAGGTTAATCAAAACAGACTTCATTTTCTGAACTAAACTGGTTGATAAAGCGGTGAACACTTTAAAAAATAAACGAAATTTACATTTTATCTTGTCTTAGATTAAAGTAGATGACTTTTCTAAAGCTTGTTAAGACGATGTTGGTTAACACTTATTCTACAATTGAGTGGCATTTGACCAAGGCAGTCGCAGACGCGGTTCGGTAGTTGTGGGTGTTGGGTCCCCAGAACCGTACCATGAATAAAACATTCTAAAGAATAACCAGATTTTCTATATTTGAATTAAAAAGTCTATATTCAAAACAAGTAGGAAACTCGGTCAAGACTGAGACTATAAGAATGCACACAAAGTGCCAAAGAAGTCATAAAGTGTGTAAAGTGCTGCCCATTGCCGTTGCGGCCGGTGCTACCCATCATAATTGCTTCTTTTCCTTATAACTCGACTCTCCTTCATCCGATCTTCATCATTTCTTTGGCGGATCGATAAATAATATTGATTACTAAATATACGTAAGAGATACAAATAATCTTTGAAATAAGATTTGACGTTTTTTCTGAATTGCGGGGGCGGGAAGGGGCTTGTCAAAAATTGAAAATATACTTAATCTGCCTGCAAGTGTAAGAAATATATGTTCCATTCAGGTCAAAGCTCTATCTCTTACCATCTCTGAGATGTCTTTGCTCATACCGATAGACGGGCAGACATATAGGCGGACATGGCTTTATCGACTCGGCTATACTTTATAGGGTTGGAAATGAGTCAATTTTGCTTTTAAGAACACTACAATTTTCGACAACTTGTAAGTTTTGGTGACCCCGACGTTATAAATCGAAGTCTTTAGCATAATTGTTAAGGAAACCTTCCCTGAAGCTTCACCAAGCCTAAAACAAAACATTGATTTTACTTAATATTCAAAAACATTAGACATTCCTACCAAAAACTTTACAGCTCGGTGACTCCGACGTGAGCTTTTGAAATGCACTAAATAATATAAATTCCACTATTCAAATTCAATCAAACAGCAAAAAAAAAAAAGAAGTTTTCTCCCCACACACAAGATAAATCAAAATGTATCAATTTTATCAACAACAAATTATGTAGACCAACATTGAAACATTCTCTATCAACTTTCTTTGCCCATTTGTCACTTACCAACATGGCAGTGTTTCTAGTTTACCCCCATCTACCCACCCACTTCTCGACCAGACAACTTTACTGTCCAGAAATTAATAATTAAAATGCCAATCCGCAGTCCAAAGCCAACGCCAACAGCTAGTCACTCAACTCTCTCACTCGAGCTGCATCTTTCGCTCACCCACAACTTCTCTTCCTTTCTGCACTTTTATGCAACCGAAAAGTACCTATAAATATGGAAACGTTTGCCCACTTTCCGGCTAACGCTGCTGTTGTTTCCCACTCCTTCTCCTTGGCTACCTTTTTGCACTAATTCACATTTGATGTTTTGTTGTCGGCGATGTTACTGTTGTTGTTGTTGTTGGTGCTTGCATTTTTCTGGTCAATGAGGTTACAGTCAAGTCACTAGACAAGCCAACTCTCCCCCATCCTTTGCCACATTGGCAGCTGGGCAGAAGATGCAGCGATTCGTGCGGTCTTCAACCGGTCGCTATGCTGTCGGTCAGTCGTCGTAAACAGACTGGACCAACTGGCTGCTGCTGCTGCTTGGATATGCTCTCTCTCTGTGTTCAGTCTAGCCAGCCATCCACCCACTAGCTCTGGCTATTGGAGGTGTCGATGACGTCGTCGTTGTCTGTGGCGATAAAAGAAAAATAAAACCAACAAAAAACCTAAACAGACTGCCACTGCCTACGCCATTTGTTGATGATTTTGTTTGTTTTTACTTATTTAGAGATATAAATGGGGGTAAGGAAGTAAAGTGAATTGATTTGGGAAACGAAAATGAAGTATTACAATTTTTTGGTGACCCCGACGTGAGTTAGTGAGTACAGTCATGAAGAAAAAGAAACTAAATAAGCACTTAGCGCTTCTTAAGTAAAAGGTTATTGCAAAATGTCTGTTGATAATGGCAATTTGGTGACCCCGACGTGAGCATAGAGGTACAGTCATGAAGAAAACGAAACTAAATGAGCTCTTAGCGCTTCTTAAGTAAAATGTTATTGCAAAAAGTCTGGTTATGATGGCAATTGTAAATAGCTATACAGACAACCTGGTTTTTTCTTGAGTAAATCTTTTCGTAACCAGTCGAAAGTTACTTAAAACTGGTTTACGTAAGGATAGCTTTGATGAACTTGTACGTTTTTCCGTTTGAAAAAGAATACCGTATCTGTTTCAACCGTTTCAAAAGTGGTTCCGAACCATAGCTCAAAGAATATATAAGCTACGAACTTGTTGTGTGGTTCAGTTATATGAAGCCAAATAGCTTAAACTAGAACAGAATTGGTTTTCAATTGGTTTTAGATAATTATGTAGAATTTTGTGAATGAAAAATTGAAGCTAAAGGCCTATAACAGCTTTCATTTTCGTTAAGAATTTGCGGTTTTGATTGTGGTAAATGTTTTCTTGTTCAAAAATGTCTTAGAAAGTCGGTTTCAAACCGTTTCTGTACCGTGCCTCGGAATGAAAACTTACTAATGATTCCTAAGTGTATTTAATTTCCGCACATCTTAAGTATCCATCGAATCCCCCTCCCCTACCACCTTCCATTTGTCCACTGTAGCCAATTTTGGTCAATCTTTAAGTGCTTTTCAGCCTGTCGTCTGTCTATGTTGTTCATCCTCTCGTTCGTTCTCTCCTCATCAACTTAATTTTGTGAAATTTCCCCTCCTGCTCCGGCTGTGGCTCTGTTTGGGTTTCTCTTGTCTTTTATGTCTAATTTTGTGTGCAGCATTTTACCGGCAGCTATAAAATCGTATTACCGTTAAATGTTGCACTAGCGAGCCGTCGTCTAATTTACGTTACCCGACAGCAGCAGCCGCAGCAGCAGGAACAGGCAACGTGGCGGCTAGTGGGGAGGAAGGTAGCAGGAAGACACTGCCCACTTTCCATCTGGGCCTGATTGTCATTCGTTACGTTGTTGCCGAGTTTGGCTAACAGAGAGTCTTGGCCAGCAAACTGATTAAATTCAGCACGCGCCCTGCGGGCATTTTGGGAAACTTCTTGAGCAGGAGTAGACGACGAAGCCTCATCAACAAAACCGAAGACGAAGACGAAGGAAACTCGACGCTCTACATAAATTTGAAATTAACGTTTTCCCGCTCTCTCGAGCTGCTTGTCATGTCTGCCTGCCTGCCACTTCCACCAACTCCACCTTCCACTTCCCCACACCCATCAAGTGTTTACATGCTTTCTGTAATTATCATGGCCATTGCATTTGCCATGGAACACACACGCAGACACACCAGTCAAGATCTACAGTTTGGCCATATTCCAATTGCATTCATTGGACTTCCACCGCCCCGCACACTAATTAAATGCAAATCTTACGTTCCTCCCTCCCTACCCGCCTCCTCCCCCTCCTCCTCCCACATCCGTGTCTAATATATGGCCTAAAACGCCAGGGGGCAAACTTTGGCCACATTTTCAACAACGTTCCGTAGCCTGTCAGCACTGCGGCAGCCTAAGAAATAGCCAAAAAAAAAGAGTGAAAATTTAAACCAACAAACACATAAAAATTATCGCCCGGCCATAGATAAAAAATCGAGAAAATTTTAAATGGTCAACAACGAAGTTTCTACACTCTAGACAAGGAACTTATAAGTATTTGCTACAAATTTTGTTTCGGAGAATGGAACCTGCTTCTGGCAGGTGTTCATACATGTATGGAAGCATTGGACACACAAATATTTGACAACCTGCCAATGTTTCTTAACATTTCCTTAAACAAGCAATTGTAAATGAGAATGATTTACCACGCACCTGATTTGTAAACGAGGGGTTTTCTTCGCGTTTTTCTATTTATACACGCTTCTACTGAGCGATCACTTTTTCTTCCATTGTTACAATGTCTCTACGGTTTGTCTATACCAGGGATGCAGGGATGTTGCGTAAATGTTGTTCATTTCACTGAACATGTTCGCTTGTTCCCTTTTTCTAAGTGAGCCAATTCACTCAAATTGCTTACTTTTAGGTTCTAGGTCGATGGCGGAAGATTGTGTGAGCTCACGAATTTTGAATACTCTGTACCGAAGGTACATAAAGTATATTTAGTTCGTGCAAAAGTATGTAACAGGAAGAAGGAATCATTTCCGACCCTATAAAGTAAATCTCTTTTAGATAAGCATCAACAGCTGAGTCGATATAGCCAAGTCCGTCTGTCCGTCTGTCCATCTGTCTGTCTGTCAGAAATGGTAAGAGATAGAGCTTTGACATGTAAGGGACAAATACTTCTTATACTTGCAGGCAGATCAAGATTATTTTCAATATTTGCACGCCCCCTCCCGCCTCCGCAATTTGTAAAAAACGTCCTATCCTCCACAGTTTTATAGATAGATGATTTATCGATTTGCCGAAGGAATGATAATGATTGGATGAACGACAGTCGAGTTATAAGGAAAACAAACAATTATGATGGGTAGCACTGGTCGCAGCGGCAATGGGCAGCACTTCACACACTTTATGGCTGTTTTGCAACTTAGTGTGGCTTCTAACTTAAAATGATCACATATATATACAAACTTTGCGGGGTACAGAGTAAATTATAGTCAGGCTTGAACGAATTTCTTTCTTGTTTTTGTTTTGCCGTCGGGTTTTTAAAGGGGTGGGTTTCTGTAGCACTGATCGCTTTATTGCTTTTGTTGTTTCTGCATGGTTTTATTGTTCTACGCACATATATGCCTAATTTGTGTGAATGTGCGTCGTTTACTCTTGCGCCCACTCTCCCGCTCTCTCTCGCGTCTTAGCAAAAGCGCTTAGTTCAAAATGTTGGATGAGCACCATACCTGTTATACATAGTTGTATTATGGTACAGCCCACAGATCAACTCACAGAGCAAGGCATACAGAACAATTCACAGAGCAAGGCAGACAGAACATTTCACAGAGTAAGAGATACAGAACAGATCACAGATCAACCCAGTCAGAACAGCTCATAGAGAAAGACAGACAGAACAACTTTCTGAGCAAAAGAGGCTGAACATCTCTGAGAACAGCTCAGAGCAAGACAGACTGGACAAAATAGATTGGACAAGATAGACTAAACAAGATTCCCTGAAAAAAAATGAAGAATTAAAGAAGAACATGTTCACTTGTTCCGTTTAACTCCATTTTGTTCACTCACTCATGAACAGCCCAACTCTAATGCAAACCGCTCGGAAATAAGGACTGGTTTGGTTCACTATTTCATAGAAGTTTTAAACCACCGGTTGGGCTTATAACATGGCTTATGAAACTAGCCAACCCGCGGTTTTGGTTCGGTTCAGTGGTTCACTCTTAGTTTTCGTTCATTATATATCTCATACACTTTGACTTTTAGCTATTATATTTGAAATTAAAGTCAAAAAAATCATTTAAATAAGTTTCAGGACAAGATTGCTTAAAAATGGCGCATATATATTGGACTATCAGGTACTAGCGCATTCTGGGTACAAAAAAGACACGTACCAATATCTTTACAACAGCAAATAACACAAGGCAACAAAATTAGACTTTTCCAGTATATTAAAGGATCAAATTACTAAGCATTTCTGAAAACAGATTCGTGTTCAGCACACGAAAATCATCTAGAATCACCACCAACCCTTCAATATACTGGACCTTGTTTCCTAGTGATTTTCAGATTATTCAGGATTTTCGCTCTGCAACGTCCATGGAAAGAATGCAGAATGATGACAGATATACATATTTGAAAAAAGGGACAAAGTGGACAAAAGTGGATATTTTGGAAACACAGGATCCAGAGCAGCAACCCTACAGCATACAGTTCGTAAGTAGTTATGTTGTTCAAAACACTCTACAACGTTAGAACAGTTTGAGGAATTACGTGTAGTAAATCCTAATTGTAGTCTTTGGAGTTTTTTGAAAATAGCCGTTAATTGTAAATCTATCGATAAGTATGTTAGCGTTAAGGTATTTTAAGACAGAGACGATGGTCACACTGGAAGGAAAACTTAGTAGCAGAGAAAGTTAGTGTCAGACAGACGAACGAAGAGTAGACGTTGTGAATATAAAGGACAGAAACAGCCCGTATGCACAATGTAAATAGTACCCCGTATGTGTATATAGAAACCCGTGTAAATAGTGTGCGAGAAAACCACTCGTTCACATATTATAGCTCTCTAAAATTACCCAAATTTAAAGTAGGAGCTAATGTGGTGAAAACATCGATAGCACTATCGATACTATCGATGTTTGTGTATCGATTTATCGGAGCAGAAAATTGCGCATTTCTAGAAACTTTATTTTGTACAAGGTAAGAGTAATATTTAGAACTTTTCATATTTGTATATTGGATAACATATTTACTCCGCTTGTTGGTGTGTACTATCGATACAAGTGGAATACTATCGATGTTGCAACTATCGATGGCGCTCAGTATCTATGTTCAAACTATGGATGTTTTTACATCACTAGTAAGAGCTACGACAAACTCGTTGATGAATAAACCGAACCGAACCATTTTCTACTGCGGTATTCGGTTCGGCTCAGCGTTTTCCAACAGACTCTGGTTCGGTACGGTTTGATTCGGTTCTATACCATCTCCATTGTCGTATATTTTAAACAGTGTGATCCGATTTCTTAAAAAATAGCTCAACATTAATATATCGATACTATTATACATATTGACATCTTGAAGGTCATTCTCAAATAATTCCAAAGACTACATAAACCTCTAAAAAAAATCCCAAAATTATTTTTCTGCTACTAGAGCCACTCTGTCGCACAAGCAATTTCTTCGCTTCGAAGTGAATTACATACACAAAATGCACGTAGTGCCGGCGCCAGCTTGGCGCACAAGCAAACGGCTGCAAAAACAAAATATATGCGGTGTGTGTATCGCTTTGCAACTCGAGCCTTCCTGATAAGGGTTACCTTTAATATTTCGAGCCTTGGCTACTTCAAACTTGCCCCATTTAAGTGGGCTGAGTGGATACTTATCAAAACACTTTTCAAAGCTAACTCAAAATTGCCAATTTTGTACTAAAGACAAAGTGTGATAATGAAAGAAAATCAGCTTTAACCTAACTGAGTGCTTAAGATTAGCTTCCGATCACAAAAATAAACAAAATAAATTGGTGACCAGTTCGTCTAATCTTACTCTAACAAATATTTTACAAATTCTAAGAATTGTACATTCAAATTCACCTCACCTAATAAAGTGGAGTAATTAACAGCGGTCCGACTTTATGGTGTTTTCGCCGGCTAATTACAAAAGCATCCTGGCCACATCATTTGAGATATTTTTCCATTAACTGGACGTCGACGTTGCTGTCGTCGTCGTCGTCGACCATATTAAAATTAACCTGATTACTCCTTAGGCGTTGTTGGAGAGCTGGAGCTGGAGCTGAAGCTGTAGCTGGGCTTGGGATTCGGATTGAGTGTGTTGCCAGGCACAAACTAATTTCAAATAACATAATTCATTCGCTGTGGCCAAAAGGGGCAGCAGCACTTGGACTTGGCCAAACGATTCCTGGACAGTGACCGGTTTTCTTGTGGAGCAGCAAATTAGTTGAAGTTTAATCACGGCGAACAAAGCAGCACAAGGCTGTCATAACAGAGTTGAGTTGTGTGGAGTGGGGAGGGGGGCGAAATGAATGCTAATTGTTATTGTACTTAAAGGCAACTGCCAAAGGAACGTTCAAGTACGAAAACTATGCGCAGCACGCGAAACTTTTCTCGCGCATAAAAATTTGTTATTATTGAATTTTTATTATTGCTTCGTTTAATTTTTTTCCTGTTGCTTGCGCGCATGCGTTTTGTGTGTATAAAAAAAAAAATATAAATAAAAGAAGAACAACAACAACAACTACATTAACAGCTACAACTTTTGCCCAAAGGCAAAAAACGCATCAACCGTGGCTCTAAATGGTACATTTTGGTGGTGAATAGTGAACTTAGCAGATACTAACAGAATCTACGAATTTAAAACAAAGAACGGGAAAGGATTTACACGATGAAACAAACTTTTTGAAGCTTTTAAATAAGTTTTCGTTTGTGAATAAGAGGTGTGGCTTTTTCAAAAACTTTTAAAAGTTTTCTTAATCGTGTAAGTCCCGTCATATGTTCTTAAGAGTGATTTTGGTAGTACTAGTACTGAAGAACCTTTCCCATGCTTTTATCGAAAAGCTCCAGATCAATAAGTTATGTTTTTGTTCATAACTTTTCAAAAACCAAGACAATTCCCAAGCCATTATATCAATGCTGGCATGAGGTAACCTCTGCTAACCCGCAGAAGATAGGCAAAGACTGCTGATGATTAAATCGTGGTGATTCATGAACTAGCTATATAGTCAACCAGCCTCATTTGTGATGTGGGCGTGTCTTATATTTAGAAAAGTTATGAACAAAAACATAATTTACTGACCTGGAGCCTGCTACAAGTTCTATGATTGATATTCAAAGAGGTCACTAAAACACATTATGAAGAAAAAAGTTTACGGCAATAATATTGGAACTGTCAGAAATGCTTTTTCCTACTATCTCCTGGCTTTGGAGGAAGCTTTCTTCCAACAGAACTTTCAGAGACATTAATATCCAAGTTTTTATCAAGGGTACGAATTGAGAGAAGCTTGGCCCTGACCCTCCTTTGGAGGTGCTGTTTGAGCCAATTTTACATTTTTACTTCCAACGAAGGTTCTCGATGGAAGTACACTGAGAAAAAAAAGCAATCTAAACTCTAGATTGAAAATCTCGTTTTCAAGATCCTTGCAATCTTATAAAAACAAAATTGAAAAACCTTGAAATTAGTTTAGATATCTTTAAAACAAGATTTATCATCTCGCAACTTAACAACCATCCAACAGTTTTCTGTAAAGCTGAAACCCACAACTTCTGGGACTCGAACCAAAACCTCTTCGGTCATTAACACATTGACACGGCCGATTAGTCGATTTTGCCGAAGGGGGTCAATTGTTAAGCGCAGCCAGTTGCAGTATAAGAACTCAGGCTGCGAAAGTCTCTGCTCTTATACTGCAACTGGTTGGGCCTAACAGTTGCCGATTAATAATTTAAAATTTTTATAAGTTTTTCAGAAAGAAGAAAATGTTAATAACTAAAACAACTAACTAAACCAATCATATCACACCACCCTCTTTCCCACCCATCACATAAAAATAAAAAATTCCTAATTTATTTTTGTCATTTTTATACTCTGTACCGAAGGTACATAGAGTATATTAAGTTTGTGCAAAAGTATGTAACAGGGAGAAGGAATCATTTCCGACCCTATGAAGTATATATATTCTTGATCAGCATCAAAAGCCGAGTCGATATAGCCATGTCCGTCTGTCCGTCTGTCCGTCCGTCCGTCCGTCCGTCTGTCCGTCCGTCCGTCCGTCCGTATGAACGAAGAGATCTCAGAGATGGTAAGAGATAGAGGTTTGACATGTATGGGACAAATATTTCTTATACTTGCAGGCAGATCAAGTTTATTTTCAATTTTTGCCACGCCCCCTCGCGCCCTCGCAATTTGGAAAAAACGTCATATCTACTACAGTTTTGATGATAGACGGTTCGTACTTTCTAGAGATATCTAGTACTCAAAATTATATATAGATTTGCTGAAGGAATGATAAAGATCGGATGAGCGATACTCAAGCTATGAGCAAAAAACGGTCAGTTAAAACCCCCACCCACCCCACCCATCACCACAGCATTCTATTGAACGGCAATCTTAGTGAGAGAGAGAGAGAGAGTGAAAAACTTAGAGATGATCGCGTATAACTCGTGAGCAAATGAGCTGCGACGTTAAGGGTACAGAGTATGTTACAGTCGGGCTTGACCGACTTTCTTTCTTGTTTCATATTAAAATATGAGATTGTTTCATCTTAAAGTCGAGTATAAACTATCTTAATTCAATATTGTTAAATTAAGATTTAAACTAAGAATATAATCTTGTGTTAAGATTATCTCGTCTCTGTCGAATTCTGACACCGTTTCGTGTTGATTATAATCTTGGTTTTAGATTGAATTTTTTCACAGTGTACTGCTACCAGAAGTTTTTAAGGGCTTACTTTGTACTAAGAATTTGAGGTACTTAAAGGTGAAACTCGCGAATCCTTTTGTTGAAAAACTTGTATAAGAAAGCTGCTAGAGACCTAGCTGAGAAACTGACAGAGCTACTAAAAAGTGTTCCACCAAAGGTTTCTGAACTTTGAAAGAAGTTTAAAGTACTTTAAAAAGGTTTTCATCAAAGTAGGCAGCAGTATTTTAGAAAGAGGTTCTTAAGAGCTTACTTTCAAGCAGCGATAGACCCGCCCGGCACGCAGTAGCCGAACACATTTCGCTATTCAGACCGACACAAGCCGAACGCATGCCAAGGCTTGAGCCAACAGAGCAAACGGCTTTTCAGTCGCTGACCAGCGATCGATGAAGCAGCTCAGAGCTGGTGAAATGCTAGCGAAGATAGATAGTCGATGTTGCTGCTGAAGAACTTCTGGTAAAACTTTAAAAAAAGGGATTTTTGGGGAAAATCTAACAGATCCTATTCCAATGAGTGAAGTTGCCCGTAAGTTTTAAGCTTTGGTGAAACTATTTCAAGTATATTTTCCCTCTTCTTCAAAAGTTTTCAATGTTTTTGAATTGCTTGCAGCCCACTGTGCTTAACGCAGACCTCACGTTTTGATACTTAATTCCATTCGAAATATGCGCGTGCGCAGCATTTGCTGCCGCTGCTGTTGGAGGGCTGCTGCTGCTGCTGGCTGCTCACGGAGCATAGACCTGTCTGTCTGCCTGCCCTTGCTCCAGCTTCAACTCCGCCTCATCGGGGCATACTATCTACGTGGTAATTTTGTAATATCGTAAAGTATTTTTTAATTGAACGCACCTCCTTCAACCTTTTTACGTATATCTCAAGCCCAGGCTTTACGATGTGCGGCTCGAATTTGCACTTTGTCAACACTTTTGAAATTTTGTTTTTTTGGTAGTATGCTGAAACCCCAAAATATGACTCATTGGCATTTCTTTGATTTATTCCTCACCAACTTGAGGGCTGTAAAAATTAGATATAATTATGTGCTGCCAATTAAAATGCATTTCTGGCACAAAAACAAAAACAAAAACATAAACAAAAAAAACATAAATCAATAAAAGATTTATGGGTCTGAAACAAAAGTCGAGCTTAGTCTACATATAATTTTTTATGATTAGTTGAGGCTTTATTTTTTCGGTGGTTTCTTTTGCATAACCTTTTGCTCCTTCTGGCTAGCCATTCATTCGCATTCACATGAATGGAACAACGGCCTAACCTGTTCCCGCAGACTCCACTCACGACTTTATAATTAGGCACAGTTGCTCCTCTTCGCCTGCTGGCCAAGTCCTCTCGGCTGCTCACTTAATGCATTCATAATAATATTTCTTTTTGCGTTTAAATTTATGTTTTCTGCCTTGTGTAGTCTGCGGCTGAGCTGGCTTTTTATTTATTTTTGCCAGTTTTAATTTTCTCGCTTCAAGAGGCTGGCCCCCTCGCTCTCTGGCCAAGATCGTTTTGCATTCTTAAACATAATTGCATGTGGGCGTGGTCACATATGAAATTTCTTTGATTAAAGTCGATTAAAATCGCGGCCTGTTTTGCCTGCTTTTGCCAACAACAACAACAACAACAACAGCAACATCTACTATCTCATATGTACTTGGCAGAAACTGACAGAAGCAGCCGCGGATCATCGGTGGATTTTATGTCTTCAAATTTCAAGGATTAAGCGGAAATATAAATTTTGATTGAATATTTACTGAATTGAATGAGTCAGGTATGTTTTTTTATCAAATAGAAACGTAAATTTAATTTACACTTGAAAAACGTTATCTAGTTCTCAGAAGTTTGCAACTTGAGGTAGATTAATATTGCTTAAATACAGAAACAGAATTAAATGTTTATACTAGAGAATAAACAAATATAACAAATGCAATTTGATCTTTAACAGGTTTACAGGTTGAAAACAGTTCATTATTTTGTTAAGATTTTTGCAACGCGTTGGATTAAGAATCTTCGATCAACTAAAGTAGCGGTGGGTACCAAAATTCGCTACAGAAATCACTTAATTGTCTTACTTTTTAAGTAGCCATCTATTTCGACGCAGAGTCGCTGTGCTTGTAGTCTTGAGCTGTTTGAATTTTAAGGCGATTTGAGAGAAATAACGGGCTGAACGTCTGTGGGCGCATCAGGCCATTTGCCTGCCAATCGCTGCTCCAAAGAATAAATATCAGCTGGCGAGCTGAATGTATACCATCAGTCTGCGTTTTCAAGCTATTACCCTTGCGCAGCTTAAACGCTGAATCCACCTATTACAATAAGAAACAAGAAAGAAAGTCGGTCAAGCCCGACTATAACATACTCTGTACCCTTAACGTCTCAGCTCGCATTTGGTCACGAGTCAAACAGGCAGTTAACACACAACGCACAACGCAGTGCGCTCTCTAAGTCTCTCTCTCTCTCTCTATCTCTCACTATGATTGCTTCTGGTGAACGCAAAGCTTAGGTTATGGGTGGGGTGGGTGGGGGGTGTTAACTGACCGTTTTTTGATCATAACTTGAATATCGTTCATCCGATCTTTATCATTCCTTTCAGCAAATCGATAAATAATTTTGAGTACTAGATATCTCTAGAAAGTACGAACCATCTATCATCAAAACTGTAGGAGATATGACGTTTTTTCCAAATTGCGGGGGCGCGAGGGGGCGTAGCAAAAATTGAAAATAAACTTGATCTGCCTGCAAGTATAAGAAATATATGTCCCATACATGTCAAGCCTCTATCTTTTACCATCTCTGAGATCTCTTCGTTCATACGGACGGACGGACAGACGGACAGACGGACATGGCTATATCGACTCGGCTGTTGATGCTGATCAAGAATATATATACTTTATAGGGTCGGAAATGATTCCTTCTCCCTGATACATACTTTTGCACAAACTTAATATACTCTATGTACCTTCGGTACAGAGTATAAAAAGTAGAACGAATAAATTGAGCCAAATTCGTTCTCAATTTGGTTTTTTTAGCAGAGTGCCCCAACCATAGCCCCTGGTGGCCGAACATACTCGCCAATTCACACCGAATGCTTGCCGAAGTCATGCAAAACGGTGTGTTAGAAAGAGACACGGTCACATTTTCGCGCTCTCTGCTTGGGAAACCCTGCTTTAAGAGAATAGCATTGAACACGCTCTCACAGTTTCGTTTTTCATGGAAGAGGGGTGTGTGCAGAAACTACTGTCTGTGTCTCTCCCTCCCACGAGCCCCTCCCTTCGAATATTTTGTTTAAAGTCTTTTATTTTGAGAATATTTGTACTTGGATCTAGTACTGAAACTCTTGAATCAAGTAATTCCATCAAGTGCTGAAACTCTTGAATCAAGAATTTTGGGATCAAAAATTCATTCTTGGATCAAGAATTTTCATTCTTACCGTACTTCATAGGTTGAAAATTCTTGATCCAAGTACGAAATACTCTATTTTGTCTCTAAGTGTACCTATCCCTCTAATTATGCATATAAGAGTGGTTTGTATCTCCTGTTTCCAGTGTGCAGCTCAAAATGGAGCTAAGGTAACCAGCTGAACAGCGTAGCTATGATGTTATCGATCAATCCATGCTTTCGCCAACTATGCCAAAAGCTTACACTAGTTAGAAGATGAATGGCTCTTCCAATCCGTTAAATGCGGAAACTACTTTTGAGTACATCTAAGAAAAGCTACAAAATATTGGCAAGTTAATGAACTGTGAACTTGCACTATGAAAGTGTACTTAATCCTAAGTCCGCAGATTTCCAGAGTTGCTCCTTAAACTTGTCTTTTCAAAAGAGGTTGCTGCTACGCAGGCATATTTCCCATGATACCCAACTCTACAGACGAACTCCGTCAGCAAATCAGACAGTCAACCAAGACCGCGAGTTATGACGGGATTGGTGGCAGTGTGGTAAAAGCCTTTTCAGAGCAGGGTTTCCTGTTTCTGGCCATGCTGTATAGCTTGAAGACCCAACTTTGTCACTTTCCCACCCAACCGAAGTATGCAGTAATTGTGATATTGCATCTGATGCCTATTCAGCCTCCTGTCTAATTGCTCCAAAATATTCGTGAGAATATTCTTGAAACTTATGAAGAAGCATCCTGAAGACTATGAAAGTTGAGACTAACTGGTCTGCTAGGTAGTGCACTGGGCCCAGTACTGCGCGCATTTACCGGTTCAAGAAGATCAAAAAACACCTTGACGTTACTCTTTTCTACATATTTGTTAAAGCTCTTATCCTATTTTTGTTAGTATAAAATATAATATTATCTGAAGTACTTTTCGGTCTAAGTTAGGTTGTCGTTTTGTTCGATGACGAGTTCCCAACGAGATGCCAACTTCATAATGCCCCTCTTATAGAAGCTCGCTTCCCTATTGGCAAAAAACTCGGAGAGCCAATTTTCACAGGACTCTCTTGTGGCCAACTTCCGACTACCAAGCTCGTTCGCCATGGACAGAAATAGGTGGTAATCACTTGGTGCGAGATCCGGACTATACGGTGGATGCAAAAGAACCTCCCATCCGAGCTCCCGGAGCTTCTGGCGCGTCACCAAAGATGTGTGTGGCCTGGCGTTGTCCTGATGGTAGACAATTCGGCCTCTGTTAATCAAAGATGGCCTCTTCTGCATGAGTGCTGCATTCAAGCGGTCCAGTTGTTGGCAGTACAGGTCCGAATTGAGCGTTTGGCCATAGGGGAGCAGCTCATAGTGGATGATTCCCTGCCAACCCCACCAAACACACAGAAGAACCTTCCTGGCCGTCAATCCAGGCTTGGCCACCGTCTGGGCAGCTTCACCGCTTTTCGACCACGACCGTTTGCGATTCACGTTGTCGTAAGTGACCCACTTTTCATCGCCAGTCACCATCCGCTTCAAAAACGGGTCGATTTTGTTGCGATTCAGAAGCGATTCGCATGCATCCATACGGGCAAAAATGTTTTTTTGCGTCAAGTCGTGTGGCACCCATACATCGAGCTTCTTTTTGAATCCAAGCTTCTTCAAATGGTTTATAACGGTTTGATGACTCATGCCCAGCTCTTGGCCGATGCTACGGCTGCTACTATGCCGGTCTCTTTCGATCAATTCAGCGATTTTATCGCAATTTTCGACGACAGGCCTTCCGGACCGTGGCGCATCTTCGATCACCTCTGCACCAGAACGAAAACGTTGAAACCATCGTTGTGCGGTGGAAATGGAAACTGTATCGGGTCCATAAACTGCACAAATTTTATTGGCAGCATGAGATGCATTTTTGCCTTTATCGTATTAGTACTGTAAAATATGCCGTATTTTCTCTTTATTTTGCTCCATGTTTGCGACGCTATAACTCACGAACGACTAAAAACAAACAACAATAAATTAAACATGTGTTAGCGCGTGTAAAGAGCTTTCCAAAAAGCTCTAGCGTGAACCGATACGACGAATACGACTAGAACTACGCGCTTGCAAAGACAAGCTTGCGGAAATGCCGCAAGACTTTTTTGCAAGACTTTTTTATATAATGTTTTAAACGGAAAAGTATGATCATTGATCATCTGATCATTATCAGTCGTAGTATATGATCATTGGTTTCCTATCTTCGGTGAAATTACAAAAAGAAAACGTACCCAAAAAGCATACGGCTGGGCATCGCTGGTCTAAATGGTAAAACATCGCCCGTCGCATTCCCCATCTCTCTTATATATACGTGAGTATGTAGATGCCTAGTCAGCATTTTGTTGGCGAGCAACGCTTATGAGCTGTCTGATAAACAAGAGATCTCAGATTACACATGAGAGCTGCTGTTTGGTGTGCATGAGTTAAAATGTATTTAATGGTATAATCCAATGCGACAAAGTGTCACATATATGCGCTTGTATGTATGTATGTAATTACATACATATATGTAATCGCTACAATACAAATTGGAAATAGAATACCTAATTATTTCAATAAAGGTCTTCAATCTCGCGAACGCCAGCAATGGGAAAACTTAGCCAACACCAGATCATGCTAGCTGGTAATTCTGTGCAGTGCAAATGCTTTTTAAAATGGATGCAGCTTACAGGCTCCAAGCTCCAAGCGGCCTATTTATAATCTTGTAGTAAGGAACTACTTCAAAGACACCTTCACCGTGGATCAAATTCGGGCCATCTTTAAGGCTATAGGAGAGTTTCTTGATCTCAACTTTGTTCCTAATATGATAAGCAGCGACAATACATGTTCACTGTGCAATCTATATTGCACACTTCATCGGTGTATGTCACATTTTGAGGGAGCACCGATTGCTCCATCTTGGCAAGGCAGAACTACAGCGGCACAAAATACTAAAATTTTCTACACGGCGATATATAAGTCAGTCTTGAAGACTTAGAAATCAATCTATTGAAGGACAGGTTTGAAAAAAGGTAACATCGCTACTTGGGTTCTTAACTAAGCAGTTCCACAATCTGATATCTGGGGAAGACCTGGGAAGTCAGATGTACTAGACTGCGTAGCAAAAGTATAAAGTAAGCAGTGAAAATAAGGAATGAAAAGATCTAAGAAGATGAATTCCACAAACTCAGCTAATAGAAGGATGTCCTTATTGAATGTCTGGCATACCTGGAAATGTTGACAAGTTTTCGGGTTTCATACCAGAAAACTGCGGCAGTTAAGGTGCCAATTTTTGAAAATAGATAACACAATAAATGGTTATATCTTCTTGATTTAATGAATAAACCCCCCTTTAATTGCTTTTGTCTAAGTTTTCAAAGAAATTTGTACTTAATTATTTTGCATATTTTATACTTTTACCTCATAACTCTTAGTTGGTAAGCACATGACGATCCTCCAACTCCTACTCACCTATTAAAATGGCTTTCAAAAATATTTTTTACCTCTAACATTCTCATCATCATCATCAACGGCCAGTTGGCCACTCCCTCCTGAATCCTCTTCTCCTTCAAACCCCTGCCCACCCGCCTCCCCAATCCAAGTGGACATGCCGCTTCTAATCTGCACTCAAGTGAATTGCAAATTACGTGTCTTAAATTGAAGTTTTACGAGTTGCTACTCTAAATGTTTGCACCAAAGTGCTCGGACTGTGGATGTTTGCACAGCTTGGCCAGCAATTTCTAAGCCACGTCTGCGCACTCACATGCAGCACAGAGAGAGAGAGAGTGCTGATGAGGCTGCCTGGACCATGGAGTCTGCGTGTTTAGGCCGAGTGTTGTATTTCATGTTCTTCTGTTCTTCTGCTGCTGCTGCTGCTGCTGCTGCTGCGGTTGTCGTCTTCTACTTCTGCTGGTTGTTTATGCGATGCAGGATATGATAATAATTACACCTTCAACGTTTGTTGCCTGCACCATTCTACCACCACCACCACCACCAGCTACTCCAGCTGGCCAGGAAGTCGCCTCGTCGTCGTGTTCTGCTCCTGCTCCAACGCCAGCGATTAAAAATTGATCTCATTATAATTATTTTTTATAATTTATGAAGCCTTAAAATTGTGTTTGCTTGTGTTGCCATTGCCATTTGCCTGCCCTCGATATACGGGGCTACAAAGTAGTCATTATAAATGCCATAAATTTTGGTTGCCTGGAGCAGGCCAGCAAGAGCAACAGTTGGCTTTAATGAGTGTGTGTGTGTGTGTGTGTGTGTGAGACATGGCAAGAGGAGAGGGGATAACGTTTTCATTTTTCTGTTTTGTCTTGCAAATTTGAGGCCTAAAGTTAGCAAGATTTGTTGGGACATACAATTTTATATTAGATAATGTTAATTTTTGACAAAGACAAGAATTAGTTTAAGACCAGACAAAAGCTTGCCAAAGTTTGTTTTTAACTAACAACTTTTAAATGTGGCGCCACACTAACTGTGTAAAGTGCTGCCCAGCTTTAGTGTGATCTTATGAATATTGTGCCTATTTGATTTGCTGATATCTTCTCTATTGTTCATCTGGTTGTTACCAAACTTGGTGGTAAGGTTCAAACAATCTACCTACAAAATGGCGTTAAATATCAGGTTTAATTTAAATTGCGGCGGAGGCAAAAGTGTTAAATAAAGTTTGTACTTCCAACTTTTAACATCTCTGAGATCTGTAAGCTCTTAAGGACAGACTAAAAGACGGGCTTGTCTTATTACACAAGGCAACAAAATCTGACTTTGTAGAGTGAACCTCTTGGGGACTAAATCTAGACAAATGCTGTCTTTACGACAGATTTCTTTGGCTACGCTTTTGTCTTTGCATATTGTATACGCAAAGTCAGCCGCTTTTGCCATTTGCCGCAGCAGCAGGTGGGTTGCGTGGCATGTTTGTGGGAGAATGGGTAAAGGGGGGGAACAGTGAGTTAACAGAGTACCCAGGATTAAATTATGCTCGATATTCAACTATATTCAATGCGAATAAGAATTTCTGCAAAAATGCCTGAGATTGACTTGAGCACGATATTTAAACTCAGTTTGACGCAAAAAACAAGCATCGTATAATAACACCTTGCTACTTTTTCAACGACCTTTCTGATTATGAAAGGCAGCAAGTCCTATTCGGCCTAGCAACTGTAAAATTAGGACGCAAGCAACACCACAAAGGAGGCTGTTCGCTGTCTTGACCCATCTTGGAGTAAGAAGATGTTGGAGAAGTCGAATCGAATCGTTTGCTTTACGAAGAAGGAACTGCAGCAGATACACGTGAGTTACCAGTAGAAGAGGGAGTTTATAAGGTTATGGTCATATGTTGCTGAAATTGAGAACTTGGAGTCATCTGGGACAGATGAGTCTGAGCAGGAGGGCCGAATGTAATGAAGGTAGTTAGAGAAGTTGGCTACAACACCGACTTGTTGTACAACTACATATAAAGCTGGAGTTGGTGATTTTACATTTACATTTGGAAATAGAACATCAGTCTAAATGGTAACGGAGTCGAGTAAATATACTTGGAAAATATTGTAAATTACTATACTCAATTAACAGTCTGATTCTCTGGTGGCTTGGTTGTTGGAGAACCGTTGAGTCAGAGTACTGCAATTCAACAGCTAGCTTCTCATTTGGAAAGAGCTATAGCTGGTAGTGAATTCCCAGGCAACATATGTGTAAAAAACACTCACTGTAAAAACTCCTAAGCAAGCGGCGTAAATGCACATTACGGAATCGAGCACGTCTTAAACACTTCGCAGGCTGTGTGCCAGAAAGCATTGATTACAACCCAGTATACTTTTCCATTAGCCTGGCCGCTTTGTGGATAGCTAGCTTTCGAAACATCTTTACTTTGTATCCAGCTGCTCAAGCAAAACTCTCACTAAAAAGGAGGCTTAGAAGAGAGTATGTGCGTACCAGAGATCCAAGAATTGATCGCATGTACAAAAAAGTCAGCAGCAGGGTAAAAAAGATACTAGCTATTCTCAAGCAAACCAAAACGGATCGATACTTAGAAGAAGCCAGCCCGGATATGAGTACCAACTATGCCCTCTGGAAACTCACAAAAAGATATAAGAGACAAGCAAACCCAAGTTTTGCTCTTTTGATGCCAGATGGGTCGTGGGCAAGAACAGCAAAAGAAAGGGCAGAATCCTTCGCAGCTAACCTGTCGGAACGATTTAAACCACTGAACACAGCGAAAGCACACACAATAATTCAACGCATCAAAGAGTACTTGGAAGTACCTTTGCAACTTGAGCTCCCGACTGCTCCTGTGACATTCCAGGAAGTCACAGAAATCGTCAAAGCCCTGAAAAACTCCAAAGCCCCTGGTGAGGATTTGCTTGATAACAGGACGCTATATAACGCCATACTGAGAATTGGTCATTTTCCAGAACCATGGAAAAAAGCTCAGATCATCATGATCCACAAGCCTGGAAAGTCCCAAACTAGCCCAGACTCTTACAGATCGATAAGCCTTCTCCCCTCACTGTCCAAAATTTTTGAAAGGTGCATGCTGCGCAGAATTCTGCGGGACGATAGGATTAAAAAAGCAATTCCACCCTTCCAGTTCGGTTTTCGAAGGAGTCATGGAACCCCGGAGCAGCTCAATAGAGTTGTAAACTTCATACTGGAAGGATTTGAAGCAAAGGAATATACAGTTGCTGTGTGTCTTGATGTGAAACAGGCCTTCGACAGAGTTTGGCATGATGGGCTGCTGTACAAAATAAAATCGCTGATCTCACCTCAATTGTACCTGCTTGTTAAGAGCTTTCTGACTGGAAGGACCTTCGCGGTTGTCCAAGAGGGAGAAGCATCAGAGACAAAGCTAATCAGCGCTGGTGTCCCACAAGGAAGTGTCCTAAGCCCAACGCTCTACACCCTTTTCACTCACGATATGCCATCTAACCAAAATCCCCAAATCGTTGACAGAAACAATTTCATAATCGCCACCTTTGCAGACGACACAGCTCTATTGGCAAGGGATCCCTGCATATATTCTTCTACTGACACCATGCAAGAGTATCTAGTAAGAATCGGAAATTGGTGCTCCAATTGGAATATAGGACTAAACCTTTCAAAGTGTGCCAGTGTTACCTACACGCTGAGAAAAGACGATTGCCCAGGAGTTTTCCTCCAAGGAGAGGTGTTGGATCACCTTGCAGGATACCGATACCTGAGAGTTTTTCTTGACCGAAGGCTTACCTTCAAGTCGCACATAAACGGTCTGGTCAAATCAATACAGCTCAAGGCACAAAAGATGAGCTGGCTGCTGAACGCCAGGAGCAAACTGTCTCTAAAGAACAAGGTACTCATTTATAAAAGCATTCTCGCACCTGCATGGAGGTACGGACTACAGGTGTACGGTATAGCAGCAAAGTCGCACCTAGATCGCATAAGGATCCTGCAGGCCAAAATCCTAAGACGCATAACCGGGGCTCAATGGTACATGAGGACGAGAATAATTGAGGAAAACCTTAAAGTCGCTAAGGTGGGCGATGTTATTAACAAGCAGGCCAGAAACCACCTCGCTAGGAAACTACTGCGACCACGAAGGAAGCAAGGCCGGAAAAAGAAAAGAAGACTGAAAAGATTCCACCCTAAGGATCTTTCTAAAAGGGAAATCTAAATTTAAAAAACACGCAATCTTAAGCTAAAACAACGAATCTCACTAACAAAACAAAACAGTACAAATATTTTGTAAGAAAGCTCAACTCACAAACCGTAATACACAATAACACGAATATCAATATAGAAGATAACTAAAGCAGGACCAAAATGTATAAGCGTTAAATTAGGTTAAGGAGCCAGAAAAAGGTACCAAAAAACTAATGTTAATAATAAATAAAAAAAATAAAAAAAAAAAAATTTACTTTGTAATCGAAGAAGTCGGCGATAGCCGACTGCTCTCGGAACTCCATTACAATTGCAAATACTAATTTAAGAAATGCATAAAATGCCATAAAACGAGCAAGCATCGAAGACGTGACATATTTTTGATGTCAACTTTATATACAAAGTATAAAGAGAGTGTTCTAATACTAGCAGCGAAACCTTCCGCCAACTTTATAAACCGGTCCTGGTTTTATACCGATGGAACCAAAACAGAACACATCACAGCATTCGTTTGTACCAAGAATATTTGTCCAGAATATTGCTCTATATTCTCTGCTGAAGCAGTAGCAATCCAAAAAGCAATAATAATCTGCACTGACCGGCTATCCACAGTAGAAGCAGTACGGAACATCGGCGATCTAAGTCCCGCGACGCTCTCATAAAATCCCAAATAAAACTTCCACTATTTTGGGCACCTAGCCACAAGGAATCCGCGGAAACGAACTTGTTGATGCTGCTGCTAAAGATGCATCAAAGTCTCCCACTTTCACCATCATTCCCTGCATAGACCGGAACATACAAAAAGACATCCTGCCGCACCTTTATACCCAGACAACTGGGCAACTTTTCAACATAGGTACAATACTTTAAATTCAAACATGGAAAACTTTCGATACCCCGCAAATTGTCTTTTTAAATAAAAGTGGAGTGTTTATCCGCCTCCACAATTACTTATTCACATCTACTTACTGAAGAAACCAAACCCCCTTGACCCCACCTATGTGGACAAGAAATATTTGTGTAAATTTGTGTATGTGTGTGTACCCCTTAAGCCAGAATGTATTAGTATGAGCGATTTTCTCTCTCAGTTTGGAACTCGCTTTCGGTTTTATATCGCTTTGACATTGGAATTCGGTACTTACTTCAAACAGATTCGTGTTCAGCAAACGAAAATCATATATTCAATATAATGCACCTTGTTTTTCTTTCTTTCTCGGAAAAAATTTTAAAATTTTGTCAAATATTTTTTCAACATTTCTTAATTACTCAAAACATTTCAAATAAATTGAATCTACTTTTGCTTCTACTCAATTTATCAATGAAAAGTTTCAAACTAAGCCCAAGTCAAACTAGCTTAGTGCAAAAATGTCACTAACAGCTTGGGCCAGTCTTAACAAACTCCATTCTACCAATGCCTCGCACACATCTCAGATAGAACTCCGGGCAAACATTATGCATATTACAGACTCAGATAGCTAGACACAGACACTACTCCTCCATCCCATAGAGAGAGAGAAAAAACCCCCCCCCCAACTCTACACGCAAACAGCACACACACATAGACACAGATTTGCCGGGACACCCTCGACTTGGACTTGCTCATTTTGCATTTTAGTTTTGTAATTTAGTTTCATTTATTGCGATTTTACATTGACGCCTGACACGCAAATTCGTGTAATCCTCCTTTGGCAGAGGCAAAAAGGAATAAGGAGGCCAGCAAAACCCACCGACCATGCGCCACACAAAGTCCAATTAAATTATGAGGGTCCACACGCCAAGACCAAGACGACGACGACGACAACGTCGAGGAGTCTCTGCACCGCCTGCCGGTACCCGCAGACCGATGAAAACCCGATGGCAGCGATTTGGCCAACTTATGCTTATGCCTCACTTGAGGCTGTCTTGTGCCTCATTTTCAGTTTGGTCTCTGGCATTGGCATTGGCGCATTGGCATTGCGGTGTAAGAGTAATTAAAATCCCTTGATTAATATGTAAATTTAATGAGATTACGAATTCAGCGAACAAGATTAGGAATGCACGGGTCTGCGACTGACTCTTTACCTCTCTCTCTCTCTCTCTGTCACTGTGGCTGTGTCTTGGACTTACACTTTGTAGTAATTTTCACTTTGGTTTAACCCTGGTAGGTTTGATTATTTTTAACTTAATTTAAAGGTTGCGATTTTACGGCTTAAAATAAAACTTCAATGTTTAAAACGAAGATTTAGCAAGGGGTAAAAACATAAACAAATTCAAATGCTTGAAACTTGGTCAGTGCCTTTCTAGGGTTAACATTCGCACAGACCTGGCCAATCTGCACATCGACCACGCTCCACATCCTGCTATATGTATGTGTGTGAGTGTGTGTGTGTGTGTGTACTCTTCTCCTGCTTGTTAAACATTTCTGTGGAAAGCCGCACCAACTCTTGAGTCTCTCGTTGAGTCCAAGCCAAAAGCCACCCAAAAAGCCACATTCGACATACAGGAAAATTGGAAGCGCGAAATAAACTTGTACATAAATTGTGTGAAATGTATTTGCTGGTAGTTCAAAAGGTTTTTGCCAGTTTTTGTCATTGGCCATTTAACTGTTTAGAGTTAGTTTTGCCGACCGTCTAACCAGTTTCAGTCATTTGGTTAATCTTATTGAGTCCGAAATGACAATATTTTAGGTATTCAAACTTGGAGTAATAAATTCTCATTAAGCTGGGAACATTTTAGGAAAATAAGTTAAGGAAAATGTTACAAAATATACAAAATAACTTATCCAAAATAACTTTTCGTATGTTTCAAATCTAGCCGTAATTAATGTCATTATTATCATTAACTTCTTCTTCTTTGTGAAATGATATATTAATATCATAACCGCTTAAGGTTGTCGTTTTTGTTTTATCCTTCCTTCAATACCCATTCAAAGCGGAATCTGTCGCTCATTTGAAAATTAAATATATTTCACTTTGATCTATTTAGTAAGTTTTTTACACAAAATTTTTGTTTGACTAAATTTCTTTCATATTTATTTCAAAAATGTTTTTGGTTTTGACTAATCCCCTTGGCGAAATTGCAATATATATGTAAATTGTACATATTTATATGTACACATGCCACGCCTTTTTCATAGCTTAATTTCATCCCTACCGATTAACGGCTCTCGAGTTGTGCTCGGCATTTTCCTTTCTTTTTTTTTGTAGCTACTTTTTGCTCATTAGCCAAAAACGCGAACGCGTTTTTTGCCGCGCCAATTGGAGGCACTTGGCAACTGCTGTTGCTATTGGGTCGCTCTAAGTTCACAGCTTCTGCGATTGGTGGAGTGAAGTTGATTATTTTTAGGCACCAAGTTGATGCTGAGGCAGATGTAAGTATTAGGGGATGCAGATTGAATCAGCCTGTAGCCAAAGTTATCAGAGTATTAACTTTAGCTCTTCAGAATTTCATAAGCTAAGTTTTGTTTCAATGAAGTATTTTTAAACATTTTACAACTTTTTAAACCCTTGTAGAAGGTATATAAAAAATTGTCTAGCTGTTTGTTCTTATAGAAGGAAGCATCTCCGACCATATATATATATATATTTTTGATCAGAATGACGAGTTAAGTTGATTTAGCCATGTCCGTCTGTTCGTCTGTTTCTATGCTATCCCCTCCGTCAGTTTTAAAGCTATCTTAATTAAACTTTGCACGAAGTATTTTGGTACAGATACGCTGCATATTTGTCGGAGCCGGCCCGATCGGATGACTGTAGCATATTGCTGTCATATGAACCAACGGTCGAAAAATTAGTTTTAGTGCGCAAAACTTTTTTGTTTTCCACGCAATCGTCCCCAAACCTCGCAACTCTAAGTTTTCTATGCTTTTACATAATTCGACAAAGTTTGATGGAAATCGGACAACTATATAGTATAGCTGCCATACAAAATATAGATCTGAAAAAAAGTCTTAGTAGGAAAAACTTTTTTGTTTTCAATGCTATCACTCCCAAACTGGTTACTAATCAATATTATATCCTACCATATAATTCTGCCAATTTTGATCCAAATCGGATGACTATAGCATATAGCTGCCATAGGAAAGAGCGGTCCAAAAATTAGTTTTAGTGAGGAAAACTTTTTTGTCTTTAGCGTAATCGCCCCTAAACCTCGTATCTATAAGTTTCCTATGCTTTTACAAAGTTCCACCAAGATTGATGAAAATCGGACAACTATATAGGATAGCTGCCGTAGAAAAGATAAATCTGCAAAAAAGTCTTAGTAGAAAAAACTTTTTTGTTTTCAAAGCAATCGCTCCCAAACTTGTTACTGATCAATATTACATGCTACCACACAATTCTGCCAAGTTTGAGCCAAATCGGATGACTATAGCGTATAGCTTTCATAAGAACGATCGGTGGAAAAAGTGTTCTAGTGAGAAAAACGTTTTTGTTTTCAATGGTAGCGTCTTTATACTTTCCAGCTATGAATATTATTATGAGTTTACACACAATTTTAGAAAGTTTGGTCAAAATTTGATGAATATATCGTATAGATATATCGTCGGGCGTACCAGTTGTATGTGTGGCTGCTGGTGCGGGAGGTTGTGGACACGGTTGCCACACTTGGTGTTTTTGCACCAAAAATGGTGTTTTTTTTTCCTGTTGGTGCACTGGCACTTTTTTATTGGAATTGGCTCTTTTGCATGGAGACCGAAAAAGACGCAGAAGTTAAAAGAGTTTCAAAAATTCTGAGAAGTAAGACCACACATAATTTAGGGAATAGCCATGAAAAAATGGTTGTGCGAGCTTGCTTGAGCAGTGGGATGTTCCCAAAATATTTTCCTTGGCTCAGACTCTAGAAGTCTACAATTTAAGCTAAAAGAAAAAATTTGAGTATGGAATTTCAATCAGATCGAGACTAGAATCTACTTTAAAATCAACACAAGACACCAAAATTTGACTTTATTCAGAAAATTGAAGGGTTGGTAGTGATTCTAGATTATTTACATCTGCTAAACACGAATCTGTTTTTGGAAATGGTCCATAACTTTAGCTTAAGGCACGTTAGCTGTTTAGGCGCGTTTAGTTTGGAGACCGATATTTTATTTTGACTCCCTTTGATATAATCGGAAAGTAGAACTCTTCAACTTTCAAATAAAGTATCTCAAACAATTCTACGATTTTTTTAAGCGAAGATATACCATTTTGAATTCATGTCTGTCTAACAACCTACAGAGTAAATTCAATGTTTATCTGGCAAATAGCAGCTATATAGGAGATGAGAAATCGTCCCTTAATGAATATGTGAAAAAAGTATTTGGTCGTAAAGTGGAAAATTATTACAGATTGGAAGCGTTATTTCTTTAAGTATACTCGTACAAGTCTTTTTGATAAGATCAAGATGTTATTTTAGTATTTTAACTTACAGACCAATTCTTATTCAGACTTCTTAAGACTAACGATGTTTGGTTTTACCGATTTATCTTTGTAACCACTCATCAGATTATTTTGAAATTTGGACACAATATAAAATTAAATCCGAGGAAGCCATTGGTATTTAACATTTTATTGCCACAGTAACTATTAAAATTAATACATGAAATATTTGCTGGGATTTTTTGTACGTTTAATAATACTCATGAAATGAAATGAATGTATAATTTAACGATTTTGTGAAAGAGATATTTTTAATTTTATTAAATAAAAATATAACATGAATAATAATAATAATAATTTTTCAAGTGGCAACCGTGGTTGTGTGTTCGATCCCGCCTCGGACCATCTAATAGAAAAAGTTTTTTCTTTCTTTAGAAAAAAGCTTTTACACACCCGATCACCTTCACCATCTACTGGCGCCAGCTGTGAAGTAACTAGCCATGAAAAAGTCAAAATTCTCTAACTGTAGCCGTTCGGATTCGGCCCTTTCTCTTGCATTATAAGCACACACGCCAAGAGATTGAGAGAAGCTTGGCCCTGGCCCTCCTGGAGGTGCCGTTTGAGCCAATTTTACTTATATCGTATAGATTCAAAATAACAAACTGGCAGCTCTCGTCTCATTATTCATTTAGATAACGCATCAGCAGCACGACAACCCGTGCACTATCTCTAACTCGCAGTTTCTGGCTTGGCTCGCGCCGCGGTTGGCGGCCGCCTCGTGCTGTACGATCGATCAATAATTGTTAGTAAATATGTTATACCAAATAAAGTTAGTTCCACCTGTTAAACCAAGTAGTTAAAATGGTTAAAGACGAGTGGACCACATTTATAAATGAAATGAATCATACGTCCCCGAATTTCCCAAATTTTTAAGAAAAGTTTGTATTTTAGTCTGGCTTTATTTCCTGCTCAGAGTTAGGATATGATTTACAAAACTGATCTTCAGTAGATAATGCACCAACTGACATAAATATTGAGAAACTTAAATAAACTCTTTAAAAATCAACTTAAGTTTTTTTCTGTGAACCGAACCTTTTCCCAAACAGAGAAGGTTCGATTCGACTTCAGCTTGGCGAGGTAATGGACTTAAGAAGTTTGGTCTTTGATATTGGAAGTTGGCCTCACATATTTACAGAACTGTACGAGATTTTTTTTTGGCATTTTTACATCTTGTATTTTGCATTACCAAAGAAGTGACAAAGTCGGTCAAGCCCGACTGTAATATTCTACTTATCTTCAAAACTTTAATGTGCTCATAACTTGACTATCGTTCATCCGATCTATATCATTCCTTCACCTGATCGATAAATAATGCTGATTACTAAATATGTCAAGAAGGTACTAACCAATTCCAAATTTCGGGGGCGCCAGGGTAAAAATTCAAAATAAACTTCATCTGCCTGCAAGTATAAGAATGTCAAACCACTATCTCTTACCATCTGTGAAATCCCCTTAAATATAACTTAGCTAACGATGTGCTTGTAAGGCTCTTGCGTGTGTATAAATCTGCGTTGGTGTAAAGTGTGATCCGGATGATCTTTTGAAGTGATGTAGCGCGTCTATACTAATGCTGTTAATTTTATTACAAAAAGTGATATGTTTATGGATTAGGTTATGTCTAGTGAATATGACATTTGACACTCTGTGTGGATCGAGGTCGAGTATCATGTTCAAGTTTGAACAGTTATGGACCAATTTGAAGCTTTGCCCAACATAAGGCTTCGTCTGACTGTTTTCAATGAAACCTGACAAATGTTTATCAAGCTTTGCCAAAATGTCCACATTAGCCAGATTGTGTGTCTATATCATGAAAAAAGTTGCTAATCGAATATTATTATTTTGTATTTTATAGTTTTGTTGAGTGACCAGATATTGGTAATCACTGATTTCCCATTTTTGGACAAATTTATGAACGAAACTCTGGTCACGCTACCAATCAGGGTTTAACCAATAAAATAAGGAAGGACAAATAACTTAAAAAGCTTGACTTACATGGCCCCACCACCAACCTAACCAGTTGTCAAGTGTAACCCCTAGATAGAAATGTCACGGTATACTCTTAAGCATTTTCTGGCACTAACACAAGTTGTCCTGCTTACTTTTTGGGGCTTTTCAAATGTTGTTTGTATGTACATGCCAATCTCCCACACGTGTTTAGCTTAAGAACTGCAGTTCAATCACAGATCCACTCCAAAACAAAGTGTGAAAAAGAGAAGTGAAAGGGCAGTACCAAAGGGGCGTCATTTATGAGCTCAATGGCACCAAATAGCACAAGGCAAAGACAGACATGAATGAAAGTGAGTCCAAAGCCCGTCTGTCCGTCCGTCTGTCTGTCTGTCTGTCTGTGTGCCTGAACTGAGTTGAATGAACACCCAGCTACAGGCAGACGACAGGCGACACTAGGCGTTCGGTGCGGGGGAGGAACAAAAAATGCAACAAATGCCAGGCCAATGCAGTTACGCAGGATGCAGCTGGTACGCACCCTAAGCAAGGAGTTAAAAGAAGGAAGGGATTGCTGCTCTGTCAAGGTCGTAGTAAAGCAAAAAAAAAATAACGAAAAACACCGCCAAAAAAAACCCACACACATTCACAAAAGCATTCAAAGACAGGAAGTCAAAAAATAGATGGAGGAGACGAAGCAACAAACGGACGTTCATTCAACTTTTGCCTGGCTTAGACTTTGGTCGTTGTGAGAAATGCTTTTTCAAGGACTTCCACCCACACACACACACACACACACAGACAGGGGTAAAAAACCATAGCACACTTTTTCGAGCGAGTCGCCTGAGTTTTTCCACGTTGCTGCCTCACTCCGTCTGGGTCTGTCTGGCACTTGTTCTTTGTCCCAACGCCTCACCCCCGCTGCTTCTCACCCTCTTTGTGTGTGGCAACTTCAGCCACGAAGTGTGCCATATATTTTTGGGTCTAGCTAGAGACGTTTGACTTTGCCACTCTCGAGTGTGACTTTCTTTTATGGGTACAAACCCACACAAAAAAAAAGGAGAAAAAAATTGGAAAATGAAAACCAAAAACAAAATCAAATCCCACTCTAAAAATGTGTCAAGGTCGAGAGCTTTAAATATAGCTTCAAAAATTTGTGGCAACCCCCAACTGTTGCTGAATACCCCAAAAATAAAGCGGAAATGCATAAAACGTTGCGTGAATCACACTAGGCTCTCCCCACACCCCACACTCCACTCCCTCTCTCTCTCTCTCTCTCTCTCTCTGTGTGTGTGTTGTTAACACAACAAATAACAAATTTCCATTGTGCGTGTGTGGCATACTTTTTGGCGCCGCACACGAGCCTAACTATTGAAAGCACATGATTCATGTGGCTGGACATACAAGCCACCAAAAAAGACAACAACAACAACAACAACAAACAACCGGCCGCTCAATTGGAATGCAATTTACGCGGCATATTAAGCATACGCCGTGTGGATAACAGACAATTATTCATTGAAGCAAAACGAATGTTAGAAGTTTAATAAGCCCATGATTTAGCTTAACTTAGTACTTAACAGGCTTTATTCTTAAGAGAGGAAATATAAAGAAGTTATTGCGCTTTAGTTTTTGGAATTATATACAAATTTTTGGCAAGCAATTGGATATTGAACTTCCTAGAGCCATGTAGAGTTGCTTGCCAAAAGTATTAAGAGAATACTGAGGCGTAGAGTCTGTGCACAATTGTTTTTGTAAGCCACCGATAAATAAGTAATCATCAAAATGACACTATTTAGTCATCAGTTTGAAAATGTTGAGTATCAAATTCTCTTTAATACTCCAAATATCTAGTTGATATTTTAGAAAGAATTAAAATTATATTTCAAGGATATCAGGTTGACTCTTTTTAGTATCAATTTGATACCAGATCTTATCAAATTGATATTTTAATTGTCTTTTTGCCTTAACAAATTTCATATTTTCTCTTATCAAGTTTGAAGAAACAATTCAGTTGTTTACAAATTGCCTTTAAAACTAAAACAACAATTTAAAAACTTTTTACTGATTTTTATTTACACTAATGAAATGAAATTGTCTGGTGTGGGCACCTCACCTTGCAATGGAGCATGTCCTTACTGATGATGTTTAATCAGAAGTCACTGTAATAGTGTGCCTCATGCTGGAACCCATACATGATCTTTACGCATTCGCAGAGAACCTGAGTGAAAAGACCCGAAACACGCCTTCTCAGCAGTTATCTTCGTTTCGCCTGGACACTCATTATGAGTGTTCGTTTCGAACCTCTCGTATTGTGTGTCATCTTGCAAAGTGCTGAAACAGCCACAGCAGCATTCTGGCGTAGTATATGTTCTGTCTAAAGAGTTACATTTGTTATATCCATATAATTATAAACGAGAACGCCAAGCTAACTTCGTCTGTGCCGAAGTTTTTATACCCTAGCAAATGCTGTTTTTGAAATGTCAGAGTTTAAGAACGCTTACATAAAAATCTAAAATTATTTTAACTAAGACCCATTTTCCGACAGAAAAACATTCGATTTCGACCAAATTTCACAAATCTTTTTGAAAACATATCAAATTAGCAATCGCCGAGTTTAAGAAAGATAAAATTTAAAACAGAAAAGTTTTTCTCACTAAGACTCATTTTTCGACCGATCGGTCCTATGACAACCATAATATATAGTCACCCGATGTTGTTCAACTTTTTCAAATTAGTTTGAAAGCGTTTAATATTAAGAATCACCGGCTTTAAGAACGATTTACTTGAAAACAAAAAAGTTTTTTTCACAAAGACCCATTTTCCGACCGATCGGTCCTATGGCAGCTATAAGATATAGTCATCCGATTTCAACCAAAATTTGCAAATCTGTTTAAAAGCGTATAATATTAATTACGGCCGAGTTTTATGACGCTAGCATTGAAAACAAAAAAGTTTTTCTTACTAAGACCCATTTTCCGACCGATGGTTCCTAAGACAGCTATAAGATATGGTCATCCGATCTTGACCAAAATTTGCAAACCTGTTTAAAAGCATATAATATTGATAATGGCCGAGTTTAAGGTCGCTAACATTGAAAACAATAAAGTTTTTCTCACTAAGACCCATTTTTTGACCGATGTTTTCTATGGCAGCTATAAGATATAGTAAACCGATTCGGTCGGTTCCGATATATTAGCAGCGTGCAGTAAAAAGAAGACTCTGTGCAAAATTTCATAGCTCGATAGCTTTAAAACTGAGAGACTAGTTTGCGTAGAAACAGACGGACAGACAGACGGACAGACAGACGGACAGACAAAGCTCAATCAACTCAGCTCGTCTCCCTGATCAAGAATATATAATATATAGTTTATGTGGTCGGAAATTAATATTTCTATGCGTTGCAAACTTCTGGGCAAAATTATAATACCCTTTGCAAGGGTATAAAAACTACCACAACAGAATATGGGCATTTCCAAACTGACGTGACGTTACGTTCGTACGAAAAGATGATTTTAAAAAATATGAAAATCTTAGATTTTTAAAAAGATTGTTCTATATTTGGGTAGCACTTAAGTAGCACTATAATCAGCAAAAACAATGACAACAATCGATCGAAAGGAGTTAAAGATAAAAGCAAACATATATGCTGGCGTGACGTTACATAAAACGGAAGTGGGTTTTGACTTGTTTTAGAAAAATGCAAAATTCTGCAAATTGGGCTAAGCTTTTTGTATAAAATTTTTTTTAGGATGATTTGAAATAATACAAGTTTATTTCCCAGGTTATCGATTCAAAAATGTTTGCCCAAATTTTTAAGTATCTGACGTGACGTTACCTGACGTTACGTTACTCAAATTTCCTCATTATATTTATGTTCGTTTTGTTATAATATAAAGCAGAAACTCACATTTAGTTGCAATCATATAGTTTCTTATGATGTCTTCTGCATTATTTTTTTACTCTTTGTACCCTTAGAAATAGTTTAGAGAGCAAAAATCTATGCAATCTAAGGCATTTTTATGACAACAAAACGTATCGAAATGAGAAAATTGGCGTTTGCGCGACTTTACATTCGAAAATTTCGAAATGGGTTATGAATATATTTAAAATTGGCTCATATTAGTTCATTTTCATTATTTTTACATATTATATGTATTATTATTATTTTGGTGTCAATGGACTTTTCTGTGGAAATGCCCATATATACATATGCAAGCTTAAACCTACCTTGTACCATACTAAAATCCATTAATCTATCTTAAGAACGTCTTCGTTGAAAGAGTCTACCATAGCATTTACTTTTCACTACCTTTTGATGTGTTTGCACCAAAATAAAAACTCTAAGTGTGAGTTTGGTAGATCGGAGTTGTTGATGCCCTGAGTTTTAGAGTAAATTTTCTTATGGAAAATTGCTTCTAAGTAAGTCATCAATAGCTCAGCGGCTTGTCCCAGCTTAGACCATAGTTCCACCCCCCAATAGCCCCTGAGCATCTGCAAGTCACAAGCATAAAAGACACACAGTTGATTTCCCTACTTTGGCTCAAAAGACTATTGGTTCGTTTCAGGTTAAACGAGGGCCACGTAGCCCTAGCTACAGCGCAAACTGGAAGCGCCAGTATTAATTCTTTGTGATTACCTTGTATGAGGCTAAGGGCATCCCCATCAAGCTCTTCTCCGGGAGGAGCTGAATAGTAGGGCCCTGTCTTGCCAGTTTGACGGCTGACTCGTTACCCTTAATGTTACAGTGTCCAGGTACCCAGATGAGGTGGATACGAACATGCTGAGCGATCGCAGTTAAGGATCTACGGCATTTCGCGAGCGTCTTGGCTTTATTGGTGTACCAATCAAGAGCCTTTAGAGCTGCTTGACTATTTGAGTATATGTACTGCTTAGTCGAACCATAATCTTCACCTAAATACTTCCAAACCTAAAATTTTGAACATTAACCATGATTGGTAAAGTTTCGTTCGAAACCGCAAATCGAAGCTTCGAAAAAATTGATTGGATTTGCAGCCTCATGCTACCATTAGCAGGGTATATTTCAGTGGTGTGCACGAAATTTGAGGTTGGGAGTAGTCCAACAACAATATAAATATAATATATTTAGTTTCTGCGCCAAGCAAAACTCAATCGCGCACACTGCACCTGTTAAGGAAACTGTGCATGCATCCAGCTGGCCGGCGATACGCAAGGGCAAGGCAATTGCACTTGTTGCGACGTCTGCTTGTGCGTCTGAGTGTCGCCAGTTGCCGAAAAATAGCTCTCGGAGCAATCGGAACAAAGGCGTGCCCCTCCCCTGGTATAAATCATAAATTTGCAACTTTCATTCTTTACCTTCACCACACAGCGCCTTTCATTTCCAATAGTCTTCCCCATATACATACTACCCAAGCCGCTTTATTTATGCTGCATACATTTACTTAACCCATGACAGCCCCACAACCAACCCACTCAAGCGATCCACCCCGAATGTTTATCAATAAATTGGCAGCCATGCCTCAAACTGGAGAAGAAACAAAAAATATACAAAAATCTTGCCTTCAGCCTAACCAAAACATAAAGTGAAAAAATGCAACACACGCACACACACACACACACACACAGAGATACACAGCGAAAATAAAATTCAAAAAGTCAGTGCACAGAAAAAAAATTGTCAAAAATCATATAAAACAAATACAACACAAACTAAAGAGGCAGCGACGCAGCTGGCGTTGGCGTCGTCGTCGCCTCGTTTTTTGGTAGGCGGAGTCATGTGTGAGTATTTTTGCAGTTGTTTGTTGTTTGTTTGGTTCGCAGTGACGCCATTGCGTAGTTTTTTGCAAGTTGTTTTTAGCAATGGGGCGTGTGTAGGCCAAACGGTGGACAGAGCAGGCAGCGAGCGCGAAGAGAGCGAGCCGAAATTTTCCATAAACAAAAAAAAAAAAGAAAATGTCCAAATTCAGATACCCGAGAATTGTGGTCGATTGCTTTACGGTTAATGATTTACCAAATTATGCAGCCGCAAATGTAAAAATTGTACACACACACACAGAAGCCACTGACCGGAGAGCCTACAGCCCCTACAGGTATCCGTAACCAGGCATTGGGTTGGCCATGGCAAATGTTTATTAATTGAAAATGTATAAATTGCATTTTTGGCCTCGTCCACCGACGGCGCGCAATGATTTCGATAATGCGGTTGCCGCTGGCCGCAAAAACAGTTTGTCGCTGTCAGGGCATTCCACAGAGGGTGGGGGGGGGGGAGGGGGCGGTTTGGGCCGATAATTGGCAATGGATGGCCAAGTGTGCTGGCTGGGGCCAATAAAATTAAATATGACTTTGTGTCATATTAAATGTTTAATTTGATGTTTTTTTACTTCCAACATTTTCATTTGGAGATTTATATCTGAGATTTTATATCAATGTTTCAGCATGTTCCAAGGGTTTGGTATCTCGGTCTTTGCTTGGAGATCTAGAGAGGCAGTTATTTGCCCTCAACAAGAGGCAAAAGGAAAGCTCTCAACGCGAGGCACCCGGAAAACCCTCAACGCGGGGCACCACAAAAGATCACAGTTATAAGAATGTGGCTCACCAGAGGTGAATAGGAGCCAGCATTCGACTCTCACAGCTCTAAAAATGTGGCTTACCAGAGGTGAATTGGAGCCAGCACTCGCGTTGAAGGCTTTCCGGGTGCCTCGAGTTGAGAGCTATCATGGTGCCTCTCATCCCACCTAGCATTTGGTAGATCATTAGGTGATTCCTTACCTTGGTGAGTCTTTTTCGAGCCCATTTGAGGATTAAAAAGTGATTAGTTTCATGTGCAATTTAAGGAAGACTCGAAAAAGACTCATGCATTTGCTCAAAATGTGATTCATTAAAAAACGATTCGAAAATATGAGAGTATTTTGACTCGAAAATGAATCCAAACTGTTGAACAAAAAGGGTTAAAAAAGACTCTTCATGAAGAGTCGCGGCTAGGGTACCATTTTCTCCCCACAAAAGTTTCATTTATGATCAGAAAACGAGCGCATTTATGACTTTTTTAACCAGTCTGAGGACTCGAAAAAGACTCGAGTGTGATCAGAAATTTCACAAAATGCTTGCTGGGACTCAGAGCTTTCGCGGTACCCCTCGTTGAGGGCTTCTTGGTGCCTTTCGTTGTGGGCTACGTGGTGCCTCTACTTGAGAGATTTCGTGGTGCGTCTTGTTGAGGGCTTCATGGTGCCTCTCATTGAGAAATTTCGTGGTGCGTCTTGTTGAGGGCTACGTGGTGCCTCTCATTGAGAAATTTCGTTGTGCCTCTTGTTGAGGGCTTCGTGGTGTCTCTCGTTGAGAGATTTCATGGTGCCTCTTGTTTAGGGCTTCGTGGTGTCTCTCGTTGAGGGCTTCGTGGTGCCTCTAATTGAGAGCTTTCGTGGTGCCTCTTGTTGAGGGCTTCGTGGTGCCTCTAAATGAGAGCTTTCGTGGTGCCTCTCGTTGAGGTCTTCTTGGTGCCTCTCGTTGTGTACTTCGCGGTGCCTCTTGTTGAGGGCTTCGTGGTGCCTCTCATTGAGAGCTTTCATGGTGCCTCGTGTTGGGGGCTTCGTGGTGCCTCTCATTGAGAAATTTCGTGGTGCCTCTTGTTGAGGGCTTCGCGGTGCCTCTTGTTGTGCACTTTGTGGTGCCTCTCATTGAGAGCTTTCATGGTGCCTCTTGTTGAGGGTTTTGTGGTGCCTCTCATTGAGAAATTTCGTGGTGCCTCTTGTTGAGGGCTTTTTCTAGCGACTGGGAAGATTTGTACGTAAAGAGAGAAAGAAAAGAAAAGTAAGAGGTAAATTATTAAAGAGATGTATGGAACTAATTTGGGGCCAGACTGAGGTAGAGGACAGCCGAAGATCCGAAGATCAAGTGGTGTGAGGACAGTGGGGTGATAGGGGCCAATTGAAGCACCTGTTCAAGTATACCTTATTGTGTCGTACGGGCCGAGACCACATGTGGGGCATTCGTCGGCAATTTCTGGGCTGATGCGTGCTAGGTAGGTGCTTAGGTTCCTGCTTTTCCCAAAACGGAAGGTTTGGGTCAGTGGGCCAGTGTGGCGCTCGTCGAACTTGGTACGGTTTTCTCTACCTGATCAATTGGAGGTGAACTGCCCCCCAGGACTACGTTGTCTCTATATCAGTTTATGGTGCTGTTTACAATTGTGGTGCGAGCTAGCTTCTTGGCTTCTGCACATGATGCGAGAGTGGGGCAAGGTGCTGTTGAATTGGTAGGGACTCCGCTCGTAGCTCATATCGCACGGCTTTGGGGCGCCTTGACATGCTCTGTGTGGTGCAGGCATGGTTTTGGATGGGTTGTGTGATAGCAGGCTATAAGGAATTGCTGTGTGAGGAGCTTGTTGTGCTCACGAACAGGGAGAACGTCAGTTTCCTGATCCAAGTGGTCGGGATGTGTCATGATATGGCAACCGGTAGCTACTCGCAGCGCAGCTTTTTGAGCTTGGTAGAAGTTTGGCCATTGGGTGTCGCTGATACACGAGGACCATACTGGGGCCGCAGAGTTGATCAGGTACCTTCCGATAGCCTTGTAGGCGGTGACGATGGTTTCATTCTCCTTTCCCCAGGTGCTTCCAGCTATGGCCTTTAAGACTTTATTCTTGCTACTGACTTTTTTAATTACACCTTCGGAATGTTTGGCGAATGTGAAAAGAGGATCACACATCACAGCGAGGATATTGGGGTTGGTGTCCATTAATGTGGATATCCAGGATCTGTTTGACCTTTTTGGCCCACGTAGTTAGCAGGATGGCGGATGATTTGGGGGCTGAGAGGCTTAGATTCCTGCTGCAGAGGAACTTAACGAGGCATGAAAGATAGGCGTTTATCCTCTGTTCGAGAGTTTAACGTCTCTGCCGGTGATGATGATAGAACAAACATCAACATATGTGATGATTTTCATATCTGGAGGGGGTTGTGGTAGTCCGACTACATATGTGTTGAAGAGCAGGGGGGGAAGTACTTCTCCTTGTGGTACTCCCTGCTTTATAATGCGAGTTTTGGACTGTTTCCCATGGAAGTCCAAGTGCGATTGCCTACCGGTAAGGGTGTTGGCCAGCCATCTCTTCAGGTGGTTTGGTAGCTTTATCTGATAGAGGTTCTGCAGAAGCATAGAATTGTTGACCATATCGAAGGCCTTGGATAGATCGAGGGCTACCACTATCGTTCTCTCGTGGGGTTGTATGATGTTCAGACCAGTCGTCGTGAGCTCGCAAAGAGCTGTGGTGGTGCTGTGCCCTGATCTGAAACCATGTTGGTGAGCGGCAGGAAGGAGGTGCTCGGCTCTCTGCTAAAGACCAGAAGCTGAAATTTAAGAACTGTGAGCCTTTGGTTGCTTCAAGTTCTCAAGCTCCTGCTTTTGTCTCTCAGAGTCAGCAGCTGCTCCCGGCTTTCGAGCCTCAGCTCTTAGAGCCAAAAGGTGAGAGCCCTTCGGTGCTCGAAAAGAGTCAAAGCTCATGACTCGTGAGCAAACAATTCCGAATTCATGCTTTTTGTGGCCAAATTATGGCAAATGGTTGTAAGACTTATCAAAAGAGCAAATTCTGCTAATGAAATTGCTATACAGATAACATAATCAAGCATCTTCTCGAATTCCTCTTCTATTTGAAAAGTGTATCGAACGCCTTTTTTTGGCAATTACTTTACATTCCACCGACCATCAAGCATTACTTTTGAAATCCACTTTCGAAAAGTTGCCTTGGAAGTGGAATTGCGAACATGTCTAAATATCTTCTTGTATAGAGTCGATCTAGTAAAGCACTTAGAAACAGGGGAAGCATTTGAAAATGTTGTTGTTATTTGACAAATGATTGTCTTCAGATGTATTAAAGTCTGAATGGCCAAAGCTGCCACTCACTCCTCCACGCCACTTTAACCAGCGCGGCACCCTTCGGACAGCAATTATTTTTAGTTCCTTAACTGAAATCCTAGGAATTTGTCACTTTTACGTAGAAGAATTTATGGTTAGCACAAAAACTAAAATTCTTATATAATTTCATTCTGTCTTATTATCCATTCAAAAGCAGTTAGCCACATTTTCATGCATATAAGACACTTGAGCTTACCTCAAACATCAATTCGCTTTCAATGCAGCATTTTCAATTCATTTCACCCAAAAAAAAAAAAAGAAAAATGAAGAAGAAGCTGAAGCTGAAGAGCTTTGGCTCATAAATTTAACATTATATGCCTGAAATGGCTATCGGAGATGCAAGTATACATATTGCAGGTATACATACACACATAAGAGTCTTCACACACACACACACACACACACTTGGACTAACAATATTAAGAAAAATTAGTTGCACATACATAAACTTGCACCTCAAAAATCATAAGCCAGCTGCCAACCTTCACACACCTGGCCCTCGCACACGCACTCGCCCTTAGGGTCTTGGCATAAACTTTAGCATGATTTTCACTAAAAACATTCTACGCCAGATTTTTAGACCAAAAAGTATTTTTGGCAGGCGGCAGGGATTATGTCACATGAAAGAGATGACCATAGTGACAATGAGTGGCAGAGCAAGCTGCATTTACTTGGCCCGAACTGAGACAGCTTTTCACATGTCAAAAATGTGGCTGATGAAATTTTTGGTATTAAGTGTGAGTGTGCGTGTGTGCGTGCGTGTGTGGGTGTCTGAGGTTTTGTATGCAAATTAGACAAAATTACATTTGCACTTGAAGCATATTTTGAGTGCCTCAGAACTATTGTTGCAGTCACAAACTGTCACCAAGCGTGGAACTTACTTAGTTCGCTTAATTAGCAGGCAAACAAACGCCGAGTGTGTGTGCACACTCACTTCCGCTTGACAATTGTGCCACTGGAAGCACTCAAGTTGGGGGGCTAATGATGTCAAATTACTTGCGGGCATTTTTATGTCATAATTAAACTGCAACGAGTGCAATTTGTTTTTTTTTTGTTCATATTTTGTTGAGTGAGCGAGCACTTAAGCCCGGCAAAGTATGCTAGGTACAATTGTTGCAGCTGCCGCTGCCTCCTCCTTTGCCCCTTAACATACTTAAAGTGCAGCAGCGTGCAGCGAGACAACAACAACAACAACAACACAGATAGAACTAGGCATAAAAATAAATATACGGGGCTTGGTCGAGTGCCTGCAAGTATGCTGCTATATATTTTTTTTTTGTCTTGCCATTTCCACTAATTACAAGCAGCCGCTAACAGTTGCAATTGTTGTTGTTGTTGTTGTTGTTGATGTTTGTTATATGTTGTTGATGTTACTGGTTAAGAGCTGCCAGCAGGCAGTTGAATATTGTGTACTTAATTTGTGCAGAAATATGTTGGCAAGCCTACTTAGAGCTCATTCAATTAATATGACCATCAAGATTGTATTCTGCTTCGAATTGAAGTTCAACAATTGGAATTACAGACAATCAGATCCACTTTTTGATTTCCTTTGGTCTTTCACTCTGTGGTTGAATACGTAATGTAAATGTCATACACCAAAAGTATCTTAAATACTGAAAATTTTGCATGAATTGAAAAATACATAAAGGGGTCCTTTTGACCTGTTTTGATTTTAGTCAAAGTTTTTGCTTTAAGCTGGCTCAAAGTCAATGTTAATTATAATTCAATACAATCAAACACTATTTAACAGAGAAAACTCACAATATTTTTGGAATAGCAATGGTATGTCTGGACAGCTGTTTTGGAATGGACCACCAATACACTTCAACCACTTGCAACATTGAGAGAACATTGGAATAATCACTAACCCACATTGCTTACCAACCAACATACCAGTCGTGTTGGCGATATCCTTCATAGTTCCCGTACTTTTCTACGGAATATAAATTTTTACTAAATGTACAATTTTAAATGTAGTCTTTAATAGCATGTTTATCGGCTACAGAGAAGGGATCAGGTCACAGGCTCGGCATTTAAGACATATGACCTCAGCCTAAGCGCATTGATTAGCTATGGAGTTATTTTATTCATTTATAAATTAATGTAATGACTAACCACAGACTACTTGCTTAACATGTTAAGCTTTACCTCATTCAGAAGAATCTGCAATCTTGTTTGCCTGAGAAACAGACGGGCATAGTCCGACAAACACTTTTTCGTAAAAGCAGTTCGATTTTGGAACCAATTGCCAAACAACCTTAAAACTATCAGTGACGCTCAAACATTTAGTAAAGATGTCAAAACACATATTCAGAGAGCCTTCTAAACTCTAGACAATTAAAACCAGTTAATGAAACCGATTTGGAATTCGGTTCCGGTTCCGTTTCTGGTAGGTACCATACGTAACATATGTTTCGGTAAAAGGCTTTGTTTTGGTTCTAACACTATTTCGGTATTGGTACCTGTGTTTTTATTTCGGTATACCGAAACGTACCGGTATGAACCGATAAAATGTAAAAAAAGATGGGTCATTGAATTTGCGTCCATCCGACATAATAATTACATTTCGGAACCCTTCAGTTCGGCTCAGTACTGAATCAGAGCTCAGTCAGCCCTGATTTGGAAGGGCAGGTACTGAAATCATGGCTGCCTTTACAAGCATTTCAGCCATGAATTTAAAACAGATAGGGCCTACTACTAGGCATGATTTCAGTACTGAACTCATGGCTTAGTTTCATGGGTTGTACTGAAAACAGTACTAAAATCCGTCATGAATAGGAGCAATTCCTACTTCTCAGGTCTGAATCAGCACTGACAAATTCAGTACTGAGACGCAGGTTCTACGCAAAGTTTCCTATTTCAAATGCATACTCGAAATTGTGGAAACTTCGTCTAGTTTTTTGTCGTTTTATAAAAAAGGTACTCAGAGTATATTAAGTTTGTGCAAAACTATGTAACAGGGAGCAGGAATCATTTCCGACCCTATAAAGTATATATATTCCTGATCAGCATCAACAGCCGAGTCTATATTCCTATGTCCGTCTGTCTGTATGAACGCACAAATATCAGAAATGATAAGAGATAGAGGTTTGACATGTATGGGACATAAACTTCTTATACTTTCAGGCAGATAAACTCATATTTTCAATTTTTGCCACGCCACCTCCCGCCCTCGCAATTTCAGAAAAACGTCATATCTTCCACATTTTTATAGACCAAGTTATGAACAAAAGAAAGTTACTTCGCCACCCCTGGCTGTAGTGGCGTCATCTATTTGTCAGTTTGGAAAATCCCTCATGGTTCATTGCAAGTAGTGCCGCCATCTATTGTTCAGCAGCGCTGCTTTTTAGCTGCTATTCCAGGTACAGAGTATATTACAGTCGGGCTTGACCAACTTTCTTACTTGTTTATTTTGTAAACGTTTTAAGCTCTGGAAAATTGATAATATTTGATGCCATTAAACTGTTATGTGAAAATTTGTTAAGCGATCCCTATACAACGAAGATTCTGTACATTTCTCTTGTCCGTCCGATTCTTGATTACGGATCATGTGTGTGGTCTCCGCCATATTCGACCCATCAAGATAGAATTGAATCTAATCAACCGTAGAATTATGCTTGAGGTAATCTTCATTCAAAGACTAATTCTTAGCAGAGCTCGCAAATAACCCTCAACACTTTTTTCAGTGCGATCAGTCTACTGACAAAACAGAAAAAAACAAAGACGTCTCGGTCTCTCACTGAGCAAAACACTTTTTTTCCCTCCTCATGTGTTTTCTGTTGAGCATTTTCGGCTGATCAAAATAAACGAGACAGACCGTCAATAACAACTGAGAGGAACACTTGTGAGCGAGCGCTCACGCAAAAACTGTCTTTAAATGAGCAAAACACATACAGCCATGCTCCCATTTTCGCTTTCGCAAAACGTTTACGATTTCAAACCGGTTTTTGCACCAAATTTGGACTCAAAATCGTAAAATTTTTGCAAAAGCGAAAACGGGAGCATGGCTGATAAAGTGTCAGCAAAAAGTGTTATTTGTTTCGTTCCTGTGGTGGGCGGTGGGCTTATGTACTATATGTACAATGTACATTATTAAATTAGTATGGTTTTTAGGCGTTAAGCGATTACCAAAAACTAATATTTTTTGCATTTCATTTGATAGGTTAATAATAATAAATTTCTCCATACTACTCATATGTACAAAGATCGTTGACTGAGACAAACACACACACACAGGCATCCCAGTCACAAACTCACTTACAGTCTTCGTAGACACTTTGGAAGTCGGCTCTCGGCAAAACTGTCAGTGAAAGACATGAGCAAAACAGAAACGAAAAAAGCGATCTTTGGTTGAGCGAAAACAGCTATTGAGCAAAACAGAATTAAGTGTCTTTTTGCAACCTCTTTTCGTTGTGTCTGTAACAGAACAGTTTTACACAGACAAGCTGATAGTGTCAACAGTTTTTGGCGAGCTCTGATTCTTAGTGAAATCGACTTATCTGAATTGGTTGGCCAGACTAACCTCAAAGTTTCTAATAGACTGATTCGTGGGTGTGAAGTGGGTGTGAAGTGGGTGGGAAGTGGGAGTGAAGTGAGTGGGACGACCCATCAAGATAGAATTGAATCTGTGCAAAAACAGTTTTTATTGTGGGCTCTTCGTGATTTGGGCTGGAATCCTGAGGTCCGTTTACCATCGTACTCTAGTAGACTTCTTTTGATTAACCTTCCCTCCCATATTAACCGTAGAGTTATGCTTGGAGTAATCTTTATACATAGACTAATAAATGGTGAAATCGACTCAACTGAGTTGGTTGGCCAAATTAACCTCAACGTTCCTATTAGACCGACTCGTAATTTTATCCCCCTATCACTACATCGTTGTAATACTAACTATGCCTTGCATGAACCGTTTCGTGTCCTCTGTGCTGATTACAATAAACTCTACCGAATAATTAACTTTGAAGCTTCTCTTCCTGCTATTAAAGTTTATATTTTAACTTATTTAGCCCGTAGTTAACATTACTTTATGTTCTTCCTTCGCGATTTCGTGTCACACGTTAGTGGCTGCGCCTCTCGGTCGGTTGGGCGGGAGGTGGGCTGCTATTTTGCCTGGCGTTCGCGCGTAACAAGCTTAGGCTTGGTTTCGCATGGGTCACTTGAACGTACTGCGCATTGTACATCAACGTTCATCCAGGAAGTGGGTGGGGAGTGGGTGGGAAGTGTTTGGGAAGTGGGTGGAAAGTGGGTGCTATGTGGGTGGGAAGATCAAGACCATTGTGATTATACCTTATGATTTCGAAATTAAGCCCCTAAATTTGGCATCATGTTTCACATCAAAGCCTCTGGCCAATCATCGATCGCAGTGCACTCTTCATGCATTGAGAAATTGTCCACCGCATGGACAAGGGCGCACTTTATAGACTCAATATTTGGCAAGCCATAGCCTCGAGAAGGGCCAACAGTTTGTAGTCCAAGGAATGCAGGTCTGGGCTACCAGCAGGCCAGTCATCCGTAGAAATAAAGTTCGGTACATGGTTTTTTAAACATGTTTGAGTCACTTTTGCCTTGTGAGCTGGAGCGGAGTTTTGTTGAAAGGTCCACGGCTTGTTTGCAAATAATGTCGTGTTGAGAGGCTTTACAACCTTTTCCAAAACGTCGGATTGATACACTTACGTCGAAGTTTTGACTTGAGCTTGGTGACCCCATCATAGGCGAGTCCTCCAACAATCCATCAAGTATGGTGACCTCTCTAAACTCTCGGTTTGTTGTAATGACACTGCGTACACTCAATCGTTCTGTTTGTTGAAAGATTCCTATAAGGTGAAAGTTTTCTCGTCAGTAAACAGAATTCGTCTGTGGGCATTATTCGAGCACTGGCAACGCAGTTCATTCGATTTTGTCTTACGTTTTGGTTTCAATGTTGTTGTGAACAAATGGCCGGTGTGTCTCTTGTATGCACTGAGTCCCTAGTCACATTTTATGATGCGCGACATGCTGTCCTTGCTGTTATTCATCTCACGAGACATGATTTTCTGAATTTCTAATATCATTTAACAAATAGATATTATTCATGGTTAAAATGAAACGTTAAAGTTTCGATATGGTACTTCACAAAATGTCAACTTAACCAGCGCTTATCAAATTGATATGGATCTTATTTCTTTTTCAAAATGTTTGTACTTGATCTATGGTAGATTATTAGTTTTGAACTTTTTCACATATTTCTAGTCAGAATCAAATAATTTTTATTATTAAATATAAAAATGGCCACCGCAATGGCTTTTTGCGGTAGCTGGTTGACCAAAAACAAAAAGGAAGTACTTACCACCTACCCCACACCGCCCTCTTCCTGTTGGTGATGTCACAAAAAGACAACTGGCAACATCTTTACTGGCCTTTATCCAAGAGCGCTTGCTCATGCACTCACCGGAAATGCGTGGCCATTAAAACTCAAACCAAATAGCCTCCTAGCCACCTTCTGTTCCCTTCCTGCTGGCCCAGAGTGGACAACTGTTCAAACATTGTAACTCGCGCCGGGGTCGCATCATCCATTGACAATGGTTAAAAATTGTTGCGCTGTTACCTGAACCTGAGAGCGAGAGAGTGAGAGGGGTAGAGGAAAGGATATGCCATTTTTTGTATATGTTGTATATACATATGCACATATGCATGCACGTGTATATTTTATTGCTCTGGTAGTTGAAAGGAAATGAAAATTGTTTTATGCGGTTACGCCAAAAAGTATGCAATGCAATTTTTTGTTCGCCAGGACCAAAAGTTTAAATAAATGTTTGATGAAATGCACAATTTACCTGGATTTTTATTTTCTGGTAGGCATCTGGCAGCTGGCGCCACATCCGGTCTCCAGCTCCCAACTTGATGCAATTAAACTAATTTCCGTTTTTCCTGTTCTGTGCACAAGAAGACAACTTATTTTGCATCGTCAACTTGTCCTTAACTGTCCTTTGCCTGCACATGTCAATCGCGTTGGGGGCCATCGATTTAATTTCGCGTTGCCAGCTGCCTGCTTTAGCTGCTCATCAGTTTCTTATTTACAAAAGAAATCAGGCAATTTGCATTTGGTCTCTTTGGCAGCTGAAGCTCTTGTTGCCGCTGCTTGTTTTGTTCACGTTTTTGTTTTTATTTTTATTTTTAAAAAAAAAACCTCAAGTACAGGGATTGGGTAATATGGGGGAACAGTGGTAATAAGACGAAATATGTGACATAACAAGAGCAATATAAGCGACTTCTAAAGCAACTGTAATACTAAAAGGACCCCAAAAAATGTTTATCCAAATTGTCTCAAATTGAAACTGAAACTAGTAAACCTTTTTTTTTGTAGCAATATAAACCTAGAGAATATCAAATTGATATTTTGGGTATTAATTTGATACTAAGAATATTAATTTGATACGCAAAAGTACTATGTTCTATGTCAACGAATGTTAGTTCGAAAATTTAAAAAGTCATGCTTTTATGTTAAACGAAGCATGCCGAAGGTCGCAAATGGCAATGCTTGATGTGTTTGATATTAGTGCAAGCACATCAGTACTTTGCTAAGAGTGCTATGGAGAACGCTAGATGATGATGCTACACAATTTGACAATTGAAATATCAAATTGATAAGACTTAGTATCAAATTGATACTAAAAAGTGTCCACCTGATACAAGTTGGTATCAATTTGATATTCTCCAAATATCATTTTAACACTTTTGAATATATCAACTTGATACTTGGAGTATTAAAGTGAATTTGATACTCAATAGTTACAAATTGTTGACTTAATAGTGTCATTTTGATGATAACTTTGTTTGGGTGTACTTCCGGAACCTTGAAGGTACTAAATATTTATTAGCAATATGATATAAGAGATGGCTAGAGATGTTATGTCGCCACAGCGAAGGAAACGAAATTTCATCGGGTATCAACTTGAGTCCCACCCAAACCCCATCTGCACTTCGGAGAGCATGTCACGCATGAAAACTTCGGTCTGAAAGACCTGAGAGTTGAAATGTCGGCTTTTAAACCTCTCCTCGGAACAGGAACGTTCACAGCCACTACCTTTGCAGAGGCCATAAATGCCACACACACAAATATGGTCGCTGGTACCTTAGAGACGTACCAAGACAACATAGTTCTTGTAGGCAGACCACTGTCCATTAAACCCGATGAGGAAACGATACCCAGGCATATTAGATTTACTCTGGCCCAACTTCGTTCTGAGCTTTCTCAACAACTACCTGACCCGCATAAACCCCGAGGTGATAGACGAGTGTCCAAAATGCGGAAAATCCCCCATCCCACACACAACACCTTTTCAAATGCCCCCTTAAACCCACTGTCCTCACAACATGAGTACTTTGAACCCATCTGATCGAGGTAGCTTCTTTCCTGGAGCTGGACTAGGAATAGTTTCAACAACATCTTTGTAACCTTTACATTCCCCTTTTCTTTATTCTTCTTTTCTATGTACATATGGATTACCCAAACAGCCGTTACAACAACAACAAACTGATCCAGTAGGATATGGTGATGGCGATGGCATCCGTGACAATGGTAGCGGTGGCGGCGGTATCGGCGGTGAAAGTTCTATGTGGGACAGTGTAGGGTTGCTCAATGGTTTCTTAACAGCAGCTACAATTTGTAGATTCTGGTAGCAGAACATCTGTGACTTGCTCAGATGAGCTGTTGGAGTTTTAGTTAAGTCCAGCGTTGAGCCCGTTGCTTCGATTGGAGGTCAATAAGCAAGTTCTCCGAAGCAGGCTGAGGTGGCCTCTTGTCAAGGTGGTTGTTTGGCCTCTAGTTGAGGACTTTGTAGTTCCTCTAATTGAAGACATTGAGATGCCACTAGTTGAGAACTTTGTTTTGCCTCTAGTTGAGGACTAAGGACCGATTTCTCTTCGTCCACATAGCTGCTATGTGTCAAATAAGCTCACAATTTACTCTGCTATTTGTAAGTTTATGTGACATATAGCCCTATGTAGAAGAAATCGGCCCTAAGTATTGTCTCTAGTTGACAACTTTGAGTTGCCTCTAGTTGAGAACTAAGTGTGGTTTCTAGTTGAACACTTTGAGGTGCCTCTAGTTGAGAACTTTTAGATGCCTCGATGAGGACTTTGATTGATATCGGTATAAGTGCTATGACTGAACCCAAATCAATTAGAAAGTTATGTAGAGAGGTTGAAAATTTGAAGCCGATACTCCCTTTCAGAGGCCGGCCGTACAGTAGACAGCTATTTAAGTTTTCTTGCGTGGTGTTGCAGCTATTGGGATTGAGCATCCGGTCGGAGAGAGCACATAGCTCTCAAACTCAATGTTGGGATAGGACACTTGTAAGTGCTGGATCGATTACATGCCGACGCAGGTCAATCGACATGATGTGGCGCGGACTGCAGAGCTTGGACTGCTGGCGAGGGCAGCAGGTGTGAACTGGTCCTGAATACTTTCTGTTAAGATGTGTTTCATTCCGTCGCCCCAAAATAGTCCTAATCCTAGTTGTAACTATTACTACATTACATAGTTCGATAAGAAACGCATTGTTATCGATTACAACCCTGTTAATGAACTTGAATATGTGAAAATATATATTATTGCACTTGCCCTTGCAATAAATCTGTGAATCGAACAAGTCGTGTGTTTTCTCTTCGAATCACCTTTCCTAGCCCCCAAGTGTTCTTTTGCGCAGCCGCAACCCCATAACCTACCTTTGAGGTGTGCACCCCGCTAACAATTTGGAACTCGCCCCGCTACGTTTTCATGGTCCTTCGAGCCGGATCTGAACCAGCGACCTATGGATATGGTCCTAGATAGATGGCGAAATGACTGATGTGGTTGAAGCTGTTGCCAACCAGCACTACGTCGACAGTAGGGCCTAGAACATGGGCTTCAGCAGATATGTATTGCATGGGGCACAGAAGGGCTGTGTGCGTGTATCCAAAAAGCCTCGAGTTGTTTGCTGCTGTTGCATTGCGTGTGTGTGTTGGCGTTTGTATGTGTTCAGGCAGACATTAAATGCGGCCAGAGATTAATCGCTGTGACCAACTAGTTTCAGATCGCCATTGAAGTCATCGTTTCATGGTCCTGCACGAACGTGAAACTTTTTTTGTACGAAACGTTGATGTATTGAGTACCGGAGTATACTGGAATATACATGAAACACAATGGAAAATGTCACCAGATATGCAAAATTCACATCTTTCGCTGTATCTTGGAAACTAAAGGTGAGCTAGCAAAACTGATAGCAGATTTGGAATCAAATGGACCCAGTTTCTATGGAAATGTGGTTGTCGTTTTTGAAGATTTTTTTGTCGTGTTGCCTTGTGTAATTGCTTGCTTGTAATTCTCAAGCTCAAAATCCAAGCTTGACTAATATAAAAGGTCCAACTGAAATCAGCGCAGCTGAAATCAAAAGTGAGCATTTTGAAACCAAAGGCACGCACATTTGTTTCTAAATGACTTTTATCTTGTTTAAATTGATAAAATCAACAAAAAAAACTGCGAAATCTCTCATTTTCAACCAAAAACGGAAAATGTTGGATTGACAATTTGGATTTATTTTAAGACACAAACTATTTGAACAATTTGATCTCTTGCCTCATTATACTAAGTAAATAAATTCAATTTGTTACCACTGTGCCCCGGACTGGCCTCGGCAGTGGTTCCAGCCAGCTGATTTGCATCCAAACGAAGGCAAAAGCCACCAACAGTCAAATTGCCAAGCGCGCTGTGAGGATTAATTCATTACACAAACCCGTTCAGTGCAAGAAATAAAAACAACAACAACAATCCACGGATACCCTGAACCAAAATAACAAAGAAAAAAAAAGAGGAGGAGGAGGAGGAGTTGGAGACCCTGACCATTCCCTCGCTGCTTCTCGTCTCATCGTAATGCTCCCGAAAACTCATTTGAATTTAGTTTTCATTTAATTTAATTTAATTCGCTTTTGGTCTGTTCTCTCGCTTGCTCTTTGGTTTTGGATTTCCTTCATTACGCTCGTTGCTGGGATGATGATGTTGCCTGATTTTCATTAGTTTTTTCCTTATAAGTTTCAAATCGATAACGAGCATTCGTCGAAATCATATACATATATGACTTCCCCCCCCCCCCCCCCCCCCTCACCACACACTCACTCGCTGGCCAGTGGCTAGCTTTGGCATTGGAATGACTGACTGTATGAATGGATGAGTTGCTGTTGAAGCTGGAGCTGGAGTTGGAGTTGGAGCTGGACTGTCTGGCATGCGCATTGAGCACGCTTAGCCCACGGGCTAAAGAGCAGTTTGTGAGTTATGTAAAGCGGCGCTGCTATGACATAAATTGTTGGCTTTGTTTTGTCTTGACTTAATGGTTTTGGGGTGAGGAGGACCACCACCAGACACGATCTGGTCCAGAGAGAGAAAGAGAGAGAGGGGGGAGTAGATCATCTCTGTCAACGTTGGCCAACCGTTTCATCAAGTCTAAATTAGCATACGTTTAGGCCAAGTCCAACTACCCCCATTTTGCAACCCAGAATTAACCCTTTTCTGTTAGCGTCTTCAACGAGATAATTAAAATGCATAATTATACCGAAAATGCGTCAACACATTTCAGAGACAACGACAGAGACAGAGCGAGACAACGCATTTACAAATGCAAATCAATTGATGATGGACCGTCTCAAGTAGACTCGGGACTCATTCTGGGCACCAAAAAATCCAAATTTCTAATTAGCATAAAATTTCATTCGACAAAAGTTTATTGAGTTCTGCATTAATTGTGAGGAACCCTTTAAGAAGTGGGTGGGAGGCGGAGGGGGGGGGGGGGGTAGGATGTAAGGTGCGTAGACAATTAATCTTGAAATTGGGCAATATTTGACTTTTGTAGTCCATCATCAGCTGGCTTTTTAATGGCCAAATTTGAATTGCTAATATCCGGTGGTTGGGGTGAGGGGTAGATGTGGTTGTTGGCCGCAGACAGTTTTTGAAGGGTTTGTGTTTTATGCTGTTGACATATCCCAAACCATATAACATAATGAACAAACGTTTCTGCATATTTTTATAACGATATTGCAAAAAACATTTTTTATTAGAGACCGTTAAATTTTGATTAGAGTTAGATGAATAAAACGATAAAGCCGGCGTTTTTCTTTTTATGTTTTAATTTGCCATTTTGCATCCAAGCGCCAATTTGTCTAATTAGAAAATTGCATTTTGGAAAGTGCGCTCTAATTTCAGGCAAACAAAATTGACATACCCTGGGCAACGGCAGCTGTTCCTCCTTCACCTGAATCGCCTGCATAACTTTGCACTGAAATTAACCTCTAACCTATTTTTGCACCATGCAGCCATGCAGCCGCCCTAGAGCCCAGCGGGGCCATAATGAAGGGCAGCCACGGATGCAAATGAAGTGCTGCCAAAAGATGCCACAGGATCTGTTGGCTGCTGCATGAGAAAATGCCAAAGGACACGACCACCAAACGCGTGAAATTTTGTTACTTGCGCACGCAAACTAAGGCAAGGAAAAAGGAAACAGGTAGCAGGCAGCACACTATATGCATCATCATCATCATCATCATCATCATCACCAGGATGATTATAACACCCCAGCACAGCTTCGTCTTAATTGCACGAATTTCATTTTGTGCAAATTAACAGCAATTTTTAGTACCAACAAAAGGTCAGCGAGGAAAAGTGCCGGAGAGCTGGGAGATGGGAAACTACAACAGCTAGCTGAATTTTGGCAAACAAGTTTACTTCTATAATCAAAATTCTGCGTTTTTTTTTGGTTTGAAAATAAGTTTTCCATTAACTTTACAAATATTTAGCAATAAGTTAGTAACTAATCAGCTTTAAACTGAACAGTAGATTAAGCTACCGACTCATAAAACTCGGTTTTAACAGACCAAAGGGTCAGGCCCAGCTTCTTTCACTACTTTGGAAGTTCGGTTCTAATTTCAAGCACCTGTTTCGAAACTTGCTTTCAGAAAGAAAATTTAGAGGAAAGATAGCTTCGGCTCGACCGAAGTTTATATACCCTTGTAAAGAAATAAAGGTTTTGAATGATTTTCATAGAACAATTTCATTTTTGTTTTGAACAATGTTAGTTGAGTGATTTCCCAAGCTCATCAATAGATGACGCCACTTTCGTGTAGAAAGCAGCTGTTGGAAATATTCATCCGAATATGATAAGAATCCTCAAAATTGTGCTGAAGCAGAAAATATTCATAATTGGAAAGTAAAAAGATGCTACCACTAAGAACAAAAAAAATTTTCGCAACAAAACTACTATTTCGACCGATCGTTCCTATGGCAGCTATATGTTATAGTCAACTGATTTGGATAAAAATTGGCAGCATGGTGTGGTAGCATATAATATTGATCAACAACAAGTATGGGAGCGATAACATTGAAAACAAAAAAGTTTTTCTTACTAAGACTTTCTTTCACACCTAAATTTTGTACGTCAGCTATGCTATATAGTTGTCCGATTTTCATCAAACTAGGTGGAATTGTGCAAAAGCATAGAAAACTTAGAAATACGAGGTTTGGACACGTTTGCGTTGAAAACAAAAAAGTTTTTCTCACTAGAACGCCTTTTCTGTCCGATGTTTCCTATGGCAGCTATATGCTATAGTCTTTCGATTTGGATCCAACTTGGCAAAATTGTGTGGTAGCATATAATATTGATCATTAACAAGTTTGGTAGCGATAGCATTGAAAACAACAAGTTTTTCCTACTAAGACTTTTTTTCAGACCAATATTTTGTAGGGCAGCTATACTATATAGTTGACCGATTTTCAGAAAAATTGGCGGAATTATGAAAAAGCATTAAAAACTTACAAATACGAGGCTTGGGCTCGTTTGCGTTGAAGACACAAAAGTTTCTCTTACTAAAACTAGTTTTTTGACAGATAGTTCCTATAGCATCTATATGCAACAGTCATCTGATCCGTCTGGTTTCGACAAATGTGCAGTGTATTTGTACCAAAAGACCTCGTGCAAAGTTTGGTTAAGATACCTTTAAAACTAACGGAGAAGATAGCATAGAAACAGACAGACATGTCTATATCAACTCAGCTCTTCATGCTGATCAAGAATATATATACTTCATGTAGTCAGCGATGCAATTTTGACTTATACTGAGTTAAAATGCGAGATACCCAGGCTGACGACAAGGACTGATTTGAGTACGGATTTTTGTAATCCTGGAATTCTTTTCTTGATCCAGACTTAAGCTTACACGGTATTGATTTTATCTTGTTATTGCAGCTCGACTTGATCCCTCCGTCGGATTTAATCAAGAAGGTCCAATATTGACTTAAGTTCGATATTCGTAATTGATTTGATCTTGAAGTCGGCTTGGTGCTAGAATACCCGCGATTGAGCTCGATACTTCTATTACATTCAATCCGAAAACGGATTGCAGCAAAAATGACTGAGATTGACTTTAGATCGAAGGCAGCGCTGCCTCGTGTGTATTGTTAACGTCGCGACGCGCCCGTCTCTGCTTTAGATCGATGTTATGACTTATTTTGAACCAAAAAAAGCATTTCACAAGAACACCATGCTACTTATTTAACGACCTTTTTGATTATCAAACCAGCAAGTTCTAGCCGGCTCGAGGTCATTAGTTTGCATACAACTTTAATAACAGGACACAAAGATCATTACAATGCAGGCTGGTCGCTATTCTTCTTCAATGGACTCTCCCTATTTACTGTAATTCAGCAGCTACCTTCTTATGCCATGTAGGAGCCATACATAGACCTTACGGTCCTTAGTGAGGCAGGGTGTTTTTATACCCTTGTAGAGGGTATACTAAAATTGTCCAGATGCTTGTAACGCATAGAAGGAAGCATCTCCGACCACATAAAGTATATATATTCTTGATCAGCGTGACGAGCTGAGTTGATATAGCCATGTCCGTCAGTCCGTCCGTCTGTTTATGTGCTATCTCCGTTTTAAAGCTATCTTAACCAAACTTTGCACGAAATCTTTTGGTACAAATTCGCTGCACATTTGTGGGAATCGGTCGGATCGGACGACTAGAGCATATATCTGCCATATGAAGGAACGGTTGAAAAACTAGTTTTAGTGAGAAAAACTTTTTTGTTTTCCATGCAAACGCCCCCATACCACGTATTTGTAAGTTTTTAATGCTTTTACATAATTCCACTAACTTTGATGAAAATCGGACAACTATATAGTATAGTTGCCATACAAAAGTTAGGTCTGAAAAAAAGTCTTGGTAAGAAAAACTTTTTTGTTTTCAATGCTATCGCTCCCAAACTTGTTACTGATCAATATTATATGCTACCACACAATTATGCCAAGGTTGATCCAAATCGGATGACTATAGACTATAGCTGCTATAGTAACTATCGGTCGAAAAAGTAGTTCCAGTGAGAAAAACTTTTTTGTTTTCAATGGTAGCTTTCCAGCAATGAATATTATCGATTTCTACACAATTTTGGGAAGTTTGGTCAAAATCGAATGAATATATCATATAGCTGCCATATAAGAAACTGGCAAGCAAATGGTCAAAGTAGTGGCGCCATCTATAGCTGAGTTTGGGAAATTGCTCAGCTAAGAATGTTCGACGAAATTCATTTCATACCTTAATTTAAATAAATTATACAAGCTACAAGTTTATATAAACTTCGGTCGAGCCGAAGTTAGCTTTCCAGAAAGTTCTAGCCGGCTCGAGGTCATTACTTTGCATACAACTGTAAAAACAGGACACAAACATCATTACAATGGAGGCTGGTCGCTATTGCAATGTCTTTAATAAAACCTGACCCATTCACTGTAATTCAGCTGCTACCTTCTTATGCCATGTAGGGGCCATACATAGACCTTACGGTCCTTAGTGAGGTAGGATGTTTATTTTGGGTACCATTCGAAATTCAAGAGAGTTCTTGACATTTTAGTAAATGCCAATAGTTGTTTGTGGGACCTCTTGGCCGCCTCTTCCAGAAAGATGAAACTTGGGGAGTGTAGATGTTTTAATCTTGTCGTAGCGATCGCTGGGCAGCTGTAGATGAGGTGTTCCATTCATGCAGGCAGCGCTGCCTGCGCAGGACAGACAAAAAGGACATGATCAGCGTCTTCAAGGATCCCTGCACAGTGTGTGCAAAAAGGATCCGTCTCATGCTTAAACCCAAACAAGTAGGATTTAAAACATCCATGTCCCGTCAGTGCTTGCGTCATGTAAAAGTCAGTATGCCCGTGCGTCCTACTAACCCGCGGCCTTAAGTCCGGTATTATCCGTCTTGTCCATTGCCCGTTGGCAATGCGCAGGCCGCGTGTGAGCGCTAGTGTGTGTGTTTGTGTGCGCTTGTATGCGTTTGTGTATATGTGTATGAATGTGTGTCTCAATAGAACAGGGTATTTTGTAGTCGGGAAACTCGACTACAGCGCTCTTACTTGTTTGTCTCTTGTCTTTCACATAGTTTTAGAGATTTGTGCCGGTTGTGTTTGGAAGTAAATTCCAAGGCAACGGTTAGTGCAAAAACCCCAACACCACCAAATAACTCCTTAGCTGTCAGAAAAATTTGTGTAAATATGTTTGTACACCGGAAAAAAATTGATATTTTTCATATCAATTTTACCTTCGATACTTTTTAACATATCATTATTGCATTTTAAATATCATTCTGAAACTATTCAATATCATTTTAAGTAAATGATATTATTTTGGATCAAAATGATACTATTTTCTTGCCAAATGATTTGAAAAAATTGATATGTTTAAAAACATCATTTTAATAAGGGTCATATCAATATATAATTGATCTTTTTTTTCTCTGTGTACCTATTTAGCTTGTTTCGAACTTGATCTCGGTTTCTTTTCGCTTTGACAGTGGAATTCTGAACTTACTTCAATCTCGAGTTAGGATCATTTAATTTTCAACTAGGATACGTACTTGAAATAAGCATTTTCGGATTGATACAAGCCTTTTAGGATTGTTCCAATTCTTTCGTACGTGATTCAAGTAGAATCTAGAACGACTCGCACTTGAAATTTTAATTCGAAGGTCAAGATCAAATCAATTTATTTTAAGCTTGAGTTTAGCTCACTTCTTTGTTTCTGTGTGCCCTCTCCGACTCAGTCTCTCCAAACCGTAAATCGAGTATTCTGTTTCAGATATCACTGAGCAATATGTACCCGAGCATAATGGTGGCTTCTTATTGATTTGTTAGACATCGGCAATGGTAAAGGAATGCGTTTTAGTTTATCTTCAACCAACTAATTCAGCTTTTGTGATGGAAATGTTCTTTCTTTTAAAACTGGGTTTATTAATATCGATACTTCAGTACTTTAATCTGCTAAATTTGTATAACTATGTCACTAACTTGACATCCAATTACTCTCGTTTCGCATAATTGACATCATTTTCATAGTTATTATGATAATAGTCAAGGTTTTCTAGTTCAGGCAGCCTAATTGTATGCAATGACAAATTTTAATTTGCCACACAAAATGCATAATCATGCACGTTGGTTAAGTATCTGTGTGTTTGCGCGTGTGTGTGTGTGTGTGTGTTTGAGCCAAATACGTGATTTGAATTTTAATATTTGCACATTGAAATTGACAAAGCGAGGGTCGTTTGAAAATATGGAAACTATGTCAGGTAGTCAACGTCAAGTTAATCCATAATTAAAGAGAAACAGCTAGCTGAGCTGAGAGGGAGGAGCTTAATAAGTAAAATGAAAATTTATTAAGGATTCAAAGAAATTTGTGAGCTGAAATGAAGCGGAGTTCTTAGTCCATGTGTTGTGTATAAGTCTAAAAAAATGTACTTCTGATGTAAAAATGAGATGTGGTCTAATCGCTAATTGTTTTCCTAGTGAAACGCGGGAAGCAACTGGCACGAGCAGAGCAAAGGCTGCACTCTTAAGACTGTCACATGTCATAAAAACAATCATTAAACTATAATAAACAATTAGTCATAATATTTTCTAATGATTCATTGTATAAAACACTGCTACACCCCTCCCCACCACCAAACTCTGGGTGTTCCGCTGCTGCTTAACCATCCAAACCTGTCCAGAACCCAACCCAACTTGGAACATTTTTAATTTATTACGTCTGTCGATGATTTTTCTACAACTTTTTATGCCGATTTAAGGCAGCCCCAAAAAAGGCATTCCCATCCACCCACCCACACACACGTACGCAAATACCCGTCCAACTACCCACCATACATATGCATGGAAACGAATACGAAAATCGCGAAATTCGTAATTTTGCATTTTTATACAAATTCCGCGATTTTGTTCTTATTTTGTTTTTGTTTTTAAGGGGGAGTGAGAGAGAGAGAGAGAGAGAGTGTGTGGACGCGGAACAGAAGCAGCAGGAGCATTGTTTTCCTTAATTAATGTTTAATCAGCAGGACTCAACAGCAAACGTCCTGCGTCCTGGTAGCGCTGCTGACCAAAGCAACGAACCACATGCGATAATGGTCAAAATAATAAAAATGAACAGCTGAGCACAAGCATCAGCAGCAGCAGCAACAGCAACAGCAACAGCAACCCCTTGCTCATGCTCGGGTGTGCGGCTTAAGGTGGCGCGAATGCGAATTGCGTCGTCTTTGGCATCGTTTTTTACCAATTTCCACTGAACCGAAACCCGCGCGTTGTTTTCGGCCAACACAAAAAAGCGCTGCCTGGTTGGGGGTTGCCCTGCAAAAACGTAAATGAAAACAAATTCGCGGCCAAGAAAAAATTAACAAAACACAAAACAAACTTTTTGGGCGCAGGAGCAGGTCCTGTCGCTGCACAATTTCCAACGCGCGCGTACCCATAATCAGTCTGGGGGTAGGTACACTTTTTATGCTCCGTCTCAGGGGCAATTGGGTGGCGACCATTTGGTCAAGCGACATCCAAAATATATATGGAAACAGAAAAAAAGAAGGAAATAAATATAAGCAAAAGTTGCTTTACGCGGAACATACAAAGCGAAAGGGGGGAACGGAAGGCAAGCGCTAAAAATGGTAAGCCAAAAAAAAGTGGCTGGAAGCGGAGAAGTGGCAGAAGCAACTGGAGCGGGTGGCCAGACGACAACCCACTGTGTGTGTGCCTTTCTTCTTTTTTTTTTAGGGGTAGCCAAAGCCGCGGCCTGGTGGCAAGAGCCTGGTCACAATTGTACTTTGCTGTGCTGGTCAATTGGAAGCCAAGTTTTCACTTGAAAAATGTATGTGTGGGTATGGAAAGACATTGGGTTTTATTGTATGTGTGGATGGGTGGGGAGTGTGGACAATGAGATGAATGTTAATACAGGTACAGTTGCGCGTAACAGGAAGTGGGACCATCGTTTCGGTAGCAAAAGTTTATCAAAACTATGAGGGCATTGCTAGCTGGTAGCTGTAAAGCTATTTAGAATCGCTTGCTAATCACATATCCATTGTCGTATATATCAGAAATCAAGAATCGTACTTTTGCAAATGCCACCAACCGACAATATAGAGATAGACCCGCCATAAATAGGCTAAAGAACAGCAAATAAGCTGGCTTTGAAGACTTGAACGCTAAATTGTTCAAGGCTGGAGGCGAGGAATTGCCAAATATGGTTCGACGAAAGTATGCCCGACGATTGGGATCTAAGTGTTTTTAAAAAGGAAACCCTACAGTTTGATCCAACTATCGTGGGATCAGTCTACTTCCCATAGCATATAAGGATCTGTCGTGTATTATTTGTGAATTATTAGCACACTGATTGGAGCTTATTAATGTGGCTTTAGACCTGGTAAATCCACCACAGACCAGATATTCACACTTCAGCAAATCCTGGGTTAGACACGTGAGACAAAGATAGATACCTTCCATCTTTTTGTTGATCCGGCTTCGACACACCGATAAGGTCAAGTTTCTTTGAAGCCCTGTCTATCTTTGGTATACCAGCAAATTACGTTCGACTTAGTATGATGACGTTGAGAAGCACGCAAGGCTTCGTCAAAATAGGAAGAAACCTCTCCAAACCATTTGATACCAAACGAGGTTTTAGGCAGGTGATACCTTATCGTGTGACTTCTTTAATCTGCTGATGGAGTATATACTAAGGCTGTGCTCAAATGCCAACAGATCGGGCACAATTCTACGTAAAGTTTTAATGCTACTCGCATATGCCGATGATATTGACTTTATCGGCAAAAACGGACGGGCGATAAGCAGGGCGTTTCCAGAGATAGAGAAGCAGTCTAAGCCAGTACCGGCCAAATGGAGAGAACAAACAAGAAAGAAAGTCGGTCAAGCCCGACTATAACATACTCTGTACCCTTACACTCGCATTTGCTCAGGAGTCAAACGGCCAGTTAACACCCCGCGCACAACGCGGTCCGCTCTCTAAGTTTCTCTCTCTCTCTCTCTCTCTTTCTCTCTCGCACTAAGATTGCCTGTGTTGAACGGTTAGGGTATGTTGCTGTGGTTGTTGGTGGGGGGGTGGGTGGTGTTAACTGGCCGTTTTTTGCCCATAACTTGAGTATCGTTCATCCGATCTTGATCATTCCTTCAGCAAATCGATAAATAATTTTGTTTACAAGGTATCTCTAGAAGGGAACGAACGATCTATCTCCAAAACTGTAGGAGATATGAAGGTTTTTCCAAATTACGGGGGCGGGAGGGGGCGTGGCGAAAATTGAAAATAAACTTGATCTGCCTGCAAGTATAAGAAATATATGTCCCATACATGTCAAACCTCTATCTCTTACCATCTCTGAGATCTCTTCGTTCATACGGACAGACAGACGGACAGACGGACGGACGGACAGACGGACAGACGGACATGGCTATATCGAATCGGCTGTTGATGCTGATCAAGAATATAAATACTTTATAGGGTCGGAAACGATTCCTTCTCCCTGTTACATACTTTTGCACAAACTTAATATACTCTATGTACCTTCGGTACAGAGTATAAAAAGTGTGCTTGTGTTGGTGAGCAAGAGAACTCTCTCCAGACTACATCATTTGTACTTACAATTCAGTGTTCACCGATTCACACAACCATGAGTTCGGCTCGCGTTTGCGTAAAAACACGACTGACTTCGGCTCGTGGTAGCTATGGCTGGCCGGCTTCTGGTCTAAGCCAGCAATGGTCACGAGATCCCCCTGGGGGGCGAAGACACTTCGCTATTTACATTTATTCGAGCCGAACGCATGCCGAAGCTGAGGTCAAGAGAGTAAACAGGTCATCAGTCGCTGGCTAGCCTTTGATGCAATACACTCTCACTTTTTTGGCCTCGCTCTCGTTGACCAACGCTAGTCTAAACTGATTGGCTTAGCGGTAAACGAGGACAAGACGAAGTACCTAGTATCCACGAGTCGTGGACAAGCTGTTACAATGGGAGAATACAGCTTTGAGGTTGTAAAGGAGTTTGTCTACCTCGGAACGGTGATAACCAGCGAGAACAACATCACCCTGGAAATCCGAAGAAGAATCACTCTGGCAAACCGATGCTACTTCTGGCTCAGTATGGAAACGAGTATGGAAAAACGAAAATAGCGCTTATCATCCCAGTCCTGCAATACCGCGCAGAAGCATGGACATTAACAGCACCGGATGAGGCGACGATTGGCGTTTTCCAACGAAAAACTCTTCGCAGGATTAATGGACCTTTAAACAGCGAACTGTATGAGCTCTATGCGGACACCAGTCTAGCCAAGCGCATATAACATCAGCGGCTGCGCTGGAAAGGACATGCTACCCGTATGGATAAACAAGCTTCAGCAGCTTGGTGTGAACAACTGGAGCCAGCTCGCACGAAAAAGAGGTGACTGGCGGACATTGGTTGTGGCGGCCAAGACCGTTGAGCGGCTGTGATTTAAATATCTTGCCAAAGCAGAATAAGAAGAATAATTTCATTGGAAAATTTTGTATTTGATGAACGTGTCGTATGATTAATTTTTTTGAAAACTTTAGGGCTCTAACGCGCCCATTTAAGATTAAAATACAACTTTTTTTAATTTTTTACAATTACACAAAGCAACAAAATTAGACTTTTTCCATTAAATTGAAGTGTCGGTGGTGATTCTAGATGATTTTCGTGTGCTCAACACGAATCTGTTTTCAGAAATGGTCCATCACGTCGATATTTTAAGTAATTTGAGCTTAAAGATACAAAAAATGCCTTATATGACTCTGTTTTGAATTTCGTTGATATTATCGGAAAGAACTACTACTTAACTTTGAAATTGGTAGGTAGGTAGTTCCGGCTGGACCTTTGTAGGGGCCACACATAGACCTTATGGTCCGTAGTGAGGACGAGTGGTTTTTCTAAGTACCATAAGAAATCCGAAAGGATCTTTGACGTTTTGGCAAATGTCAATAGTTGTTTGGGAGACTTCCTTGCCTTGAGACGTGGGGAGTGCAGATGTCTTAATCTTGTCTTAGCGATCGCTGGGCAGCTGCAGATGAGGTGTTCCAGAGTTTCGACGACTCCAGGTTCCTTCAATTTTCTGCAGATGTCCGTTGTTGTGATTCCTAGCTTTTTCGCGTGAGCAGCTGATAGGCAGTGACCAGTTAGTATGCCTATAAGCATTCTACAGTCTCTTCTTTGGAGCTGTAGCATATAGTGCATGAGCATTTTCTCTCTTGTCTTACGCATAATTTATGAGATTCTGCAGCCGGTTGTGTTCTTCCACTTTTCCTCTGCTTCTTTCTCCGCTATCTCCTCCATTTTGCTGTGTAGCGTCTGTACGGAGATAGATATGTTAAGTGTTGCTTCTTGGCTTATAGCGGTTCCGACTTTTGCAAGACACTCAGCCATTTCGTTTCCATCAATGCCCCGGTGGCTGGGAATCCAATAGATTTTCACTTTTCTAGAGATGCTGAGTTAATCTATTGCCTCCCTGCTTGCCAGAACATTTTTGGAGTTTATAGCGGGTCTCTGCATTGCTTTGATTGCCGCTTGGCTGTCAACGTATATGTTTATTTGATTGTTTGGTGCGTCTTGTTCTGCGAATTTCGCTGCTTTCCTTATTGCGTAGACTTCCGCCTGGAATATGGTGCAGTGGTCTGGCAGTTTATAGAAGAGCCTATAAACACCTCATCACAGTATACCGCGGCTCCGACTCCTGAGGCCATCTTTGAGTCGTCTGTAAATAGATGCATTGGTTCCTGGGCCAGTCCTGTACGCCAGTCTTCTGGTCCCAGTAGTGCTGATGCGCCTGTGAAGTTGGTTTTTGGGATCATGTAGTGCGTGCTACTGTTGATCACTCTACCCACCATGCTGTGTCCATAGTTTTGTAGCGCCATGGTGTCTGCCGCACAAAGACGTTGGGCCGTCTTTTGCCCAAGGACTCCTAGGATGTGTTCAAGTGCTTTTGTTGGAGTGGACCTCTGCGACCCCGTTATGCAGACATCATCTTTGGACTTCATATGTGGACTTCTCCGTGGCTTGCCACCATACCGATATGCCATGTGCCAGAGCCAGTGCGTTAAACTTGGTGATAGGCCCCAAGTACTGTTTAGCATCTTCTGTGATGCGAAGAGCACATTGGTTACCTTTTTCACCCTTTCCTCCACTTTGAGTCTCCATGACAGTTTCCTATCGATTACTACTCCAAGGTATTTCACCTTGTTCTTTGGCTTTAGCGGTGTTCCATTTATCGTAGGTGGAGTCCATTGCGGTACCTTGTATCTTTTGGTGAAAAGAATCAGGTTCGTCTTCTCCGCATTGATACTGAGCCCGGCTTCTGTGGCCCACTTTTGTATCTCTTTGAGAGTAGAGTCCATGATTGAGCTGAGAGTCGATGGACATATGCGGTTATCTTAGGTGCTTTCCTGCGGAATTTTCGTAATGGTTCGTTGACCACAAGGTTCCATAGAAGGGGCGAAAATTCCCAAACAATTCTACAATTTTTTCCAATAAAGATTTACATATACCATTTATAGTAATTGTATCCGAGTTCACAAAAACCCATTATATTGTTGCTGTCCCAATGTAAGCAATGGGTTTTGTTGAAAATTTTCATCAAAATTCTATACAAACTGCTAGCCGGTTGTACTGTTTCTGCAAGGCATACTTTTGTGCAACAGACAGTTTTGTTCAAAATGGTATATCTTCGCTTAAAAAAATCGTACAATTCTTTGGCATAGTTTATTTTAAAGTTAAGAAATATTAATTTACGATAATATCAAAAAACAACTGCACATATTGTTGTGGATTGCAAACCTAATACAATTCTCAAAGTTGTTGACGATTTTTTATCGTATTTGAAAATTATAGCGTATATTTCTCGCTTTGTCGATGGTCAGAAGTCCCCTGTTTCTACTGCCAGGGAATTAGCTGATTCGTTCTTAACTATCATTCAAGTTGTGCAACGCGATGCGTTCACAAATGAGTTCGATCGCTTGAGCATGTCATTGGTCTTGCAATCATCCTACCAAAAATTGAATCCTTTCGTTTTTACTGAGCAAATTGGCAAGCGCAAATTGTACTTATTAAGAGTAGGAGGTCGCTTATTACAAGCCACTTTAGCGCATAATGCCAAGTTCCCTTTACTTATGCCCAAGAGCAACAGATTTGTGAAATTAATAATTGCCACGCTGGTCCGCGTGCTCTGGTAGGTCTACTTCGACAATGGATTTGGCACATAAGCACCCGTCGCGAATGCAGTTCTGTAGTTCGCCAACTATACAGGCCAAATGGATACCGAAATTATCCAATGGATCATTTATAAATATCCTTTGTTTTGTGTGGCCAAAGCTGACTGCTATGAGAATGGTCTGATCAGATGGAGGCTTCAGTTCGACATATGTATTGGCTCAATACTTCAGGTAATCTTCTTCATCTGTAAAGACTGCTTCACGCAGTTACAAGCCAACACGAGTCTGAACACAAAGCAATAGTATTACATACAGCTGTCCGAAATGACTTGCAGTGATGCAAAGCTTTTCCTTTTTACTGGCAAAGATCGCTTATAGGATTTCACGTCAATTGCACTGATTATGGGCCTTTTCTGCTGCATAGCTTAAAATTTATATTCAACCTTAAGCTGATTACCATTCAAGTGAACCTGTCTGCATCTAGTCTAATCCCAACAGAGATTACCAAGTATTTTATGGTGAATTCAATTGCCTATTTTTGGCAAAAAAAAAAAACCATCAACATTTTCTTAGCTCAAACTGCACCCCCAAATGAATTTAGTTAACGCAACCCAGCGCAACCTTCAAAATTTGTTAGCAATAAAAATCAATAATCGATTTGCAGAACGGCAACAACAACAAAAGTGCATATCAAAAGTCTAGGTGGTACATATGTATTTGTATATGTACCCATTCTCCCATTCACCCACCTGAAATTCTCTACAAATTTCCGTATGTGGCTGGAAATTCGAATTTACTTAAATTACATTTTATTCCATTCAATAACTTAAAATGACTTTTGAATACACACCGACACGTAACCGAAAACTTACACGAACAAAAGCCAGAGAGCGGGGGGGAGGGAGTGGGGAGTGCACTGGGCATAGAACTTTACGTAGACGTAATGAAAACCTCCTAAATGTATGCAATGAAATGCATTTCGGGGCGAACCTTCTCCTCCACCTCCTCCTCCTTGCCTTAGACACGACTGCAACTTGTACTAATAATAATGCAAATGTCTGCCTGTCATTTCTGTTCATTTACTTAAAGTTCCCTCAACCCAAAAGGGTGGGTACGGGGTAGAGGGGTAGGGAGGAGAGGGCGAACTTAACTACGCATACTAATACATGCATAGAAAATGCCCTCCTCCGACTACTTGTCCTCCTTTTCGGGCTGCCGAAAATGCAGAGCAGAGTTTTTGGGTCCTTTAACTGAATTAACTTGTACGGCAGTTGCCCCATCCCAGGCCCAGGAACGGGTTCTGCCGCCTGCCGGCTACACTAACCAACTATTGTGCGTCACCAGGACTAGGGGAAAATCCTAGAACCCCCAGCTACGTTCTCATAACATTTTCGTTTGTAAATTTTGAATTTTCGTAATTCCAAATGAGAATGCAAGGACCCACCGCCACCAGACCCCGCCCCGCATTGCGGCAGACTTAGACTTGGTCATTTTATGCGTTTGATGCTAATTTTCCAAGGCGGTTTCTGGCTTGGCGTTGGCAAGGACATGGCCTGGGTATTGGTGTTGTCAGGCACTCGGAACTTTGTCTCTGTGTGTGTGTGTGTGTGTGTGTGTGTGGGGTGGAGGGGGATCTCGGGTGTGGCTGGTAGCTTTGTTAATGCCAAAAACTTAAGCAGCCGTAGCCCGGTTGTCGTCATCGTCCTCGACGTCCATGTCCAAAAAGGGGGTAAAACTGTGTCTGTGTATGTGTGGACAGATTTATAATTGTGCCTGACTGGTGTTGTTGTTGTTGCTGCTTCGTATACAGCCCAGTTGGAGCAGCAAGTCATCTACATGAGTGCAAGTAGCTGGCTGCATGTCCTGACGCTTCCTGCTTCACTGTGTTTGTTGTGTTTTGCAGTTATCGGTGCGGAATAGGCTTTTGTATTTGCGCAAAATAAGGAAAATGAAGAAGCATCAACAGCAGCAGCAGCAGCAGCAGTAGCAGCAGCAGCAGCAGCAGGACAGCAGCAGAGACAGCAACTGCGACAGCGACTGTGGCAGCTTTTAATATATGCAGACAAGTGCTTAATTAAGACAGTGGCGTCTTGGTCAAACTTGTTTTGGAAAAGGGGGGTTCCCCGAGACTGTTCTTACAATTTATACAAGTGGGATATTTTGTAGATTTTTGAATTAATTTTGTTGTATTTTTTTTGGTAAACTTTTAAGCGATTTAGTAACTATTTTGAAGCGACTTTTTGCTGTCCATCGTGACCTTTATTTGTAATTTTTCTATAATTTGCTCCAACAAACAAATGGTGCTCTATGGACGCGACTAGGGAAGGGGCTGATTCGACTGTTTGGGCCATGGCACCTCGATATTATATACTTATAGTGCAACGGCATAGATTAGGAGATGTCGTCTACGAATCGCGGCGACAAAGAAGTCGCAAGTCCGACCATTGACAAGTTGTGCAGCTCATCCGTCCGACATACGGAATCGCCGTCGTCAACAATTCAATCACTTTGTGCTGGACCAAAGTTGTTCAGCCATCAGCCATCTCGTACGAGGAGCTTTAGGTTCTGTAAAAGAGAATTAACACGTATTTGTTTATACATATGCATGGCATTCGCACACCTTATTTGTGCCGAAAAAACAGACATATGTGGAGCTAACTCCCACTGCACATCGCTGCCTGATTGAGTTGTGATGGGTGCGCCACCATTGATTCCACTCTAGGCGTGCTTAGCATTCCGGCAGCGTAAGCTGTCCCTTAACGAAGCCCAAGCCATGGTTTACATATATTTCACACTTTCGAAATAATCACTCATCGGGTGGCAACGCTGTGATATCGATATGACTATTTCGAGCGTGAACTCCAGACCAACTCCCGAAGCCGCAACCTGCATAATCCGTGCGACATATTTTTTTTAGATGTAGTATTTTCGCGGCTATCTCCGTACCAAGCTTAAATAGCTTGTTCTACTCATTTTGCTTTGAATTGACTTCAGAGCTTTTCCTTTACTGCAGGGAATCCTCACTGCCTTCATGACGACTTCTAAGCGATTATTTGACGCTTTTTCTGATACAAATTTCTGATGAATTCAGTGCAAATTCCAAGCGGTTAGTGCAAAACTTCTCAGCTATTTTGGAGCTATTCTTCATTTGACACCTGATTTCTTTTCAATGCCGGAGAGACTTTCTGAGCGACTCCACAGCGATTTTAGGACCGCTTTTGCTTTTTAAACTTATCCATATCAGCGAACATTACACAAGGCAACAAAATTACACTTTTTCCAGTATATTGATGGCTCTGTTTTCAGAAACATAACGTATAGATTCTTAATAATTTGTGCTTAAGGTTGCTTAAAATGCCTCTTTCGAATTTCTGCACTATTCAGAGCCAGATGCGAAATGCTAAATGTGAATAGGAACCTCTACACCAGCGATGTAGAAGCCAATTGCACTTTGTGCAACCTAAAGGTGAAGGATGACACTTGCCATTTCATAGAAGTATGCCCGATTTTAAGTGAAATCGGAATCTCAAAGGCACCCTTAGCTTTCCGAATTCGCAACTCCACATCGAGTTCCGTACCTCCATCCACATTGACTACATCGACCCAGGTAGCTGAATTGCTGCACTTTTTCAATGGGCTGTTCATCCAAAGCCAGCGCATCGGCTTGTCCGAGACAAATGCTGAGCAATTTAGTTTTGGACGTGTTGATTTTGAGGCCTGAGGTGTCAAGCTTGGCTAGTGCACTTTCCAGGTCGCTTGGCCTATTTAGCATAGTCCAGATGCCTCAGTGTTGTTGTCATTGTCCACCTAAAACCGCTGTTGTTGGGTGCTGGTGGCATATTGGAGAACATATCAGCAACCACCATTACAAATAGAATGGGAGACAAAGCACATCCCTGTCGTACGCCACTCAGCTTTTCACCATGAAGCACTCTGCACTGGGTGCAGTCGTATGTCGCTCTGATGAGGGAAATAAGTATCCCTTTATTTCGCAACCCTTGCCGCTGTCAAAGGGTTTTCGCGATATCTAGGAAAGCCATGCGTAGGTCTGATCTGTGTTCCGTGCATTGCTCGATCAGTGCTTATATGGTCTGTGAACCTGGTTCGCTCTTCGCCTATGGTGTCCATTATGGTGTCTCTCAGGCGATTCAAAACTATTCTTGCAGCACACAGATCCCGCGCCAGTTGTCGCATTCGTGTAAGTCTCCCTTTTCAGGGGCTTTCACCAGGATGCCCTCTAACCATTTCGGAGAGCTCCTCAGTATCTCATGCCTGTTGTATAACTGGGTATAGTAAATTCGCCGCCCTTGCCGGTTGGCATTTGAAGAATTCCACAGGTATGCCGTCAAATCCAGCTGCTTTGTTGTCGGGCAGCGATTGGAAGGCCATTATAATTTCGAAATCCTTACCCACTTGAAATCTGTGGCAGCTCGGTAAAGAGTCGAGATGTGGCCGTGAGAACTACCGCCAAATGGGATCTCCATCTATATGTTTGTTCCATTTCGGTCGTGAGATATTTACCATTTGTGTCCCTAATTGGGAGCTCCGCATTCATCTTTTTATGGGCTTTTTCGTTGCTCCTAGGCTGGGTTGATGTTTCGGTAGCTAGTGTTTGTTCAGAGCTTTGGGTCGCTGGCCCCACTCCCCTATTCTGATGATGGGGGTGCCTTTATAAATTCCAGGTCCTCTGTTTATCAAGCTTCAGCGATTTCTTCACCTACTTACCGAAGACGCAGTTTGGCTTGTTCGCCGATTTCAGTGCATTTCTTTAATTAATCTTGGGGCGATGTCATTTGGCTTTTAAATGATTTCTAGACGCTTAGAGATAATGGAGAGATTCTTGAACTTTTTATGCACATTTTCTTGGCTGCCTACGCTCTGTTCCTTAGCGGCACTAAACTTCTGTGAAATTCCATAATAATGACTAATGAGCGATTTTAGAGCGAATCCGCTAAGTGCTGCTTTAAAAGGTTGTTGAAGTTCTGAGCTAATTCTGATGGACTTTTCAGTGATTTCCTGCTTTTCTCATGCAACATCTGACTTTTTTTCAGTTCGAACTTTGTTTGACTTCGAATCGATTTTTAAGCGATTTCATATCGATTTCTAAGCGACTTCTAAGTACTTTCAATGGCATTTCAAAAGGCGATTTCTAAGCGATTTCTAAGCAATTTCTAAGAAATTTCTAAGCCATTTCTAGTCTATTTCTAAGCGATTTCTTATCGATTTCTAAGCGACTTCCAAGTACTTTCACTGGCATTTCAAAATGCGATTTCTTGGCGATTTCTAAGCGATTTCTATTCGATTTCTAAACGATTTCTTATCGATTTCTAAGCGACTTCTAAGTATTTTCACTGGCATATCAAAATGCGATTTCTAGGCGGTTGCTTAGCAAATTCTAAGCGATTTCTAAGCGATTTCTAAGCGACTTCTAAGTACTTTCACTGGCAATTTAAAATGCGATTTCTAGGCGGTTGCTAAGTAAATTCTAAGCGATTTCTAAGCGATTTCTTATCGATTTCTAAGTGACTTCTAAGTACTTTCACTGGCATTTCAAAATGCGATTTCTAGGCGGTTGCTAAGTAAATTCTAAACGATTTCTAATCGACTTCTTATCGATTTCTAAGCGACTTCTAAGTACTCTCACTGGCATTTCAAAAGGCGATTTCTAAGCGATTTCTAAGCAATTTCTAAGCGATTTCTAAGCAATTTCTAAGCGATTTCTCGTCCATTTCTAAGCGATTTCTTATCGATTTCTAAGCGACTTCTAAGTACTTTCACAGGCATTTCAAAATGCGATTTCTAGGCGATTTCCAAGGAATTTCTAAGCGATTTCTAAGCGATTTCTAGTCGATTTCTAAGCGATTTCTTATCGATTTCTAAGCGACTTCTAAGTACTTTTACTGGCATTTCAAAAGGTTTTTTTTATCCATTCTGTTGGAGTTTCTAAGCAACTTCTTAGAGATATTTCAGCGCTTTTTGTGCGATGATATATTTTGACAGGCTAGTTCTAGGTTATTTCTGATTATAAAGAATTGATCGGTTTCTTTCTTCTTCTTTCTGACCTACTTATTGGCAATGTCAATTTCTAGGCCACATCTGTACGATTCTGATACAACTTCGGTAGGTATTAGTGTAGGTCTTGATACTATATTTTAGCAACTTTAGAAACAATTCAGAGCGATGTCCAAGCAAGTATTTGGGAAAGCTTGATTCCCAAGCTTCTTGTGAGCGTCTTTCTATGGTACAACTGAGAGAGTTTTCAGAAATTGGTTGATCACTTTGTTGATTTTTTAACCCCTTCTCCTCACCCCGTCTCTGTCTTTGACTAATTCATTTACACAGCAATAGTTCATTTATATATGAAATCCAAACTCACACACACACACACTAAAGCAAAAACAAAACTCAGAGTCCACTTATGTATTAGATGTGAATTTTAGGTATGTACAAGTACAACATGCAACTAAATACATGCACAGACCAATGTCTAATTGTACATACACACACACACGCATGCAGGCTATGCAAGCGCAAGACATGGACATGGACAAAGTATGTTGGTGTCGTCGTCAAATGAATCTCATTTGCATTTAAATTAGGAACCTCGAAGAAGCAGCAGCAGCAGCAGGAGCACAGTGTCCATGTGCCTTGCTTGACTGTCAGGCAGTCCCACCTCAGTGGAACCCCTTTCACTTTGCCCCTTTGCTGCTTCATGGGCCTGACGTCAACGACGACGACGACGACGACGACGACGACTTTGCTGCATAAAATCTGTTTCAACATTTCGATAAATTTCTTAGGGGGCGATTGGGCGTTACGGGCTAGGGGATTGGGAATGGTTTGCTTGGCTTTGCTTTTTGGGCAATGGGTTTTTGGCTTAGTTAGTGTGTGCGTGTGCGTGTGTGCTGCTGCTTAGCTATGGTTTGGGTGACTTCTGAATGCATAAATGTTGATAATAATGTTGAGTAAAACTTGATTTGTTTAGTGCTCTCAATATATGCACATGACATTCTATCTCTTTCACTCGCTCCTTTTCGGACCAATATATAATGCATATAATGAGTATGCAGATGGAGAGTGGACAACAAGTATATGTGGCCTACGGATGGGTTTTTAGGGACAGTGGTCAAAAGTGTGGAAAAGATGGTGATTTGAAAGAAGTTGTTGAAATCTGTCTTGAGGATCGTCCCAGAAATTTCTAGACAGAGATTTACTGGAACTATGGGAGCGTATGCAGCTGCTGACCGGCTCAACGTGGCTTACTGCGTCCCAAGTCGAATCACACCTTGTCGTTGGTGACCCTTGGTAACAGAGCGATACATACGCAAAGCTGCTGGCTAACGTGAGCGGTGAGCCCTCCTTATAGGGTACAATTCATAGGGTTGGTGCGTCGGGCTTGGTATCACCACAGTCAAACAAACTCCACCAATGGAAACTACGATCTCTGTGAGATTTTGACTCAACTTGATCTCTCGTTTACATTATCAAAGAAGTATATTGACTAATTTGAGTATTCCACGAGTAGAATTTGAAACAATTGAACTCTACCTATAATAAAAAACTGTCATTTCCAATATCTAGCAATTTCTTATGCTTCTATACCACTGTGCAAATAAACACCAAACTACACTCAACACTCATCTGCATATTGACCATTAGTTCTAATCATTTTATATGCCTAAAGAGACAACAGAGCAGCAACAGCAAGCCAACAGTGGAGGCAGACAGACATGCTGCTGTCTTTGTCCTCGGAGCACACACACACACACGCACACGTGCAAATACATAGACAAATGACCAGGCAAGTGCAATGTTCAGGCCTTCGGTTGCATATACCTGCATATAAAATAATCTGTTTACTATAAATATCATTTCATATGCAACGTAAATACATAAAAGCCAACATACTCACACACACACACACACATAAAGGAGCAGGACGACGTTGGCATCAAGTAAATTTGCAGCACATCAAAGTTATACGAAATATGCATTACTTAAATAGGCAAATCGAGGGGGAGGTTGGTGGTGATGTCGTTGTCCTGCTCGTGGCTGTTGTTGTCTGCTGCATATCCTTAGTAGTCCTTAGTGCTATGTGTGTGTATACATTTTTGAGTTTCTAATTATAAGTGATACTCAATGTCCACATATAAACACCCCGAGACTAGACAACAACAACAACTGCAACAACAGCAACATAAATTGGTAATTTTGCAGACATTCTCCCAGGCGCCTGCAAGTATGCAATACATAGACAGACCAAAGACCAAGACAATGAGAAAAACGAAGACGTAATAGAAGACAGAGGGCCAAGACTGCAGCTGTTGTAAATTTGTTTAGTACATATATAGTATGTATGTATGTATGTATGTATACTTTTCTTTGTGCCAAACAGACAAAAGAGTTGCATAATAAACAAAACTTTTTAATCAATAAAAATCCATTAAGAATTTGAGTGCTAAAAAGTATTTTTAGATTAATTAAGGTTATGTGAGTGAAACGAAAAGGGTATTAAGCATTATTTTGTTAATAAAAGTACATTTTAGAAAAAAAATTGGGGAAAGCTAATATAGAAATGCTTTTAAATGATTTTCATGGAACAATGTTATTTACGCTTTGAACAATGTTAGTTGAGTTATTTTCCAAGCTCAACAATAGATTGTTTATAGGGCAGCTAATTGATATATTCATACAAATTTGATCAAAATCGTCAAAATTGTGCTAGAGCTGAAAATATTTATAACTGGAAAGAATAAACAAGTAACCATTGAAAACAAAAAAGTTTTTCTCACTAAAACTACTTTTTCGGCCGATCGTTTCTATGGCAGCTATATGCTTTAGTCATCCGATTTGGATCAAAATTGGCAGAATTATGTGGTAGCATATAATATTGATCAGTAACCAGTTTGGGAGCGATAGCATTGAAAACAAAAAAGTTTTGTTTACATAGACTCTCTTTCAGAACTATATTTTGTATGGCAGCTATACTATATAGTTGTGCGATTTTGATAAAACTTGGTGAAATTACAAAAAAGCACTGAAAACTTATAAATACAAGCTTTGGGGACTTTTGCATTGAAAACAAAAAAGTTTTTCTTACTAAAACTAGTTTTTTGAACGATCGTTCCTATGGCAGCTATATTCTATAGTCATCCGATTTGTATAAAAATTGGCAGAATTGTGTGGTAGCATATAATATTAATCAGTAACAAGTTTGGGAGCAATAGCATTGAAAACATAAAAGTTTTTCCTACAATGACTTTCTCTCAGAACTATATTTTGTATGGTAGCTATACTATATAGTTGTGCGATTTTGATAAAACTTGGTGAAATTACAAAAAAGCATAGAAAACTTATAAATACAAGCTTTGGGGACGTTTGCATTGAAAACAAAAAAGTTTTTCTTACTAAAACTAGTTTTTTGAACGATCCTATGGCAGCTATATGCTATAGTCATCTGATTTGTATAAAAATTGGCAATATTGGGTAATAGCATATAATATTGATCAGTAACAAGATTGGGAGCAATAGCATTGAAAAAAAAAAAAGTTTTGTTTACAAAGACTCTCTTTCAGAACTATATTTTGTATGGCAGTTATACTATATAGTTGTGCGATTTTGATAAAACTTGGTGAAATTACAAAAAAGCATAGAAAACTTATTAATACAAGCTTTGAGGACGTTTGCATTGAAAACAAAAAAGTTTTTCTCACTAAAACTAGTTTTTTGTACTATCGTTCCTATGGCAGCTATATGCTATAGTGTTCCGATTTGTATAAAAATGATCAGAAGTGTGTGTAGCATATAATATTAATCTGTAACAAGTTTGGGAGCAATGGCATTGAAAACAAAAAAGTTTTTCTTACAAAGACTTTCTCTCAGTAGTATATTTTGTATGGTAGCTATACTATATAGTTGTCCGACTTTCATCAAGCTGAGTGGAATTATGAAAGAGCATAAAAAACTTATAATTACAAGGTTTGGGCGCGTTTGCATTGAAAACAAAAAAGTTTTTCTCACTAAAACTAGAAGAATCTTTGGTTTTAATTGATATTAGAAATAGCTTTTGCTCCTCCTAAGGGTTATGTTATGCTGTCTTGGAGTTCGCAAGCAGTTATAGCAATGCTGGCATGGGGAGGCACTTGCTGTGTTGCTTGCAGTTGTTTGGGAGAGACTACTGATGATATAACCGGGAGGTTCTTGAAACAGCTGTATAATCGACCAGCCTCCTTTGTTGTGCAAACATAAAATGACCTCGAGCCGACTAAACCTTGCTAGTATGATTATAATACAACTCGTAAAAACAATCTTTATTTGGTATCGTTTTGTTTGTTTGGGGTTTAATTTCGGCCGTCTTTCTTCACTCCAGTCAAAACACTTTTTGCCTGAGTTGTTCTCCATTTTATTTGGTATCTTTGGTACTTTTTGACATTTTTAGCTTTCCTTAAAGTTTTAAATATTTTTAAGCATTTTTCGATCTCTTTTTTTTTTAAATTTGGGAAATATTTTTTAAAAATGAGCAAATTTGGTGTTGGTTTTTCCCCCCAAGTTCTAATCGCTTTATTTTTAGCTACCTTTAACCCTGCTTCATATCTTTCATTTTTCATAGTGTATCACTCAACCGAGTGTACCTTCATCTTTTGTACAAGCAGAAAAACTCAACAACTTTAATTATAATAATTTTAATTAAAATTTTTGCTTCATTCTCTGTCTCGCTCGATGCTCTTTCTCGCTCTTACTCGCACAAAAATTTGCAAACAACAACTTGAACATTTTTAAGCATAAGCGAATTATGCAAAAGTTTTGATGTTTTTCCAAACTCCTCCTTTACCCATTCCCCTTTGCCTACGCACTTTTTGGGCAACATTTTTGATTTTTAGTTTTCATTATGGGGCCAGGACGTCTCCAGCTAGCCGCATAACATTTACCACTATGCAGTGGCGCTGTTCCTGCTTATCCTACTCTCTCCCGCCCCACTTTTCATGCTTAGCATTGTCATCCATTTGCTTATTTTGCATATTCATAATTTCATTTTACGTATTTCAATTAGAATATCATCATAGAAAATTTCTCTACTTAGAACAATGGAACTAGTTGAGTGGGTGGACAGGGATAAAAAAAAAAAGTAACGGGCTTATAGTTTGAGGTGATGGAAAATTTGAGTGGTTTTCGTTTTAGATATTAACTGATTTACATTTGAAATGCGATTAAAGTTTTGTGAATTTACAACGAAAATAAAATAAATATGATACAGAAATAAAGTAGTTAGATTTCAAGGCAATTTTGTTGCAGTTGTTGCAAAGAGCCATAAGCTCATTCGAAAGGAGCTTAGCTATGATTTTAGCTTTCTAAATATAATTTCAGCAAAGTATACAAATTGTTTATATCAAAACTTTTTTAATATTTTAGTAAATAGTCTGAAATAGTCTGATAGAGTCGAAAGGTTTAGCAAGCGCCGTTGAGCCCTCAAGAAAGTGCGTTGTAATAAGCTTTTCAATCATAAAACTAGAGCTCGCATAATATGCTCCACCAATTTTATCTATGCTGTCTGCTCACCGAAATGACAGAGAGAAATTCAACAGACTCACTCACACTCTCTCAAAACAGTAGACTTGATTTTGTTTTTGTCTTGGTTTCCGTTTCATAGCTCTCTATGAGAGCAACATACGAAACTGTCTTACTACAACAGCTTCCCAGCGGCTCAGAGCTCAACGTGTTCTGTCAAAAGTATGCAGTACGCCTGACGAAAGTTGTGCTAAGTTTTTGTTTTGGCGCTACATATTTCATCGCTGGCAAAAGAGAAAGGATATAATATCACACACGCACGCATACACACTTGCAGTTCATCACCATCAAAGAAGCTTGAAAACCTCGCATCGTACAGACCGTTGTGCATGCTAGACACCACTGGCAAGATATTCGAAAGAATATTAATGAGAACGATCGATTTTGATCAACAATACGGCTTCCGAAAGAACCGAAGCACAACAGACGTCATAGGCTCAGTTGCCAAACTTGCCAACAATGCTTTAGAAGGAACGAGATGGGCGGAAGGAGCCTTGCAGTACTGCCTAATCTGCACTATCGACAGATTAGTATCAAGGGACTGCAGGCACTTAGCGACCAAAGAATCTCCCAATACCTCATACAGATAATTGCTAGCTGCTTTGAGGAACGAGTTCAGGACAGCACCAATACACTGTCTCAGGAGGACTACCCCAAGGCTCTGTGATAGGTTCTACACTTTGGAACGTCATGTACGATGGAGTTCTGAGACTAGTCCTGCCCGATGAGTGCACTATGGTGGCAAAACAACTGGGTGACCGAAAATGGGCTCACGCTAGCCGCGCAGAAAACAGAAGCCGTCCTAATAAGCAGCAGGAAAAAAGTTGAGTTGCTCGACCATAGAATGACGTTCAGACAACACCTTGAATACTAGATCGCGAAGGCGACAACCGCCTGTAACAAGAATGATGGCAAACACCCGAGGGCCAAAATAACGAAGCAGGCAGCTAATAGCGAGTGTGCTTCATACAGCCGTCAATCAGGCCTGACCGACTTTCTTACTTGTTATTAACTGAAACTTTGGACAGACAACTAAATGGAACCTTGTTAAAAGTGAATAAACTTAACGAAGCCAAAATCTAGATCGAGTCATCGGTACACCGATACAGGCTAATTTGTGATCGATATCAAGATTTATATATCACCTTAACCTAAGCCTCTAATTTGTTCATCTTGAACAAAACACACGAGCGAATAAATGAATTGTTAACTGAATTGATTGATCTCTCTTCCTTGGGATAAGCTTGGCTGCGTTTCTTCTGCTTCTCTTTCTCATCCGTGCTGCGTGCTTAGGGAAACCGTCGGTTGATTTGGCCCCCATCACCTAACAAAAATTAGTTCCGCTCTGCTCCAAGTTGACCAAAAAACTAGCTGCAATATTTTTATACCCTTGCAAAGGGTATTATAATTTTGCCCAGAAGTTTGCAACGCATAGAAATATTCATTTCCGACCCCATAAACTATATATATTCTTGATCAGGGGGACGAGCTGAGTTCATTGAGCTTTGTCCGTCCGTCTGCCTGTCCGTCTGTCTGTCTGTCTGTCTGTCTGTCTGTCTGTCCGTCTGTTTCTACGCAAACTAGTCTCTCAGTTTTAAAGCTATCGAGCTGAAATTTTGCACAGAGTCTTCTTTTTACTGCACGCTGCTAATATGTCGGAACCGACCGGATCGGATCACTATATCTTATAGCTGCTATAGCAACCATAGGTCGAAAAATGGGTTTTAGTGAGAAAAACTTTTTTGTTTTCAATGTTAACGTGATTAAACTCGGTCATTAAAAATATTATAGGCTTTCAAACAGATTTGCAAATTTTGGTCAAAATCGGATGACTATATCTTATAGCTGCCATAGGACCGATCGGTCGGAAAATGGGTTTTAGTGAGAAAAACTTTTTTGTTTTCAATGTTAACGTGATTAAACTCGGTCATTAATAATATTATATGCTTTCAAACAGATTTGCAAATTTTGGTCAAAATCGGATGACTATATCTTATAGCTGCCATAGGACCGATCGGTCGGAAAATGGGTCTTAGTGAAAAAAAACTTTTTTGTTTTTAAGTAAAGCGTTCTTAAGGTCGGTGATTATTAATATTAAACGCTTTCAAACTAATTTGAAAAAGTTGATCGACATCGGGTGACTATATCTTATGGTTGCCATAGGACCGATCGGTCGAACATGAGTCTTGGTAAAAAATTTTTTTGTTTAGTTTTGTTAGCGTCCTTAAACTCGCTGATGACTTATTTTATATGCTTTCAAATAGATTCGCAAAATTGGGTCGAAATCGGATGACTATATCTTAAGGCTGCCATAGGGCCGATCGGTCGGAAATTGAGTCTTAGTGAGAAAAACATTTTTCAGACGTTTAGCTGTCGGAAAAGAGATTTTAGTTACAAAATTTTTTGATTTTTATGTAAGCGTTCTTAAACTGTGACATTTGCATTTGCAAGGGTATAAAAACTTCGGCACAGACGAAGTTAGCCTGGCCTTCTCGTTTTTGTTCTCCTATTCTAAAAGATTGTGTTCAAATCTGGTTGCAATAGCAAAAACCGCCTATAACTAATGCAAACGCAATCTGTATTGGTACTGTTTCGGTTTCTTTATTAAGACTCGCCCTCATTTCGATAGATTTCTGTAACTGATTTCTTCATTATTTCCAGCAATTTCCACACTTCTTCTCTGAATCTAAGCAATGGCAAATGCTCTCAATTAACTGGTCCCTGTTATGCACACAAATTACCAACAACACCAAAAAAAAAAAATTTCACAACACGCTCAACGGAAATGCTAAATTTTCAGATTATTATACGACAAACGAATTGATCGATATCGATGGACAACTTGGACTCTGATGCCAGATCTAACTGTTTCGAGCAAGCAACAAATTAACATAATTGAAAGCGGCAAACAGAGAAGCAATGACAGACAGAGAACCAGTTGCAGCCTGGCGGACAGCCCAGATTGCCTCAAGTTTTGACTCGTTTTGCTGGGGTAATAGAATTACAAATTAAAGCGCACAAATTATACCGGAGACCTCCAGGCGGGCGGCAGTCAGCCACTCCAGGTCCAACATTTATGTAATACAAAATTAGACTACATTTTGAATGATTGCCCGGGTTCGGGATGGCGATTTGCAAACCAAATTGTGACCGCCCCGTTTCAAAGGCAGGAAATAGTAGTCCCACACTAATACATAGAGAGACACACACACACATTTGCAATTATTAATAAAAACAATTTCAACTGGTTCCACGCACTTTTAAATCCACACAAATAAACATTACCAACCAAATGCAATTTGGTGTAAAATGTTTTAATTTCCTGTACCGAATGACATTTTAATGAAGGACGCTTGCCAAAAAAAAAAACATGAACAACAAAAAAGGGAGCAACCAGGGCTTAATTTTACATGCGTTTTTAATGCCTCGGCACTGAGTACACACACACACACACACACACACTTACGCAACGGAAGTTAATTAATAAAATATTAAAAGTTATTTATGTTCATTTAAGTTAATTACCAAGTGGACAAGTACTTTCAAAGTGCAACCAAGGGAAGGTTTATTATCAATTTCTTAAATGTCAAATTTTGATTTATTTACCAGCCAATGAATTTTGTCATGAAAATCTCTTCCCTGACACTGACACAAACATGCCAAAGTCAAATGTCAAAGTAACAGCTATTATATTGATTATAAATATGAATAGCAGCAGCAACAGCAGCAGCGGCAGCCATCTAACCCAAACCCAAACACAAACCCAATCAGCTCTCCGCAAGCCTGACAAAGTGCGTCTGTTTGGGTAAAGACGATGACGCTGCTGTCGACATATATGCGGCTGCCTTTTGTCACAGCCACAATAACTTACTCATTTCGCTCAATAATAAATGCAATTATGTGCACACTCCTTCCCATTTTGCAGAAATGGGGACGAAAGCCAGTGCCTAGTCCAGGACCTGAAACGACAAACGAAATTAATTTAGACACAAAGCCCTGGCCCAAAAGCAGAGTGTACCAACGGAGCAGGTCCTTGGCCAAAAATTTGCATTTTAGCGCAACGCGCGCACAAAATGCTTTTGTTTAGAATTTCTTGGTGAATTTAATTTATTGGAAAATTAGCGCTTGACATGGAGAAACTCTTGCCACATGCAATCAGTCGAGTCACTGTGTGTGTGTGTGCACCGTCTCGAGTGTAAGCATAATTTTGTGAATTTAATTAATTGCCCCCAGACCAAATTGCAAGTTTTTAACAAGCAATTAGTTTGCTCTTGGCTAAGTAATCTTGGCTTTTAACTCACATAATTAGCACATTTAATTTTTGTATATTTTTATTATTTGGTGTTAACAGGCTCTGGGCACGCAGATAGACAAAGGACCGCCCATTTGGTTGTGATGTGAAATTCTTAATAATTGTAGAAATTTATATAAAAAAGCAAGAAAAGAAAATTAACATGAAGCATAGCAATTACATTTGGAATTGTAACAAAACAAATAAAAGTTATTTGCACAAGAATAATGATGGGAAAACATGATAAAACTAAGCAGAGTTGCAAATGTGGTAACCCTCGAGTGCTTTTGCGTTAAGAAAAATCATATAAAACTTTAGGCATAAAAGAAACAAATCTGAAGTAGGTTTTATGGAGAGATCGCAAGTAGTGGTTCCTTTTTACAGTCTAACAGAAAAAACAACAAGTAAGAAAGTCGGTCAAGCCCGACTTAAAGACACTGCGAACTTTATTTTGGTCATAACTTGACTAATAGATGGCGCTACTTGATTTTCAAAACTGACCTAAATGGGACCATTTGAAAACTGGCCAAAAAATGGCGCCACTACTGTAACCCTTTTAGCTACTAGGTTTGATAGTAACTAACTTTATTGAATAATAGTATTACACGCTAAAATGAATGAATGAAAGTCGATTGAGTTGACGATGATGCGACGCGCCGCCGCGCGTGGCGGACGCCAGCCAGAAACTGAGCGCCAGGGATGGCGCGTGTCTTGTCGTTCTGCTATCGCGTCAGGGATGGTGCTGGATAAATGATATGACCAGAGGTGGCCAGGGCTACCACAGTACTCCCCCTCCAGAGACCATGTGGGAACGAATGATCAAGTTTTGAGTATAGCTGGGATGAATGTATGTCCGGGGTGAGTGATGATCATCTACAGGATTTGTACAAGTCCCAATGTGGAGGAAAGCTTGCGTATAGTTCTCGCTGTGATGATTGTGTCGAAGTTGGGTCGATGAATCGCTTCCGTTGAGTATAGCAACTGGTGAATCCGTAGTACTGAGCATGTGCACCGAGTACAGATTGGAGAAGTTGCGTCGATGGTAACCTCGCTTTAAGGCGTCGATGATAACCTCGCGTTGAGGCCGTTGCTTCGAGTGGTGGTCGACAAGCAAGTTCGCCCAAGCTGAGTTGAGGTTGCCTCGCGTTGAGGCCGTTGCTTCGATTGTAGCTCGATAAGCAAGTTCGTTCGATCAGAGTTGAAGTTGCCAAGTCAATAGTACTGGGTATTGTACCCCGAGTAGAGACTTTCGATTGCCACACATTGTGGACTTTCGCTTGCCACTCGTTGTGGACTTTCGTGGTGCCTCTCGTTAAGGACTTTCGTGGTGAGATCGAGAACTTGTAGGCAGACTCAGGCTGGCATCAATTGCCAAACAAAGAGCGTCTCGAGTTGAAGCTGGTTGCTTGCGGTCGATAAGGTATGGGGATCGTTGTGCATGAACATCGGCGATGATGAAAGATGCGATGAAGATCTGAATTCAGCTGCGCGACGTACTTCCATTAGTATGATCGATCGTCTGGCAGGCTGCGTACAATGTTAGATCTGATAAATTAGTCGGATGCTTGACCAACGTGAGATTGGTTACTTGTAGTTGAAGAGTCGATTGGGCGCACACAAATAGCATGCGCGAGCAGCGGTGTAGGGCAGGCTGGGCGATGGACGTTTTCACACGTGGACAGCCTTTGGCTGCAGCAGGATGTGGACAGTTGGACGTGTAAGCGGCGACAGTCGTGTGATTTGCAGAAAAAAATTGCTGTTTGTATTATGTGTGCGCGCTGGTAGATGCTGTCCGTGTGAGAACGCGCCAAAATTCCTTTGATCGTATGCTGCAGACGCCGAGAGCATGTGCGTGTGTGCAACACAATGCCCAAAAAAACATCGAGCTGGCTCCGTTGCCGCTGGTGAGGATCTGGCTGCATGCTGTTGAGGATTTGGGTGTGTTGCTGTTGTTGAGTTTCTGGCTTTAGTTAGCTTGATGCTGTTTGAATTTGCTGATCGAAAGTTGTATGTCGAAATGAATCGCGTCACTGTATGGGTGTGTGCGTGTGCGGTAGAAATGTTTTACGCATCAGATAATTGTTGCAGAAGTTCGCGTATTCGTTGCTTTCAATCGTCGGAGGTCACCACTTTAGCTATGATGTTTGATCTGTAACTAACTTTATTGAATATCACATAAGCTAACAATTATCGTCAAGTCGAACGGAGCGATGCCGGCGCGTGCTGCGCGTGGCCCAAGCCAAGCCAGAAACTGTGCGTCAGGGATAACGCGTGTGTTGTCGTTTTGCTGCTGCGTAGGGTTGGTGCTTAATGAATGGTGTGACCAGAGGTGGCCTGGCCACGCGATTCACGCGGCCATAAGATTATAAAAAGCAAAAACAGTCTCATATGCGTGCTGTCCTTGCTTTCTTTCCGAGCGACAACAATTTCATATGTGTCTCTCTTCTCTCTCTCCTATGTATACGACAAATTCGAACGCAACAACAATGTTGCTTATGCGTTGTCAGCGATCGCTTCGCGCGCGTGTTCTTGAGATAGCAACGACCACACACACACAAACAAAAATTGGTTTTCTCTTTCTATTTCTTGTGGTTGTTCTTGCTTGAGTTGTATTTTGTGCATTTGTATTGGCTTCCACGCACTCGTAAGCTCATTCTGGGCACCTCTGCTTTATAGAGTCGGAGAAGCTTCCTTCCTGCTGTTACCTACATATCACAACAACTTCATGAGCCCCTTTTACCCATTTTTAAGGGGTACACTGTATAAAACGTAAGAATGCAAGAATTTGGTGACAGCTAGTAGACAAGTTTGATATAGCGTAACAGTAGATACTTTGACCAACAATGTTTTGAATTGTGTTGTGGTACAGAAAAACTTATAAGCCGTCTCTTGACCATACCCTCCATGAAAAGGAAACCGTTGACAGGTAGAAATTTGTTGTTTATTTAATATGCAATTGACTATAGAGCAGGTGGAAACTTAAAATTGACATTAAAAAGCTGCTTTGAAAATTCAAAAGTGCTTAGTGACCAGAAGAACTATTAAAACTGTTATAAAATAGTCCGACAACTGATTTATTAATTGTAAAGTGAAGGCATATACGAACTGTGAAAGCGGATTTAGTGAAGATGCATCAAAATGGTGAGGCTGTGTTGGATGTTAGATGTGCTCAGTGTGATTAGCCTATAGCGGTCTCGACCGCTGCTATAAAAGCTATCGCCAATCGTTTCTGTCTCGTTTTAGGAGGCTTCAGTTATGCACACCATGGCAATGTTTTGCCCTTGCCGCGTAGCCTCAACTTCTCATCCCAGGTTTCGGTCGAGAAATTTTAGGACGACTTATTTTCTGACTTGTATTGATCTAAGGAGCCACGTGAGATTGGTCTGTTTTGAGCTTGATCTGTTTGGAGTCATTGGGCCCATTCAATAGACAATTTCGATTTGATAAATTATTGCCGATTGCCTGCTGAATGCAGTGATTTCCAATTGAGATTGGCAAAATAGACAATCATATGATTTCCGTAAAAAATGTGAACAAAAAGTATGATTGGTTATCGATTACTGGGTCAGCCTACCGTTTTGCAAACATTTACATAATACTTTGTATTTATTATTCGTAAATATTGAAGTTTATTTGCATCATAAGCTAATTACACTGAGCACATTTAACATTCCACATCATGAGTCATAACCGTTTGCCGTGGCAAAATTTGTCTACTTTATTGGATGGTCCTTTTAGACTTCAACCTACTTATTATTTAAAAAAAAACAAAAATTTACAAATGTTGTCATTTTGAGCATTTTGACTCATGATCAGGGTTTTTATTTGATAAAAATTACTAAAGGCACAGAATATCTTAAAGCCTGCCATCAATGCCATTCTGCGATAACTTTTCAGCAATCGCTAATCGGATTTATCTGCTGAATGCGTTCATTATTAATAGCTGACTAACTCATATCAAAACAGTTTCAGACTTGATTTACTTGAACCTAATTTTCAGAAGTTGAAAGGACGCTTTGACTCAACTCATGCAGGGCTCTAACATCCACTAGGAACAGGAATATAGACAGAGAATATAACTAAGCTGACTGAACAATACAGTAGGAGGTATTCAGATCAAAAGATTTAGGGATCAACTATCCCTACGAACACTTCCTTTTCCTTGACGATTCTGTTAGATTTACTTATAAATCGTTGAGATTCTTAATGGAAGCATAAGGATTTATTCGTACTTTATCTAACCGGGAAAAGATAAAACTATTTGGTAGAGACAATTCAAACTGTTTTGTTAGGATCAAAAACTTCAATGAATCAAATATAATTTAGCATAAAATTTTGTAAAGAATACCGTATTAACGATTTGGTTGGGTTAAGCTAAGGTTTGCATCCTAAGAACAAACTGTTAAGTCGATTGCTTTCCAGGAAAATGAAAATGATAACGAAAAGATATAAAAAGAACTTCTTTGTAGTCATTAGATATATATTTTAATCCTTTTTAGACGCCGTCTAGTCGCTATGAATGATTTTAACAGAATGCTAAGAGTTGAATGTGTGTATGTGTGTGCTTCCATCGAGTAACTCATTGTTAGTGATGTTTGAACCAGTTGGAACTGGGATTGAAGCTGGATGAACTGGAACCGCCACATGGTCAAAGTTGTGGCGTCACCTATTGCTGTATTTGGGCTAACATTTTAAAACTTTGACGTTATATCACCTAGTAGTTGACAGAATAAACAGCTATACAGGTAACTTGTTACGTTGTAATTTGGAGATTTCCATTGGCACTTTATGTCGCTTGAGTCATTCTCTAAGAGAAGTGGAAAAAGTTTTGAAATTTAGAGATTTTAAGGCTGCTGGAGTTGCTGTCTGCTGATGATTGAATCGAAAGTTAATTGAAACAACATGGTAGAGGTAAGTGTTGTTTCTAGTTAGCATAACTTTACTTTTATGTTCTTGCAACACTTAAGATTGTAGAGATAAGTGCAAATAACTTAAAAAGCTACATTTTATGTATTTATTCGACAATCGTATAATCTGTAGAATTACAGCAAAAAGCTTAGAAAATTATATGGAAAGATTTTGGCATATTCAATATCATATTTAGTTATATAATAAGTAAATATGCTTTAAATATATTGAAATTAAATAAACTGTCCCCAAATTACTGAAACTTTTATTCAAAAATTTTCGGAAAATTTTCCCACAAAAATGGAATTTTAAAGATTTATTTCCCATCCACTTGAAATTTTTTTTCTCCATCCTTTGCAAACCATTTGTACAATTGACCTAGCATCAGAGCAAACCCCAAACACAACATCTTATTTACGTAACCTGCCCCCCATCATCATGCCCCAACAAAATAACATTCAACACACACGCACACGCCTCATCATCAGCATGAGGCTGAACCTGAACCCCAACATGCCTCAGTGCATTGCGAAGGCAAACTGATGGAACGTGCAAGAATCCCAATCCCCCAAGCCCAAGACAAGGAATGCCAAAAAGAACTGGAGCAACAGCACTCCGTGACGTCATTCAACTGTGAGCACTGAGCAGCACAGACAAAAAAGGAGAAAAAAAGAGGGGAAAAACCAAACTGAACGAATTGAGTGAGCCAACAAAAAAAAAATAACGAAGCGGCTAAAGAGAGTTTTCGGTTTTCCCAACTTGAGTTAAGCGAAGCGAATTCAACAACAACAACAGCAACAACAACTCAAGCAGTCCAGAAAGGAAGGAAGTAAGAAATGAAGACCAAAGGCAACCGGTTTGAATGGTGGGTGAGGTGACTGTTCAGTGTGGAGAAGTGGGGGTGCTGTATCGCTAGCTTTTGCTGTCAATTTAACTAGTGGGCTAGGTCGTGTAGGAAGGTTTTACTAATTGCTGGGTGGCAAAATTTTTGAGTCAATTGCGAATTGGAGCATGAGAAATGCTCTACTTGGGGGGGGCAGCAGCAGGAGTTGGAGGGGCTTGTGCCAGAATGTGCAAAATGTGTCAAAAGTTGTGGATTAGCAAATGATTTTCAAGCATTTAAGTGGCTCCAAGATGAGGCTGAAATTGAATAATGCAAATGTAGCTAAAATGAGGGAAAATAAAATTTTGTTGAATTAAGAAAGAAAATTATTCAGAAATCAAAAGTGTAAAAATAACTAAACAAACAGCGAAATTTAAAAAAAAAAAGTTCATGAATACTTAAAAATATTTATAAAAGCTTAAAAAACAAACCAAAAAACACCTGGCTGGCAGTAGGCAGGCAAAGACCGCTGAATATGGGGTAGGGATGCTCATGAAACAGCTGTACGGTCTACCAGTTTCTTTTGTGGTGTTGTGTGTACTTGTTTAAAGTTATGTTTAAGCATAATGTGACCTCGAGCAGGCAAAAACTTGTAGCTTTAAACACCAAAACTTGAAGTATTGGCAAAAATAGCAAAAACAAGTAAAAAAGTCAACTGGTATATACCCTGAACCTGGAGTAGCAGCTGAAGTCAGCGCTGCTATACCATAGATGGCGCCACTACTTGCATTGAACAATGAAATATTTTAAAAACTGACCCATAGATGACGCCACTACAGCCAGGGCGGGTTAAGTAACTTTCTATTGGTCATAACTTGAGTATGGTTCATCCGATCTTTATCATTTCTTCAGCAAATCGATAAATAAACTTAATTTCTAAGTATTTTTAGAAGGTACGAACCATCTATCTACAAAACTATGGAAGATATAACGCTTTTCCCGAATTGCGGGGGCGGTAGGGGGCGTGGCAAAAACTAAAAATAAATAGTATCTGCCTGCAAGTATAAGGAATATATGTTCCATACATGTAAAACCTCTAACTCTTACCATCTCTGAGATCTCTTCGTTCATACAGACAGACATGGCCATATCGACTCGGCTGTTCATGCTGATCAAGAACATATATACTTTATAGGGTCGGAAATGTTTCCTTCTCTCTGTTACATACTTTTGCACTCTATGTACCTTTGGTACAGAGTAAAAAAAACTAGAGAAGCCTGCAAATTACAGACAAATCGTCATCGACTGTAATCGACTTATCGATTACTCGATACTGTTTTTGGAACCAGTTCAACAAACATAAATTTTAAACATTTTACAAAAATATCTTCCTAGCCAAAAACTCAAGAGCATTTGCCTCGGCCTCAGCCTCAGCCTCAGCCTCATCAATAGATGGTGAACTCCTGCTGCTGCTGGGCCACGTCATGTAACTTAACCTCATTGACCAAACGCATTCGACGAACATCAAATGTGAATTAGTGCACTACGATTGCAACCGCCACACACAGCACACACAGTTACAGAGGGGCCGCTTTGTTGTCGGCGGTTGGTCCAGACTTCGAGTCGGAGTCTCTGACTCTTTCCCTCTTTCTCTCTCCTACTCCCTCTCTCTTTCACTCTTTCTCTGTTGACGCTGCTATGCATGCATAATTTCCAAGCATAATTTAATTTATAGACGAGGCAATTGCATTTGCATAGGACAGCGCAAGTGACTTAGGCCAGGTCTCGTTTCGACGATCCCGATCCAAAAAAAAAGAGCAAAAAAAAATACTAGAGACGCACTTTCAAAGTAGAAATTATTACAAGACCCCCACAGATTCAAGATTCAAGAAAAGCTGAACGAAAATTTTAATTGCACAAAATATGCAACAGCCAGGGAGGGGTACAGAGAGAGAGAGAGACTTGAAAGGTGTGTGGCCTGTTGCGGCTGCTGCTGCTGCTGCTATCTCTAAAAGCCAACGCAGGTTAATGGCGTAAATGTTAACAATGGACTAGGAAGTGTAAATCTTGACCAGCCAACTGGATTCAAATTGAGCCAGCGACCACCGGGCGGTGTGTGTGGCTGCTGTTGTTGCTGTTGTCGTTGCAAAAGCTGAACTTGGTCGAAATATGCTGAAAACGGGTTTCCATTTTAAGTGTTAGTTGAATTATTATTTGGTTAAATCAAAAGTTATTGAACGATTGATGGAAAAATAAATCATATGAAGCAGAAAATTTTTGTACACACACAGAATCGATGAATTTGATTCAATTCTGCACACTTTTTCAAGCTTGGAAACAGAAATTGGTCCTCGAGATCGAGTTCTGATGAATTAGTTGCGTAAAAGAAGAGTGCAAACTAGAAATGGTTGCATCCTGCTCAAGCCGAATACACTTTTATTATCCAATTCCTTAACCAATTTTTCAATTCAAATCCGAGCCGTTCCTTTCCCAACTTAAATTTTATCTCAGTCACCTAACGTTTTGAGCTTGCTTTTAAGTAAGCGCCTGAACCGCAGGGGCCGAAGAGATTTTGCTATTGACTCCGACACGAGCTGAACGCATGCCGAAACTTGTGCAAAGAGAGCAAACCACTTTTCAGTCGCTGGCTAGCGGTCGAGCTGATTTTCGTCACCTTATTTTCACACACCAATACACTCTCACTTTTCGGCCTCGCTCTGCTTGACAAACCCTGTTTTAAATGCAATCCATTGTTGATTCCGATTTCAATCCGCATCGGTTAATTCTGGATTTCCGATCTGCTTCGAAATTTTTGTCTGAAAATTTGTTTCATTTTATTTTAGAAACCTATATTAAAATATTGTAAATATATTGCATTATTCCTTTACAAAATTAAAAAATATTCAGTTTCGAATGAAATTACTCTCTTTTTACTTAAGCGGGAATGGCAACTGATACATGAGACCACGGTTGCCACTTGAAAATATTAAATTACACCAAAAAAAATTTTAAAAAGAGCCATTTTCATTAAAAAAGAGACAACAAAACGACTTAAGTCTTGAGAAGTCTGAATAAGTATTGGTCTTTATGTCAAAATACTAAAATAACAACTTGATCTTATCAAAATGACTTATTCGAGTATAACTAAAGAAATAACTCTTCCTATCTTTAAAAAATTTCCACTTTACAAGCAAGCGCTTTATTAATACTTTATTAAGGGCCGATTTCTCATCTCCTATATAGCAGCTATTTGCCAGATAAACTTACAATTTACTCTGTTACTTGATAGTGCTTTGTAAAAGATGTGAAATCGGCCCCTAAATGTAATAATTGCTTCCTAAAAATACGAAAAACACACTTCTGCTTTTATTCCTTATTGCCACAGATTTCATTAAATTATAAAAACTAAACAGTCAATATTTTAATTGCTTACATACACAAATCATACGCTAAGATCAGTTACCTCTCTATATTTCCATGTATCTTACAGACCAGACATAATGTGGATCTGTACTCGTACACAGCTCCTTTGAAACTGAATCAAATTCGATTTGCCGAACCAGCTCCAATTTCCAGAATATTGAAGTGTTGCTGGTGATACTAGATGATTTTCGTGTGTTAAACACGAATCTGTTTTCGAAAATGTTCCATCCCGTCTAGATTTTGAACCTTTTTATGGGCGTTTTGTACAGGAGCTTACTTTTGTTTTGACTCTATTTAATAACACAGTGCCACAAAATTCAACTTTTTTTAATGCCTGGGAACGGGACCAATAAATTATGAAACTAGAGGCATCAGGGAGCAACACCTCATACCCAGTTTTTCTTGATCACGTCCAGTTCGCGTTTAATGGACACATTTATACTAGCAACACACAGCTACAACATCTGTTGCTGGTTAAAAAAAGGTGAGAGCTAAAATTTTGGAAAATTCACCAAAGATGAAGGGAGTCACCACAATTGTTATACTAAATTCCCGTCTCCAATGGACAAGCGGTTAGTACCCCGCCCTTAGAGGTCTAACTTAGAAAATGGAATTAATGGAAAACCACTCGATAGAATTTTGTAAGATTTTAAATATATTGCTATTCTGACCAATAAAATGTGTCCTTAAGAGATGGTAACATGGATCGAAAAACCGCGAAAGTGGGTACCACATTTGACATCACACATTATCGAGTCCATATAGGCCATTAACTAGAGATAACACGTAAGAGCGCTGTAGTCGAGTTTCCCGACTACAAAATACACTGTTCAATTGAGACACACATACAAACCGCACTCACATACACAAACGCATACATACATATGAGCGCACACCAACACATACACGTGCGCTCACAGCAGTACAGCAAATGCCTACTGGAAGGAGTATTCTCCGAAATGTGGAAGGTGCAGAAATTGGTCCTGTTACCAAAGCCAGGCAAGCCACCAGGAGAGGTTTCGTCATACAGACCAATCTGCCTGATCAACTCAGCTGGGAAAATCCTAGAGAAGCTTGTCTGCACACGGCTAGAGCGCGCAATAGCTGCGGCTGGTGATCTCTCACAGAGCCAGTACGGGTTCAGGAAGGCAAAGTCTACAGTCGATGCCATTAAGAAGGTAGTGGGCATAGCCGCGAAAGCTATAGAGGGAACCAGATGGAGAAACGGCGAGAAGGAATACTGCCTGGTTGTTACACTAGACATCCGTAACGCATTCAACTCTGCAAGGTGGAGCCGTATAATAGGGGGCCCTAATTAACTTTGGAGTCCCCCTGTACCTCCTCCAGATGATCCGCAGTTACTTCAGTAACAGGGTGCTCAAATTCGACACCAGTGTACGCACAGAGACGTACAACGTAACCGGAGGTGTTCCGCAAGGATCCGTGGTAGGTCCATTACTGTGGAACGTGATGTACGATGGCATCCTGCGATTATCTCTTCCCCCAAGAGTACAACTCGTTGGATTTGCGGATGACGTTGCTGTGGTGGTAGTGGCTAAACACCTCAAACAGGCAGAATCACTGTGCGACAAATCAATCAAGCAGATATTGCTCAAAGGCAATTGCTTGTACAAGGATACCCATAGCCCGCAAACTAAGGCTTCGATGGTGTATTTGAAAACCCAGTTCGGTCTATTTTTATCTCTAGTTTATGGCCTATATGGACTCGATAATGGATGATGTCAAATGTGGTACCCACTTTCGCGGTTTTTCGATCCATGTTACAATCTCCTAACGACACATTTTATTGGTCAGCATCTCAATATATTTAAAATCTTACAAAATTCTATCGAGTGGTTTTCCATTAATTTCATTTTCTAAGTTAGACCTCTATGGGCGGGATACTAACCGCTTGTCCATTGGTGGCTGGAATTTAGTATAACAATTGTGCTGACTCCCATCATCTTTGGTGAATTTTTCAAATTTTTAGCTTTCACCTTTTTTTAACCAGCAACAGATGTTGTAGCTGTGTGTTGCTAGTATAAATGTGTCCATTAAACGCGAACTGGACCTGATCAAGAAAAACTGGGTATGAGGTGTTGCTCCCTGATGCCTCTAGTTTCATAATTTATTGGTCCCGTTCCCAGGCAATTTTGAGTGTTCCACTGTGTAATACTCATAACTGGAAAGTATAAAGACTTTTTTTCAGAACCATCTTTTGTATGGCAGCTATACTATATAGTTGGCCGATTTTCATAAAATTTGGTGGAATTATGTAAAAGCATAGAAAACGTTTAAATATGAGGTTTGGGCACGTTTGCGCTGAAGACGAAAAAGTTTTTTTCACTAAAACTACTTTTTCGACCGAGCAGCTATATGCTATGGTCAGCCGATCCGCCCGGTTTCGATAAATGTGCAGCTTCTTTGTACCAAAAGACTTTTTGCAAAGTTTGGTTAAGATAGCTTTTAAACTGACGGAGGAGATCGCATAGAAACAGAAGGACGGACAAACGGACTTGGCTATATCAACTCAGCTCATCATGCTGATCAAGAATATATATATTCTTTATGTGATTGGAGATGCTTGTATGCGTTACAAACATCTGGACAATTTTAATTCACCCTCTACAATGGTATAAAAAAAAACTCCCTGAACGATTCCTGAATGAGATCGTTCAACACTGCAGTAGTTACCTGATATGGGTAACTGGAATCCGGAACATAGATGGTAATGAGTCTGCGGACAAGCTGGCCAGACTAGGCACAAAACTTCGAGCTTCTTTCAAAGAAGAGCACGATATGAATGCCAATGGCTACTTACAAGCTTCACACACTACGTTTGGCTACGGAACGATGGAAAACACTTTTCTCCTGTACAGTAGCGAGACTTACGTGTCCAGCTTTCGAGCTTAAACGTGCTTAGACACTTTTACCTTACAGAATTGTACACATATCGCTTTTGGTATGAACCCTAATGGGTCACTGTCCTATTGATAGAATCGCTGCACACCTACTATTATCTTACTGTGATTTCTGTAGAACTGGCAGATATGAAGAAAAGGAGAAAACGGCTCAACACCTTTTCTGTTATTTTTCGGCATGAAGTAGGAGGAGAATTGGGATACTTAGTCAACCTCTTCTACTCAAACTTTTGGAGACATCCAAGCTATAGATGCCAGCTCTACTTAAGTTTATACAGTCTACACAATGGTTCAGTATTGAGATGAAGGAACCCCTCGGGATTAATTGGGTTTAACAGGGAATATACATGCCATCGCAATGCTCTCATGAGGTCTAAGTTTTTGATATATGGCTGTTAGACATTTTCATACCGACATAAACCATTACGGAACCGACAAAATATCGAATCCCATATATAGAATAACTATAGTTTCTAAGATATGGTTCTGATCCACTTTGGAACCGGTTTAAATTGTATCGAATATGGAAAAAGATTACCAAACACTTCAACTGCGAATCAATTTTTAACCAGTTCGCTGAAATGAGACCTAGCCAATTACTTTAGCTTGACCGAAAACATAATGATTGATACAAGAATTTCATTTCCCAAATATCAATCAGATGGCCTAAGTAGTCCATACTGCGAACTGGTTAAAAATTGATTCGCAGTTGAAGTGTTAGGTAATCTTTTTCCATATTCGTCCATACTTAGGCCATCTGATTGATATTTGGGAAATGAAATTCTTGTATCAATCATTATGTTTTCGGTCAAGCTAAAGTAATTGGCTAGGTCTCATTTCATCATCAGAAATGAAATTCTTGTATGGACTACTTAGGCCATCTGATTGATATTTGGGAAATGAAATTCTTGTATCTTGTATCTTGTACCTTTACGATTCTCGTCTAGCAAATCAAAGTTATTGTTATAAATTCAAACTATCCAAAGACAACTTAAACGAATTAATATCAGTGCTTTTTTTCAACTGCATCCCCTTTCAAATTAAAGTCGAGACATTTCAATTTTAATTAGAGAGGCCAATGACTTTCCGGCTCTCATCTGGAGTATAATAAATTCACTTATATATAGTTTTTGGCGCCCAATTTGCTAATAACCTGGCGGCATCATTCAATGATGGGTGGACCAAAAAAAATAAAATGCAACTGGCGTCGTGTAGCCTGGAAGTTTGTCATAACGCACAGTTATTTATTTATATTGATTTGTATGGTTTTTTTATTGTTGTTGTTGTTTTTTTTTTTCATTTTGACTCTGCCCGGACAATGATACGGAAATAGTTTAATTGCATTGCCTGGCTAGCCAGGCAGGCAGGGATTCACAGAGGATTCGCGCGGATTCCTTGTGCCGCAATCTCAAAAGTTGAACGGCGTCGCATTTGTCGCCATGTCAATATGTGACACCAGCACTTCCGTTTCCGGTTAACTGTACACTGTACACTTGGCCATTGTCTCTGTGAAGTGGGAAGGAAGGAGGAAGGATGATGGCAGGAGTTTGTCAACTGCCAACCGGTAATCAAATTGTTTTATCATATTTGGCTTAAAAGCCAAGCCAGTAAGAGAGTTTTTTTGTTGTGGTTTTTGCTTTTGTTGCAAACCAAATTAAATGTAAAGTAAATAAAACAAAACTGAAATAATGGAAAATATTTACATATTTTTGTTGCAACAATTTTTATTACATTTTAATGAAATCAGTGGAAAATTATGCTACAAATTTGCTTATGTAAGGCAGAGGGACTGTGGAATATCCTAAAAGGATATTGCAATTAATTACGTGTTTTGTGTGGGATGAAAGTAATTTTATAAATCAAAGACTGCAAAAAAGAGTTTGTTCGGAAAAAATGTATAATATTGTTTGAAAATAATTCACTTTTAAAATGTTTCTTTTTACATTTGAAATAAAGATATATAAAGTTCATAAGACTGACAAGCGACCGAGAATCAAAAACGTGATGTGCTGAAAAAGACTACATTAAAGCTAGGGTACAAGAAGCTAGATCTGAATGTGAAAGCGTATCAGAACACAAGCCCCCAAATATCTGTAGAAAAAATATTGTAGGCTGTGGAATTAATTGAAAATAGCCGTCAAATATGTACAAATGTATCGATAAGTATTTTAGCGTTAAGCTATTTCAAAACAGAGACGATATTCACACTGTATATAGAATGATCGAGTAAAGTAGTGACAGACAGACGAACGAAAAGACGCTGTATACATATAAAGGGACAGAACAAACGCGTATCGACATTGTAAATAGTAAACTGTGTGTATATAGAACCCGTTAAAATAAAAAAGAACATTTTTGTTTTTGTATTAAGATACAAATCTTTAAATTTTATCTTATTATTCCTCATCCGCAGTGTTGACAACGATTGAAATGTTCCACAAATCTTATTGAACAAATTATGCTCTGGCGTACGTGTCGTATGAGTACTTTAAAGATATACAACTCACTGAAAAGTCACGGACTACCCTTATAAAACCGTGAATAGAAAAGAAACAAAATTTTCAAATATTTTTATTTTATATTATTTTAAAAAAGTAAAGTATTTCAGTGAGTAAAAAATTTAAATGCATATATCTGAATGAGAAATTTAAAAATGAACTAAACAGGTAATTCAAAGCTTACAATTCGATCTTAACAGGCTGCTTACACTGACTATCATCTAACATCAAACATTTTTTTTACTTTAAGCAAATTGTTTCAATACCTAATAAATTTTGTAATTTTATAATGTCAGAGAATCTTGCTGGTATGAGCAAAATATAAATGGCATGCGATAAAATCATGATTATGATTATAGAGTTGCTCTCCCCATTCCCGACCTGATGCATATATTTCATTTTCTACGCAGGGGACCCGCCTGACATTAATACAAAATTTCGAGCTGCGGCTGTATCGATAATATCACTGACAGCATAACAAAACGCTCATGATCTGATGACCAAGACGTGCGGTTCAATTATTCGCAAAAGATGTACCAAAAGACCCAAAGAGTCTTTCTTTGTCAATTCGGAAATTTCATGCCAATTTATTAATGTTTTATTGACGTGTTGAACTTATATTTCATATATATAAAATAGTCTATAAAAGTCTTGCGGTATTTCCGCAAGCTTGTCTTTGCAAGCGCGTAGTTCTAGTTGTATTCGTCGCATCGGTTCACGCTAGAGCTTTTTGGAAAGCTCTTTTCACGCACTAACACGTGTTTGGTTTATTGATGTTTGTTTTTAGTCGTTCGTGAGTTATAGCGTCGCAAACATGGAGCAAAATAAAGAGAAAATACGGCATATTTTACAATACTACTACGATAAAGGCAAAAATGCATCTCATGCTGCCAATAAAATTTGTGCAGTTTACGGACCCGATACAGTTTCCATTTCCACCGCACAACGATGGTTTCAACGTTTTCGTTCTGGTGCAGAGGTGATCGAAGATGCGCCACGGTCCGGAAGGCCTGTCGTCGAAAATTGCGATAAAATCGCTGAATTGATCGAAAGAGACCGGCATAGTAGCAGCCGTAGCATCGGCCAAGAGCTGGGCATGAGTCATCAAACCGTTATAAACCATTTGAAGAAGCTTGGATTCAAAAAGAAGCTCGATGAATGGGTGCCGCACGACTTGACGCAAAAAACATTTTTGCCCGTATGGATGCATGCGAATCGCTTCTGAATCGCAACAAAATCGACCCGTTTTTGAAGCGGATGGTGACTGGCGATGAAAAGTGGGTCACTTACGACAACGTGAAGCGCAAACGGTCGTGGTCGAAAAGCGGTGAAGCTGCCCAGACGGTGGCCAAGCCTGGATTGACGGCCAGGAAGGTTCTTCTGTGTGTTTGGTGGGATTGGCAGGGAATCATCCACTATGAGCTGCTCCCCTATGGCCAAACGCTCAATTCGGACCTGTACTGCCAACAACTGGACCGCTTGAATGCAGCACTCATGCAGAAGAGGCCATCTTTGATCAACAGAGGCCGAATTGTCTTCCATCAGGACAACGCCAGGCCACACACATCTTTGGTGACGCGCCAGAAGCTCCGGGAGCTCGGATGGGAGGTTCTTTTGCATCCACCGTATAGTCCGGATCTCGCACCAAGTGATTACCACCTATTTCTGTCCATGGCGAACGAGCTTGGTAGTCGGAAGTTGGCCACAAGAGAGTCCTGTGAAAATTGGCTCTCCGAGTTTTTTGCCAATAGGGAAGCGAGCTTCTATAAGAGGGGCATTATGAAGTTGGCATCTCGTTGGGAACTCGTCATCGAACAAAACGGCGCATATTTGACTTAAATTGCATTATTATAACCAATTTTATGAACAATTGAAAATTCAATAAAAATACCGCAAGACTTTTTTGTTTAAAGACTTTATATTTCAGACATTTATAGAATTTTAAAACTAATAGATAAAGAGTGATCTACTGAACCGAACCGAAACCGCTCCTATTCAGTAAGCTCGAAAACCGTGTAATGAACCCAAACGGCGCGACGCGGCTGTTTAAAAACTGTGACTAAAACGCACCAGTTCTCAATTCTAAGCGGTTTGCATCTTTGATTAATATTGAAGAAAATTTACTTAAAAAGTTTTCTAAAGTTTTTATTTAGGTCTTGACAAAGTTGTGCGAAAAAAAGAACAAATTGGCAAAATCCAAAGTTTCTGCTGCAGTTTTATTGGTTTAAATCAAGTAAATATAAGTCAAAAAGCGACCCCAAAAAGTATTCACATAAGAAAAATAAAAATGGCTGAAACGCACCGGTTCTTACTTCTGACGCAGTAGGCGGTCATTCGAATTGACAGCTTTCCGATTTATTTTGTTTTTTTTTCAGTGGTTTTCCAAATCTCAATTGCATCTATTTCTTTTTGTTTGCTTTCTTTATTTTGGCTATTTCAAAGGTGAGGATGATCACTTACAGTTCCATATTAGATAAAGATTTTAATAAAAATTAATTGAGTTCAATGTAAGCAAGTGTTTCAGTCAGCTGCAGAAACTATTTGGGCATATTAAGCCAATTGACAGCAGCGAGCTTTATGGCAGTTCCTGTGCCTACTTACTTGACAAGATGCAGTTGCAATTTGAAAATGACCCCACGACCTACATAACCTTTCAAGCGTTCCATGAACCTCATCATCATCATCATCCTTCTCAGCTTGGGCATCGTCATCAACAGCCTGTCCCCTCGAGAAATATCACTTCACCAAACAATGCTAGACAAACATAAAGCAAACTCTTCACTTCAAAAGTCAACTCGCTTCACCCGCTTCCTTCTTCTAACAAAAAAAAAAAAAAAACAAAAACAAAAGAACAGCTGAAGCTGACGCTGAAAATTGTAGCATAACTTTGGCCGTAAAGAAAACGCTTCCGGTGTCCAAAGCTCGAGCCAGACACATGCATAACTGGAGCAACCAGGATTACTCCATGTGTCGAACCCCAAAACCAACAAAAACAAAAAAAGAATAGAAAACTAAGAGACGGAGAGCAGTAGCAGCAGTCTCGCCTTCAGCCAATTGCCAAAGTGTCACACTGCACAAAAAAAAAAATACACATATATACATATGTATACATATCTTCCGTATATATGGCGAAACGTTGTCCTGTCTAACCACCTTCCAGGGCAGCTTGTTGATTTTCAAGGACGCAAGACGACGAGACGACCGGATGTGCCCCGTACAGAAATGTCTTTATTGGCCAGGTCAAGTTTAGAGCGGCTTAAATTCTTTCTCCAAATTTTCGCATTTTCCCATTAAGCAACATACCAGAGGAAAATGGCGAAAACTAATTTCTAATACAAACACCAACAAAATCCAATTAATCTTCAAGTTCCAGCAGGCAGGGACACAAAGCAACAACAACAACAACAGCAACAAAAAAATGTGGCTCATTAAAAAACGAAAAAAAAAAACGTAGAACTGGCAGGAAATAAATTGCAAAGGCAACTGGCCAACCAACACGTAGAGCAGTAGGAGGCTGCCCCGACTCCCGCTCTATGTGTCCTTTAATCATAATAAGAAATGCGCCAGCGCCGCCACCCCCTGTCCCACCTCCCTCCCGGTTGAAAAGGTTGAACAGAGACGGCGACTGCTGGTTCGCGAGTCGCGGAAAAAAAAGCGCCACGACGTTGTCGTCATCGTTTGCCTCAGCATCCATCGTCGCGACCAATCACAAAATTTCGTGGAAAAGCGCGCAAAAAAAAGTACAACAACAAAAATTCCCACACAAAAATAAGTAGCAACAACAACAACTGACAATGACGAACGCTGCTTGAGCTTAGCGACTGCACCAGCAGCAGCAACAGCAGCAGCAGCAGCAGCGAAACTAATGCGTCGCTGCCAACAGGAGAAAGTCGAAGTCAAAGCAGCGCAGCCGCATAGAAGGAGAAATGTCTATTCGCCACTCGGGGGTAGTTTTTCTTGACTTTTGAAGTAGGGGAAACTAAATCTTTGAGTGAGCTGGCACCAAATTGAGTAAGAAATTGGTCAAACACACTTTGAGTGAGTTTTATCCCAAAAAAGAAGAAAGTTTATGGGATGAGGTTTTCAAGGTTGTGCTGTCTGAGTTAGTGATGACAAGTGGGTAGTGATAAGAAATGAGTGAAATAATGACAAACTTGAATGAAATTTATTCAAAATTTTAAGTGGCCCCAAAAAGTATGCTTTAAAAAATGTACCAAAATGTGATTAGTAAATTGACTTCAACTTTGAACTTTGAACTTTTGGAATTTAAATACATCAAAATAAACACAGAAACAGAAAAAGAGGCTTTAATAACACTTGCTAAGAGATATAGACGACGAGTTTTGCTTGCAGCACAAAATATTCCTGCATGAGGACACAGCAAGTGGAGAAATGCGTCGCAAAACTTTTGTTTATGGGTACTTGACTTTTCCTCAGAAGTATATACGAATGGTCAAATGGCAAACCACATCAGACCATTTAGAAAACTTAGCTTAAAAAGCTGAAAATACATTTTGCCTTATTAAGTAAAATTAAGAAAGAAAGTCAATCAAGCTCTGAAAAATACTATTAAGTTAAAGTTTATAAGACCAAGTAGTTTCTACGGGACTCCCATGTGATAAGTTTCATTCAGATAGCTTTTGATCCAGGGCCGGCCAATTTACTTATGGTGTTTCGAAAAAGAGGAAGACTGCCATTTAACACCAAAAGTATAGCCGTTCTCTGCTGTGGGGCACAAGTCTGGGGAGGCAAAGTCAGCGAGAAAGTAGAGCGATTGCAGTGGTATTTCATTAAGAGAATTCTTAAATTACCTGAAAATAAGCCCAAATAAGCCCGTGCCACAGGTGGACTATGCTTGCTTTGCAATTGGACAAGGCAGAGGACATGCAGCGTTTTAGCGGAAGATGCCCTATTCTGCAAGAATTTCGAACCGGTGTTTAAACAAATGAGTAAAGTAAGTAAAATTGGCTCAAACAGCACCTCCAGGAGGGCCAGGGCCAAGCTTCTCTCAATCTCTTGGCGTGTGTGCTTATAATTTTTCGCACAAGAGAAAGGGACCTACAGTTTAACGCCGAATCCGAACGGCAATAGTTAGAGAATTTTGCTTTTTCATGGCTGGCGCCAGTAGCTGGTGAGTTAAAGAAAGGAGTGCTTGTGGAAAAGGAAGTCCTCGCAGCTCTAGATGGAGCCAAGGGCTGGAAAAACTTGGCCAATTGTATTGAGGGTGGTATTCTATATAGGTGGAGCAGATTAAGTGAAGATTTTTGATATAATTCAAGGAATAGTTTTCTTTTTCGTTTTTTTTATATTTTAAGTAAAGCTTAAACTTCTTTAAAGTAATATTTAATGTTGAATGACGGCTCTAAGCCAAGCTTTAAGGGGGGATTCTCCATATGCAAACTTTTTTTCGATTTTTATACCCTTGCAAAGGGTATTATAATTTTGCCCAGAAGTTTGCAACGCATAGAAATATTCATTTCCGACCCCATAAAGTATATATATTCTTGATCAGGGCGACGAGCTGAGTCGATTGAGCTTTGTCCGTCCGTCTGTCTGTCCGTCTGTCTGTCCGTCTGTCTGTCCGTCTGTCTGTCCGTCTGTTTCTACGCAAACTAGTCTCTCAGTTTTGAAGCTATCGAGCTGAAATTTTGCACAGAGTCTTCTTTTTACTGCACGCTGCTAATATGTCGGAACCGACCGGATCAGATGACTATATCTTATAGCTGCCATAGGAACCATCGGTCAAAAAATGGGTCTTAGTGAGAAAAACTTTTTTGTTCTTAGTGTTAGCGTTCCCAAACACGGTCATTATTAATATTATCTGCTTTCAAACAGATTTGCAAATTTTGGTCAAGATCGGATGACTATATCTTATAGCTGTCATAGGAACAATAGGTCGGAAAATGGGTCTTAGTGAGAAAAACTTTTTTGTTTTCAATGCTAGCGTCATAAAACTCGGCGATAATAAATATTATATGCTTTCAAACAGATTTACAAATTTTTGTCAAAATCGGATGACTATATCTTATAGCTGCCATAGGACCGATCGGTCGGAAAATGGGTCTTAGTGAACAAAAAACTTTTTTGTTTTCAAATAAATTGTTCTTAAAGTCGGTGATTCTTAATATTAAACTAATTTGAAAAAGTTGATCGACATCGGGTGACTATATCTTATGGTTGCCATAGGACCGATCGGTCGGAAAATGAGTCTTAGTGAGAAAAACTTTTCTGTCTTAAATTTTATCTTTCTTAAACTCCGCGATTGTTAATTGGATATGTTTTTAAAAAGATTCGTGAAATTTGGTCAAATTCAGATGTTTACCTGTAGGAAAATGGGTTTTAGTTAAAAAATTGTTAGATTTTTATGTAAGCGTTCTTAAACTCGGACATTTCAAAAACAGCATTTGCAAGGGTATAAAAACTTCGGCACAGACGAAGTTAGCTTGGCCTTCTCGTTTTTTTTGCATTTTTTTATAGCTTGGATATTTGAGAATAACGCCCTAAAAGGGTTTTTTGAAATTCGAAATACTTTAGAAGATATAGCCTTTTTTGCCGAACAATGTCTCCGCTAAAACGAGTCATTTTTGAGTAAATAAATTTATTTTTATTTATTTATTTAAATATTAGCTATAATACATTTGCAGTAAATAATATTTTAACTAATAGTGGGACAGGATAACGAGTGACAAGACCTTAGATCCTATTGTACGATGTTTTTATATGGAGTTTAATAAGTTGCAATTTTTAAGGAACATAGAGATAGTTTCGATGTTTGTTTTATTTACAGTAGCTAGTACAGTAGATGGGGATTGGTTATGAAAAAGAGAGAGCCGGATATTCTCATATTTGGGGCAGATGTCAAGTATGTGAGTTGTTGTTAAATCCTGTCCACAATGTTGACAGGTGGGCCGTATGTTGCCAGAAAGGAGGTGGGCGTGTGTGAGTTGGCAGTGTCCGATGCGTAGCCGAGAGAATGCGGTGATGTTTGTTCGGGAACAATCTTTTGGGAAATAGATCTTCTCCCGTATAGAGTTTACTGCCTTGTACAAATGCTGGAAAGAGTTCCAGTCTAGAGCTTGTTGTTGTTTTAAGTGAGCTGTAATCAATCTTTGATGATCTTTTTCGATGCAGGGGATGAATGTATATAGGGGCGACTGGGACGCAAGTTGAGCGGCCTCGTCGGCTGATTCGTTTCCAGCTATTCCTTTGTGACTAGGAAACCAAAAGATTTTAATTTTGGATGGTGTTTTGAGTAATAACGGCTGGTTCTTGATTTTTAATGGTAACATGTTGTCGCCTCAGATCGATATGGACTATTTATCGATTTTTAATCGATAATTATCGAAGGAAGCTCAGAAACTAGAGCTGCGGCCGCATCTAAAGCAGGCAGAATGGCACGCAGAGCAGAGAGAGCTGCTGCTGAAAGCAGTTTTTTTGAAGATGAGGAAGCTCCGCTGTTTGCAGCTGGCATCGTCGACTAATGTCTGTAAATATATAATATCTGTAATATTTTTGGTTACTTTGAAAACAACCTTTTCGGACTACCAAGCCACTTTTCTCCGGTTCTACTAAACCGATTTTGATGAAACGAAATGCAATCGACGGAGAATTGTCACCATTCTCGAACTGCATTTTTATATTTTTGATTTATTTATATTTTTTTTTGCAAAAATACTACTTCAAATTTAAAACGCATTTATTTCGATACCACGTTTTTCGCCATGATATCTCCAGTTACTCTAAACCGATTTTGATGAAACTAAATGAAATCGACGCAGAATTGTTACCATTCTGGTCTGAACCTCAATCATAATTTTAAAGAAATTTTGACTATTTTTTTTTTAAACTAAACTACAAAAAAAGGGCACAAAATCGAATTTTTGATTTTCAACGGCCGCCATTATGTCAAAAAAAATCACAAAATTTTTTTCGAGGTTCAGACCAGAATGACATCTATACTGATTATAATCCCGTTTTTACTTTTCATTTCAGACAATCTGGAGACGAGAAATCATGGCCGCCAGCACTATACCTTATTTTTGGCGGCCGAGAACTTTTTGAATAGCCCTCGTATCGAAGCAGAAAAATTTGTTTGTTTACTTTAATCTGTTTGTAACACAATAAAAAAGAATAAAACAGAATTGTTAAAACTCTTTGCGTTTTCAAATAAGATTTTTTTTAAAAAAAGGTCCAAAAAACAGCCTTGACTTGGAGAATCCCCCCTTAAATATGTTTTAGTTTATATTTTGTTCATTTTGTAATTTGTGAACTATACAACAACCAATGTCTAATAAAAAAACATCCATCTATTTCATTATATACTTGCTTTTTTGCAGGGCTTAATACCGGTACCGGTTCCGGTACGTCCCGAAATGAATGTTTCGGTTAAAGGTTCTATTTCGGTTTTCAATTAATTTCGGTTTTCGGTTTCGATACGGTACCCAGATTTTTATTTCGGTATACCGGTACGTACCGGTACACGTCTTATGTAACTAATATGTCATTCTTGTGATTTGCTCGCGGTAACATAACTGCATTCAATGTGGTTGAGCCCATACAACTTCTTGCGGATTCATTATAAATTTATCGCCAGACAACCTGCGTAGCTGGAACAGAAAGAACGACTTTTGAAATCTCGTACAATTCTGGAAACTTTGTGAAGGAATCTGACCACCAGTTAAGAATGTTTTTATGGTTTCAAACACGCTTAAGTGCGAGAAAAGTCTTAATGGTAACTGTTTTACTAGGGATCCAGTATATCCAAATGGAATAAAAATCACCCAAAACAAGATTTTCGGTTGAAGTTTAGTTGTGGCCACCTCCGCTGGTTCTAGTATGCGTACAGTTTCGCGAACTGAGTCCCACACTTTCCGGTGCAGAAGAAAGTCATTATCTGCAGCCCCAAAACTGGAGCAAGTGTTGAAGATGTCTTTTGCTAGCAAATATCTTCGCATCTTGTGTGTAGAGCTCTCCAACTCGTGACCAAATCTACGATGCGCTCTGCAAAAGAAAATTAAACCGAAACTGTACCGGTACCAACGTTTCGGTTTTGTTCCGGTGCTATCGGTTCCATTAATAACGGTAAACGGTTTTCGGTTCTCAAGGAAAACTTTGAATCGGTTCCGGTTCCGGTTCCGGTACTTCATTTGAAACGGTTTATTTCGGTTAACGGTTCCGGTCCCGGTTCCGGTATTAAGCCCTGCTTTTTTGTGCTCATCAACTTACACAATCGTAAGCTCGCGTCTGTGTGAAACACATGTTTCAAATTGAGGAAGAGCTTATTTGATATCTCTCTCTCTTTCTCTCTGTTTGTCTTTTTCGCTCTTAACTATGTTGCTTTTGTGTCGGCTGCTGGTAGCGCTATGGCACCGAAACTCCGCTAACGATATCACAAATAGATCAGATTTCTCATCTCCTTCAGCACTCTACACTATAACAGAATAACAGAGTAAAAATATTTATTTTTATTTTTTATTTATTGAGTATGATTTTCCTAATACTACAAGTACAGAGACTTATTAATTATTGTATTAGTCACAAAAATGATAATCACCAGCTTAAACATATTACATACATAAATCAAACGGTGTAGAAAAAATAGATTACTTATTCTAACTTAATCAAACAGAGGGGCATAATACTAATTTGAAGGTGCAAATGTGGATTCTAATTGAATTCTCAATTGTGGCGCACTTCTTATTGTCTTAAGACTGTTGGGTAGCTGAATCCAAAGCCTAACAGCATGTACAAAGAAGTGCTTAACTGAACATGCCAATCGATCTTTGACAATTTTAATATAATTTGTTCCCCGTGAAGCAGCAAAGTCAATCTTATCATATAAGTATGCTGGCTCGGCAGTCATTATTATTCTGTGAAGTTGTGTTAAGACTCTAAGTTTGAACCAAGATTGCATAGGCATTCCAAAGATGTTATCTGCATCTGTTCACTGATGTGGCCGAATGTACCTATTTTAAACACATATCTAGCGATGCTATTAAAAGCGACCTTTAACCGCTCTTGACTTGCTGCGCTGCAGTTTCCAAATAGTTCAACTCCGTAGAACAGAGATGGTATCAAATATGCTTTTGCAATTAGCAGTCGTAGGCTGGTTGGTATCAGATTTTGGGTCAAGCTGAATTGCCTAAGCATACCATAGGTTATTAAGGTATTATGTATTAAAGTTGATAAAACAGTGTCATGCTCCCTAGGAGCTGATGTGCCAGACTAAATAGATATTCAATGAAAAGTTATACCAAATACTGCGTAAGTTTTCTAACAATTTATATAAAAGCATCTAATTCCCACTTCCATAGAAGACGTGACAGCCATATGTCATATCTATAGACCAATGCCACCTTAAGTGTCCTATCATAGTCCTCTTCTTGCTTAAGCGTGGGAGTTGGTTAGTTTGTTTGGGTGCCCTGCTTAGCATGTTCTGCAAGGGTTTATGAAAAAACCTCATTCTGATTTCGAACCGATGATGTAGATGGTAAGCTCGTTCTCCCTAAGGGAAGTTTTTAGTTTTAGTTTAGTTTCTGAAAATTCCTGCCTTATTTGCCTCTGCATTTGTAGATGTTGTAGAGAATTTGTAGCTTCCGGAGTACTACTGCGATATAGAAAATATCTACTACACAGAAAATATTTGGCTTTCACTCAGCCCAAACAGTCACAAGCCAAGCTTCTCTCAATCTCTTGGCGTGTCGGGGGAACTTTAATTTGAAGCCGAATCCGAACGGCAAAAGTTTAAGAAGCTTTTTAATGTCTAGTTACTTCAGTGCTGGCGCCAATAGCTGGTAAAGATGACCGTTTGTGTAAAATCTTAGACTTTTTTTTTCCTAAGGGGACTTGATCCCAAGACCTTGAATTTTCCTAAGCGAATGCTGTTGCTTGCTGAGTGGCAAAATGTTAACTGCTTTGAATGATTTTGTCGCCAGGTTTTGCTTATAGTCTTGAGGGCTAAAATGCTGTCGTCCGTGTGTGTTCGGGATTGAGCACTCGAACTTCCGCACAGCAGGTACATAAGCTATCGCTAAAACACAACCGGCCATTTGCTTAATAATATAAAAGCTAGAAAAGTCTGAAGTTTATCAAAAACTTAAATCATTTTCCAAAAAAAAAAAACTAGTTTACTTTTGGCGGCGGTGTCGTAAAGGTAGAGTATTACATAGAAGGTAATACAAAATTTCGCTGCCGTCATCTGTACAAAAGTAGGCAGTCCTGTCAAAGATATTCAAATATTGCCATTTGGATGTGGCATAAAAGTGTTGGATGCAAACAATTCATGGTAGTAATAGAAACAGGAATTGACCTTCTGAATTCAATGTTAATGCAATTTTGCTCATACTTTAGTCAAGAGTTCGTTGGGCATGAAGATTCTCTTTGCAAGAGGAAAGAATGAATTGAACTAAATCAATTTATGATTAAACAAGTAAGAAAGTCGGTCACGCCCGACTGTAATGTACCTGGACTAGCAACTGAAAGAAACAATAGATGGCGATGAGGCATTTTCAAAACTGACCAATAGATGACGCCACTACTGCCTGGGCTGCGGCAACAAACTTTCTTTTGGTCATAACTTGAGTATAGTTCATTCGATCTTTATAGTTTCTTCGGCAAATCAATAAATAATCTTAATTTCTCAATATCTCTAGAAGTTACATATCATTTATTTATAAAACTGTGGGAGATATGAGGTTTTTTCCAAATTGCGGGGGCGGAAGGGGGCGTGGCATAAATTGAAAATATACTTAATCTGCCTAAAAGTATAAGAAATATATGTCCCATACATGTCCAACCTCTATCTGTAAGCAACTTTGAGATTTTTTCGTTCGACAGACGGACATGGCCATATCGACTCGGCTTTTGATGCTGATCAAGATTATATATACTTAATAGAGTGGGAAATTATTGTTTCAACCTGTTACATACTTTTGCACAAACTTAATAGACTTTCTGTACTTTTGGTACAGAGTATAAAAACTGGAACTTTTCCAGGTCCACTTTTTGGCTTATAAAAAATATGATTAGACAGATTGTTAACAAGTATTATTATACATAATTCTCATAATAAGTTCGTTTCAACAAATTATAAGAAAAATTAAAAGAATTTCCATAAGGTTTCGTTAACTCTAACAAATTCCCTCTCAATAATTTCTCAAATCCTAACTCAAATCAAGCATACGCCAAGTAAGCCAGAAAATCTCTCTACTCTCTCTTAGCACTTGCTCTTAAAACAAGAGCAGCTGCACTCTCTGTGTCTCTCTACAAAACTAAGAGGCAAAATAAAGCAAGTGCCAAATCATACAAGTGCCAAATCAAAAAATGGAACAAAGTAAAATGCGTTAAAGGCTGTAAAAAGTTGTCTTTTCTTTTGTTGTTTTTTTTGCGAGTTTAAAAATGCGTGGCCAGCTTTTACTGATTATTTTTGTAATTTTGTGCCTGGAGGATGGCTGGAGTCGGAGCCAAGCCTACTCGCAATTTTCTAAGCCAATCGGAGCGTTGACGATGACGACGACAACGACGGCGCACGACAACAAAACAACAACGAAAACCGAATGCAGCAGCAGCAGCAGCACGAAGCAGACACGAAGTCCTGATTATGACGATGAGGATGAGGGTAGTTGTAGTAGATGTAGATGGAGCCACAATTAATTATCAGGCAGTTTTTTCGCACTACAAATTCGCAGGAAAAAAAATGCTGCCACGCCCCGCAGGCGCCCATTAAGTGCACACACACACACACACTCGCACATAGATCATTTAAAATGCTGGCCAAAATGCTAAACCCACCACCAGCAGCAGCATCAGCATCAGCATCAGCAGGAGCAGTTCTTATATCACCCATTCTCAGTCAGCCGGATGTAGACTGACAAAAATAGTAAAAAACGTGCGACCAAACCAACAAAAAATAAAAAGAAGAAAGACACAAACCGATTCCCGCTTGATATCAGAGACAGAAAATAAAACCAATGCAAATATAACACAAATATGTGAAGCGATGGAAAAAAATTCTACAATTGCTGAAGCCATCCCCAGCCTCTGCCCCCACCCAACCCTTTGGCACCACCAAAAAAACCGCGTTGTCTGCGCCAAAAAACAAAGTCAAATGAAAAGCGTTCATGGGGGCAGCAGCAGCAACAACAACAACAACAACAACAACACTAACAACGCCAAGTTAGCAAAACAATTGAACAATCGCCTGGCATTTTGAAGCTGGCGGCGAATATTTCGAAGCAATTTTTTTGTATTTTTTCAGTTGGGGATTCGGAAATTGGGTTTGGGAACAGTCACTGACCACCACATGCACAGGTTGTGGTCACGGTTACCGTCCAAAGCCAAAGCCAAGAACCATGTTTGTACATTTGAAGCGGCGCACAACGGAATTATGAATTATTTGTTTAGTAATTTCAAAAGACAAATCACCAAAGATGAAAAAGTATAGACTGAAAAAAATATTCCTATTTTTGTTGAAACTGAGCTGAGTCGGAAGTCTGTCAATCAATAGTTTATGGCAGAAAAAATATAAAGAAATATTTACCTCATATAAAAGTTGTCTAAGCAGATCAATTCACTCTTAGCTATTCTTAAGCCAAAGACTGCACTGACTGCACAATTGTTTTTGTAATGCACTTGGTTACTTTTTTTGAGCCCAGAAAAGCTGGGAAAGATAGCTTTGATACTGTTAAAGTAAGTATTTCGAATACTAGCTGAACCTGTCAATTTTGAAGTGGTGCTTGCATGTGACATGCATAAGAGATCGAAGCAAGAATGAAGATTGAATCGCTATTCAATTTCAGCCCTTCTTTGCGCCTTCCTAGATATTGAGGGAGCATTTGACAACACATCCCATAGTGCTGTCAGGAATGCCCTAATCAGAAGAGGAATAATCCCCACAATCACTTCTACGATGTAGGGAAGCCTCTTTATCACAGTAACCACAACTAGAGGGATACGCAGATGACATCGTTATCCTTGCAAAAGGAAAGTACGAAGAAACCCTATGTGACATAGTCCCTGCAAAAACCAACGTTGTACCGTTCACTAGAAGATACAAACTCAGTAGAATGATGTATACTAGGGGTACTATTCACTTGCAGGAGCATAGCCGGAAATGGCATAGCCGGGGTATGGCACCACACATACTCCGGTGGCTATACCTCAAGGTGGTGAGACCGATGCTCACGTATGGAGCTGTCGTGTGGAGAGATAGAGCAAATCTTCTCACTGTAAGGACGCAGTAGCAAAAGCTGCAACGGCTGGCATGTGTAGAGTGACAGAGGCCCTAGAAGTACTGATGGAGCTAACAACACTCCACCATACCATCTGCTTGAAGAAAAAAGCCACATTGCTCAAACTGACTGCAGAAGGCGGAGGCAGGAACTACATAGTAAGTCTGAGGGACTCTGAATGGTTGGAGAAGGATATCCCTATAATTCTTTAACCCAGAGACGAGATGGTGACAGGAACTTCACTGTACACAAAAGTAATAAGAGAGATTGGATCTCACTAGAAGAGAGACATTTAAAATGCAACCACACACAATTCAGTGGTACACAGACGGGTCTTTGACACCCCAAGGAGCTGGACTTGGTCAATGGAAGAATTTGCAAGCACATTTCAGGCCGAAGTATGTTGCATCTCCGTTTGCGCAGACCTCAATATGGGAAAAAACTACCATATTAGAGAAATTGCTATCCTTTCGGAAAGCCCAGCAGCGCTCAATGCGCTTAGCAGCAACAAGTTCACCTCTAAGCTAGTCTTAGAGACAAAGAACCAAATGGACCAACTAGGCAGCAGGAACAACCTGTACCTATGCTGGATACCGGGTCACAAAAACATGCCCGGAAACGAAATGGCCGACGAACAGGCACGCGCAATGGTAGGACCAGAACCCTACTGTGGCATAGGCCAACACAACATTAGGGAGCTCCTTAGAAAGTAAGAGAATACGCTTAGAACGGCCTCCTGTGCAAACACCAGAGGCATGAGACGAGCAAAAGCATTCATAGTGGACCACAACCTGAAAAGGTTCCAGAAACTGATCCAACAAGGAAAGAATGTCCTTAGGATTCTGACAGGGCTCTACACGTGCCACTGCAGGCTACGGTGTCACCAGTACAAGCTGGGAATAGTAAACACCAAACTATGTAGATACTGTGAAGAGAAGGAGGAGTCCTCAGTACATACAGATGACGAACCCTGGGCTGACGGTCAATAGTATTCTAGTACTTCAGTAAGCGGAGTGAATTCTTGCCGAAATGGCTGCTAGGCTAATGCTATTACCGCCCCCGTCCCATTAAAACCTGGCAAATCTCTAAGCACGCTTCTTGATACGTCGCCATTTAGTTGGCAGCATAGGTTCAGATGTAGCATACCTGATTAACGGATCCGGCTCTGCACACTCGACCCCATAAAGGCGAGTGTCAGCCCTCGCATAGCCGCACTGCTCGCATAGCAAGAAGTAGTAGAATGTCAAGATCACCAATTGAGGAAATTCAAGCCGACCCATCGGAACCAAGTGCTAAGCCGCAGAGCAGCTCGGCACGGCGTGACCTGGGATGTGAAATTGCGAAGCTATATGCTCGAAGATGGCAAACGAAGGTCCATCCATCAGCCCATGAGGGACTCCATTGAGAGTATCAGGGCGCTGTATGAGCTATATGCCATCCAGCTGCATGACGAAGGAGCCAAGGCTGTTATCAGGACACACCAATCCTCACAGTCATCACCGCTGTTCAGAAACAATGTCGAACCCAAGAGGAAGCAGTGCGTAGGAGTACGAACGCCCCAAACCAAGCGATCCCGTGGTCCAGCCGACGTCGATGCCGCCGCTAGCGTACAAGAGGTGGAGGATTCTCCAAACACCGCGGAGACGCACGAGACACCAATCTCGAGAACAAATGGCGACGATTGGCATATGGAAACTTCCAAGAATCTCACTGCGATGCTCTAGCTAGGCGCAGATTCAACAGATTTGGGGAACACAGCTTACGCTTCAACAAGATAAGTAATCAAGAACCCACGAAAATCCTGACATTAGGGCTGCTAGAAGAGTTGTAAACTAACTATGGGAGCACAACAGATCAGTATTGATCGCAGTGCGCTTTTCCCCCAACAACAAACTAACTAACTAACTCTTTTGCAAAATTAGCTTAAAAATGATTCCCAATTAAAATTTTTGGAGATTTTCCAAATCCGGGAGTACAATTACTTCGCTTACTTTGAAGAAAAACCTGGATTGAAGTTGATTGAATGAAACAAAACACCGACTCTTCGTTGTCTTTATTTACACATAACTTACAAAATTACTATTTACATTATCAATACGGTCTCTGGCCATTTATATACACACGTTCGTCTTGGTCAGCGCCCATCTCCTATTACTCCACAATAGACTAACGCCTCCTTATATGATCGTATCATCCATCCAGTGTGACCATCCTCTCAACCATTAATACTAGTTCGTTATTGTTATTAGAGTGCTTCAGACTAGTTCATTCAGAGGCACAAAGCCAGTTCATTACATTAATATTTTCACAGGCTTTCGGTTTTTTGACCATCGTCTAAATACTTATCGATAAATTTACGCTTTTGGCGGCTACCTTCAAAATTCCAAAGATGACATTCGGCCAACTTGACAATCAGATCGCCCTTGATCTTAACAGGATTCCATAGACCCTCCACAGCAATACATCCACGGCTTGAGCCTAGCAGACTCCAACATCCATTCAGGTAATGGCTATACGGGTTGTTTTCGGGATCAACAGCTGTACACAGAGATAAATAATATGCAAAATCTACACAAAAATGTAGGATTTCTACACGTTTTGACCGGGATTTTCAACCCATTACTTTTGTCTCATTTCAACACGTGGCCTGTAGCTTTTCTGCATGCCGCGTTTAGTTTTCTCATTTCTAAATGCAGCATGTAGAAAAGCTAAATGCCACGTGTTGTTATAAGAAAACTAAACGCGGCATGCTGAAAAGTTTGGAAACGACGCCTTAGTAAGATGTAAGATGTAATTGTATTGAACGACGCCTTAGTAAGATGTAAGATGTAATTGTATTGCTCATTTATATACGGGACTGAAATTTGCACACGTTTCGTGTAGATTTCCAACATGTATTGTATGTACCTATACACTTTTAATGAGCACGCTTGTTGCAGGTTTCAATTGTACTAACCTGCTTAGTCTGAGCGAGGTTCCTTTTATTTAGAATTTATCATCCCTTATCTTCTAACTTAACTAAGGCAGTATTTGTAAGATAGCTGCGTGTTTATAAATATAGAAATGCATTCGTGGAAGGACTACACATTGCTTCCCACGAAGCATATTAAGTGCGGATGACCCTTTCAAGTGGTTTGTCTACTGGGCTGGGCTGATCCTCGTCTCTGCGGCTATTAATATTACATAAGGTGACATGTTTATGACACACATGGCGACATAGGCTACATATTTAAATATGAGATTAACACTACGTGTGGGCCGAGTTGAATATCATGTTCAAGTTCGAACATGTATTCACCATTTGTAATTCTAAACGTATATTTAGAAAACCTACATGTCGCGTGTGGAGAGCACTTTTCTAAATGAAAAATGTAAGAATTCAGTACTGATTTGTAGCTAAATTTTTCGCTTAGAATTTCCACACGCACATGTAAGATTTCAATATCCAAACGTTAAGGTAGAAAACCTAAACGTTCGTGTGGTATTCAGATTGCTGCATGAAAAATGAAGAAGTTATTTAGAAATAAACTGATTTTCTATTGTCGTGTAGACTTTGCTTTTGCCCCACGCTGCATTTAGCTTTACTACACGCGGCGTTTAGTTTTTAAATTTCTACACGCTGCATGCAGTTTTTCTGCACGCCCACGTGTAGCTTCCTGCATTCTACATTTAGCGTGTGCAACTTAGCAGGCCGCAGTACGTTTCGTTTAGGATTGACGTTTCTACACGCGCCATGCAGCCAATTTTGTTTTCTCTGTGTACGGGTCAACAGGATCACTTCCTTCTGCAATGGCTCCCAGCTACGGGTTTTTCGGCATACGAATTGGTCCAACGGTTACGGGATCTTGACCCAACCTTGGCCAAGCGGCTACAGGATTTTGAACCAACTTTGGTCAAGCGCTTTGATGCCTGATATGTAAGCCATCGTCTCTTCTGGGTTTTCCAGACTTTATTTACACAATTACTATATACATTATCAATACGGTCTCTGTTCTGTCCGTCTCGATCAGCGTCCATCTTCTACTCGTCTGTCTGTCTGTCACTAATCTACTAACGCCTTCTGCTCCTAAACTGTCCTCTAACCAGTGTGACCATCGTCTTTTGGCGGCTAACTTCAAAATTCAATATACCAAGCTAAGTTCAAAACAATACCCCATTTTATACTCCTGGCTATATTTATAAACATTACAAAAAATTACGCATACGCCGCATTTGACTTGTCTCCAAATTGAAATGCACCCGCAACTCAGCCTAAAAACCACTGAGGCTTTAAATAACAATGTTTCCCCTATTGAATTTAATATTTAATTTATTTTATATAAATTTTTAAATTTACACAACAGAAAGAGCAGAAAAACAAGTGTGAGCGATTCAATTGGGTCGCCTGGCTGAGATCAGGGTCATGGGCCAAATACTTGAATGGTGCATCATGGCATGCATTTTGTGCATTTTATGCATTTTTTGCCCTCCTCCTCCAATCCCAGCGTATATATATTTTTTTTGTGTTCATTTTTGTATTTTGTGGCCTTTGTTTTGGCGTCTACTACATTCTCTTTCCCATTTGTGTTGTTGTTTTTGTAGCATGTATTTGGTATTTGGGACACAATCAAGTGCAATGGCACGGACTGCAATAAATCAGACATTGATCCATATATATATATATATTTCCTCACACACGACTCGACTGCCTTTTTTTGTTGCTGTTGTTGTTGTGTGTTGAACGACCTTGAACCCCCTACCAAAGAGCGTTCAAACAAAGATGAACACAAAAAAGAAACAAAATAAAAACATAAAAAGAGTGAAGTGAAGAGCACAAAAACAAACAACCAAAAGCCAGACCCGGCCATATACACAAACATATATAAAAATGTGTTAAATAAATATCTGGCGTACTATGAATGAAGGCCCCAAAAACGAGCCTATAGTGCGTGCACCAACACACGCAAACTGCAGCTGAAACAAACTGCTGGCCCTGGGCAGTTCACAGCAATTGCATTTGTGCACTGAGAGCATATTTGATACGGCTGCAGCTGGCAATTCAACAGTTGCAGTTGCAGTTGCAGTTGCATGACTGATAAGCCTCCTCCAAATGACACTGCTGGGGGCAAACAAAGGACAGCCTTTGGCACTGCATTTAAAATGCATAAAGTTGGGGCCCAGACAAGGAATCTATAATATACTACAGTCAATTCTCATACATTTATATTTGAGTTGGTTAAGGCAACTTTATTCATTTACATATTTTAAATGCCTAGCAAAAGATTTTGACCCTGCTTGACAAGTTGGACTAATTTTGGAAGTCAATATGGAAAGTATTTAATTAAAAAAAATAAACTAAACTCTTAAACCGGAAATACCTAACTTTATACTTCAAGTTTAGAGCTTAAATAATTTCTGAGTGCTGAATGTTGAACGCTGATCCTAAGACCGCATAACCAGTGATAGTCGAGACCTGAAAGCCCCAAGCCTAAGTAATCCTAGGGATGTGCAGAGATTTCGCACACTTATCGCAAGTATCTGCGTACCAAGCTTTCATCCATTAGAGATATGGATTTTGTAAAGGCAGTTTCAGGTTCAGCGCTAAAAACTTGTCTATCATCAATCAATCCTTTACCATTTGAAGTCCTGTAATAAGAATAAATCAATTTTTAAATCTAGTCAAAATACTTAAGCCAACCCCCATTTCACACTTTGATTTATATTTTCTAACCTAAGCAACTGATTGTGTACGACTTATGTTTTATTGAAAGCTTACTTTCTTGCCATTAGCCAATAAAAATATCCAAATTTTGGCATTTTTGGTTTGGTATATGAAATTTTTTTGTCAAAATAATTGTGCCAACCCGTGTACTCTCGAACTACAAGTCTAAGCTTAAAAATTTAACGACTATTTTGAAGTTGATTAAGGCCGAACATTTGGAAATTCAATTTGGCAACCCAAAACGTTTTCACTTATGAGTTTCCCTTAACAAAATACTGTTGCGAAGCTGGGCTCTAACTCCGTGAACTAGTCTAAAGGACCCACATTCGATTCTTAGTGAGTCTTTAATACAACGATGGGCAGTCGATGACTACTTGAGCTCAGCGTTACTTAAGTGTGATCGATACATCGATGACGATTACTTAAGCGCTCTCTTCATTTTCGACTGAGCACAACACATGTGCTCATAAAAGAACTGTTTGAATTTTCAATTGATTAATTTGCGGACTCCTTTATTTTGGATGAATTTCAACATAATTGGCGATCTACCTTCTGCTGCGTGGGATGACTTAGCCCCTATCACCTAACAAAGAATAGTTCCGCTACTCAAGTTGATTCAAATTTCGCTAAAATAGATAAAAAATATCATTCACAAAATGAAACAATGCTAAAATTCTCAATTCCTAGTTTTATACTGAATTTTATACGTATTTTCAATTGAATATCTATAAAAATGAATCCAATTTTTAGAAAATTAAATTTTTTTCAGTTTTGTACAACAATTTTTCTCTCTATATAGTCGATAATGTAATCAAATTCACCGATTTCAAATGCAAAATGTAGATCTTAAGTCTCAGTCAAGTTTCAGCAATAAGAACTTAGCAACAATGCTGCTGGAGCTATTGTATCCGCAACAAGACTTCAGCAAGGTTTGAGATATTTATTAAGAATCAGCTCTAAATACTTATTAATTCAAATTAGAAATATATTCAAATTTTAAGACATTCGATAAAGTGAACAAAGTCATTGATTTCAAAAGTAAACTGTAGATCTCAGGTGTAGCTTTAAGCAGTTAAGTTTCAGCAATAAAAACTTAGCAACAATGCTGTTGGAGCTAGTGTTTCCGCAACAAAACACCAAGTCCTGGTTAGAGCAACAAAGTTTCAGCAATAAGAACTAAGCAACAATGCTGCTGGAGCTATTGTATCCGCAGCAAGACTTCAGCAAGGTTTGAGATATTTATTAAGAATCAGCTCTAAATACTTATTAATTCAAATTAGAAATATATTCAAATTTTAAGACATTCGATAAAGTGAACAAAGTCATTGATTTCAAAAGTAAACTGTAGATCTCAGGTGTAGCTTTAAGCAGTTAAGTTTCAGCAATAAAAACTTAGCAACAATGCTGTTGGAGCTAGTGTTTCCGCAACAAGACTCCAAGTCCAGGTTAGAGCAACAAAGTTTCAGCAATAAGAACTTAGCAACAATGCTGCTGGAGCTATTGTTTCCGCAACAAGTCTTTAGCAAGGTCTGAGTTAAATATAATGAATCAGCTGTAAATACTAATTAACCAAAAATAGAAAAATATTCAAAGTTAAATACATTCGATTCAGAGAAAAAAGTCATTGATTTCAATTGTAAACTGTAGATCTCAAGTCCAGGTTAGAGCCACACAGTTTCAGCAATAAAAACTTAGCAACAATGTTGCTGAAGCCATTGTTTCCGCAACAAGACTTTAGCAAGCTCAGAAAAATAAAGAGTCTCAGCTATAAATGCTAATTAACAAAAATTAGAAAAATATTCAAAGCTGGAAAAGTGATTTTCCAACGACTTAAGTCTTAGAAATCCTAATGCAAGGCAAGCGTCTAAGTAATATTATGAAATTTTAACCTAACCTAATTTTTCTGAATTATTCTTATTTACAAACAAAGCATACATTAAGGAGCATTTATAATGATATTTTGTTTGTGTATAAACAGGGTAATAGTTTGATACAAAAATGTTTAGATTTTCGAAAATTGTCCAATCTTATTCTAAATATCAATTATTCACAACTTAAATCATTAGAAATTTAGCTACATACATCCATCTCACATATGAAACCGCAACTGGCCAACTGTCATTTGCCTTGCGGCTAACTCGTTTGGGCAAACCACAGACGACGATGACGACGATGGCCAGCAAAAGCGTTTTCATTAAAAAGAAAACTGGGCTCAAACTTTTAAGCTGACGATATCTCTGTTCCCTCTGCTCGCGTCAACTGCATGGCTAGTACATAAATAACCAAGAAATGGCGAAAAGGACCAAGAAAAGCAAAACAGTTAACGGCAGAGAATACAGGCAAGTAGCAGCAAATGGTGAGCATCATCTTTCGCTTTTAATTGCAAACTAAGCGTGCGGTTGGCAGCACACACACATGAAGACGCATAGGAGACGCTGACGCCGAAAAGTAGGCTTCACCAAAGCGATAAACAACAACGGGGGCCATGGCGACGGCAGAGGTGATGTTCTGCCAGCTGCAGCAGCAGCAGCTGCTGCGTCGACTGCAACTTTTGCAACCCCCAAACCGTTACCCAAAAAACCAATCCCAAAAAGCCAACGGGCCGCATAGCGCACAAAAAACTGCAAAAACTGCACTCAATGTGTAAGTTTTTTTCACCGTCATACGCAGCAGCAGCAGGGCGGAGCCTAGCCTGGCGTACATAAGAGGGGAGTTGGGGTAAGTTCTTCTCTTTTTTTTCCCTACGCTGCGCTCAATTCTGCTGGGTCTATGTATGTGTGTGTGTGTGTGGGTGGCTTTGTATTTGTGTAGTTTGCACGCATTTCATCATTTACGGCCCATGTGAGCATGAACAAGAAGGGGTTGACTGGGTTGGGTTTGGGAGCAGCACGTAGAAATTGTTTTTAGAAATACGCGAAAATGTTTGCTGAATTCAAATTTTTTTTTTCTTCTGCCTGGAAATGAAAATTTTTTAGTGTCTACATAGAAGGCGGCAGATAGCTAGAAATGGCGTGGGGTTAGGGCTTGACATGATGGGGGGGGCACTGCGTGCTTTTGACTGTTTGTATATATGTATGGATGTGTATGTACGTATGCATGTTTTTTTTTTGCTCATAAGAAGCAGAGATACAGCAGACACAACTTAGTTGGGAGAATGGGTAAGCAAACTACACGTAGGCATAGATAAACACAGAGACGGAGGGTCGGAACAAAAAATCCTTGGGGAAAATGAAAAAGGGATGCATATGAGAGAGGAGAAAATGATAAACAATAAGCTCAGTTGGGTTGGACCGGGTCTTATATAAGACGTTAGTACTTAGTGCCACAAGTGAAGATTAAAATAGATGCAGAGAGAAACAGAGAGAGAGAGAGTAAGAGGAAAGGATTCAAGTGCACAACTAAAATGAAGGATTACGAATTATCTAAAAACACAGTGCACCACAATATTTTACTTATGGTAGTTAAAAAACCCTGGCCGGGTTTTTGATATAACAATTTCATTAAAATATTCTTTTATAATCCATTTCAGCTTATGTTACGAGCCCTGGTCCATCATCGTCTTCTTCATGTGGCCCAAACATTGGGTCGTTGGGATCGGTCTGCTCTGTCATTACCGTTACTGAATCCGCAATCGGACGCCAAAAGGTGATGGAGCTACATCCAAATGTTGCTGTGAAAGTGAAGCATAGAGACCGGGAATATGAAATTTATGCACCCATATCACTTTAATTTGGCATGTCCATTTGGATCTGTCCATATGACCGGCTTACCAAATAGCATTACTTCTTGTTTTTTGTTCAACCATCTTAAAATATAACAGTAGCAACGTCTGCATACTGTATATGGTGTCCACGAACGATCAAACGAATATGGTTGATCAGAATAATACAGAAGGTATGGCCGTTTAAATTATGCCGCTTGGGAACATAAAAGCCACAGACATAACAAAATAAATCCAAATTCCAAAATTTTTCCATTTTCAAGAATCTCCCTATTCTATCTTCAATAAGCTTTTCGCTAAAGAATTCATGATTGCTAACTGCCTCTCCTTATAATCATTGCAATTGAAGATAAAAGCAAAAAAAAACAATGGAAAAGATTGAATTTTTTACATTTTCGTGGTTTGATTCGATGAATTCGGTTTTTTTTGAGCTGGTTCAAAAAATGTTTAGACCTACAATAATTCTAAAGACACTAAAGTAAAATTTCAAATAGTTTATGAGATACAGACTTTTTTTTTTTTTTTAGCTTTTTTAGTATTTAGTGGATCTTCTCTTAATGAGACTAACAATAATTTTTCAAATCTTAATCTAAAAACTATTGTACAACCATCCCCTATTGGAGATGGTTTATGTTCTGCGGCCCTTTAGTTCAGTCGCTGGATTGGTAGATCTTTTCTTCGGAGGCGAGAATGCGTTGCTTGCAGGTTGAGAGATTGTGCAAGTTCATTAGGGTGGGCTAGAAGCTTTTCAGAATATTTGCGCTTTAGTTGCTGTATTTCAGTTTCGACCAATGGGATCCTCAGGTCGTTGTGGATACAATCGTTGCGAATGTACCATGGCGCTCCAGTGAGTGTTCTAAGAACTCTTGATTGTGATCTTTGAAGGATATTCACACTACTCGCACAGGCATTTCCCCATAGCTGTGAGCCATAAGTCCAGACAGGCTTTATGATGCTTTTGTACAGTAAGACTTTATATTCCAGTTTTAGAGGGGAACGGGAGTTAATTAGCCAGTGAAGGCTGTTGGTCTTTAGCCTTATTTGAAGTTTTTTCGACTCTATGTGTTTGCGCCAAGTGAGCCTTCTGTCGAGTTGGACACCAAGGTAAACAACATCGTTTGATTGTGGTATCACAGTCGCGTTTAGGGATATCTGGGGACAGGTGCTTCTGTTGAGTGTGAACGTCACGTGTTTACACTTTTGCTCGTTAATTTTTATGCGCCAGTTGGCCAGCCACTCCTCCACGTGAGATAGGTGGCTTGCCAAAAGTCTGGATGCGATAATTGGACATCGTGATCTGCTTAGAATTGCCGTATCATCAGCAAAAGTGGACATTGTTAGTCGGGGGTCTGTTGGGATGTCGGCAGTGTACAATACATACAGAAAAGGACCGAGAACGCTACCCTGTGGCACTCCGGCTCCAATGATGAACACTTCGGTTGTGTACTCATTTTGACGAACAGAAAAAACTCTGTTGCTGACATAACATTCTAAGAGTTTGTGTGTATTTGGAGGAAGCAGTGTCCTTATTTTATATATAAGCCCGTCCAACCAAACGCGGTCAAACGCTTGGGCAACATCTAGGAAAATGGCAGAGCAGTATTCGTGGTGCTCCTACGCAGTCCGAATATCTGAAGTTAAACGGTTGACTTGCTCGATGGTCCCGTGTTTTGCTCGGAATCCAAACTGATGTGAAGGAATTATATTTTGTGCATGGGTATCAATTTTGCGAAGTAAGATCTTCTCAAATACTTTTGATAAGCAAGGTAGCAGGCTAATGGGTCTATATGATGACGCTTGTGTTTTATCCTTTCCTGGTTTCTGAATCATTATGATTGTCGATTTCTTCCACTGAATTGGAAAGTATCCATATCGCAGTACGGCATTGAAGATTCTCGAGATATATATAATGGCAGGACTTGGAAGTTCCATAATCATTTTACAGACAGATACAGACTTGAACCACAAAACATTTCTTGAAAACTTTAGGAGTCCATTACAAGAAAACCTTAGCCAATCTGACTAAACCCAGCCGGGGTTTTTTTAACTACCTTAAGTACCTTTCAAAACTTGTTGGTCTCGTTGGTATCAACATTTTTATGTTGAACGATGAGCGTAAGTTAAAGTCGGCGATCTAGACCGACTTCGATATACCCGTTACTCATTGGAAACAAATGTTTAATAGCCTTCCTGTATGCCTGAGGTGGGTCAAGCCGAAAAGTATGCAAGCATTGTTTTAACTCGGCTATTTATTATCCGCCAGATACTTAATAGACATTTGTCAATTGCTAAAGTCCAACATAAATGACTCCAAATTCATCACGACTGAAACAGATCAGACAACAAAACTTTTGAAAATGTCGGTCAAGCCCGACTATTACATACTCTGCACCCTTAATGTCGCAGCTCGAATTTGGTCACGAGTCAAACGGCCAGTTAACACACAACGCACAACGCAGTGCGCTCTCTAAGTCTCTCTCTCTCTCTCTCTCTCTCTCTCTCTCTCCTCTCTTCTCACTAAGATTGCTGCTGAACGCAATGCTTAGGTTATGGGTGGGGTGGGTGGTGTGTGTTAACTGACCGTTTTTTGCACATAACTTGAGTATCGTTCATCCGATTTTTATCATTCCTTCAGCAAATCGATAAATAATTTTGTTTACAAGGTATCTCTAGAAGGAACGAACGATCTATCTCCAAAACTGTAGGAGATATGACGTTTTTTCCAAATTGCGGGGGCGGGAGGGGGCGTGGCAAAAATTGAAAATAAACTTGATCTGCGTGCAGACAATAGGAGTCTACATTTCAAATTTGGTTGCTCTAGCTCTTCTAGTCTCTGAGATCTAGGTGTTCATACAGACAGACGGACGGACGGACGGACGGACAGACGGACAGACGGACAGACGGACAGACGGACATGGCTATATCGAATCGGCTGTTGATGCTGATCAAGAATATATATACTTTATATGGTCGGAAATGATTCCTTCTGGCTGTTACATACATTTGCACGACTTTAGTATACCCTTTTACTCTACGAGTAACGGGTATAAAAATGTAATAAGTTTAGAAAAATATATGCCCTACACAACCGTTTGCATCTTACCAAAGAACCCTATTGACCTCCAACTGTTGTAAGCATCTAATAAGTTAGATGGTAGTAGATCGACGCTCCACTTATCTCTTGTGCTGAAATCAGGGCATGACAAGAATGGATAATGAGACAACTGTGGCAGCTGAGTTGTCTGTAGTTCTCGGTCGATATAGCTTTTGGAATTGCATGACAACTATGTGAACTGCGTCTGTGGGGAATTCTCGGCATGCGAAAGCTTACTGCCTGGCTTGCAGTGGTCAGGCAAAAACCGCTGATAGAGTGATATGGGAAGTTCGTGCAAACAGCTGTATGTAACAGAGCAGAAGGAATCGTTTCCGACCCTACAAAGTGTATTTATTCTTGATCAGCATAAACAGCCGAGTCAATATCTATCTTAATTGGATGGAAGGTTATATGAGCCTTAATTTAACTAGAGAAGAAGCCAAAGGATAGGAAATAAAAAAACCAGTTGGACGTCCAAAAATGACATTCAATATAAAAGGTAGAAGAGCTCAAAGAAGGCAAGCAGCCGACCCCTGCGCGGGATAAAAACATAACGCAAGATTACTAACTCAAGCGGCAGCATAGCTGCTCGTAGGCGCGGGCTAGTTGATCTTGCTGTCCTATTAAGATAACTTGCATTAAACCCTGGAAAAGCCGTCACTATTCGCAAAATGATAAACAAGCCCGTGGTACAGCCTTTGCGATCTTCCGCTGAAGAGGCGTTGGCTTTGATTCTGGATCAAGGTTTCACAACTGAACAATATTGCGCAATTCGAGAGGATGCAAAATGCAGGAAAGCTGATATATATCCCAATTATCATGATGTAAGTAAAAAGAAAAAGGACTGCCGACCAGCCAATATTATTGTAACGGACACCGTAGCAAAAGTTTCTTTGCAAGACCTATTGAATCACACAACAAGTCGAATAGTGGATTATCAAAAAGAGGCTATTGCAACGGCACTGAACATCCAGCAGTCTGACTTTTTATCTGCCGAATTGATATTGAGTTATGGCTTTGATGGCAGCACGGGACAAGCTAACTATAATCAGGCTTACACTAACGGCCAGTCCCAAGATGCAGACTCTTCACTGTTTGCCACGACAGTTATGCCTCTTCGTCTGATCGATTCGTCCGGGAATATATTGTGGAACAATCAAACTCCGCAGAGTATACGTTTTTGCAGACCGTTAAAATTGGAGTTTCTTAAAGAATCCATAAAAGTTATTAAAGATGAGAACAAACGTATGGAAAGCGAAATCAGTGCATTAAATTCTATTAAAGTAGATCTCAATGAAAGGCAATGTATATATGTAAGGTTTAGCTTGTATTTGACTGTAATTGATGGCAAAGTGCTTAATGGCCTAACAAATACGAAATCTTACCAAACTTGCCCAATCTGCACTGCGACACCTAAAGATTTTTTTGGTAACAAAAATTTTAAGTGCATTAAATTTGTTCCCATTCTCCACAATCTAAAATACGGTTTAAGTCCATTACATTGTTGGATTAGGTTTTTTGAATTCGTACTTCATGCTGGGTATAAAATGGATGTGAAGAAATTGCGAATTTCAAGCCAAGACGACAAAAGCATTGTGTTGCAAAAAAAAAAAATATTCAGCGAATGTTTTGGGAAAAGCTGTCCCTGAAAGTTGACCAACCAAAACAAGGAGGATTCGGAAGCACAAATGTTGGGAATACAGCACGCCGTGCATTCAGCGAATATGAAGCTTTCGCAGAAATAACTGGCGTCGATACACAGCTTATTTTAAACATGAGGAATATACTTATATCATTATCCTGTCAGCTGCCAATAAATGCCGAAAAATTTGAAGAACTTCGCCATCAAACTGGTCACCTAATAATTGACAAATATCCATGGCTACCAATTACAGCGACGGTCCACAAGATTCTTGTCCACTCAAGAGTTATATTGGAAAACACTGTTCTTCCAGTCGGTTATTTTGGTGAAGAAGCAGCTGAATCCAGAAATAAAATATATAAGTCCGACAGACTACACCATGCAAGGAAAAACAGCCGAATTAACAACCTTACAGACGTTTTTCACAGAGCAATGGATACTTCCGACCCCATAATGTCATCCTTAAATTTAAAAAGGCGGATCCAAAAACATAAGAGACTTGCTTTGCCAGTAGAAGTCATCCAGCTGTTGGCTTGTGAAGTTAAATCTGCAGATGAGTCTGCAAATGATTTCGACGCAAGGGAAGACGACAATACATATTTTCTTTATAATAATAATGAAATTGATGAAATAGATGAAGTTGAAACTGAATACATAAAATAATACAACAACAAAAAAATTTTTTCTTATTGAATAACTTCTATATTTATTATGCGATCTGGACCAAAGTTGCAGGACACATTTGAAATAGGACATCCATCCTAAATTCCAAAATTGGGGTCTCTAACTTTATATTTGCATTAAATTATCGATTTTTTTTCGATTACTGTTTGCGGAGGGGGGCGTTGACACGCCCACTTTTCTAAAATACCTTCCTATAGTCATAACCATCATTATACAAGAAACCTGCAGTGAAAAATCTTGTTAATTTCAAAAATTTTAATTTTGGCCACGGAAACGGGTGCAAATGTTAACATAGTGCAATGTGGTGCTGCTATAGTCGAGTGGTAACATTTCCGAGTTGAGCGCGACATAGGTCAACGAATAGGTGTTCTCTTCAAGGTCTTGGATTTCTTTTTTTCGCTGATAGAACCTCTTTCGGTTACTATTTGGCTCCTTCAAAGATTCTACACGAAGTCTTCGTTGACATGTACATTTTTTGGACAATATCAGTATATGAGTTTTTTTCCATGTGAGATGGTCTAATACAGTTGATGATAACATGTGGCTCACTCACGATCCTGTCCCACTCTTGGAAAAACTGCAGCCTGATTCTCAAGAAAATCGATTGTTAAAATTCTTGGATTTTTGGTAGTCCACAGTCTGGCATGCTCATCAACCTTTGAATATAGTTGAAGTGCAATCGCAGTGTGTCCAAATACAACGGTCATAGTACTGTTTCGATTTGCAGTGCATAAATTGGACGTACTTCTTGGTAGTCTGAAAAGCTGTAGTTTTGCCACATCCGAAATTACATAATGGCGTAAAACACTATTGCTTTGGACATGACCGTGAAGTATTTATACTTAACACTATGAGCCATTTTCTGCCGCCGAGCAGTGACTTCCAGCATGAGTTGATTGCCTTCATAGAGTCGCTTAGTTTTTTGCGCATGTGGTTTTTAGCATGTGTTAATTCCCCGTTCAAATATCAGTTTCCAGTTGTTGCCGTTCGCCCTCTGCCGTCGCGAATCGTCAGTACTTTTGTTTTAGAGACGTTGATCCTCAGGCTCCCCGTTTGGCAGTAGCTGTGCAAAGAGTTTGCCGAAACGATTCGATTTCATTCCCTGCTAAGCAGTTAGGATTTTGATTAGGTAGATTTTCCGCATACAATCTAATAGCCGATAACCCTAAAATACCTCCCTTCCAGCAAAAAACCATCACCCTACCAACATATTACTCAATTCTGTAAATGCCCTGATCTCCCGCATTTATTTCAATAGATCCCACCCACCTTTACCAATTGAGAGTGGCTAATAAAGTTACTTGGCCTGGTCGCCTTAAATGTCAAAATGAAGACACGCATAAAACCCAAAAACAAAATTAATGCAAATAACCGGCAGGTATTTTAATCAAGCCCCAGAACGAGCCCACACTCCGATCCCTTTCCCAACCAAAAAAAAGAACCGTCTAATACGGTTGTTTTTTTCTCGTTTTTCCTATGATTTTGATGTGTACAATAAAACGTGAGCGACGTGGTGTTGGCATTGATGATGGTCCCAGGGTCCAGGAGACCAGAGAAATTAAAGAGGGCCAGTCTCTGTGCTGTACAAGTGCGCATAATAACCATCAATCAAGCGGCATAGACAGGTGGACAAGCTTCAGAACAGGACGATGAGGACCTGGACCTGGACCTGAACCTGGACCAGTCGCCAACTTGCAGACACAAAAAAACCGGCAAAAAAATAAAACGCGAAATTTCGCATTTCACGAGAAATTTTCGCATTAATTTACCAAAAGGCGTTGGGCCAAAACAAAACAAAAAAAATGCGCCGCATAAAATGGCAAACAAAAGCAACAAGCCAACAATTTTTAGAACAATTTTTGGTTGTTTTTTTTTTTTTATATTTTGGTGTGCGCTTTTTCAAGTGCCAAAGGCATAAACACATGTGAGAAAGGGGCGGAGTGGGTACGGGTGGCAGGGTGAGTTATCGTTTTTTATTTGAGTTTTTGGTTGTGGGGTCTGAATTGGTTGTCCTTTTTAGGCTTTTGTGCGTTTTACGGACGATTTTAAAGCGATTTTGGAATGCCAAAAGGGAAGTAGAGGAGAGATTTGATCTTAAATGTGAACATAATTCACCATCAGCCGCATTTTAAGTATGATAAAAAATTAGAATTAAAGATCTTTAATTTGCCTCTCCTAAAACGTTTCTTGCTGCATGTTTATTATTTTCTGCTGCCTAACAAACTAATTGAATTGAAGTGTCTAATTTAAGTTTGGAATGCATTTTATGTTTCTATGCTGTGTTGCAGCTCGAAGCGTATTTTGTTCGAACACAAAAATGCCCAAAAACTCTGGCACTCAAAAATAATAACTACTAATTTGACTGCTGTTCACTTTGTCTTTTTCCTTATGGTTTCGGTTTGCCTTCTTAGGAGTTTTCCTGGCCAGCCAAAGCCATGGCAACCGCAACCTTTCAGGCAAATGGGAGAGGCGAGGCGGGAGGGGGGGGGGTGTTTATAGTTTATTGTTGATTGAACACTAATTAAGTTTCCAGTGAGGAAAACTTTTGGCTGGCCAACATGATGGACAGTTCGCTTGATTGGTTTTGGTCAGGGGCCCTAAGATGTTTGCCTTATAATGATGAAGCGGAAGAAGAGCAAAGTAAAAGTTTTGCATAACAAGAAAAAAAATAAAAAATAAAATAAATAAAGTAAACTTTAAGGAACTTGCTTTTGCTTGTGCTGTACATTTAATAGCAATAATAATTTGTAGTTTCTGGTTTTATGTGTATAAAACTTTCTCATCTTTATATATATTTTTAATGGAACTTTTGTGTGTGTATTGATGCAGTTATTGCATTTGTGCTGTGCGTGTTGCATACTTTTTTGGCGAAAGGCTTTTTGTGTGTGTGTGTGGCGTCGATTGCAACTATTTGTTAAGTTATGTAAGGGGACAATTTAATATTCTTTATAAGATGGTCATAGCATGTTTGATCTTAATAAATTGCTGGATCTTGTCTTTGTCGCTGACAGTACTAATGCTGTAGTTTCTAGGTCCGTCCCTCTATCACTGCCCGAAGATATTTACCATCCTACTCTTGAAATCTCTCTTTCAGTTTCTGAAACTACTTCATCAACCTCTAAAATTCCTAATAAACCTCGTCGTTGTTTTCGTAAAGGAAACTTTACATTAGTAAATCAACAGAATGGTCACCTCTGTTCAATGCGGTTGATTTTGACTTTGCTTTTGCCTTTTTCTACGAATCCCTTAAATCTCTTTGAGATATCTGTGTTCCTAATAGCTTAGCTTCTCCCGCGTCACTTAATCCGCCTTGGTACTGCCCTAGGCTTTGTAATTTGAAAAATATTAAGTCTAGATGCTTCAAAAAGTATAAACGATCTGGCTTGGCTGTTGATTTCTCTAAATATTCAATAGCAAAATCCAACTTTACACTTTTTAACTCTGAGTGCTATAAGAACTATCTTGCCCGGTGCAAAATTCAATTTGCAGAGGACCCTAAACAATTCTATAGCTTTGTGAACTCTAAGCGTAGATCTTCATCGCTACCTTCTTCTTTTTTTCTGGGTGACCAAAAGGCTGGCAATGATTCCGCTGCCGTCGACCTATTCGCAGACTTTTTTCAATCAACGTATTCCTCTATCCACTTTACTAACACTTCTTATCCTTATACCATTCCTTCTTCTAACTCGATTTGTGTTTCCCTCAATTAGTGAAAGCTCCCTACTTTCGCATTTAAAATCTCCAAAATCCTCATACTCCCCTGGCCCTGACAACATTCCTAGTTGTGTTCTCAAAGAGTGCTGTAGTTCCTTATGCAAACCTTTGCTTAAGATTTTCAATCTATCACTCGATTCTTCAGTCTTTCCAACTCTTTGGAAAGAGTCCTATATCATTCCTCTTCATAAAAAAGGTGGAAAATCTGATATTTCCAATTACAGAGGCATAGCTAAGCTCTCCGCTATTCCTAAATTATTTGAAGAGATTATAACCTCCACCTTGCAGCACTATTGCAAATCGATTTTATCACCTTTCCGGCATGGGTTTATTAAGCGTCGGTCAACTATGACCAATTTGCTTGAATTTTCTTCATTGGTTAATGATGGGTTCCTTAAGAAAAAGCAAACCGATGTCATTTACACCGACTTTAGTAAGGCTTTTGACTCTGTAAACCATGATCTTCTCCTCTATAAGCTTGATCGGTTAGGATTTCCCGCCTCTTTTCTGCTCTGGATTTCGTCCTATTTAAAAAATAGAACGCAGAAAGTTATATTACGTTCAGACACTTCAAAGCCCGTCTCTGTAACGTCCGGTGTACCGCAAGGTAGTCACCTTGGTCCTTTGTTTTTTACTCTTTTTAATAATGACCTACCCACAATACTATCTTATTCTCGGATGACGTTAAACTTATTTTATCTTTCAATGACCCGACAGATTCCATTAGATTGCAAGATGATTTAAACTCCTTGCAGTCTTGGTGCTTGGTTAATCATTTATACCTTAATTGCTCCAAGTGCATGTTTATGACTTTCCATCGTTGCAAACCTTCGCTGGTTATTTATACGATTGGCAATGAACCCCTGCAACGAATATCTACAGTTGCTGATCTTGGAATCCTTTTTGACCCCAAATTGAGTTTCAATCCTCATATCTCCTCTATTGTTAATAAGTAGGGCAAATGGTGTACTTTGATTCATTAAACGTTGGTCGAAGAAATTTAATGATCCATACACCACAAAGCTCCTGTACACTGGTCTAGTCCGTCCTGTACTTGAATACTGCTCGTCCGTCTGGTGTCCGCAATATAAAAAGTATATCGATCGAATTGAATCAGTTCAAAAGCAATTTTTGCTTTTTGCTTTTCGTGGACTAAATTGGGACCCTAACCTTCGTCTGCCATCGTACTCCAGCAGACTCTTGCTTATTAACCTTCCTTCGTTAGCTAATCGTAGAACAGTCCTAGGCGTTTCTTTTCTTCATAAGCTAATCATTAGTGACGTAGACTCTACCGAACTTTTAGGTCGCCTTAACTTTTCCGTTCCTTCTAGGCCAACTAGAAACTATTTACCTTTAATCTTGCCCAGATGCACAACTGATTATGCCCAGCACAATCGTTTTCGGGTTTTATGTAAAAATTACAATGATCTCAATCACCTGCTCTCAACAGATATCTCTCTCTCTTCTCTCTAAAAACGTCTCTCTATAATTATCTCCGGGGAAATCTCTGACCACTCCCAGCTGTGAGTAGGGGCATAGCTTGTCGGACTGGCTAAAAAATCCTCTCCCACCGGGACAGAGATTTTCCGGTTATTTAGTTTTAAGTTTTACGTATAAATTTTGTATTTTTAAAATTTACTTTAAGATATTTTTCTCTCTTTCTCAGTTTTATTTTAATTTAATATATTATCTTATTTTTTTCTCCTTTGTTCCTACATAACTATAGGTTTTGGTTTTTTTCTCTCTCCCTCTCTTTCTCTCTCTCTCCCTCTTCTCGATCTTTATATTATCAAAGTTTTTGTTAGCTCTTATAACGTTTTTGACTACAATTGGCTGTGAATAGGGGCATAGCTGGCCGGACGGGCATATAAAATTCCCCCACCGTGTCGGAGTCGTTATTAGTTTATTTTATAATTTTATTAGAATTTCTTTGATAGGCTTCATTAGCTCATAAAAATTTTTGTAACGTATATACATTTTCGTTGACAGCCTTTTATTGTCAACTCTAAATAAATAAATAAATAAATAAAATAAATATGTTTGAGTGGAACAAGATCTATCTTTTTTATGTCTGGAAAGCACTTCGAAATTGTAGAGACCAATTTCTAACAGCTTAGGGAGAATACTTATTCGCTGTACTGTTACGTCAGTATAGGCTTAAAACTCTGACGCGACATTAAGTTTGACTAGGTGAAAGAGAAACAATTCCAAAATAGAACAGTTTGGCGGTCACCTTGGATAAACATATCATACGACTAAACCGTGTCTTATCATGTTGCCTCCCACGCTCGATCCGTAGCTTCGTTTGATTTTCGAAAATCAGCATGCTAGTCTGCATAGGCTGCAAGCTGCTAAGCTTCAGGGGACGTGACCATTGAGCGAGCGTCTCTGGTGCAGTACACACGCATAAGTCATTTCTACAAGAAATTAATATTTTTCCTCTAAGTTATGTAAAAAGACCACGCGGTAACGAAAAATTTGGATTCAATTATAAATTGATTTGTTGATTAAACCCGACACGGGATAGAGCCTTCCTCAATACGCTGTGCCGGTTGGAAAGCGTTTAGTGAATTTGTGATTTATTATTTTGGCCAGGTACGGAAAAATTGTAGTGTCTAGTGCCAGTGCCTCCTTATGCAAGGCTTTAACCGTGGTGCCCTGCAATTGATATGCTAGTGTTGAAACCAGCGGAGTAGCATTTGTTGGAGCGAATTTGGAGTCAATTAGAAGCCCTACTCTTCTGAACCGGAATGGATCAGTACGATCGAGAAGATCAGCTACCCTAGGATCCAGCATTGCCCACATATGACGAGCTGCCCTGTGTCCCGTTTTTGTGTTGAGCCATGCATACCAAGGCTTTTAAAGTTTCTTTTTGAGGCAACTATGGCCTGAGGTGTAACCGCACACCGCCCCGTATAAGTGAGCTGCCACCCGAAAGGTCCCAAATCAATGAATTACTTCTCCGAGATGTGGGAGCCACCCCGATTTTTGAATTTATCTCATTAGGAAAGAGAGAGAAAACGAGCTAAGTTAATTAACAAATCATTTGAATCCTTTTGGTAGAGTCGTATTCTTTGACAGTGCACTTAATATTGTCGTGGTGTGTCCGCTATCCCATCCGTCCCATCCGACGAGCTGAGCAAGAGCAGAGCTACAAGTGCACGCCCCGAGTATTCTATGCGCGATAACGAGCTGATCGTAAGGTCAGCAGGTCGTTCGACAATCGAATCAAACAGTACCCACACGCTACAAAATTGACTTAGAACCGTCTCAAAAGTGATTCAGAGATTGGTACTTGGAAATATTCTCGTTTCTAATCAGTGTGAATCAGTTTTGAGAGCTGAACACGAATTTGTTTTCGAAAACGGTGCATTACGCCTCAATTTTGGGTAATATGAGCGAAGAATGCCTATTATTGCACCTTTTTTAGGGACCTTTTTGTGAAGGAGCCTCACTTGTGTTTTGACTCTATTTGAAAGTATGCTATAGTACGATTTCTTAACATTAAAATAACAATCGCAAACAATTCTATAATTTTCTTGAGCAAAGATTTACCATTTTAATCGAGCTGGATGTTACAATTATTTTGTACTGCCCATAAGTATGCATGTATGTAAGTAAGTTGTTAAAAATTTACGTTACAATTCAATACTAAATGTTGCTTACTGTTCTGTTTTTGCATAGCATACTTTTGTGCACTAGAAAATTTTGTAATTTTGAACACATGTATTCGAAATGGTTTACCTTCGCTTAAAAAAATCGTAAAATTATTTGGGGTAGCTTATTTCAAAGTTAAAAAGATATATACTCTGACAATATCGAAGAGAATCCATACAAAAGAATATATTCCCCAAAAAAAGGCGCCTAAAAAGGATAAAAAGAGTCACATTCAGCAACTTTAAGCTGTGAAAGCACATTCGTGTTCCGGTCGAGCACCAGCATGTCCACAGTCGCAACATTGGTCAATCAGTCACCAATCCCGCCGATTCACATTGCACGCAGCCGGCTCTGCAACTAAATGGAACCAATTTTTTTGAGATCTTACATTGTACGCAGCCAGCCAAATGATCGTTCATACTTATGAACAGCTAAATCTGGATCTTAATTGCATCTGTCATCTTCGCCGATGTTCATGCACAACGCCCATCCGCCCACAAGCAACATGCTGATGCGAGCCTGAGTCTGCCTACAGGTTGTCGACCTCAAGCAAAGGGGCAAACGAAAGTCTCTACTCGGGGTATACTATCCAGTACTATTGACTCTGCAACCTCAACCCTGCTTGGGCGAACTTGCTTATCGATGCCCACTCGAAGCAATGGCCTCAACCGAGGTTACCATAGACGCAACTACGCAAATCTGTACTCGGTGCACACGTTCAGTACTACGGATTTATCAGTTTCTACATTAAATGAAAATAGTACAGCAATACGAACAACAAACATCACAGAGAAAATTATACACAAGTTTTCCTCCACATTGGGACTTGTACAAATCCTGTAGATCAGGCACGCCCAAAAGCAGCATAGGGCAGAGCACTCACCAATACTCACAAAGAAAAGCACCAATACCAATTTGGGTATTGTTGTTGGTCAGTTTGCTTGCCCGCGCAAACACCAATCAAAGAAGAGAACAAAACCGGTTTTTGTTCTACGCGACGCATACACATGAAATCGTTTGCATGTGTGTCGTTTTGTATACGTCGCGCCCTGCATGTATACGATTATTGATTTCCTATCTTTGGTGCAATTACAAAAACAAAACATACCCAAAGAGCATACGGCTGGGCATCGCTGCTGTCGATGAACGCCCCGGACATACATCCCAACTATATTCATACCTTGAAGATCATTTGTTCCCGCATGGTCTCTGGGGGGGGTGTACTGTGGCAGATCTGGTCGCACTATTCAGCAGCACGATAACTGCGGTAATGCGATAATGGCGACCGCATCGCGCTGTACAATCATTCAGTAAGCGTTAGCATTTAACTCAGGGGTGCCCGCGCCCATTCCGCAAGCCACTCACTCGTTGTTGCTTTGCGCAAAGGAATAGCTCGCGTGCATACGTTCTACGCGCCCATAAGCCAATAAAAAGCAACAACAATTTCATATGTGCGTGCTCTCCTCTCTTTCTTTCCGAGCGTAGGTCTGCAACAAAAGTTTCATATGTGTTTCTTTTCTCTCTCTCATATGTCTCCGACAAACTCGAACGCAACAACAATGTTGCTTATGCGTTATCAGCGCTCGCCTCGCGCGCATTGCACGCACACACACACACAAGCAAAACCGGGTTTCTCTTTCTATTTCTTGTGGTTGTTCTTGCTTGAGTTGTATTTTCTGCATTTGTATTGGTTTTCACGAGCCCGTAAGCTCAGCCTGGGCACCCCTGACTTAAGTTATATTCATTTTAAAAACTTGACAAATCTTTGAATTTCTTAAATCTAATAAATAAGAATTTTAATTTTTTTCATTCAAAACTAATTCCGAAACAGTTGGAACCAGTTCAAAAGTGGAAACTAGTTACAAGCCCGCTTTAAATCAGGGACAGTGGCTCTATTTATCGCAGTAGAAGTATTAACTTCTGCTCTCAGATCAGAGCAGATTTTGTTGTTATCATTGTGCATTGAAAAGCACTTTGCATAGGAAGCATTTGGTCACACCAAGCTCAGATCTTGTCAGTTCATAAAAATATGTAAATGATTTCAACACTTTTTGGAATTTTTGATATTATTTCATTTTAAACATTTTGTGCTTTCCTTTTTATTTCAAACATCCTCTGTTAGCTTGCTTGGACCCCTCAGGTCAAAAGAGTTTGGTTTCCCTCCATTGGTCGAAGTTTTCTTTTACCCAAGAAAACTCTTCTCAATTTGCTGGCAGCTTGCTTGGGCAGCCTTAGAAAAAACCTGAAACTTGCCATAAATTGATTTACTTTGGCACAACAATAATGAGTGAAAACAAACGCACACACACACACACACGCACATACACACACTCTATATTAGCAAGAAAATTAAAAGAGAATTTTCCATAAAATGTACAAAAGTATGTAAAAGTTATTAAGTGCATACAAAGTAGAAAAATACACACACACACAACAGCAGCAGCAGCAGCAAAAGAAGCAGCTTCCTCGATAGGAAAACTTTCTAATCACGTGTACCAGGCAACAGTCCAAGTTCTTTTACTTGGCAAGCAAATTTGCTCCTCCCTCTCTCTCATTCACTCATTCATTTACTGTGTATATTTTACAAGTTTTCCATTTAGAATATAAACACATGCTTGATGGGAATTTTTTGGCAGTTTGGTAGATGTTCACACAGAAAAGTCAATTTTAATAAATTGTTAAAATATTTGAATATTTTTCTTTGACCTGCTCAAGCTGTGGCAATAAAAATGTATTAAAATGGTAACCAGCCTTCTACAGGGACATAGAAAAATATTTTAATATTTGAACAATTTATTAAGAAATATTTTAATATATTGTAATTGCTTTTAAATTGAAGTGTTTGATGGCTTCATATTTGAGACAAAAGCTATCAGACTTACATCCAAGAAGCTCCATACTAAAACTCACACAAATGATAATGTGACGCGTTTTATGAGTATCAGGACAAATTCTGGTCTAGAAGTATTTTTTTTGTAGTGTACAATTTTGTAAATTTTACGGGATTTACTCAGTTGAGTAAGCCCTTTTCCATTACTCACAGGCTAAATTAACCAACTTTAAAGAAAACTCATTTGCTACACTTTTTTGCACATTTCTCACTCTCTATGTACCTTTTTTTTCTTCTAATTCCCAAACCAAAGCTCAGCGCTCATAACTCACAACACCTGTGCCCAAAGTGCCGCAAATGAAAAATGCAAGCAGAATTAAATTATAGTCCAGTAACGAAACTGGTAAAAAAAGATCCTCCAACGGCTAGAAATAAAAATAGAAAAGAACAAAAACAAAGCACACAGCTAAAAACTAAAAAGTTCAAACAGGCGGTGCATACCCAGTGCTAGTTGGTTGGTTGCCACTCTTACTTGCTGAAATTAAATCTGAGCGGAAGCAAAGCAAACACAAACACCCACTCACACACACACACACACACATATCGTCGTAATGATGCAGCAGCAGCTGCGCTTAGATTGCATTAAGTGGGGCGGAGGCAGCTGCTCGGGGGAAAGGCAAACGCGAGCAAGCACAAATTTTAATTTCCGCGCACAAAAAAAAAAAAAAGAAGAAGAAAATCACACATAAAAACTGGCAAATGGCAAGCGGCAGTACCAAAAGCAAAATAAAACAACAACAAAATTTGTAAAAAATTGTGCAAAGAAAATAGTTGGGAACGCTTGTTTGCACCTTAATGAAAAGGCGCTACGGGAAAAACAAAAAATACAAAAAATTGTGAGTTGAAATTAAATCATTATTCAAATTGAGTTAATTTTATATAACAAATCTCATTTAATTCCCCGAAATGGAAAGCTAAGTTGAGTTTAAATTAGGCTGAAAACCGTCCCCTAAGTCAGACTTTAAACTAACTCTCCCGTAGAAATTACTATCCAAACCTTTAACAGTATTGGTCAAACACTTTTTGGGAAAGAGGTTCTGCTTTAGAAGCTGCTGACATTTTTTGACTTCTTTTAACCAAGATTGCAAACCGGTCCGGAACCGAACCTTCTAAATTGATAACCTTCCGAAACTAGGAAACTTCTGCATGAAAACGGCTCGGTTCAAAGAACAACTTTAGTCATTCTATTTAGGAACTTATGTTACTTTCATAATTGATTGACCGAATACAAATGATTTTATAGTACTGAATCGGCGCTTTATCGTTTCAAAATCATATTCAAACTCGACAAGTTAAAACTTCGAGAAGAAAATAAAGCAAAAGTCAACTTGTTCAATGGCAAAACCTATCCGTATATTATGTTTGCACTTATGCACTTGGAAGGTGAGAAAAGCTCTTTATTGTAAGGTCCATGCACTTTGGTATGCCTTGGTCCTATAAAAAATGAGGTTCATTCGAGTATAGATTAACGTTTTTAACTGTTTCTTAAGCTGAATGCAATCTTCTTAACAAAAATATATATTCTATTTTACTAAAATTTTGTCTTAACGATCCAAGAATCCATGAACCAAGCTTCAAAACGAGTAACGGGTATAAAAAACAACTTTAAGTTCTATAGGTAAAGGAATCGGTCCGAGAACCGAACCTTAAACTTTTCAATCGGTTCGAGCCCCAAACTCGGAAGATAGGTCAAGATGTCAAAAAAAGCAATTCAAATCTACCAGATTAAGAACGTAAGCTGAACTAAGCTAAGCTAAACTAACCTTAATTTAACCTATCCTAACCTAACCTTAACTAACCAAAACTAAACTAAACTAAACTAAACTAACCTAACCTTACCTGACCTGACCTAACGTTACCTAACCTAACCTAAAACTTACCAAAACTAAACTAAACTAACCTAACCTAACCTAACGTAAGCTAACGTTACCTAACGTAACCTAACCCAACCTAACCAAACCTGACCAAACCTAACCTAACCTAACCTAACCTAACCTTAACTGACCTAACCTAACCTAACCTAACCTAACCTAACCTAACCTAACCTAACCTAACCTAACCTAACCTAACCTAACCAAACCAAACCTAATTTAACCTAACATAACCTAACCTAACCTATCCTAAACTAACCAAAACTAAACTAAACTAAACTAAACTAATCTAACCTTACCTGACCTGACCTAACGTTACCTAACCTAACCTAAAACTTACCAAAACTAAACTAAACTAAACTAACCTAACCTAACCTAACCTAACCTAACCTAACCTAACCTAACCTAACCTAACCTAACCTAACCCAACCTAGCCTAACGTAAGCTAACGTAACCTAACGTAACCTAACCAAACCTGACCAAACCTAACCTAACCTAACCTAACCTAACCTAACCTAACCTTAACTGACCTAACCTAACCTAACCTAGCCTAACCTAACCTAACCTAACCTAACCTAACCTAACCTAACCTAACCTAACCTAACCTAACCTAACCTAACCTAACCTAACCTAACCTAACCTAACCTAACCTAACCTAACCTAACCTAACCTAACCTAACCTAACCTAACCAAACGTAACCTAACCAAACCTAACCTAACCTAACATAACCTAACCTAACCTAACGTAACCTAACCTAAACTAACCAAAACTAAACTAAACTAAACTAAACTAAACTAAACTAATCTAACCTTACCTGACCTGACCTAACGTTACCTAACCTAACCTAAAACTTACCAAAACTAAACTAAACTAAACTAACCTAACCTAACCTAACCTAACCTAATCTAACCTAACCTAACCTAACCTAACCTAACCTAACCTAACCTAACCTAACCTAACCTAACCTAACCTAGCCTAACCTAACCTAACCTAACCTAACCTAATCTAACCTAACCTAACCTAACCTAACCTAACCTAACCTAACCTAACCTGACCTAACCTAACCTATCCTATCTAAGCTAAACTAACCATACCTAACTTACCGTATTCAACCTGAAGTAACCTAACCTAACTTAACTTTACTTAACCTAGCCTAAACTTACCTTATTCAACCTGAAGTAACTTAACCTAACCTAACTTAACTTAACCTAACAGAAACTAACCTTTCCTAACCTAACACAACCTAAAGTAATCCCGCCTAACCTAACCTAACCTAAAGAAACCTAAGTTAACCTAACCTAACTTAAGCTAAAATAACCTCACCTTACCTAGCCAAGCTTACCGAATACCTAGCGTGAACTTACCTTACCTATTAGGATATCCTAATCTTATTGAGCTCAGCCAAACCTAATTTAACCTTTCAATATCAAAGCATTGGAAAAAGTTCACTGTTCTCATAGAAAACTTTCAAAGGAGTTCAGCATAATTGCGTGTCCACACTGCGGGATCTTTCTCTGCAGACAAAGAGGGCGGTGTGAGAAAATGTCATGTAAGATAGTGGTTTGCCAGGACGACCTCGGCAGGAGTACCAACTCTTAAATGCGATTATCACTGAAGACATGCACCTTCCACAGAATGTCAGTGAGACACTGAGCTCGGATCATGCAGAGGATTGGAGAGATTTTATTTAGTAGGAGATCGGTAGACTGGAAGCAAGTAAAACTTGTTGACTTGTTAAATTACCTATTGAAGATAAGGCCATAGGACGCAGGCAAGCATGACACGTATGGAAATGTCGAGCTCTTGAAGTCCAGGCTAGTCGCTAAGGGCTTTAGTTAGGCTTTTCGCTAATCTCAAGATACTCATCGGTCAGGAGGGTCATTGTTTTGACCGTCGAACATGGTATGTACATGAATCAAGTTCATCTTCTGCAAATATTAACAGTGAATTGCATGGTTTTCGAAGAGGACACTGTGCGCCGCAACAGGTTCACAGACTCTCAAACCACATTTTGAAGGCATTCGAGAACCTACAATATTGCTCTGCCGTCTTTCTGGATATAAGACAGGCGTTCGATCGCGTTTGGCACGAGGGCCTGCTATTCAAGCTTAAGTCCCTCCTCCCTGCAGAACAATATCTGCTGATTCGCTCCTTTCTCCTGGGGCGCCGTTTCACGGTTGAGCTGAGAGGCGAGCGATCAAGCATCCGTCCCATTCTTGCAGGGGTACCTCAGGGTAGTGTTCTCGGACCGGTGCTATACTCTCTGTTCACCTCGGATCTGCCGTATCCAGTTGCACATCGCACCTTTATCGCCACGTATGCTGACGATACCGCTTTTCTTGCATCCAGCACAAGCCGCAAAAGAGCATCTGCTAAGGTCCAGCAGTTCCTGGATGGCTTTGGTCGTTGGGCGAACCGCTGGAACATAGCTATCAACCGTTCAAAAAGCCAACACTGCACCTTCGCTATGAGACGCGGGAAAGTTGCTCAAGTGCGACTTCTTGGGTCAAGAGTCCCATATTTGAAATCTGCGGTTAAATATCTTGGTGTGACATTGGACCGCCGCCTGACCTGGAAAGCCCATGTGGTACGAGCAGCAGCTACAGTAGCAGCTAAGGCGAAGGAGCTTGATTGGCTTCTCAAGCCTCGTAGCGGACTTTCGTTGCGATCCAAAATCCTTGTTTACAAGGCTGTTATCATGCCTTCCTGGACCTGGGGGATCCCGCTATGGGGTACGGCATGCTCCACTACACTCAAGAAACTTGAATCTTCTATAAGCCGAGTACTACAGCGCATTGCTGATGCTCCCTGGTATGTGAGGCATACATCTTTATATCGCGATTTGGATGTTTTGCCATTATGCGCCCAAATCAATATGCATACTAGTAGGTATCATGACCGACTGGTGGCCCACTCCAATGGACTTGCATCTGAATTGGCTACAAACAGGCTCAGAAGACGCCTTAACCGACGACATCCCTCAGACCTCTGGGTCCATGGAAGGCGTCCCTCGGGCCGCCTCATCAACTTGGCTTAAGTGTCCCCTTGAGACTATCCCCTACTAATATTTGCACGCTGCTGGTTTCCCCAGCAAGATGACAGATCACCCCAGGATCTGTGCTGCGTGTTAAGTTGTTATCCCAGGCGTTTGCCGTGCTGTCTAAGCCCCGTATAGTATTAGTAATTCTTGTTAACTATTTGTAAATAGATTAAGTTCTATGTATCAAATATTCTCCTAGCTATCATTAAACAATAAACAAAAAAAAAAACAAAAAATTGCATGATGCTGTCCACATCAGCGGTTGGCAAGCCCTTTCTCCCATTGCTTCGACATTTTTTTTCGGCCATCGCCGCCAGTCAGTCTCACAACAAACTGCATCGCAATTAACTCGCTGCAAATTGTGAAGAACAACAAAGTCCATGCGAATTGAAGCACGGCACCTTCTTGACGCGCACACAGACGGCGCAACAGTTGCATTTTGGGCGATCGAGACTCGCTGATACCGATTGTTTTTTCTGTTGTCGTTGTTGGACTGCTCCCAAACTCAAATTTTATGCCCACCGCTGGTCTATATGCGTCTAGCTGAGGGATTTGTCGACAAAAATTAACCTGGAAGAGTGCTAAAATTGCACAAATTGCTATAGGGCCTGAAGCAAAGTGGTCGTTAGTGGAACAACAAGCTGGACGATGTCATCCCTAAATTGGGGTATTCATAATGCCCTAGTGAACCCTGCATATATATACATAGTCAAGGGAAACGGAAGTATTTCATTGTGGTGTATGTTGCTGACCTTATCGTGGCAAGGTCTACAAAAGAGGATTTGAATGAAATCAAGTATCTCATATCAAAAAACATTGATGTGGTGGATGGCGGTACCTTGCAGCATTTCCTAGAGATGGAAATTGAGCGTGATGGCGAAATTGGTAATGATCGAGTTGGCCATAAGCAGTACATTGAAGCGCTTCTGGCTGATTATGATATGCAGAATCAGGCTGTCAGTATGGCTGGTTGAAATCTCTCAAAGGCGGTGCAACTTTCAGTTAGGTTGCGATGGCTGAGGACGACAAGTCGTTCTCCCACTTAGGCCACTTTGGGCCCATTGCGATGCCATGTTTATTCCCTCTTACTGAACCATTGTGTGGACAGAATAAATTTTATTAGAGCTGGGATCTCTAGCCCGGTTATCTCCGAGAGGTTGAGTAGAAGCGGTTGACCAAGTGTCCTAAGTCTACTTCGACTTAAAGCGGGGCAGTGGCAGAGAAGGTTGTGTACTGTTTCCTCCTCTTCCTCATATCTGCAACTTCTACAGAAGTCATGGAACGTGACGCCTAGGCGTGCTGCGTGCCAATAAGACAGTGGCCCGTGAGGGTCCTCACCAGAAGTGAAATGTGTTCCCTTCTGTGACGTAAAAATGATTTTGCAGCTTTGTCAATGCTGAGCCCAGTGTGAATAGAGTATAAGTTTATACTCTATTTGAAAGATTCCTCTTAACGTTAACCCTTTAACCACATGCCATCACATATCTCAAACAACTTGCTAAAAAAAAGAAAATTGCACCTAAAACCAATTACTTGTGGTTATTTAATATATTTCCTTTTGCAACCTTTTAGACAACTTTTAATAAACTGAAGAAAAAAAAATCGCATGTCACTAATTAAAACATCATATGTAATTTCAGCATTTTTCCTCCATTTTCTCTTTCTGTCGCTAAAATTAATTTTCGTATATTTTTATTCTCTGCGTTTTTTCCACTTGCTGGTCAAGTCAAAAGCTTAGCGTTTTGCTACAAAAACATATAAAAAACTCAGCCACAGGAGATATATGTGTGTGTGTGTGTGCTTGTGTTTGTGTTTTTTTTTAATAAAAATAATACTTTTACAGCTAGCTCTCCTCGTTACCTTAACAATGTGCCGAGTTCTAACCAAAGTTGAAGAGTCCTGGTAAAAAAAAAAAGGGAAAAAAGCTCAAATAACCTCGCCAACAAGTTAAAAGTTAATGAGACAACATAACTTTTGTGGTCAGCGAAATGAGGAAAAAATATTTATTTGTGTACCATACGAAGCTTTGATGCACTTGGGACCAGGACCAGAGAATTGTGCTTAATCAATGTTCTCAGTTGCGGCTCAAGTTTGCTGGAGCATGAAAATGAAACAATTTGCGGAGCAAAAAAAATCCACAAAAAGAAAGGTGCTTAACCAATGCGAAGTACACAAACAATTTCTTCTTCTTTTTTTGCAGTTTTTGCCTAATTGACTACAAGTAGTTTGTATTGTACTCGCCCCCTAAGGGTAGAGTGCAAAAATTCCCCCTATAAAATCGCAAAATTCAATATTTGAGCATTTGCAACACATGCACGAAGAAGAAGAAGAACAAGAAGCATCATCCTTCTTCACCTCGTGAGCTCGTCTCCAAAAACTTTTCCCTGGCTTCTTCTTCTGGCAAACTCCTTTTGTGGTTTGTGTTGCATTTTAGGACTCGCGCGTCCGTGCAATTATTTAATGAAGTTATAAAATCAGGTATGGAAATGTGTATGTGGGAAACTTTACACATGCCTCGGCTTGACTTTTGTTGTAATTTGATTTTTGCTGTGTTGGCTTTTTGTTTGAGTTTTTGGTGGCTGTTCGGCCGAACTTGTGTGCAGCGGAATTCAATTAGAAGATGTCAAAATTTTATTGAACAGCCGCAGGGCGCGCGGGGTTGTTACATGGCATTAATTTAGACACGCCAATAACCTTTGCGCACTTTTGCTGCATCAATTTTCATTAAAACGAGAAAGCGCGAAAGCACAAAAAAAAAAAGCGGAGCAGCAAAAGTTGGAGCCATTTTAATTTTTTTTATTTATTTTTTTTTGTTGGTTGGTTGCGGGCCGCGCGAAAAGTTAGAAAACCGTAAGCGGAAATGAATCCCATGTGCATAAATACGTATAAATCCAAAAATAAATTGAATTAAAAAAAAGGCGAGAGACACCAAAAGAGGAAAAATAAAAAGTGGAAGGAAGACACCCAGGCCAAAGCAGCCAGCAATTGGAGTGAGCATAATAAATTCAAGCATCAGACTTTGTTTGGCTTAGTCAATGGTCCACACCGAAAAAAAAAAGAGGAGAAAAAAGTGAAACAGTAGAGCAAAAGAAGCCCCAACCAAAAGCTCGGTGGGGGGAGGGGGTGGGGGGGAGAGAAAAAATCGCGAATTTATTGTGAAAGCAAATGATGGTTAAATAACTTGGTCTAGCTTTAAAATTTATAGTAATCCGGCAAATTATGGGGAAGCAAACGCAAACCGAAATAAACGCACTCGGAAAAACTTCAAGTATTTTGTTTCAAAATCAAGTACAAACAGTATTAATGGTGCTTAACTTGATACAATTACAAAATGATTGTTACAATTACCATTTTGTAAACGAAAAATTTGATTTAAGACTGTTAAGGAATATATTTAGTCTGAACTATTTGAAGATCTTAAATCAATATATGTAGATGTACTTTTAAAACAAAATGTTTCCATTCTTAAGGCCGATTTCTTAACTTTTTTCAAGTTTGACGCTTTATTGTAATAATTTGTTAAGAATTGGCCGTGTTCACCAACACAAATCAATGGATCTAGTTTGAGTGCTGTGGTGAACGAAAGTGATGTGCAATCATGAAGGCTAATTTTTTAATTTGTGATGAAAGAATTTTGTTGCTGGCGACAAATGATTTCGTTCGAAAAAACACTTCCCACCCACTTCCCACTCACTTCCCACCCACATCCCACTCATTTCCCACCCACTTCCTGCGTATTGAAAAAAAAATTTTCCTTATATGTATTGGTGTCTACTTCTACTCTGCTGTAAGTTGGCTGGCTTAAAACCGAATTTTCAAGTCATTTCTGGGAAATCAAAACTTTTACGCATTGCAATAGATCGATTAAACTTTTGTGCCACGAATTTCACTATACCTATGTATGAATAAAATGATATACATAATTATTAAACAAGCAAAGCGAGATATTTTTAGCATGCTTACCGCAAATTCTTTATTACACAGAGCAGTCATATGTAAAATATTTTCGAAACAGATTTGATTTTTGACGCGGCATTCTGGACCAATTTTTATTTGGACATTTATTAAGCTTTGATGAGGAAGTGGCTTTAATAATTTGCTATCGAAAAGTCAGCAAGCCCAGTCAGAGAAATGAAAGTTCGTTGATTGACTTTGCTAAACTCATCGTCTAAATCATGATACAACTAATGGAGGTATGGCCAGCTGCATAGAATTGTAAACGAAGCGCTTTTTCTGTAAGCTCGTGCATACAAATTTGCGAATCTTAATTTGGTCCTAAGAATGTAAATGTTAGCTGGCTCTAGGTCGAGAAGAAAAACTCAGTGTTTTTGGTTTGTTTCCGATATATTTCGAATGCGCCTCGGCATCCGTCTTCAGGGACACTACAAAAACAATTTACCAATTATCACATTACTTTGTCGGCTTTTTCTATTTTGGATTTCGTCTTGTTGTAAAAATTTTTCATTGTGTTTGTGGGTTTGTGGGCTATTTGTATGTTGTGTCTGTTGAAACATTCCGATTTTGCGAAGCGCTTTGAGAGTTTCGGAACGTATGTGAGGCACCTATATGATTTTGGTTGTTTGTCGTCTTTTAGTTTTATTGTCTTGTTTCTACCAATTAATGATTTTATAATCTTCATGGGGAAGTCATTATTCGTTAGTATAAGCTTAATTTCGGAAATGATGTCCTTATGGTAAATCTCGTCGCTTATGTTCAGCATCCTTTGAATACAGCTAGCAGCTGTATTTACTATCATATTTTTTGGGTGTTTGGAGTATAAGTTTATTATTCTTTCTGATGCTGTGGGTTTCTTGTACCATTTAATTTTAAGTTTGTTTCCATGTCTGTTGATAGTGGAATCTAAATATGAAAGTTTTCCATCTATTTCTGTCTCGGTGGTGAATTTTAAATTTCTATGGAAAGAGTTTAGTGCTTCTAATGTCTCATGAACCTCGGTTTCCTTGATAATGGCAAACAGATCGTCAACATATTTGGTTAGCAGTCTTGGTGGGTGCCTAAGTTTCTTCATTGTGTGGTCCAGAAGCTCTTCCATCACAATGTCTGCTATTACCGGGGATGCTGGGGAACCCAATGGCAGTCCTTTCAATTGTCTTAATTTCAGCTGACGTCTATGCTACTGCTGCTGAAACCTTGAATGTATGCTTGTGAATACTCGGCTTTAGCGTCGATTTTGGTATGATTTTTTGAGATTGGAGCATGTTCCCCGTAAGCATTCGGTGCAATCAGCTGCATTTTTTCTATAATTAAAAGCAGAAAAGTAAACTTTCACGCAAATTTGTTTTTTGTTGGCACAAAAGTTGACATATTCGGAGCACACAAAAACCAAGTTTATTATAGTGTAAACTTTACAAGTGCGGAAAGACATTTCCAACCTTGATGTGATCAACTGGTGCCAGCTCGCACAATGCAGAAGCGAGTGGAGGGCATTTATTGCAGAGGCCAAGACCGTCAAGCAGTTGTGATGCTACATCGGGCCAATAAAGAAGAAGAAGAAACTTTACACTTCAGCGAAACGCCACATGCTTGAAAAGTTAACCTAGTATCCACAAATTATTGACATCATGTTATTGGCCTTGTTTTACTTGCAAACATTCACCAACATTCTCGAATGTGAAGGTTTTTTTTTGTTTTTGGTTTCACTGAAGTATGTTTCATGCGAATGATAAAAATGCCGCTAATGTAAACAAATAACAGCTGACTATATTAAGTTTCCCTTGCACATGTCAAAAAGCATTATTGCTATATTTCTGGATATGAATCTTAAATAAAGGGGAATAAATCTATCAATAATCCAGCCTTTTAGCGGAAAAAAGCTGAACGGACCCGAGCGAATGGCAAATGTTGTAACACTGACTTGAACATTCGTCACGAATGTTGATCCAATGTGAAATTACCAAGAAGGAACGTTAACATTCAGAACATTTAGGGAATGCGGTCATGAATGTAACAGCAGAATAAAGCTACTGGATTGTAGATGTGAGATCACTCCATTGAATGAAAAATCATCTAAAATGATCCGGTTATATAAAAAATCTAGCATCTGTCTCTAAGTAAAGTTGTAGAACCTGTTTGGAGTTGTATGACCAGATTTGTTGAAGAAAAATTTTGACTATCCACTGCTTACTTTATATTGGCTAGGAACTATTATGTACTTAACCCAAGATATTCTGTACTTAACCTACAAACGCGATTTATGCACTTGTTCCACGGTCAAACATTCAACATCATTCTGAAAAAGTGTGTATTTCCTTGTTTCTAGTGACGAATGTTAAATACGGTCACACGAACATGAACAAAGAGCAGCTGATTGGATTGCTCTGTTTACAATAGTAAAGTTGGCTTTCCAAATATCAAACGGCTTGCTCTCTAGGAAGTCCCTCCACGTTAATGCCCTTTTTCGGGATTTATTCATAGGGAAAATGATAGCATTTTAACTTTTTATAATAAATTAATGAAAAAATTGGCGCGTGCCTTACACAACTTATAGACGTAGCCATTTAAAGGGGAACCATAAACTTCTTCCACTTTGCTAAAACCCTCTACACCCATGGGAAACACCATTGACACAGCAGCTGTTCCTATTGCTGGTACTTGGGTAGTCGATAGCATATCGATAAGAAATCTAGCCTTTTAGCGGAAAAAGGCTAAATGTGGTGGCAGTGAATTGCTCACCTATTTCGGTTGAAAAAATATATGGAAAGAATGATGTCAATTACATCATCTAGAGCAGAGATGGGCGCGTCGCGACGTTCCAATGCACACGAGGCAGCGTGTACATAGGACCTCTGCCGCGGCCGACTGCACAAAATCACACGTACGCTATAAGCATTGAAAGCTATTTATAGAACACGATGAGGCGCACGTAAATTGTGCTTGTATGCGTGTGAAAAGTGTGACGATATGTGTGCATGCCCATCTCTGATCTAGAGAATGACCTCTAGAATGCATTTTGGTAACTTAATTTAAAGATTTCATCAACTTATTATGGTTGGGATTTAAAAATGATTCAAGGGTAAGCTTTGTATTATCCCTTAAGACTACAATTTATTTACACAAATTTCTCACAATTATTTTCCAAAAATAAAACCAACCTCATTTTACACATTCATTAAAATCATTCTCACTTTCATCCCGTAGACGGGGTACCAGTCATTTATCTTATTTTGTCACAAAATTGTCATCGTGAAAGTAGAAAGAAACTGGGAGGGAGATTGGGAAATACAAGCAAGCGAGACAGCGGAAAAGGTTCTCTGGCTAAGCAGTCCTTGTCTGGCTTCCGGTTTCTCCCTTTCTCTTTGGTCGCTGCTTGTGTCTGCGCTTTGTTGACAGCAATTGTCACAATTACAAGTTGATATGTCCTGGCCAGCTGGCCATGTCCTTCATGCTGGTCCACGCTAAGTCAACTGATTTAAGTGATATTTATGCCAGACGCCGCGGCGAGCGTTCAATGGAGCAAGTGATAAGCGTCGCTTGACTGACAAGTGTGAGATGTGTTCCCTGATTAATGGCTGATGCCGGACTAGCTTGGGATACTGGCTAGAGGTTGGCAGAGACAAGCGTATAAATTTTATGTAATGTTAACATGTCATGAGAGCACAAGTTTTTTGGTAAGAGCAATAAAAGTAAAGGTGTTACATTGTTAGTTTTTGGTAAGGGTATTTCTTAACACTTTACTACAAAATATTATTAAAAATTGTAGAAATTTTATGTTTATACACAAAAAGTTGATTAGCATTATAAATGCCCTACTAAGTATGCTATGTTTATCAGTAATAAAGATTCAGTTAACAAAATGTTTTTAAGTACTTTGAATTGAACCTACAATTTGAGATTGATTATGTCTGATGCTGCCATAGCTGACTTTCAATTATCTGGTTCAAATGGATACTTAAGAAAAGAAAGATTGCATACTTTTAAGGGCATTTATCATGATAATTTCTAATGACGACTAATTATATTGACTCTACTAACTATTTTATAAATAAACTTAACTTTGTCACTTCATTTGCCAAATGGTTAAGCATACTCTCCAAGTGGTCAAATTAAATATAAATTATTTACTCAACAAATTAAAATTGGTTGGCCATGTTGACCACTGATTATGCGACTTCATTAAGGGCATATTGAAAAAGTGCCAACTGCAGTTTTATCATCAATGCAATAATTTACAAATTATCAACAGTCCAACACACATGCTGCTGCCCCTTATCCCTGCTGCTCCACATTCCACACACTCTCTCTCTCTCTCCGTGCTCGCTGGGCTCATTTTCAGTAATTTTCAATAAATGCCTGCCAGCTATCATTTGTCTGCCATCTGTTTTTCTTTTTTCGAGGAAGAGGGCGGATAGCGGGTAGCGGGCAGGGAGGTGTGGCACATATAATTTTAATTTTAATTGGCTTATTTAATATTTCAATTAAGTGCGACTATGGGTAAACCCCAAAAACCAAAACCAAACAGCAAGTTGACAAGGTGTGAAAATGTGAAAATATTTGAAGCGTGCAGAGAGAGAGGGAAATGTTCAATTGCTATGCACAGACACACACACACAAACACATACATATATTGCGGTGTAAAGTTTACGCGGTTGCACGCTGCGTATGCGTAATATGTGCAAATATTTCATGTTTTTGTGGTAAGCTTACATATTTGAAACAGATTTTACTTGCAACTAATTGAACACAGTTAAGGGTTCTGGGCCAAAAATGTACCTTTCCCTTTATTTGAAACCTTGAACTAACACAAACCCAAAAAAAAAACAAAACAAAAAACCGCTGTCCTTTATTGTCCTATGTAAACATGTTGACAAAACAAACTGTGGTAAGCATTTCGTGCACCCTTTCCCCTTTTGAACCACCCATAAATGTCACGAATGCCACCAAAGACCAAACAACAATAGCTTAATTTATAATTAAATTAATTGTTGTAATTACTTCATTAGTGGCTACCAACCGCCACCCCCGCTCTCTCTCTCTCTCGCTATCTAAATGTTCATTAGACTCCCCCGTTCCCCAAACGAAGTTAAGTTCTTTTGTTATGGACATCAAATGCGACACCAAATTACACAATTAGTGTACATTAACATTTAATGCGTTCTGTTTACCTCTTTGTTTGCCCTTGCTTCCTTTGCTTTTCGTTTCTTTCCTTTCCTTTCCTTTATGATGATGGTTAAGTAATATCTACTTACACTTGGGCACGCAGGTCATAAGCATTCAATTCTAATCGATTGTTAGCTAATAGAATTTCCATTGCATTAAATAGTTATTTGTGGGCATTTGTTTTTATGTTTTATTGGCTTGCGGCTCTTTATGACTGTTTATGGTTTACATTTGGGGGTAAATGTAGTCGTAGTGCAGGTGAGTTATGAACGAATGCATGGCCATATACGTAATAAATCTCTGCCCCTTAATTGTTCATACAATATTTATATGAAAATATAGATATGCACAATACAAAAACTGTTTTTGACCTCAGGACATTTCTAAATTATGTTTTTATATGTTATATAAATATATAATAAAGCCTTATATTAATCTAATTACTAAAGCATTTGCTCAATAATTTTGGTAAAGAGTTTATTAAGTTTGTGCAAAAGTATGTAACAGGCAGAAAGAACCATGTCCGATCCTATATAGTATTTTGCTACGAGGTTTGAAATGTAACTAACTTTATTGAATATCACTTAAGCTAACAATTATCGTTGAGTCAAACAAAGCGAAGCGGGAGCCACCCGCGCTAATCGAAGCCAAGCCAGAAACTGAGCGCGAGGGATAGCCCGTGTTGTCGTTCTGCTATCGCGTCAGTGATGGTGCTCGATAAATGGTGTGACCAGAGGTGGCCAGGGCTGCCACAAGTATATACAGGGTGGTCCATCTAGTGTTTGGAATTTGAACTTTTCATAATTTCACTTTAAAAACGTCAAATGTCATTCGAAAAGCGACTAATATTTAGAAAAAACTTTGACATTTACGAAATGGGTCGCTATTCGCTTGAAGAAAGTTGGGAAATATTAAAAACATATTTTCAAATTGGTGAGTCTTCGACTCAAACTGTGCGAAATTTGAAGAAAACATTAAACAAAAACAATTTTCCAAAAACTCAATTTGTGGATCAATTCGTGAAGCGAGTTCGTGAAACTGGAATGTTGGTGGTCGGTGGGCTCGACCGAAAACATTGCTGCGGTTGCTGAAACAACCAACGACGTCAACTCGCCATCGATCTCAACAATTGGACATTTCGCGCACTTCTTTGATGCGAATTTTGCTTAAAGACCTTGCCATGAAGCCATACAAAGTTCAATTGGTGCAGCAGCTGAAGCCAATTGACCATCCGAATCTACAGTTCTCAAATTGGACGGAAGATCGTTTGGCCAAAGATGGTGAATTTGAACGAAATATCATCTTTTCGAATGAAGCACATTTCCACCTCGGTGGTTTTGTTAATAAACAAAATTGTCACATCTGGGGCACAGAAAATCCGCATATCGTCCTCGAGAAGCCAATGCACCCACCACGTGTCACTGTTTATTGCAGATTTTGGTCTCGAGGCATCATTCGTCCATTTTTCTTTGAAAATGGAGAAGGAGCCACCGTGACCGTGAATGGTGAATGTTAAGTGATTGGTTCTTTGAGGAAATTGAAGCGGAAGACTTGGACGATATTTGGTTTCAACAAGACGCCACAATCGATCTTCTGCGCCCTATCTTCGAAAATCGAATAATCAGCAAATATGGACATGTGAATTGGCCGCCCAGAAGCTGTGACCTGACACCGTTAGACTATTATCTTTGGGGAGCGGTCAAGTACAAATGTTATGCAAACAATCCTGAAACAATTGATGAGTTGGAGAACAAGATTCGAGTTGCTATTTCTGACCTACGTGCCGAAACAATTGAAAATGTTCTCAAAAATTGGATGGATCGAATGGTCTACTGCCAAGTCAGCCATGGTGGTCATTTGACCGAAATTGTTTTCATAAATAAATGACATGAATCAACCTTTTCAATAAATGTTCAACATTTGAAAACTATGGAGCAGTTTTTATACTCTGTACCGAAGGTACATAGAGTATATTAAGTTTGTGCAAAAGTATGTAACAGGGAGAAGGAATCATTTCCGACCCTATAAAGTATATATATTCTTGATCAGCATCAACAGCCGAGTCGATATAGCCATGTCCGTCTGTCCGTCTGTCCTGTCTGTCTGTCTGTCCGTCCGTCCGTATGAACGAAGAGATCTCAGAGATGGTAAGAGATGGAGGTTTGACATGTATGGGACATATATTTCTTATACTTGCAGGCAGATCAAGTTTATTTTCAATTTTTGCCACGACCCCTCCCGCCCCCGCAATTTGGAAAAAACGTCATATCTCGTACAGTTTTGATAGATAGATGGTTTGTACTTTCTAGAGATATCTAGTAATCAAGATTATCGATTAATGTTCTGAAGGAATGATAAAGATCGGATGAACGATACTCCAACTATAACCAAAAGAAAGTTACTTCCCCCGCCCTGTCAGTGGTGGCGTCATCTATTGGTCAGTTTTTAAAATCCCTCATTGTGCAGTGCAAGTGGTGGCGCCATCTATTGTTCAGCAGCGCTGCTTTCAGCTGCTACTCCAGGTACAGGGTATATTACAGCCGGGCTTGACCGACTTTCTTACTTGTTTATAAAGATTTCCTTTTGGTGGCTTTTGAGAACCACCAATATTTTAAAAAGCTTTCAACTGCTGCTATAATTTGCTGATAAAATTCCAATAAATTTCCACTATATTCTTAAAGGACGTTTTGTGTTTACTTGAGTATTTCTTTGACGATTCTTTTATATGTGATCCTCAAGCTCATCATAAATGATGGAGTCATTAGTGCTAGTGACCATATTTGCACTTTATAAAGCAGCACGTCCGCATTAAGTATCGTCCCAGACAGCCCGCATACTGTTACCCTATCGCCACATATTTTATGGTCACGCTGGTAAAGCTCACCTCTTTCACCTGTCCAGCAGGCTTTACTTCACTATTTTGTGCTGATCCAAAGCAAAGATCCTGCTTATGCAGCCACTCGTTGATTGTGTGAACCGACTGTTCAGCTTTAAGGCACATTTCGCTTAGATTTGTGAAAACTAAGACAACTGCAATGTCATCCGCATAACCTATTATGTTCATAATTGGTGGTTTCAGGAGAAGAGAACCTAATGCATAGCCACTTCCGCACTTTCGCAGATACACATTTCCAACAGCTCACGATCCACAAAGAAACTAGCGCCCATTCTCATATAAAAAACTAAAAATTGTTGTTGTTTTGAAGTATTAAAGGCAAGGGTGCAAAACTCTGAAATTCTTTAGAAGGTTTGCTGCTGCCACTTCATTATTGTTAGACTTATGAAAAGTTAGCAAGCGTCTGAAAAATAATTGGAAAGCTATCGACTTACATTGTCATTTACTTAGATCAGGGGTCGGCGCGTCGCTATCACTGTGCAGTCGACAAACCGACAGTATCAGCGGTGTCACAGAAATCTCTAGAGATTTTGACCTCGGCTGGTTTGCAAAACGCTCGAAAAATCCGTCGGTGTCCCTGAACTACAAGAGATTCATTTTCTTATTTGAAAATCTAGTTAGAACAGAAGCTGTTCCAATTGAAGTATCATCTCTAAAAACAGGGCTGCATCTCTCGCCAAAAAAATTTCCCTTTTATTAGTTAAGGTTTAAGGTGGATTGTGTTATATGTTTTATGATGCATTTTTAAATTATAGTTCAAATTTATCACAATGTGACTGTTTTACCGACCTTAAGATTATCAATCATAAAACTTTTTAGCGGGCTCTAGGTCTATAAGTTATGATTTTCATCATAACATTTCTAAAACAAGACACGCCCAACACCACAAAGGAGGCTGGTTGATCGTATAACTATTTCATAAACTTGTACAGTTCAATCATCAGCGATCTTTTGCCCAACGCTACCTCATGCCAGAACTGCTAAGATCGCTTGGGAATCCCAAGTCAGACTTGTAGCGCAAATTACGACAACTGGAGCGCACGCCGAGTCGATATAGCCATGTCCGTCTGTCTGTCTGTCCGTCTGTCCGTCCATCTGTATGAACGCACAGATCTCAGAGATGGAAGAGATAGACATTTGACATGTATGCGACATATGCTTCTTATAGTTGCAGGCAGATCAAGTTTATTTTTAATTTTAGCCATGCCCCCTCCCGCCCCCGCAATTTAGAAACGTCATATCTCCCACAGTTTTCATGATAGATTGTTCGTACCTTCTAGAGATATCTAGTAATCAAAATTATTTAACGATTGGCTGAAGCAATGATAAAGATCGGATAAACGATACTCCAGTTATGAGCAAAAAACGGCCAATTAACACCCTCCACCCATAACCACAGCATTCTGTTGAACGGCAATCTTAGTGAGAGAGAGTGAAACTTAGAGATGAGCGCGTATAAGTCTTGGGCAAATGCGAGCTGCGACATTAAGCGTACAGAGTATGTTATAGTCGGGCTTGACCGACTTTGTTTTTTGTTTTTTAAATGAGGTACTTGAAAAGTGCAATATAATTTTGCCCTGAAGGAATCATCTTCGACCATATAAATTATCCCTAATTATATAAAAGAGTTTGATTCACCGACTCACTGATTGGCATTCTATGCGCAGACCGAACGGTAAGAGATAGAAGGCTGTTATTTGGATGGGAGCTTCCATTAGTGTTGAAAGTGAACCATAAGGAGGGGTTTGGGAAAATTCCAATTCCAATTGACTTGAAACTCGGTTTGTAATCAAAGTAAGAGAAATAATTGGACACGTATTTAACCGATTGAGGAAAATGGCCGAAAAATTCTGCATACAAAAAACTATTTTTCATCCGATTGGCTGGAATCTCGGCTTGTAAGCATAAGCATAAGAATAAGAAATAATTTGATATGTGATTTTCCAATATTGGAAAATCCGCCCCCAGGGAGTGAAAATACCCGGAAAATTCTGCTGACAATTAACTATTTTTCATCCGATTGACTTGAAATTCGGTTTGTAAGGATAGTATTCTTACTCATTTGTGAATTCATTATCACAGTGTTGGAAAATCCGCCCCCAGGGAGTGAAAATACCCGGAAAATTCTGCAGTCATTCAACTATCTTTTCATCCGATTGACTTGAAACTCGGTTTGTAGGGATAGTGTGCCAAATGATTGTGAGATTTCAGTTTCCGCTGTTGGAAAATCCACCCCAGGGATTCAAAATGCCTGGAAAACTCATTGAATTGAGTTAAAACTTGGTTTGTAAGGATAGTTTGTGAAATAATTTTAAATGTGGTATTCCGATATTGGAAAATATACGCCGAACGGTGGGAAAACGGGTTGCGGGGGTAAGTTTAACGCCAATGCCAATAGGAAAACCCAGTAGCAAAGTTGGAAAAGGGAAAAGGCAAAGTCGTAAAACGATGGATTTCAAACCGATGTATGTAAGACACTCTTTGTGGGCTCTACGGAGGGCACAAATTGGAAAAATATTCTCAAATTCGGCAAATCTCCAGGTTGGAAGTCAAATAATATTTGACTCTCTCGGCTGATTTCGGGTAATATGATAGTATTTATATATATATTGACGAGCTGAGTCGATTGAGCTTTGTTCGCCCATCTGTTCCTCAGTTTGAAGCTATCAAACATCTTGCTTAGAGGTAAGTTTTGAAGTTTAATAAATCTACAACATCAAAACTGCTTAAAATATTGAAATTTTTGGAATAAAGTGCCTAAGAAGCTTAGTTAACTAAGGACTTAATTTGCTTCTTCAAGTTTTAATTGAAAGCTAAAATAAAACTGTAATAGAATCCATTTCTCTTATCATTCATCTTAGTTAACTATTAATTAATCAATTAAGAAATGTATTTAACTTGGCTATAAGCTAAAAAAAAACTCGTTTCCTTTGCTTAGCCAACCAAATGCAGCTGCTTGTTAGCCTACAACTCCCCTCCTAGTGCCCGCACCGTCGGCCCCCCCATCCATACAACCAAAACTCAACGAAGCCCCCCAAGAGCGCATTGCTAGCTAAAGCTAAGAGAGCTTCAGCATACAGAGAGCGAGAGCAGTTTCCGTGCTCTTAAGCAGTCGGCGTTGCACGTGGCTGTTTTTACTTTTTCCGCATTTTCCTGCAAACGAAATGAGCAACAGTGGGTTAGTAAAAGAAAAAAAACACAAGCATGTGGCGCTCTCAAGCGGCCCAGAGAGTCAGATGCTGTGTGTGTGTGTGTGTGTGGGAAAAATTCATAAAATGAGCGTAGCCCTCGCTCTTTTTTTATTTCTTTGTTTTTTTGCAGGCATTTTCCTTGTGTTGCTTTTGCCATACAATTCGTAAACAAATTCTGTGATTGGCTGCCGGGCTCGAAGTGGAATGGTGGCGTGTAGTGGAGCGGGGGGTGGGGCGCTCTCTATGCTCGACGTTTTCCTCTTATTAACGCGTTTTTGTGATTGGGTTTGGGTGCGGTCGGAAAATGCAGAGCAGAAAATTGCCTATGCGCGCCCAGCCCCAAACTAGGCGAAATGAGTGTAATGAGCGTGGCAGAGTGAGAGGAGCGAACTATTCCAAAGTGATTCATCTCGCTCGCACATTACACATACGCCACGTTATCTATGTATGCAATTTTTTTGTGCATTTGTTTTCTAACTGCGTTGCCGTTGGCTGCCAACTGAGGCTGAGGCTGAGGCTGTGTGTTAATGTTTTTGCGTGTTTATGTTAATCGCTCAAGTCGACAGCGACGCCAGCGTAGCAGTCGGGCTTAGATAACGCCTATGTGACGCCCCGCGCCACTCGCCTCTCCCCCTTGCTGCTGCACCACCCTTTTACATACCAAATGTATGTACGTATGTATGTATGTATGCATGTATTGGGCATTTTGTGCGTTTTGTTTTTATGCCCAGCATTTTGATTGCATTTTTTTGCAAATTGTTAGTTGGCACAAAAAACTTCACCAGAGAGACAGGGTGAGAGAGAGAGAGAGATGCACGTTTTTTTAATTGCAATTTTTCATTAATTAAAATTTGCTTAGTTTGCATTTCGAGCAACGGAAATTTGTATGGATTTATTGTGATTGAAGGTGCTAGCAAATTGAATGTGTGTGTGTGTGTGTGTGTGTGTACTGTCAGAAAGGATGGGGTTGGGGGAAGGTTAGTTATCAACTAAGCGGCCGAGTGTCATGTAAGTGAAATAGACAGGTTGAGAGAGCTCTTTTTGGGCCCAGTTGATGGATGCATCGATTTATGGGATTATGATTTGACCAACTGCAATTACAGTTGGTGGATTGGTAGGTCTTAGCCAGGCAAATAACAAAAAAAAATGTACAGGAAATTTGAAATGGAATAACTGAATTTTGTTAAATACTGCTATTTTGATGGCTAAAGATGGGATCCACCAACCCAACTTATATATATATACTTGAGAGTCTGATTTTTTGATTAAACATTGAAAAATCTGTTAATTATTTACTCACGTTCATGTCGTAGAAAAATCTCATAGCAGAGCTTGAGCAGAGTTGCCCACAGCCTATGCCCTAGCAGCACATTTGTTTTTGTAAAGCAGCGATTGTCACACCCAAAATATACTTAACAAGGTTGCCGAACTCGCTCTCTTACTTCTCTTTGCTTACTTCTTAAATGTCACGCTGTAAACAACCCTTGCGAGCTACGCATCTCCGCCGACGAATTTTTTTGTGCTCAGCTTCTTATTTAAGAAGTTGTGAGAAAGCGAGTGCGGCTACCTTGTTAAGTATATGTTGGTCACCCGCATTTCGCTTTTCACACCGACACGAGCCGAACGCATGCCGAGGCTTGTGTCAAGAGAGCAAAACAGCCTTTCAGTCGCTGGCCAGCGAACGATGAAGTAGTTCAGAGCTGGTTTGCGTCGCTTTATTTTCGCATACCCATACACTCTCACCTTTTTAGGCCTCAAATCAATCTTAAACGATGTCAGAAGTCGGTCAAGCCCGCATTTTCTCAAACCAAGTACGAGAAGAATGGTTTTAAGTACGGATTTTAAAATCCTGGAATTCTTGTCTTGATGCTGATTTTAGCACGGGAGAGCCTGACTTTAGCTTGCTATTCGAGCTGGATTTGATACCTCATACGGATCCAATTAAGCAGGTCCGACTTTCTATAATTCTTTCTTGAGATCTTCGCTGTTTGACTTCATTTTATACGATTTGGTAAGCATCTCTGAGCTGATTTGCATGTTTGTGTAAAAATCTTGAATAACTCTTACAATTTTACAGAAATTAAGCACTTATTTGACACATTCACATTATCTACTATCCGACCATTATTGATATAGCACTGATATCGTCTCAACGGTCCAACAGTTTTGATGCCAGCTCTATTAACTTAACTTACTCTTAATGCTCTGCGGATTTCTCACAGAATATAAGATTTAAACAAGGCCAACTTCAATTTGTTGCCGTTCGGATTCGGCGTTAAACTGTAGGTCCCTTTCTCTTGTGCGAAAAATTATAAGCACACATGCCAAGAGATTGAGAGAAGCTTGGCCCTGGCCCTCCTGGAGGTGCTGTTTGAGCCAATTTTACTTTTTACTTTACTTCAATTTGTGCTTTCTTATAACTTAAAAAAATATATATATTTTTTTAAATAATAATAATGGTTCTCTTTATTTCATGAGCATATACTAAAGTACAATACAGTCCTAACAATAATAAAGGTGACACTAAAAAAAGAGAGAGACACGAAATTAACCAACATGGACATAAAGCAATATCCGTCTGTTGCTCCTCACCTCACACCGATTACTACACCTGGCTGCCCGGGTCTTCCCTAGATACCAGATCGTTCATCAGTATTTAGCAAAAGTAGCACATTTGCACGCATTTAAGACTTATTCAAGATTTCTAAATTTGCTGCTCGATATTGTAAAGCTAGCTTAATAAAGGCCACAAGGTCTACCCAGTACTTATCCTCCCTATCATCCAGAATACTTATTATATAGGTCCTTGTTATCAGGGGTTAACTAAAACATAGCATTCTATGCTCCTTTAAAATTGGGCAACTTCCTAGGAAATGCTCAAGGTCATTTAGTTCTCCAGTGTTGCTTAGGGGGCAGGTTACATCCCAGGTTAGATCCCAGTTTTATAAGATCGAATCGGGTCTTAAGTACCCAAGAAGTTGGGGCGATTGGCACAGACTGGAACTTATTGGCCACTGAGTTGTCCAAGTGTTTAGTTTTCTCTCTTTCTCTCTATCTCTGTTTTAGTTTAATTTATTATATTATCTTATTTTTTCCTTAGCTACTACATAACTATAGGTTTTGGTTTTTTCTCTCTCTCCCTTTTCTCGATCTCTATATTATTAAAGTTTTTGATAGCTCTAATAACGTCTCTGACTACAATCAGCTGTGAATAGGGGCATAGCTGGCTGGACGGGCAAATAAAATACCCCCACCGTGTCGGAGTCGTTATTAGTTTATTTTGTAATTTTATTAGATTTTCTTTGATAGGCTTCCTTAGCTCATAAAATTTTTTTTGTAACGTATTTATACTTTTGTTGACATCCTTTTTTTGTCGACTCTAAATAAATAAATAAATAAATTCGAGTGGCGCTTGTTGTACTTCAATGTTTTTTCTTTGAGATCATCATGGATGGCTAGCCGGAAAAATTTCCACTTACGTGCTAATCTTACGGAGACTCTCCAGTCTATTTCAAAAGGGGTTGCACAATTGATCCAGACTTCTTACCCAAAAGATGTTCTTTTCCATTAGGATACTGTTAGTGTAGTGTGGGAGGCGATTTTCATTATATGCGTGCATCGTTTTTCCTAAAAATCTGAGTTCCAGGTCGAGCGTATTCAGGTGGGCATCCTCCAAACCGGTTTCAAGAGATAGCGCATAGCTTGGTGTACATATAGACGGTAAATATATAACTTTCTTTAGGAAGAGAAGTTGGGTCCCGTCGACTTCTGTAAAGTGACCTCCTCCCCATATTTCTGCTCCATATCCTTGGATTTTACGGCTTACTACATTGAATAGCTTCCATTTTGCATTTATGTGTATCTCCCTTTTTCCCACGAAGTTTTTCCAAGTAATGTTATTACTTGTTTTGGCCTCAATGCTCCTTCTAAGCACATGCTTTTTAAATGACACGGTGAGCGTGAAAAGGACTTCCAGATATGTAAATTCAGTTGATATTTTTACCTCTTCTCTCTTGTAGGTCCATCTTTCAAACGCCGATAGTCTGCCTCCTTTCCTGAATACCATAATTTCAGACTTATTTAGATTCACCTCCATTCCCCATTTACTGCAATAATCTTCTAATCTGACGATCATTTTTTGTAGTGTTCGGGTCTCATCAGCACAAAAAATCAATGTAGTCTGCATACATTAATAAGCGGATGTTAAGGTTTCCTACAGACAATCCGCCTCCTAGCGCATCATGTGGTGATAGTGTGCAACCTTGCCTTACCCCGATTTCGATCTCAAAGTATTTTGATAAGGCTCCTCCTGTCCATATTGCTGCTTCCGTTTGGTCATAAATCCTTTCCAATAGATTAATAAATTTTGATATTTTTTTATATCAATTTTACTCCCTTGTGAAAAATGTATTAAATTGATATGTTAAAAATTTTCAATCGATGTTTTGTAACATATCATTATTACATTTTAAATATCATTCTGAAACTATTCAATATCAATTTAAGTAAATGATATTATTTTGCATCAGAATGATATTATTTTCTTGCTAAATGATATGAAAAAAATTAATATTTTTAAAAAGTTCATTTTAATAAGGGTCATATCAACATAAAATTTATCTTTTTTTTTTCTCTGTGTAAGAATTTAATTTTTTTTTGTATTAATCCTACATAATTTAGAAAAAGGCTGGAATAACACTTTCAATTTTTAGGCAGAATTTCTGTCACAATTTGCGATAATGAACAAGACTCGTTGTTGGGTATCATCTTAGCCTCTTCGAAATAACTGTGCGCCGACTTTAAGCATACTTTGACTCGCTTACACCAACAACTTTTCCCTAGATACAAAATATTGTAACTAAAATGGTCGCTAATAGTTAAAAGCTTCTATATCAAAGTGCACCAAACTGCACCTTAGTGTAAACCACCCATTTTGCAGACCTCGTTAAGATGCTTTTCAAAAACGGATCGAATTTATCATGTTCGAGCAATAAATGCAAATATTGCCATCAGCCTCCAATGGTCGGCCAGTGCTAGGAGCGTCTCCAACTTACAAATCTTTGGAAAGGATTCTTTTAAAACAGCGCTGTTATTTTGCAAGTAAAAAATTAAAATATGTCGAAAATGCTTCCTTTAGCCTGAATTTCTTGCCAAGATTTAGATCTTAGATTTCAATCAAAACAGCTTGGTTTGGGCAGTTGAAATCAGAACTCGCAAAAAACTGTCAACACTATCAGCGAGTCTGCAAAAAACAGTGCTGTTACGGAAACAACAAGAAGAGAAAGCGAAAAGACACATTTAATTCTGTTTTTGATCAATAGACAATGCGCTCAACCAAAGAGCTTCTCTTTTGCACTAACCGCTTTGTCGGGAGGCAACATCCAAAGTGTCTTTTGAGTATGTATGCGTAAAAAAGCATATTTTGCACTTTGGCAAAAAATGCCAAGAGCTATTTAGCAGCTCTGGTTGAAACCGATTGATACGGCTTGTAGGAAGTTCTTAGGATCACAGGATCAGTTTTGTTAGCCAACACCCTAGACATACGCTCTTTTATTTCGCCAATGGCTTTCGATTATGAATTTTGGTTTTCCAATATCATTAAATGCACTGATGTGAACTCGTTGACTGGACCTCTTGAAGAAATTACTTAAGAAACGCCACGAACTTTTTCAAAATATAGTTTTCACACTCAATCTTAATGAAACTAATGCCTAAACTACAAAATCATACATAATATAAACGCATTTTATATGAGAATAAAAGCAAGCTTGGAATTTAAAACCAAGCCACATGGAGGAAAATTGTTTATACTAATTTTCTGGTATGGACTTTACTAGACAGTTTCTGATTCCCTCTTTTTTACCATCTAATGATAATTCCATGAATTATATTAAATTATATCTGAATGTACTTATAACGCAAGTGAAATAGATCTAGTAATCGCTCTGCCATATATGGTTTTTGATATATAGTTGTGGCAATATCCTGATGTATGGTGTCTTGGAAGTTCTCTGAAAAGAAAACTACACAGAGAGAAAAAGTCCACTTATAAATAAAGTTTTACCAATTACACAAGGCAGCAAAATTAGTCTTTTTTTAAGTATATTGAAGGGTTGGTGGTGATTCTAGATAATTTTCGTGTGCTGAACATAAATCTGTTTTCAGAAACAGTCTATCACGTTCAAATTTTTAAGTAATATGAGCATTTCAGACGCGTTTGTGTGAAACCAATTCTTTTGTTTTGACTCTGTTTGATATTATTGGAAAGTACTACTCCTTAACTTTGAAATAAACTACCCCAATAAATTCTACGATTTTTTTCAATGAAGATATACCATTTTTAGTAATAAAAATAATACGAATTCAATAAAATCTTAAAAATTGTTGCTGCCCCAAAGTATGCAATGGGTGTTGTTGAAAATTTTCATTGAAATTTTATGCAAATAACTAGTCTACTGTACTGTTTTTGCAAGGCATACCTTTGGGCAGTAGACAACTTTGTTATTTTATTATTACGGAGCATATGTATTCAAAATGGTATATCTTTGCTAAAATAAAACGTACAATTCTTTGGGATAGTTTATTTTAATCTTAAGCCAAAAAAATTCACAACAAAAGCTTAGGTTCCCCACAAAACGCGTCAAAATATACGTTTTTCGAAGCTTTTTGTTCAAATTACTATAAATTTGGACGTTCTGAAAACAGATTCGTGTTCAGCACACCAAAATCATCTAGAGACACCGCCAACCTTTCAATATACTACACCTTGTTGCCTAGTGTTATTAACGAGTGCACCTAAAGTTTGAGTTTTTTTTTGCAGAATTCAAGTACAAAATAGTAAAATTTTTCTTTTTTGTTTGTTTCATTTACTTTCAGTTGCATTTTCCCTTTGATTCCCTAAAATATATATAAAAATCCCCTATTATTTTCTTACTTGTAATTTCCATAATATTATTGAACAATTTGATTTCGCCCCTAAAAGTATGCTTTGTAAATGTATAATTTGTAAATTCAATTGTAAAAGTAAATATTTATATAACTTTATTACAACAATTTAAATTTTCGCATCAATTCATAAAAATAAGGGGAATAAAAAAATTAAATTGCTGTTGATATTTCATTAACTTTTTACATGCGTAAATTTACATCTGCATAAGAAAAACTTTCGATAGAGACAACAAAAACTTTACGAAATATGTTAAAAATACAATGAGGCAGCTGTTGCTGGCATGCATCACAGCATAAAGCAATTAATGCCTAAATAAGTTCCCCAAATCAAACGAAAATCTACCTCAAATTGACTTTATGCAAAACTTGCAGGCGGGCCTAAAAGTATGCAGCAGTTTTCGTCCACCAACACCACCACCACCCCAAACGTTCCACTGTGTAATTATAATATGGGTTTTTGTCACAACAGACACACACACGCACACACTATTTTTTTCCCCTCTGGCTCTGTCGCTTTTTCTATCTCTCTATGTACCAGAAACATAACGTGGCTATGTCTATATTTTCTAGTGTCATTTTTTGCAATTTTTTTCCCCCCACATTTGCATTTTCCACTAATTTGACTTTTGTATTGTTGTGGTCGACCTACACTCCTACTCCGTGTCCCGCTGCCCAGCCATGGCATGTGCAGCAGCCAGTTTTATGTGTTAGAGTTTTTTTCTCGTCGTTTTTCTTTCCACCAATCGCATTCCCTCTATGCTCGCTGTGTGTGTATAGGGCGGGTGGGCTACGCACTTTTTGACTTTTCGTTTGGGGAAAATGCGTTTTCATGCATTGGTTGGCTGTGGCTGTGGCTAGGGTTGGGTTCCGGTTTTTTCTGTTGGTGGAAAGAGAAACAGAGAGAGAGATGGAGAGAGAGAGAGAGAGAGTTCTCTATGTGCTTGTCATTTGATGTGGCTGTGACTCTGTGGCCATATCATTAATTGCCGCTAGGCTGAAACAGGAACTAGGCTGTAAAAACGTATGTGCCACACACAAATTAGTGGGCGAATGAATAAAGGAAAGAGGAGAAGATCAAAAAATGGTGTTCAATGCGAGAGATGTGGCTTAGAAACTGTGCGCATAAAAGGCATTGAATGACTGGTACAAAAAAAAATATGAAAAATAGACTAACTGACTGACATTTTTTCAACCATTTTATTACGTTAAAATATTTAAGAGGAAACAAGAAGAGAGTTCGGAAATAGAACCAACCTTATCGCAGACAGAGGCAAGTATTTGAAAGGATCAAGTAGATGCAAAGTAGATCAATAGATGCAGCTATCCGAATTTAACTGGAAGAAAAAGCAGCTGACCTTTAGAATCCTCGCTTTGCAGGCTTAATCTTAAGCTGTTATTTCACTTATCTGAGTTACTCATTTCAGTTGCTCGAAAAGTGTTCTCATAATCGGAGGTGTCTTCAGCCAAAACCAATTCTCGGTGTCCCAGAAATCTCTTTCTGTAAATTTCAAATGTTTCGTGTTTTTCCCAAACAATTTCCCAAAGAGATTTAGCAAAATTCATTTTTCTATAAAAATATTTAACTTGATTAAATATTGAACTTTGGGTTTCCATAACTGTTAGCAAAACCAACCAAAGGCTGTCATATCAAACCAAAACGAAATTGACACTTAACCTCAGCTGGCGCCATCTATCTATGCAGGCGCCATCTATGTAACAACAAACGGAATGAGATTTGCTCATTTTATTTTTGCAGAATATGACTTAAATTTAAATTATAATTTGAAAATGCCTCATAAAACATATAACACAATACGAAAATTTCAATTAAACATCAAATTAACTCAGAACTGTAAAATGGGAATTTTTTTTTTTGCAAGAAATGCAACCCTGTTTGACAATATGGACCATCATCATATCTTCTAACTAGATTTACAAATAAGAAAATGAAATCTCTTGAAGTTTTGCGACACTGACGGAAAACCGTCAATCCGTTTGCAAACCAACCTAGGCCAAATTCTCTAGAGATTACCAGCTTTTTGGTAGCCAACTTACAGCTGCCTGAGCGAACTCAGACAACTGAAACAACAGTTTTAATCTTTCAAGCTTGTTGCTTAACAAATGCCTAGGAAAACCTCATGCTTACTCGCTCGTGCAAACTACTCTAGTTTAAACAATACATTATTGACTGCTCGAATAGATTGTGGCTTGCAGCAGTATGCACTTATAGTCTCTTGTCCTAGCTGGAAATTTCGGAAATAGTATATCAGACAAGCTAGTGATTTGCCGATGCTATGGATCAGAGGTGCCCAGAGCCAGAGCATGTACACCACACAGAAAAAACAATGCAAACGCTCTAGTTCTGCTAGTGGCGATTGACCATGCTCGCACTACCTACTTGGCTGGTTCGAACATGGGTACTTTCCTAAGTAGCCCTATGGTAAACGAGCTGTATATTCTGTAACCCACCGCGAACCAGAGTACATGGATACTTTCCTGAGTAACCCTATAGTAATCGAACGCCGAACCAGTGTACGAAAAAAGAAAGAAAAGTAAAGCACAAAACAAATGCAATGCTAGCACCGTTTTTTTGTACGCGTTTTCTACATTGCTGGAACATTCTTTGCCTTTGTCGTTTACTTCAGTTTGTGACAGCATTTGCAGTTGCACGTAGCTACGAATCCACAGTGAAAACTAAAGTGAAGTGAAAAATACACATAAAAAGGTAAGACAAATCACTTAATTCATCTAATATCTGAATTTTAAATATCTAGATGCGATTACTTTGTGCAATGGAATTGGTCCTGCTGAAGACCACTTGCGTAAGGCTATTCAGCTGCCGAAAAAGCTTTTTTTGTAAAATTAATAGTACAAGTAACAATAAAATAAGTAACGTATATAATAACGCAATCGAAAATATAAATAATAATAATATTTAAGAAAACCGACTGAATGTGAATAAAAAACTATTTTTGTTATATTTTATCAGCTTGTGTTTTTTAACTTGTTACATGGCTACCCATTTCAGCACCCCTTACATGGGTACCCTATTCGCTAGTTCGCGGTAAACGGTGTGGTGTCACTAGTCCCCATGTGCGCGGACATTTCATATAAAAAAGGAAATGATGAAAAGCATTTGTAGGGGTTAGTCGGGTAAGTACTGGTGGTCTTAGAGTAAGTAGTAATTTCGCTACTTACGAACTAGTGCGCAGAACTAGAGGGAATGCACACACATACACAAACGCACACACGCGCGCACACACTCACACACGCCCTAGCTGCCTGCAGTAGTCCTTCTCCCTGTTACATACTTTTGCACAACTTTATGATCCCCTTTTACATATTTTCAATGGGTACATGGTATCAAAAATATCAAATATCAGGCCTATCCTTAATAATATCAATTTTTGTCCATTTCAAACGGATGCTATTTCCACCTAAATGTATGGACTCGATCATATCATCTTTGTTGTTTTTTTCACATAAAAGACATTTCGATACTTATCGGTGATGCCCATTTGTTGCTATTGGGGATAGATCAGTCCCTTTTTTAACTGATCCATCTCGAAAAAAATGTCAAAAACCATCATCCCCAAATCTATACATTTCGTGGCTTTTTTTAACATCACAAACAGCTTTTTATAAAATTGCAAAGGGTATTATAATTTTGCCATAAACTATATATATTCTTGATCAGTCCGTCCGTCTGTCTGTCTATTTCTACGCAAACTAGTCTCTCAGTTGTAAAGCTTTTGAGCTGAAACTATGCACAGAGTCTTCTTTTTACTATACGCAGCTAATATGTCGGAACCGACTGAATCGGTTGACTATATCTTATAGCTGCCATAGGAACCATCGGTCGAAAAATGAATCTTAGTGAGAGAAACGTATTTTGTTTTCAATGTTAGCGTCCCTAAACTTGGCCTTTACAAATATTATATGCTTTCACACAGATTTGCAAATTTTGGTCCAAATCGGATGACTATATCTTACAGCTGGCATAGGAACCGATCGGTCGGAAAATGAGTCTTAGTGAGAAAAACTTTTTTGATTTCGATGCAAGAATCGCCTAAACTCGGCCTTAAAACTAATATTACATTGCTTTCAAACAGATTTGCAAGATTTTGGTATAAAATCGGATGACTATATCTTATAGCTGCCATAGGAACCGATCGGTCGAAAAATGAGTCTTAATAAGAAAAACTTTTTTGTTTTTATTCAGGGCTGCAAACCCAAAAAAATTTTCAGAACCTCCGGTTTGCAGGCTCGAACCAAAATTTACTAACGGTTAAGGTTCGGAAATTTGAGGTTCGAGGTTTTCGGGCTTTGGTTTTGGCTCGAACCTTGGTTCGTTACACGTTTTACCCAATATATTTAAAATAACAATAAATTTTATTAATTCAGTTTTTTTATTTTTGTTTACTTAAGTGTAATATTAATCTTTAATTTAAATTTATGAGTAGTATGTCTTCGAGTAGTTGACTGTCTATGCTACTTCTTTGATCAGACAAAATAAATTTTAAGGTGGAAAAAGCTCTTTCAACTGAGACTTGAGTGGATGGCACTGATAAGACAGTTAGCGCAACAGCTTTAAGCTGATTACATTGATGAGATGTCCATAGCTTTAAAATGTTGGACTTAGTCGGTTCTCTATCAATGCCATCGAAGGCTCTACTGATGTCATTAATCGTTTTATTTTTTGAAACACTTTGCTGTTCGTTAACATTGCGGAGATTACTTTCTACATCGTCATCTTCTGAAATAGATAATGACAAAGCCAAATTCGGAACCTCAACACTGTTTAAGCTTTGAAGTCTATGAAAAATATTACCAATGTGTTGTTTGGCTTCTAGCTTTTGCGAATCACTTAATAGACTTTGGAATCGAGGATCTAGAAACACAGAGGCTAGTATGGGTGGAGATTTTATGACAAATTCGGAACGTCTTTCTAGAATTTTTAACAAAATGGCATTAAACCTGCCTGGTGATTTTGAGACTCTGTCGGACAAAATCGACCTCCTTAGTCAAACTTCTTAAACAAAATGAAATGCGCGTGCCACTTCTGATTTGTATACACATGTTTTTGTCTCTTTCGTTTTCAATTCTTCTTTGGGCAAATTTTTGGCGCGCGGCACTCGCTTCTGTATGTATGCATGTATATATTTTTGCTTAAGCATGCACAAATTTGCTTAGCGTCCGATATACCAAAACGCTAATTATCGTTTGTCGCAAAATTTGTGTTCGGCGCCTTAGATCAGTGGTGGGCAAACCCTCTGGCAAATTAAAAAGCAACAACAATGTTGCCTGAGCGCTCGCACGCGGGTGCTTGTGACAGCAATGACCACCCGCACACTCACACAAACAAACAAAAATCGGTTTTCTCTTTACATTGAATTTGTATATTACAAATTAATATGTTTGACTTGAAGTAAGAGCAAAGTATGTGTTTCATGGTCGGGTTTGACCGACTATGGCCTTTTTTAAGTTTTTGTTGTCTTTTATTCCCGCCTTTTTTTTGGTGTCGATCTGTGCGCTTTCTGTGAAATGTAGTTGGCCTCACTGATACTTATAGCTCGAGTAGGAAATCACGGTGGTTAGAGCGAGACAAACATTGCCCCAATTAAACTCAGAGAGCGTAAATGAGAGCAAACAGCTGACTAATTTTAGCCAATATTTTATAAAGCTCACGAAATCATTCGACGCCAACAACAAAAACTAAGGTGAAGACCATCAATGCATATTTGAAGTTGCATTCGACTTTGCAAGAGGCATAAGAGAGAATGAAGAGAAAAATGAAACAAATTTGTTGTTGAAGTTCACTTTGGTTTGTGCTATCTGTGTGAGTGCCTATGTGCGAGGCTATAGCTATGCGCATATTAAAAACGAATGCGCGCAGTGCGCATAGGATATGGGCACCGTTGCTAAGCACGAATAGAGATCAGAAATGGCTTATTATCATCTTCTAGGACGGATTTAAGGAAAAACCGGAATTTGGTTTTAGAGTTTGAGAATTGATCTTAGAACTTTTTAACAGGCTCTAGGTCAATAAGTTATGATTTTCATCATAACGTTTCTAAAACTAGACACGCACGACACCGCAAAGGAGGCTCCACAACTTCCAACACCACAACTTCCAACAGTTTAATCATCAGCGATCTTTTGCCCAACTTCAATGAGTTGGCAGAGGCTACCTCATGTCAGAACTGCTAAGACCGCTTGGGAATCCCAAGTCCGACTTCTAGCAAAAATTCTGACAAATTGAGCAATTTACTCCTCTCTAACTGATAAAGTTCTCAAGCCCATCCAGTTCTCAACACAAACACCTACCCGTGTTCATTTTTTCACTTCCCCAACTTAATCTTCACCTTCTCCTTACACAATCAAAACAATTAAAAAATAATTTTTATTATTTCGCCACAGAACTTCCTCTTCATCTGTTAATCTTCTTTTCACACAAAAAACAAACAAGCTTTAAATCAACAAAATTCTAAAAAATTAAAAATATATTTAAACAGATCTGAGTATGTTGACGCGTTCTGCTTTTGTTATTTATCATTTAATTAGAACTCATTATTGTTTATTTACTAAAGACTCTTGGCTTATCTCCAGCACAGCAGGGTTAGGTGTTTTTTACGCCAAATACAACTAATTCCATGACCCACAAAATGTTATACCCTAAGCTGAGGCTTATCCAAACTTGAATTCCGTACGTGTAAGTTCTAAACTACCAAGTTCAGCATGAAGGTGATAGTTTTTCCGTTATATTGGCACAAGTGCAATTAAATTAAATTGGAAAATTTTTGCTACACGAGTCGTGAACGTAATATTTTATCAAGTGTTCTTTTCGAGGTTTTGCGCCTATTACTGTTGGTTGGCCTTAACATTGTGGATCAGTTGAGTGCGGGCAACGTAGCCGTACACACACAGTTGTATAATGGTTTACCTTTACGGTCTAATCTTGCTGAGTTTTTGCACAGTGCCTGCTGTTTGGGCTCAGTTTGTGGGTTGTGATCATAGCTATGACCTGAAGGTGGGTGTGTCCTATCTCGAGTCTCCCTATTATCCTCAAAACTATCCAGCTGGATCTTCGTGTCGTTATCAATTTCGAGCTCCGTTGGATCATGCTATAAGGGCAGAGTGCACGGTTAATTTGCCTTCGGTGAGATGAGATATATTTGGATAAGATCAAGTTTGATAAGTATGTTTAACTATAGGCTAATGGTCAATGCACCACGGATAATTTCTGGTTGCATACGGAGGGTGATTTATTGATGCGTGGGGCGGAAAACTTCTGTGGTAGGGGCTCATTTTCAAGAGAATCCCTTTTCACTGACATGGTAATGAGCTATATTTCTACGGGCAGAAATAGTGGAAACTTTCGGTGCACATTGACAGTGGTGAGGCAGGATTGTAATTGCGGCTGGTCGGCCAGTCCACGCATAGTCAATGGACAACAGGCGGCAGTCAATGAGTTTCCAAGCATGGTGGCTCTAAAGGATATTACCGCTAAACAGGCTTCCTTTTGTGGTGGAGTAATAGGTGGGTATTGGAATATGGTGAACTGGAGAATGAAACTCAATCATCTTTAATTGACTTTAGTTTCCCATCGACATATTCTGACTGCTGCTCACTGTACGCTGCAAAGAAGAGCCGTCAATATAGTGGCCATAGCCGGCACCAATAGTATACAGGATCGTAAGTAAAGCTCTGTCCAAGCAAAAGCTTTGCGTAGAATGAAAAGCTTTAATTTCCAGCCGCCACCTCACGTTATTATCAGCTGATTTACATACAGCAACTGATACCACATGAACAATATAGAAATTCACCTTATGTAATGAATGACATAGCTGTTCTAGTCACCGCCAGCAACATACCCTGGTCTCGTGGCGTGGGACCCATCTGCCTGCCACCTGTGGGCACGTAAGTTAATTGCCTTAACAAATTATACATTTTCAACTTATTTAATTTTCTTTTAATGCCAGCTCTAAGAACTTTGAATATGAAACGGTAGATGTCATCGGCTGGGGCACTTTATTCTTTGCCGGACCCCTTCCACCCACTCTGCAAAAAATCAATCTAATGATCACTAGCAACCCGGATTGCCAGACTGAGTATACGGGCGTGGCTCCTATCAATGCGGGCCAAATGTGCACCTATGATTATACAGGACAGAAGCGTGATTCATGCCAATATGATTCCGGTGGCCCGGTGATCTATCGTCTACCCAGACAATTTCTGTTGGGTGTGATTAGTTTTGGTAAAAGTTGTGCCGAGAAGGCATATGCCATGGGTGTGAATACAAGAATAACTAGCTATATCAGTTGGATACGTCAAAAGATTGGCAATTCAAACTGTTTGGTCCAAATGTGAGATAACAGCATAACAATTAAAAAAAGTTTAATATACAAAGTGTTATATCATCGAATCTGCGCCTTTTAGTTAGATTTTGGGGCTCATCGTTGGTATAAATCAAGTGTAAGTCAAGACAAGAAAATCAATCAAAAATCTAGATTCAAAATCTCTTTTTCGAGAAATGACATGAGACTTGAAATCATTGATTAAGCATCTCTCAACTTATCCACCCTCCTACAGTTTTCTGTAAAGCTTCCGCCCCTACTAGAGCTCGGACCCACAATCTCGCCGTTCTCCTACCTCCTAAAAATCGTCTGGGTATCACTCTGGGGCTCAGAAGGTTGCTAAGCCTAGGTTCATTCATTCATCATTTGGTTCTTCGCTAATTCAGAAAACATGTACGCAAATTAAAACAAACTCAGGATCGATTTTTCTTCTTCCAGATTGCTGCTATGCAGATAAGCTCACAATATACTCTGCTATTTGTAGAAGATGAGAAAGAAGAGTAAAGAATTTTGGCAGGCTCCAGGTCAATAAGTCATGTATTAGAGATAAAACGTACACTGCGTCTCAAATTTGAGTGGTGATAAGGGATTGTCCGCATAGAGATACTTAAAGTCCGCATTGAGATTCTTATTGGAAATCACAGTGGTTAGAGCGGGACGGGCATATTCCCAAATGCGTAAGTGAGAGCTAACAACTGACTAATTTCTAACAGAAGCGGTGACGACGGCGTAACCATTCAGTCTATACATTAATGTTTGTACATAACTTTTAAAACAAGACACACACACACACACCACAAAAGAGTATAGTCGACTGTACAGCTGTTTCATGAACCTCCCGGTTCTATCAACAGCAGGCTTTGGCTATCTTCTGCAAGTTCGCTGCGGCCATTTGCCTAACTGTTTGGGAAACAACATGTTAATCATTAGTGCGTCACAACAAGAAAGAAAGTCGGTCAAGCCCGCCTATAACATACTCTGTACCCTTAACGTCGCAGCTCGCATTTGCTCACGAGTTATACGCGCTCATCTCTAAGTTTCACTCTCTCTCTCTCTCTCTCTCACTAAGATTGCCGTTCAATAGAATGCTGTGGTGATGGGTGGGGGGTGTGTACTGGCCGTTTTTTGCTCATAACTTGAGTATCGTTCTTCCGATCTTTATCATTCCTTCAGCAAATCGATAAATAATTTTATTTTCAAGGTATCTCTAGAAGGTACGAACGATCTATCTTCAAAACTGTAGGAGTTTTTTCCAAATTGCAGGGGCGGGAGGGGGCGTGGCAAAAATTGAAAATAAACTTGATCTGCCTGCAAGTATAAGAAATATATGTCCCATACTTGTAAGCCTCTATCTCTTACCATCTCTGAGATCTCTTCGTTCATACGGACGGACAGACAGACAGACAGACAGACGGACAGACGGAAATACGGACATGGCTATATCGAATCGGCTGTTGATGCTGATCAAGAATATATATACTTTATAGGGTCGGAAACGATTCCTTCTCCCTGTTACATACTTTTGCACAAACTTAATATACTCTATGTACCTTCGGTAAAGAGTATAAAAATATGAGTAGAAAAAGTGCATTAGACTGATACTTGTGTTGCAGGAACAGCTAATACAACAAATGCGACATTGTTTAGTTCTTTACAATGATAGTTTTTTCCAAAACTTTAAAGCATAAATATTGCTTTTCATTTTCATCAGAAGATAAACATGGAAAAGAATCATGAATTTCTAGCCTGCACAAATCGACCTCAAATTTTAAGATCCTTTAAGGATTTTGTCTCAGCAACGTTATTAAACCATAGCTTTTCTTAACCAATACCTTATTTTCTTCGTAGAAATGCGATTTCTTAGTAAACAAGTTAGAAAGTCAGTCAAGCCCGACTATAACATACTCTGTGCCCTTAATGCCGCAGCGCTATACGCTCATCTCTCTCTCTCTCTCTCCCAAAGATTGTGTTTGTTTGAATACAGCGGCGCGTAACTTGTGTATCGTTCATCCGATCTTTATTATTCCTTCAGCAAATCGATAAATAATTTTGATTACTAGATATCTCTTGAAGGTACGAACAATCTATCATCAAAACTGTGGGAGCTATGACGTTTTTTCCAAATTATCTGCCTGCAAGTATGATATATTGAGTTTTTGTCCCATACAAGTCAAACCTGAATCTCTTACCATCTCTGAAATCCCTTCGTTCATAAGGACGGACAGACGGACATGGCTATATCGACTCGGCTGTTGATGCTGATCAACAATATATATACTTTATAGCGTCGGAAATGATTCCTTATCCCTGTTACATACTTTTGCACAAACTTAATATACTCTGTGTACTTTTGGTACAGAGTATAAAAATGGATCAAAATACTGGAAATGCCAGACTGACTCAGAGAACGTCAAAAAGATGGCAATGGCGAACTTTGGCTCTGGAGTCGATTATGCTCACTATTTTCTTCGATTACCTTGGGGTAGTTCATCAGATGTTCTTACCACAATGACGTAAGGAGTATTACCTTGAAGTTATGGGCCGTTTGTAAGAAGCTTTATGTAAAAATCGTAAATTGCGGAAAATCAATTCATGACTTTTGCACTAGCTGCTTCGTGCCTCATTCACTTTATACACCGGATGAAGCCTCATGTGACTTTTTCCTGTACCCAAAACTGAAGACACCCCTCAAAGGACGGAAACTTGAAAAGATTGGGGAGATTAAACTGCAACGCTGGGAGAGCTTAGGGCTATACCAAAAAGTGCTTATTAGAAGTGCTCCGAAAATTGCTTAAAGCGTGGTCGCAGGTGTAGTATTATATCTGGGGAGAATTACTTTGAAAACTACAAAGACACCTTACTTTTCAAACTCTCCTCATATGCATTGATTATGTTTGAGTAAATTAAAATGATTGAAACTCTAAACTCTTTCTTTTTCAGTTGCTCAAATTTGTTAAGTTGCTCTCTTACTTATACTAAGTTGTTTAGTTAATCTGTTGGTTACTCGCTTGTACTCTTTGTACACATATTTAAAAAATATTCACATTATAAATAAACAAAATATTTTGGAAAAAAGGAAATCCCTTGTATTTGCTGACTTTTTTGAAGCTTTTGGTTTTTTGTATGTCTTTAGGTTATTCATTAGCCAAAAATTCTTTAGAATCGGTAAAGCTTTCTAAGGGTACATTGATTGGCGTGATAGAAAGCTCACACTGGGAGAAATTTTCATTAAAATGTGTGCAGTTTGTTTTGAAAGCTGGAAAGAAAGACTAAAAACCGATATTTCATTTCATACTGTCTTAGCTCTCTCTGGATTACCCCTAAGTCACTAGAAATATTTGGAATACTTTAACCTTAGATCATACCTTGTCCTGTTTAGAAGCAAGTACTTTCCATGTGGTTGTCTAAAAGTGTTTTAAGGAAAATCTTAAAAAAAAAAACCCTCACGAGGCTTTGATATGAAAAATGATACTAAATTAAAGGGCTTAATTTCAAAATCACAAGCTCTCTCAATGGTATGCAAATCAGCAATGGCAATCTTTCAAAAGAAGAAAAGTAACAGGGAGTAGAAATACCAAAAAGATCACTTGACAACAGTCGCAAAGGAATAATAGGCAGTAATGATAAATTGAATCTTGAAATAGAAAAAAAATGTAAAACCCTCCCTTCCCCCACAGGTAAGTCACTGTTAAGTCATAGTGAATTCACAGTTAGTCACTATTATTCACTATTTATTCACTGTTTAGTCACTTTTTATTCACTGTTTATTCACTGTTTAGTCACTGTTTAGTCACTGTTTAGCCACTGTTAAGTCATAGTTAATTCACGGTTAAGTCTCTGTTGAGTCACCGTTTAGTCACTGTTTGTTCACTGTTTAGTCACTGTTTAGTAATTGTTAAGTCACTGTTCTCCATCTTCCCCCCTCTTTCTTCATCCTTCCTCCAGCAAGCATGACGTCAGCGTCACGTGACGCATCAAAAAAATCCTATACAAAATCCATATTCAATTGGTCTACTGCTTTCTCAAATCAGTGCACCACATCCACTCTTCCCTCAAGTGGGTGTCAAGTTTCAGGCTTTGCCTCAACACTTCGCATCATCAGCGGCCCTTCATCTATCAATCATGCATGGAAATCTTAACGCCTCGCTGCAACTGTATACCATTTGCATCAGGCAATTAAAAGCAAATGTCAACTAATTAACCTCCGTTCATAAAAAAAAAAAGAGGAAGAAATGCCATGGGGTTTTGTTTATTTGTCGATTCGTTTCCGTTTCGTCAGTGTCTGGCATCTTCTTTTCAAATAAATAATTAAACGTTTGGCATAACATATGAAGCAGGCTTTTAGGCTTAAAGGCCATACAAAAAAATGTCTATGCGGTTGGTTTTTGTATTTTCTTTTTATTTTCCTCAGTGCGCTGCACTTTTTCAATGCCCCAGCCTGCTGCTGCTGTTGCTGCTGTTGCTGTTGCAATGTATTGACTGTTCTTGGCTGTTGATGCTGCTGCTGCTGCTCTGTTTGTTTTAGTTTTCGTGCAACGTGTATGTAAGCACGTCTGCGTCTGATTCAGATGTCTGATGCCTTGCAAGCCTCCAGTTCCAGTTCCTCCTATTCCTATTCCTATTCCTGTTACTATTCTGTTGTTCAATTTGAGTAAAACGCGCTCGCCGCTCAACGTCAACTGCAGCAGTAGCAATAGCAGCAGTTGTTGCATGAATGGGCGTGGCATAGGTGTAGCCTGGTGGCACTAATTGAAAAGCAGCGGCAACAGCAGCACTAGGGGCTAGAGTTTAGTTGAGCGGTGGTACAGTGAATATACGCTACGCGCAGTCTAAGCGGCAGCACGGTTTTTAGAGCGAAGCTCTCTTAGGGACGTTCAACTAGGGGACTAAATTCACAAAAAAATTGGTCCTTACAACAGATTCGAACACCCACCCACCACCACAGCATTCCATTCAACAAAGACAATCTTAGAGTCTCTGTTGAGTCACCGTTTAGTCACTGTTAAGACACTGTTTAGTCACTGTTTAGTCATTGTTAAGTCACATTGTTGAGGCTTGGCCTCAACACTTCGCATCATCATCAGAATCATATAGCGGCCCTGCATCTATCAATCATGCATGGAAATCTTAACGCCTCGCGTGGGTGTGTACTGACCTGTGAGTATCGAGTACTGAGAATCGAGTCTTGAGTATCGTGTAGATACTGAATATCGAGGACTGATTATCAACTACTGAGTAGCAAGTCTGGAGTATCGAGTATCGAGTATCGTGTACTAAGTTTTGAGTACTAAATATTGGGTTGTAAGTATCAAGTAACTCACACACACACAATCCAACTGCTGCGACAGCAAATCAGATTTCTTTTTGTTAAGAACTTCGCCTGTACCGGGCTTTTGTGAAGTAAAACATGGTTCAAAATGATGTTATATATATTTCAAAATGAATGTATCTATAGGTTGACTTCAAGAATTATAGTCCGACATCAGCTGACTCCAAGTTAGTGGTAAGCGATTTCTAAAGTAGATTGAAGTCTCTGTGTTAATGTCTCAAACTGAAAGGATCATAAATTTTAAAAATATTCTGAAATATTCCTTAGATCAAGGTCTCCGTTGTAGCGCCACATGAACTGAGTAAAATACTAACCAAGGTAAAGGCATTTCAAATGACCGACGTTCTCACTTGTTGATTACATCTTTTGTAGTCTTTGGAATGGATTGAAAATAACCGTCAATATGTAAATATATCTATATTTCAGTGTTAAGGTATTTTAAGACCTCAAATGATGGTCACACCATAGACACTGTATAAAATGGACGAGACAGACACACAGACAGAACAAACCGTATCGACAAACCGTGTAGAGAAATACCGTATAGAGCAGGGGCCGGCAAAACACACATGCTCATTTTTGGCTTTGCTTGAGTGTGCTTAGCCCGCTCATGTAGCTCTTCTTTCTTGTTGCAAAAGAGAGCAGTATAAGCTCTTATACCAGAGTTCCCCAGCGATAGCCCCTGGGGCATGAACATACTCTCCAATTCACACCGAACGCTTGCCGAAGTCATGCAACACTGTGTGTTAGAGAAAGACACACTCACATTTTCGCCCTCTCTGCTTGGGGAACCCTGTCTGATACTGTCGGTACGTCGACATCGCTGCCCCAGAGCGCTGTTGTATACACTTAAGACTGGGACGTGCCGGACTCTGGTACAGAGACATTCATAATACAAAACCGTGTAAATAGTGGCTAAATATAAACCCAAAAACTGTAAAAATCCTCGATTACACTTTCTTCAATATGTATTATTATCGAGTATTCACTGTCCTAAGAAATCCCTCTCGCCAGCCAACTCTTGCCTACTTCTGGGCTGCATTTGATTACAAAAAAAAAAAATGCTTTCCATTCGCATTGCAGTTTGTAATGTACGCCTAAACATTTGCGTTTAGTTTTCGTTTTGCTGTGTGCAACACAACTGCAATCGTTCAGGACTTTGACTATTCATTAGCGTGTATGCAAAAAAAAAAAAAAAAACAAAAACAAAACCCAGCGAAAAAAAAAACTCTAACAAGCTCAAAAAGCAATTTGCAAGAGGCCAGTGGAAAAAAATTGGTAAAAATATCGACGTGCTCGGCTCATGCAATTGACGTTTTGCGGGAGGTTTTAGGAGACTAGGGAAATTGGTGGGGGGTGGTTTAGGGCAGGCTGTTACATAAAACCACGCGTTGCACAAAAGCCGCCAAATCGTTGCTTACAAAGCCCCAGCCGCATGGCAAAATATAAAATGGCGTCCGAATAAATATATATATATGTGTATATATAAAAAAAATCTTGTCTAGTGGTTTCCAAAAAGTATTTCATTTTGCAGAAGTTTCGCTGTGAAATAAAGTAAGTCAAAGTAAATATCAACTCAACTCACATTAAAAATTCATTCTATATTTCTAAGAACATTACACTAGGCAACAAGGTCCAGTATATTGAAGCGTTGGTGGTGGTTCTAGATGAATCTGTTTTCAGAAATGGTCCATCACGTCGAGATTTTTAGTTATTAACGCATAAAGTTGCAAAAAATGCCTACTTTGACTCTTTCCAGACGCGTTTTGTGGGGAACCTATACTTTTGTTTTGACTTTCTTTAATATTATCGAAAGGTACTACCTTCCTTAACTTTGAAAAAAACTATCCCAAACAATTCTATGATTTTTTCCAATGAAGATATACCACATTTAGTACTTATATCAACATTCAAAAATACGGCCAATATATTGTTGCTGCCCCAATGTATGCCTTACAGAAACAGTACAACCGGCTAGTAATTTGTATAGAATTTCAATACAAATTTTCAACAAAGCCCATTGCATCTTTCTGTGTCGACTGCGCTGCTGCTGAGCACTTTTAAATGCATAAAGGAGAAGATAGGCTGTCGTATATATACATATACACTGCTCGCCACTTGAATAGGACACCCTGTATGCTCTCTTTAAAACTGCTCGTAACTCGAAAACGAAATGGTAGAATAACGGCATTTTTCGCATATTATCTTTGTGCAAGCATTCTTCGCTCTTTCTGGTATATTCCAAGTTTTGGAATCGAACCGTTATAAAGTTGTTAGCACTTTATGTGAGCATTCGCAAAAATTCAATGTAATTTTTGCGCCACTTGAATAGAACATGCATTTTATTTGGTCGGTATCGTTGACACGTGCACACAAATTTTGGTTTACTTAAACTTTTTGCTTTAATTGAAGTGTATATAAAATTAAAAAAAAATTAAAATGGGGCGTGGCACTTCATTATCTGAGTCGGAGAAAGGAAAAATCCAAGCTTACAAGGATTCTGGCCTTTCTATTGCCAAAATAGCAAAAAAAGTCGACAGGAGCCGTCACGCCATAACAAATTTGTTAAATAATGAGGCTAATTATGGTAAAAACATGAAGGGCCGCACCCACAGTGTGCTTACCATTGCGGACAAGCGACTTATATTAAGAGAAGCTTCCAATTCGCACGACTCTTTGGCCAAGATAAGGGAAAAATGCAACGTTAAAGCAAGTTTGACAAGCATGCGTCGTGTTATTAATAATGCTACACACCTGAAGAGACTAAAAATCAAGAAGAAGCCACCTCTTAACCCGGTTCGGAAGTTACAACGCCTTGATTTCGCGCGATCGCACATGTCACCTGGACTTCGGAGTGGCAACGTGTTGTCTTTTCGGACGAAAAAAAGTTTAATTTGGAGGGCCCCGATGGCTACAGCTACTATTTTCATGATCTTCGAAAAGAACCACACCATCTTGATAAGTTGCACAGCAGTGCTGGAGGTATTATGGTATGGGGGGCCATTTCCTATTATGGCACCTGTGAGCTTAAATTTATTCCAACCATATAATGGTATATTGAAAGAGGCCTTTCCACACTTCCAAACTCTTTTTGCAAATCTAAAATGGATTTATCAACATGATAATGCTCCTATACATACGGCCCGGATTGTTAAATCGTATATAGCGAGCCAAAACGTGGAGTTATTAAACTGGCCACCCTATTCACCGGACTTGAATATCATTGAGAATGTGTGGGGATGGCTAACACGTGAAGTATATGGATCAGGTCAGCAATATTCGAGCGTTACCGAACTAATTGCAGCTATCAAATTAGCATGGGGCTCGATATCGTTGAATTATTTGGAAAAATTGTATGCATCCCTTCCAGACCGAATGTGTGAGGTTTTGGAGAAAAAAGGAGGCTCAACACACTATTAAAAACTTTTTTTGGTTTAAAACCATGTTAGTAATTTCTTATTTAAGGAATATTGTTATTTGAAAAGTATTGAAATATTCTTAAATGGTTTTTAGATAAAGTGTCCTATTCAAGTGGTGCAAAATGAAGACTCCAAAATTTGTTACTTATTGGTTAACAATGTTTTTTGTATACTTACAACTTTTGAATAATTTTGTATATTTCGTCTAATTACTACATTTAAATAAACTTTATAAGAAAACAAAAATTATTTTCCTAGATGGCTTGGTTTAGCAGCAATTAACTATAGAAAATCGACTTTAGAGGTGTCCTATTCAAGTGGCGAGCAGTGTACATATACACAGCCGCAGAATCAACAAGAACGTAGTTTTCAACTTGGTTTCTGAAAAAACCGTCTGTTGAATTGAACCTTATAAATTAGTTAATAGTTACTTAAACTGTAGGTTAGTTAGCTTATTTTACTAAAAATCTCCACTAATGATTCTCCACCGATATTTTGTAGCTTTCTCCATTAAAGGCTGCCAATGACTCCCAGCTCTTTCCATTTAGGATTCTTTTAGTCTCCTCTGCTGATAATATGCTTCGAATGAAGTGTAGCATCCGAATCTCGGCGGTCTTCAGCTGCCCTGATGACCATTATCTTCGATTTCTTCGTATTGATTTGCAGACTCCACTGGTGACAGTACTCCTTGACTTTGTTAATCATTTGCTGAAGCAAGAGCGGGCTGTCGGCCAGAATACACATGTCGTCGGCATACATTAGCGTCCCAATAGTATGGCCTGCTATTGTTATTCCTCTAGGCAGGTTATATAATATAATGAGAAAAATAAAGGACTCAGTTTGCAGCCCTGCCTGACTCCAGTGTTGGTTTCAAACACATCCGTGGTTCCATTCCATACTGCGGCACTATTATCTGCATATAGATTTTGTAACTCCCACTAAATTTTAGGCCTAAGTTGCCAAGCTGGAAGAAGAGACTTCTCCGGTTCTATAAAATCAATGAAGTTGATAGTTAGCGACCTTTCTAAACTGTAGAAATTTGAGTATTGCCGGCTCTAGGTCAAGTGAAAATATATATTTTTTTTACCTTTCTGTAGAAAGGAATTCGCTGTGGCAATCAGACCGAAAATGCTGTGGAATGGCCTTTCCGAAAGCCAAACTGGCATTCGCTGATCGCGTCGGTATCTTGTACCCAAGTTGTTAAACGGCTAAGGAACACTCCTGCAAAAATTTTGATTACGATATTTCAACAGGAGAAGACTTTGTAGTTGTTGGCCAAGGTAGGATCTCTGTTTTTGTATATAGGAATAAATATACTTCGCTTAAGGGAAGAAGGAAATGAACGCTTAGTGAAAAGATCATTATAGGCCATCGTGAGCAGATCAATGAAGATGAAGATCCTATCTTCTACTGCAGCCTTATGCCTCTTGATAGAGCTTGGCATCCATTATTTCCTTTGCATTTAAACTTCGGTCAAGCTCATTCGAGAGTACTAGCTGTGGGTTAAATTGGATTCGGATAGTTATTTTAAACACTGGCAGGTAGCCACAAGCTTGCCACAGTACACCCTCTCCAGTGATAACGTCAGGAATTATGCTGCGATCTATAAAGGCAAGAAATCGGCCCTATTCGCTGATGGTCTCAGTAGAGATTGGTGTGTATGCGTTAGGAGGGTAGCTTGATTCGAAGTTCGCTGGTGGTATTGCCACGCGTCGAATACTTTGCGATGCCTCGGTTGAGGACTTTGTGGTGCAATTTTGTTTGGCGGGTACTGCTGTTGGAACCCGCATTTTGCACCAAAAACTATCAAATACAAAGCGATTCACATTCTAAACATAAAACCAACGCTTTAACCCCCATTTTTGCCTTTCTCAACCAACACGAAATTCAATATATTTTGTATGAGATGTCGCTTCTAGATATTCATATTCTTTGCTCATACCTAACTTTGATTGCCAAATTTTCATTAAAAACTATTTTATATCAACATAGCAATTCGTGCCTTTAACTTCATTTTAACTCATTGCCTGTTCAAATCAAGCCAGTAGTTTTCTTCGCAGCACACACTGTAAAACAGGAAAGACATCAAAATAAATTTTAATTTTTCGGCCTTCAAGAGTACATCTAGTCACTGTGTTAACCGACGAGTATTTGCATACCAAATTTGAAACGTAAATTGAAATACATTCGCACACAACAATATAAGTACAATATCAAAGAAGTGAGTGGACGACTTGCAGCTCAAGTTCAGCATGATTTCAACTGGTCACAAACTGCCAAAGCTTGGCCAGCTGTTGGTCGGGAGACTATTATCACTTAACAGGTGCCGTGCCAGCTCGACAGGACGTTATCGCGGCGAAGAGTTCAGCAAGCTGAATGAGTATCTATACCGTCATCGCGGTGAGCCAAATCCCGAATATCATCATGCTCCACGCTGCTTTGTTAAGAATTATATGAAGTATCAGTCGGAGCAGTTGAAGGAGCGTAATCTGGCTTCAAATCAGCAGCAGCAGCAACAGCCGCAGGCATACTTGCTCAATCCTCGCTATCGCTGGGCGGACTTTCGTAGACGCATGATATATGGCACCTATGATATATAGACGGTTATCCTAGCAGCAGCAGCAGCAGCAACAACAGAAACTAACGGCAGGGACAAGAAAGAATGAGGGAAGGCAAGCGACATCACCATCACAAAACCGAAAAAGAAGAAGTAAACCCGGATCAAGAGAAGAAAACTACAGCAAACGTATATTACAGATCAGCAGCACATCATTGTAATTGGTAACAGAAGAACGGCGAAAACGCACGAGAAAATTTCAAAAACAATGTCACTTTGGAAATGACATCGCATTAATGCTGAAATAAAACGAATAAAAAAAAAATACAACGCAAAGCGCGCAAAACATAATTAAACAATTAAAATCCTTTTTGGCATTCTGCTTTCACATCAAAGTCAAAGCTGGCGTTGCGCCTAATTACATTCACAAGTGAAGTACAAGTGCAGTCACAAAAAAAATACAAAATGAATTGCAAATGTACATCAAAATTAGCTGGCAACAATGGACAAAAAAATTCTACCATGGCAGTTAATTGTGAACTCAGTAGTAGGACACTGCTTTTGCCTAAGAACTGCAAGGACCCTCGACTCGTGCTGTTTCTACCATCGATTTTTTGTTCTCTATATTATAACAATTTTGCCACTGCTTTTGTTACAGTCTGCACTTCATTTTTGCCCAAGCGCTTTTCAGCTTTTGTTGTCGAGTGGCCGCGCGCCACCCACAGCCAAAGCCCAAGCCCAAAGAAGGGCTTGACAATAAAAATTATGAAGCATATTACTTGAGTGCCCTTGTTGTACTCCTGATGCTCCTCCTGCCTTTCTGCCACTTTTTTTTTTTATGCTGCTTTGTATTTTGCGAGTGTTTTTTTTGTTTTTTATTATTTTATTCTTTTGCATTTGTTGTTTTGCGCTAGTTTTTTGAAGAGCAAACTTGCGTGTTAAGCAGCCAAAAGGGTTAAGCACACTTTGCCATGATAATAAAGCTAAGCGGACTTGGGATGAGTGGGGGGGGAAAGGATGGCGATAAGATTTGTGTTCAAAGCGAAAAATATGTAAAAAATGTGACAAAAAGGGAGGATATCGAATAATTAAGAAAGAGCTCCTCTGCTCTGATGGTAGTTCAAGTACATAAGTGAGACGTAAAGCTTAACGTCGAACTCGAAGGGAAAAGATGGAGAAAATTCCATTTAAGACTTATCTCTCAAAGCTAAAAGTGTTGCTATAGTTTCAGAAAAGACTTGGATAATAGTTTGGCCAAGAAATTTAAGTTGAGGCAGCAGCAGCTCAGCAGCATGCCTATGACTGCTTCATACACGCTCTCTAAGAGAGGCAGCAGGCTTAATAAGTGCAAACAGAGCAAGAGAGTAGTGTTCTGTGTAGGGCAGCGCATGTTGGAATTAACAAGGCCTCTGCTGAGCCTCTGCTGAGGGCCAGTAAATCAGAGTTCCCCAGCGATAGCCCCTGGGGCACGAACATACTCGCCAATTCACACCGAATGCTTGCCGAAGTCATGCATCATTGTGTGTTAGAGAGAAACACAGTCACATTTTCGCGCTCTCTGCTTGGGGAACCCTGCAGTAGATGTATGCCTGTGAGATAGAAAGAGACGGCAGAACATTGGTTTGTCTCTGTTTGTGTATTGCCGTTCGCTTCTAGCATTCACAACGCACTGGCACTTTGGCCCTACATTAAGAAAAAACTAGAACGAATAATTTGAGAACGAACGCTCTTAAAAAAAAAATATTTACGTTCTTGAATTATCAAGAATTTCCCTCTTTGAATTGAGATAAATTCTTTCTAAACGTTCTCAATTTGGTTTTTTATAGGCAAGGGGAGTGAGGGCAACTTAACTTTGAGAGAATAGCGCTGGACTCGCTCTCGCAGAGAGAGAGAGAGTTGGACTCGCTCTCGCAGAAAGAGAAAGAGCGCATGCGCAGTTTGTTGTTGTATAAGTGAGATTTCGTCGCCTCGTTAAGCTCATGAATGATAGTCGAGTGGGCTAAGCTGGCCGTCGTCTGTGTGTGTTTTCAGTCTTTCGAGGTTCCGAGTTCCAGAAAAGTAAGTAAGAAAAAATTATCTATGTGGCTATCTCAAAATCAATCACAGTTTAAAACAAAGTTTGGAAACATGTTGGTTGGTTGATAACGGTGAGTGGGAGGAAGGGGGGGAGACGGACCACGTCGGTCGTGTCTCTCACACCCCCACCCCAAATATTCTTTTTAAATTATTTATTTTGAGAATAACTCCTACTTGGATCAAGTACTGAAACTCTTGAATCAAGAATTATTCGTACTCTTGAATCAGGAATGTCGGGATTAAAAATTCACTCTTGGATCAAGAATTATCACTCTTACCGTACTTTTGAGAACGAATGCTTTTGATTCAAGAGGGAAATTCTCTATTTTTTCTCTGAGTGTGCAAACATTAATTCCACCATGGTCCATGGCAGGCCAAATGGAGAGCAGAAAAAGATATACATATTTCACTCTCTGACACTCAGTGATGCATGGCATCGGCAAGCATTCGATGTGAATTGCCGAGTGACTTCGGCTCCCGGTGACTCTGACTGGCCTGCCCTGGTGTAGGCTGACATCAGCGTCGAAATTTAAAGAGAATTACTTCTGCATACCGATTGTACCACGTGCTTAGTAAACAATTTAAGAGCAGAACCCTTTCTGGAAATCGAAGCTAACGCTATACAAGTTGATTTTTAACCCGATAGGATGGTTTGAGTGAACAATTTTTCGTTGGATTTATGAACCTTTAAATGATGGTGATGTTCCCCATAAGCTCTATCGAGAAACATTTCTAGCGAATCTAAAAATGAAATGCACAACATTGCCAAGTTTGGTGTGGACAACTGAAGCCAACACGCACGAAACAGAAACGGCTGCCGGGCACGGTCCGAGACCGTTAAACGGTTGTGATTTTAATATATCGAAGCCAAATAAGTAGAAGTAATTCAGAATAAGTGCGTTATCCATCTCTTACCTCTTGATAGCATATGTTATGAATAGATGAGTCTAATTTCTTCTTGTAGCTTGAACTGTTCAAGTGTTCAAGTGGATATGCTAAATTTCATATGATAAAGGTGTTTCATATTAAATTTAACACATCCGAGCGCTACTCTTTTATATATTTTATAGCAGGGGTGCCCGGAACGAGCTTACGGCCGCGTGAAAACAAATTCAAATACAGAAAATACATCTCAAGCAAGAACAACCATTAGAAATAGAAGGAGAAACCCGATTTTTGTTTGTGTGTGTGCGAGGCGAGCGCTGACAACGCATAAGCAACATTGTTGTTGCGTTTTAGTTTGTCGGAGACATAGGAGAGAGAGAAGAGAGATTGTTGTTGCAGTTCTGCACGCGCCAACAACAAAAGTTTCACTCGGAAAGAAAGAGAGAAGATCACGCATGTGAATTTTTTGTTGCTTTACATAGGCTTATGGCGCGAATGGACGCTCCAGCTATTCATTTGCGCAAAACAACAACGAAGGCGTGGCTTGCGGAATGGGGTTGGGCACCCCCGTTTTATAGTACTGCGACGGCAGTAAAACCTTCTGGATTCTTACAACTAGAAAATTCTGCAAAGAGGCTTAGCTTCGTTTTCAAATCTTTGACGTTATTACAAACTATATTGCATTACCCAATAAAATGTATTTTAGTTTTTCACAGTCAATTTTAAAGCTAACTTAATCAAACTTTGCACGAAGCCCTTTGGTACGAATACGCTGCACATTTGATGGATGGATGGCAACGCAAACGTGCCCGTACCTCCTATTTCTAAGTTTTCTATGCTTTCATACAATTCCACCAAGTTTTATGAAAATCTGACAACTATATAGTAAAGCCTCCATACAAAATATAGGTCAGAAAAAAAGTCTTACTAGGAAAATCTTGTTTGTTTTCAATGCTATCGCTCCCAAACTAGTTACTGATCTATATTATAAGCTACCACACAATTCTGTCAAGTTTGATCCAAATCGGATGACTATATTATATAGCTGCCATACGAACTATCGGTCGAAAATGTAGTTTTAGTTAGAAAAACTTTTTTGTCTTCAACGCAAACGTGCCCGTACCTCGTATTTCTAAGTTTTTTATGCTTTCACACAATTCCACCAAGTTTTATGAAAATCGGCCTACTATATAATATAGCTGCCATAGAAAAGATAGGTCTGAGAAAAAGTCTTAGTAAGAAAAACTCTTTTGTTTTCGATGCTATCGCTCCCAAACTTGTTATTGGTCAATGTTATCTGCTTCCACACAATTCTGCCAAGTTTGATCCAAATCGGCTGACTATATAATATAGCTGCCATAGGAACTATAAGTCGAAAAAGAAGTTCTAGTGAGAAAAAGTTTTTTTGTTTTTAATGGTAACGTCTTTATACCTTCCAGTTTGGAATATTATCAGTTTCCACACAATTTTGGGGAGTTTGGTCAAAATCTGATGAATATATCGTATAGCTGCCATATAACAAACTGGCAAGCAAATGCTCAAAGTAGTAAAGCGCCATCAAGCTGCAAGGGTATATGAACTTCGGTCGAGCCGAAGCTAGCTTTTCTCTATTCCTAATAACGATTTACTAAGCTGGGTTTCTTACCTTTCGCTATAGTTTAATCTTTGTTATACATATATCACTTAAGAGTCGGTTCTTGGAATTAGTTTGAATCGAAATGCGACACCCCCATAACTGAAAGGTATCGCTTGCACGAGAAATAATTGAACCCCAGGACTGAAAACACAAAAAACAAGTCTTTGTCTACATTTTTGGCAGTTATCGATTGTTATTGAAGTTAAGCCCTGGACCAGCAAATCGGCCCCTCAACCATTTTAGTGCGTTAGATCAAAGTACAGCGTGGAGTCATTGATTCGAGAACGACTGAGAATATCAAAGCGTCGCAATTCGTCACCTTTTATACTTACATTATTCCCTAACATAATTTTAACTTATATAAGCGATTTGAGTTATTTTCTTTGATAGCAATGGTAAAATTTACCCCAGTTTTCCGTTTGGCATAGAATTTATGGAAGGTTGCTGTTGTTGTCTTTTATTCTTAAGACTTTTTAAAGCAAACCTAATTTGATTCGGCTAAAATATAATAATTAAGAATTAGCCTCTCCCACAGGATAGTGACATCTAAAACAAGTTTAAAAGACTAAATTCGAGTAGCTATTTCATGGATACTTACTTCACAGCTGATGCCAGTATCTGGTGAAGGTGATGGCTGCTTAAAACCAGAAATTATTTGTAGCACGTGTCGACAGCCTACCTACATATCAAATGAACATTTTAGTTTTAAAGTGGGCCAAAAGATGGTTTAATTATGGGAAGGCAAACCAAATCTTTTCCCCCTCGTGCCGAGACTTCATATAAAATCTTAAAATAAAATGCAAATTTCGATTTACTTCTGGTGATCCATTCTAGTATGTTGATCGGCCATAGACCAGGCCATGACGAAACTCGGCCCAACGATTACGATGACTATCATAGGACTGATATGGCGAGATCACCTTCGGCGAAATACGATGAATTTCTGGTTCCTTTTTCTGTTCGATGACAAGTTTGAGCAATTCGGCGTCGGCCAGCAGCCGCTGGAGTTCATCATCGTCATTGTTTTCCTCAGGGCCGAAAACCGTTTCACGTAATGTGCTCACTTGCATGTCGCTCACTTCGTCCTCCTTAAGGGATTCCACATTTTGCGGAACTTGCACATCCAACTCGGCCGTTTCGTTCACATGGGGTTGATTCTTGAAGTAAATCTCGTCCATGCGAATCGGCTGCTCTTGTTTTGGTTGGTTGACTGAAGTCTGCGATTTCGAAATGATATTGCGACCCTCCGAATATGCAGACTTGCTGACGGGACGAAACATGGTATCATCCAGATTGCGCAAATAACTTCCGCTTCGATTCTGGTTCTGGCGCAATAAACGGGCAGCCGCAAATCTTTCTTCCCTACGGGGCCAACTGCGTTCCTTAATGGGACTGGCCCTCATGTACAAGCCGGACAAACCACGCTCCATCAGCGAGTTGCTGCTGAAAAAACGAACCAAACTGCACAGACTCAGTCGAGTCAGACGGTGCATGGAGCGCAAGTTCCTCGACAAGGACGACATTTTGCTATGGAGAACCAAAAAGTATAATTTTAAATTTAATTTTTTTTTTTTTTTTGAATTGTTTCAAAAGAGACTTTGAATTTAGGATGTGTTTTGGTGGGGAAGAATTTCGAAACTGAGAAAATTTGGGAAAGGGGGCAAACGCTACAAATTATGCCAGTTGACAGTAAAGCAAACGATTGCTGCACAGCAACAAAAATGTATTACAATTTTATGTATTTATATTATTTATATTTGCCAAAGAAATTCAATTAAAACTCTACGCCACTCTAACGTGGCGTTAAACAACAAAGTAAAAACATGTTTTTCACACACACACACACACACACACATAACAACAATTTGCCATTTATTAATTTTGCAAAACTTCCAGGATGTCAAGTCTTAGTGGTGGGGGTGGGGGAGGGGATGGCACAAATTTAACGCAATTTTTGAGATAACAACAAAGCCGACAAGACAACGGCGACAAGAAATTGAGTTAGCACACAATTACAACAACAATTATAGTACAATGTGCAGAAGTCGGAGGCTGCATTTTACAATAAATGCAAATACAATCAAGAAAAACAACAACACGAAATGTAAAGGAATATCAACAATTGGTTACTCTTTATGGAGCTTGAAAGAAATCGAAAAGTGCTTAATTTATTTGCCTCTAAATAAACAAAATCTACGCTGGGTAAACGAGGCTGGGTAGACTAAGCTGCATTGTGAGAGAGTTACAAAAGCTTCCGCTTTCATACACACCCGATTTTCTATTGTAAAAACTCGATCGCTGCGCTTTTACCGGTAAAGTACTAGGTACTACTTTAGTAAGAAGCGCAATGCTCACCTATACATGGAAAATTGTTTTGCCGAAGTCGCTCGCGTTCTTCACACTGCCGCGAGCCGAACTTATGAATGTGTTAATTGGTGAGTACAGAAAGCAAGTTAATAAGCTAAAGCAGAGCATCCACACACGAATTTGTTCGACGAACAAATTTGTCAAACAAGAATTCATGCGCCCACTAACCAGGCAAACATTTCTCACCAACATCATTTGCTTGAAAATCTCAACGAGTAAACATGAAAATATGGCAGCGAAAACTAACACAATCATGGCCTAGATGCCAATAAAAAAAAAATTATTTCATAGTTTTGGGGGCATTCAATAAGTTCCAGCCACAAATCGTTGCCCATTTGGGCACGTGTTCACTCTACAAATATTTTTGACAAATGATGTTCGTGCACTTGTTCCCATCCATTGACGAACATGTTCGCACAAACACACGCAAGATAGAAACGTTTCTATTCTGTGCAAAGAAAAAGTCGAACACAAAAATCTGTCACAAACACCTCCACTAACGACGAACATTCCGTCGAGCACAACAAATTTGTCGAACAAATTCGTGTGTGGATGCCCTACTTAAAGCAGAGCCGTCTATATGGAGAGAACAGAAAATTGTTCTTGTATTGGTAAGCAATTTGCGGCAGCGACTTCGACACACTGACAGTAAACGAGCTTGTATTGCGCTCTTTCACAACAACAACGAAGTGATAAATGAGCGTGGCTAACCACACACGCTACGCCAAAATGAGCACTTAAAAAAATGTTAAGAATGTTATGTTAAGACCACGAAACTTTAGAGACAAGTCAAGGCGTTTCACCGAGACGGATTTTTTAGCCACTCCAACCGGATTCTCAACCAAACCATCTTTAATTATAAACTCCTGAACCCAAACCGTACGCCTTTTATTTGCAAGGTTCAGTTAAAAAACCATCTTAAGTCACATTTTCTAGCTATTATTTACAAAAATTTTGTAAATTTTGTATCAGTTTCACTGGAAACAAAGGTGTTGTATTAGAGATGGGCGAGGAATCTGCAAATCCAATGAATTTAAAAATCCTAGGGACATTCCGAAATGAACTTGTAATATTGAAATGTGTTATTTCAAAAACTGGCGTTTAAAGTAAGGATCCTGGGGGTGAATAAGGTGTAAAAGATGGTTTGGAATAAGGTTCGAACCAAAACCTTAGGTTCGATAAGCGTGTACTTTAAGAAGAGTGCAAACCTTCGGACCAAACCTTCTGTACAATTTTAGAGTTTAGCAACCTTGGTCAAAAGTACGGTAAGAATTACAATTTCTTTGATCCCGAAATTCTGGATCCACGGGTTTCCTACTTTGCTGGCTCTCTCCGTTGACTTACTTATACTCACTTCTCTCGCCTATTAAAACCTGAGTTTAAACGATTTTATATCGAATTGAAATACATTTTTTTAAAATTTAAGCAAGATCAACTTTTTCAAGAGCGTATGACTGAATTTATTCGTTTTACTTTTTACTCAGTGTACCAATGCTGCTGAGGTGTTGCTTTCTCTTTAAGCTAAGGTCCCGCAGGCAAATAATTTGTATAAATTTTGAAAAAAATTCGGCTAAATAGCCAAGATGGCAGATTTTGCGGGCTTAAAAACTCAAACTGTGGTTTCAAACGCAGATAATTTAATCAAATATGGACATTTTTAGACAAATTTTCATCAAAATTTGGATTAATTATTTGCCTGTGGGACTTTAGCTTTAAGGTGCAAAACAATATATAATTTTTATTGACAACTTAATTAAAATCTATTGGAATAGGGAAAAACAAGAAAGAAAGTCGGTCAAGCCCGACAATAACATACTCTGCACCCTTAATGTCGCAGCTCGCATTTGGTCACGAGTCAAACGGCCAGTTAACACACAACGCACAACGCAGTGCGCTCTCTAAGTCTCTCTCTCTCTCTCTCTCTCTCTCTCACTAAGATTGCTTATGCAGAACGCAATGCTTAGGTTATGGGTGGGGTGGGTGGTGGGTGTTAACTGACCGTTTTTTGCTCATAACTTGAGTATCGTTCATCCGATCTTTATCATTCCCTCAGCAAATCGATAAATAATTTTGAGTACTAGATATCTCTAGAAAGTACGAACCATCTATCATCAAAACTGTAGGAGATATGACGTTTTTTCCAAATTGCGGGGGCGCGAGGGGGCGTGGCAAAAATTTAAAATAAACTTGATCTGCCTGCAAGTATAAGAAATATATGTCCCATACATGTCAAACCTCTATCTCTTACCATCTCTGAGATCTCTTCGTTCATACGGACGGACGGACAGACAGACAGACAGACAGACAGACAGACAGACAGACAGACAGACAGACAGACAGACAGACAGACAGACAGACGGACAGACGGACATGGCTATATCGACTCGGCTGTTGATGCTGATCAAGAATATATATACTTTATAGGGTCGAAAATGATTCCTTCTCCCTGTTACATACTTTTGCACAAACTTAATATACTCTATGTACCTTCGGTACAGAGTATAAAAAGTAAAATAACCGAAGAAAGGTTTTGAGAAACTTAGCATAAAGTCAAGCTGTATGTGAAGTCAAGATTCTTCTGTTACATTAGCTCGGAAATGACAAAATCCAACCCAAACTGACGATTCATGTGGCCCCTGGGTTTCTACCATGATTCAAAGAAGTCCAGAGACGACGATTTTTATATTATAATGCTTGATGTTTATAATGTTTCGTGAAAAACACTTATAACTTATAAAATGATAGGTGAGTAAGTGTATTAACTTTAGCGAGTTGACTGGTTCAGAGCAAAACGTGTGTAGCCAACCAGATTTCGGCAAAATACTCTCTTAGACAGGGCAGGCCAGCCATTGCCACCGTAAGCCGAAGTCAGCCCTGCTCTTAGCACACCAAAGTTCAGTAACGACTGCCGTTTTGTTTCACTCTCTCAGTTGCTTGCTCTCCTGGCTCTTTCGGCTCTTCGTGGATTCCTACTTACATACAAAAGCAACAGCAACGAAGCGAACAACTTTTTACTGATGTAGCTCAGCTATGGTATAGGGCAGAGATGCCCCTAGCCAGCTTGCGGCCGCGTAGACACCAATACAAATGAGGAAAAGCAACAACAAACCCAAGAAATAGAAAGAAAAAAACCGATTGTTGCCTGCTGATGTGTGTCTGCTAGTGTCTGTCTGATACACACGAAATTATTTGTTCCCCAATAACAAAATCTACATTGCCAACTCAAATTTATTGTTGCGTTCGAGTTTTTAATAGGCAGAGGAGAGAAAGAGAAGAGAAACACACATATGAAGTTCTTGTTGCGTGAAGGCTATACGCTGCGCAGGCCCCGTACATGCCCTTTATAAGGTAAAATAGAAAAACATATCTAACCATAGTTGAAAAGGTAGATTTTAACTGGCAATTAATTTATGTTAAAGCCAAACAATTGTGCTTATTTAAAGTTTAAGGCGTTGCAAGACGGTCTCAAAGATTTCCGTAGTTGGGCTCAAGTTTGGTTTAAAAATAAAATCTCTACTCGATTTCAAGCGTAGTCAACAACGCGTTTCCAACAAAGTGGGCAGAATACATGCCATAGAGATGCCATTGCACACCAAAATGAAACTTTAAAGGGTTTTAAATTATGTCGTTTTGCACAAGATTGGGGGACGCCCTAATGGTCATATCTATGACACTTTCACATCTAAGAAAAGCCTAATATAATATAGCATATCAAATGATTTACTTTATTTTCTAATATAGAAATGCCCAAACTTTCAATCAAATTCGTATTCTCATCTCTTGGCATAGTGTATGCCAAAAAGATGTTGGAAAACTTTATTGCGTCTAAAGAAATATGTATACGCCTGCTGGCATTTGATGGCCAGCGGGGAGAGCTGGCTTTTGTTGATGAATTGAAGATGAAGTCTTCAGTTTTGTGCGTTGTTTAAATGTAGGCAAAACATGTCACAGCTTTTTAATTTAAATGCAAATTAAGGCCTTTGTCAACACACTCGAAGAAGTGCCAAGAACTAAAAGCGAAAGATGAACTACAAGCCAAAGATGCCTGCAGGCTGAAAACCGAGCAAAAGACACATATTTACGTTTATATATATTTATTCTGTATGAAATCAATGAAGTGCATCCTTAACGCATACAAACCGCACCGCCCACATATTGCCAAAGCCAATTCAAATGCGATGTGATGCGTGTATTGACCCCAATGGCATGACGTTGGCCACAAGCACGTCCATAGCTGATCACTCCTAGTAGAAACATGCGTTCACGTTGACGCATTATCACCGGACCACCCGAATCATATTGACACGAATCCTGGCCCTGACCCAAGGAATCGTAAGTACACAACTGATTGGCTGCTATGCTGGAATTGTATTGTTGACGACAGGCGGCATTATCCATTGTAAGAAGATTGGCTTTTTGTAAAGTATTCGATTTGGCTGCAGCGAAACCGAGAGTGCCCCAGCCGGCAATGTTAACGTTGACATAGCTAAAGGAGTCTTGGCTGAAGGAATATATATAAGGAATATATATATAGATTCCTTTTGAAAAGAATTAAGTTAAAGTTAACTTACGCTTGTCTAAAGGGCAGACAAATGGGTGCCACACCTCTGGACCATTCCATGGATCTAACAGTCTGCAACAGGGCAATGTCATTACGATCTCCCGTACTGGTTACCGCATAACCCGGATGATTAATAATGCTACGTATGCCATACTGAGCTGCATAAATGGATTCGCTGGCTGTTTATATCAAACACATAGATTTATTATTATCCTTTCTAGGGGCTAACTTGCTTACTTACCACTACTCAGATCATGTTCCCCCACCAGAGCCATTAAACGACTGGCCACCGGCTGTCTAGCTGTGCAATGTGCAGCCGTGACTATAAACCGTTCACTTACAATATTTCCTCCACAAAAAATGGGTAAATTAGAGGTAACATCACGTAGACCCACCATAGAGGGAAACTCATGTTTGGCCGCCTCCTGACCATTGGCTATGCGTGCCGGATATGACCAACCGCAATCGCAAGCCACAGGACGCGCTATGGCCTGACATCCAATTCTGGCCCGCTGCTGACTCTGCGCACTGGTGGAGTAATATGCCAAGGCTATAGATTGAAAATTCGAGGTACGACTAATTGTACCCAGGCGGCAATATCTTTCAGCATCACGAAATTGTAAATCACCTTCGCGGGATACAAATAAATACATTGAATTGCAGGTATCGGGATACTGTGGAGTAGTTGACTATTAACTGATTGAAAGATGTATAATTCTTGGTAACTCTTACCACTTCAAAGCGACAATTTAGTTGTATGACATGATTAGCTGGCGCTGTCAATCGATATCTACAATTGCTGCCCTGTGGTACACTTCTCGGATAGTTAATGCTGGTTATATTGATCACTTGATTGGATTGTAAACTATATTGCCGTATGCATTGTTGCGCGCGTACCTGATTGATGGCAAGGACTAAGAATAGTAGAGCCCCGAAATTTGGTAGCAACATTTTGAATGCAAATTCAGTTGATGAATGAGCTTAAACTTTAAAGAATTTCCATTTATATAAGATTTTTTAATGATAAGGCGATTTATTTGTTTTCTTTTTCAAAGAGAAACATTTTTGGCTTGGATAAAGTAGATTTATGTGTCAAGGTCGCTTGCGTAATGCAAATATTATTATTGACTTGAATTTAAAATTGAGAAATAAGTGTTATAATACATTAAAACAGTGAAATATTTACATTTTGAAATGAAAGAAAAAGTTGGCGTTAGTGCAAAGTGGGAGAATTGTTCAATTTAGTTTCAATTATTAAAAAACTGCCAAGTTGTTTTCTTATTAGAGCGAAGCTTTTTTGCGAACTATAACTCGGAAAATTTTGTGTTTGCGACAGATTCTTTTGGGTACGCCTTGTCTTTGCATTTTGTATTTGCAAAAGTCAACCGCTGTTACCATTTGCCGTAGCAGCAGGTTGATTGTGTGTTTGTGGGTGTGTGGAGTGGGAGGGTGCGAGGATGGAAAGAGGGGTTAACAGTGAGTTAATAGTGACTTAACATTGATAAGACAGTGAATTGACAGTGTCTTGACAGTGACTTGACAGTGACTTGACAGTGACTTAATAGTAAGTTAACTGTTAAATTTACAATCAGATTTATCGTCGTAAAGGGCTTCGCTCGTACCGGCCATCCCTTGACACTTTTCTTATACTCTGTGCCAAAGGAATGGAACAGGGAGAAGGAATCATTTCGGACTAGGGTCAGGGAAAAATGGCATAGTAAAATCTATAACAATCATATTTGATGCACTTTGTTTCAACTAGAATCATATTTAATCACCTAATTTTCTTTGCGCCATTTATATGAACTATTCGGGGCATTCAAGCTTGAGAATTACAAGTGGTCTAATGTTCTTAGGCAGATGGTAAATTCAATTCAATACAAGTAGTATCTTAGAAGGCTTTGCTCCAGCGCTCACAATAGCGCAACCGGTAAAGAGGACGTTTCAATTGTGCTCAGACCAAGGGTCCCGAGTTCGAATCCCCGCAGAGTAAGTAAACATTTTTAACTACAAATTAATATAATTCGGTGTTTTTCAGAGTTCAACTGGTGGTGGCTTCAATTGGATAAAAATTTAATAGAAAAAAAAAAAAATTTAATATTTTCATATTTAAATTAAAGTACACACTTTCTATTCACGAATTCCATATTTAACGCTGAATCAATGGTGAAAATGTTATAGTCAACAAGAAAGAAAGTCGGTCAAGCCCGACTATAACATACTCTGTACCCTTAACGTCTCAGCTCGCATTTGCTCACGAGTTATACGCGCTCATCTCTAAGTTTCACTCTCTCTCTCTCTCTCTCTCTCACTAAGATTGACGATCAATAGAATGCTGCGGTTGTGGGTGGGGTGGTGCTGGGTGTTTACTGGCCGTTTTTTGCTCATAACTTGAGTATTGTTCATCCGATCTTTATCATTCCTTCAGCAAATCGATAAATAATTTTGTTTACAAGGTATCTCTAGAAGGTACGAACGATATGACGTTTTTTCCAAACTGCGGGGGCGCGAGGGGGCGTGGCAAAAATTGAAAATAAACTTGATCTGCCTGCAAGTATAAGAAATATATGCCCCATACATGTCAAACCTCTATCTCTTACCATCTCTGAGATCTCTTCGTTCATACGGGACGGACGGACGGACGGACAGACGGACATGGCTATATCGACTCGGCTGTTGATGCTGATCAAGAATATATATACTTTATAGGGTCGGAAATGATTCCTTCTCCCTGTTACATACTTTTGCACAAACTTAATATACTCTATGTACCTTCGGTACAGAGTATAAAAAGTGTAAATATTGAAATTTCAGAGCATTTTTCACTCAGTATGTGATTGATCAGTATAAATGGTTTAGTGACCTGTTTTTGATTTTAGTCAAAGTTACATCTGGCTAGCTCGTACGTACTTTGGTCTATGGTGGTTGAGTATAATTCTTTATAACCAACACAAATCAACAGATATTAATTACAACATTTTGGAATAGCAATTGGGTATGTCCATACAACGATCGCTGATTCATGAATAACCAAATTCTCTCATCAGCGGACTTGATTTGCTGTTCACACTTCAAACATAACTGGATGTTTGTATTTAAGCAACTGCGGGCGGCCAATAAAGACAGGAATTCCGATGTTGTAAATTCGCGAATTTTGGCTATGGTTTTTTTGTTTGAAGGAGTTTGTTTACCAATTTGTTGTAATTAATTCTGTCGCTTATGGCTGCTACTAGGGAGTTGGGCTATCCGTCCAATGATCCTTCTTGATCAGAATTAGCAGCAGAGTCGATATAGCCATGTCCGTCTGTCTGTCTGTCCGTCTGTCTATCTGCCCGTCTGTATGAACGCACAGATCTCAGATATGGTAAGAGATAGAGATTTGACATATATTTCCTATGCTTGCAGGCAGATTAAGTTTATTTTAAATTTTTGCAACGCCCTCTCCAGCCCCCGAAATTTGTAAAAAACGTCATATCTTTCACAGTTTTGTAGATAGATGGTTCGGCTCATCTAGAGATATTTAGTAATCAAGATTTTTTATCATTGATACGAAGAAATGATAAGGATCGGATGAACGATACTCAAGTTATGACCAAAAGAAAGTTACTTTCCCAGCCCTGGCAGAAGTGGCGTCATCTATTGGTCAGTTTTGAAAATCCCTCATTGTTCAATACAAGTAGTGGCGCCATCTATTGTTCAGCAGCGCAGCTTTCAGCGGCTACAAACCCCAATGAAGCGGTTCGACTCGAGCTTTTTGGGTCCCTCAAATCGCTCCATGAGCCGAAGCATCTACTACCTACCCGCAAACCACCATTAAGCACCGTAAGGTCTATGTGTGGCCCCTACAAAGGGCCAGTCGGAACCTAACCTAATCGGGACCCCTTTTATATGAAAAAAGGTTCAGTTCAAAACAATCACTTTTAACTTCCTCAAAATTATGACAGGGACAAATAATTTCAAATGTATCTTAGAAATCATGTCCGATATCGGCATATTGCCATTTAGAGAGAAAATAACGCATAAGTCAAGTTGAACAAGAAAGAAAGACGCTCAAGCCCGACTATAACATACTCAGTACCCACAAAGTTTGTATATATCTGATCAATTTAAATTAGACACCACCCAAGCTAGCAAAATAGCCATAAAGTGTGTAAAGTGCTGCCCATCGCCGTTGCGGCCAGTACCCATCATAATTGTTTGTTTTCTTTATAAATCGACTATCGTTCATCCTATCTTTATCATTACTTGGGCAAATCGATAAATAATCTTGATTTCAAAATATCTTTAGAAGGTACGAACCATCTATCTCCGAAACTGTAAGAGATACAACATTTTTTCCAAATTCCGGGGGCGGTAGGGGGCGTGTCGAAAATTAAAAATAAACTTGAACTGCCTGAAAGTACAAGAAGTATATGTCACATACATGTCAAACCTCTATCTCTGACCATCTCTCAGATGTCTTCGTTCATACGGACAGACAGACAGAAACAAGAAAGAAAGTCGGTCAAGCCTGACTATAACATAATCTGTACCCTCCAAAATTTTGATCAATTTAAGTAAGAAGCCACACAAAGTGACAAAACAGCCTTAAACCGTGTGAAGTGCTGCCCATTGCCGTTGAGGCCGGTTCTACCCATCATAATGGATTGTTTTCCTTATAACTCGACTATCGTTCGTCCTATCTCTATCATTCCTTGGGCAAATCGATAAATAATCTTGATTTCTAAATATCTTTAGAAGGTACCAACCATCTATCTTCAAAACTGTGGGAGATATGACGTTTTTTCCAAATTCCGGGGGCGGTAGGGGGCGTGGTAAAAATTGAAAATAAACTTGATCTGCCTGCAAGTACAAGAAGTATATGTCTCATACATGTCAAAGCTCTATCTCTTACCATCTCTGAGATTTGGCCGTTCATACGGACGGACATGATTCCTTCTCCCTGTTACTTACTGAAATTTCGCACAGCTGTCACTTACAGTGCTACCAAGTTACAGAAAGAATCTGTTGGAGGGTACAGAGTATGTTATAGTCAGACTTGATCGATTTTCTTTCTTGTCTTGCAAAAAAATCCTTCATAACTCGCTAGGACCGTGCACCAAGCAATTACCCTAAATTGGGAGCTGGACAGCACCATGATACAATAACTACAAGGTAGCGCACTGCGCAGCTTCGATTTTCTCAGTCGGCCTTGGTTCGATGTAATCTGGTATATCGTAACATCGTCGCCTTCGATTTCCTGATCTAACGCATTGCTTCTATCGAAAGCTGTCAAAAACTAACAACTAAGTGGCCTTGGATTTTTTGTCTGTTTTAGCCGTGTGGTTCGATAAATTCTCGCGCATGCGAAAATTCCGGTTGCGCTACCTTGTAATTATTGTATCTTGGCGCAACGGCGATACGCAGCACTTCATAAAGTTCGTGGGAAAGAACATTTACATAATCTTTGGCAGGTACAGAGTATGCTTTTGCTTGTTAATTCCAGACTTATTTATTTTACAAGAAAATTATAGAATTCAACATTAAAGATTTAATTCTGTTGTAACAAGAACTTGTATATTGATCCACAGGTAATCTCCGTCCCAGCTACTCCCGCTGTCTGGGCAGCTGTGCCACCATATCTCGAGTCCAGAATGTGGCAATAAATTTGTTCTCCACCACAATGGTCTTTGTAACTTTGTCATATTCCGTACGGCCGTTCCTATAGAATAACATCATCGGAAATATGGGCAAGACCAGTGACGTCATGAAAATCTTGGCCAAGGAGCGTAAAAATGCACGCACCACCTTTGGAGGCTCTGCGGGAAAGAGCAAGGCTCGGAAGGGTTCCTGTTGAGGTTGCAAGGGTACAAACGCCTCAACGTAATATACTTTAATATTCACAACAAACTTCCCGATAGTCTCTCCATCAAACCATGCTGTCCCAATGGTCTCATAGCAGCAGTATACCAGCATGGAAATCAAATTAACCATAAGCAATTTAGAAGAGATTGTGAACAAGTACATGATCATCTTCCAAATGGAACCAACGATGCTCTCCTCTATCCATTCCATGTTGAAGTCCAATTTCAGTATGAAAAAGATCCAAATCATTTTTAAGTTGAACAAGAATAGAAGGTCGATGGCCTCAGCAATAAAACGCTTCCAGAAGGGAGCCAGCACATACTCGTAGCCACCGACACGTTGGATAAGCTCAAATTGCTGCTGTTCGTCTAGCACACGAATACGATGAATGGGAACTTGTGGTGGTTGCCCCATATCATTCTGCTCTTCAGCGGGAGGGGCAACTGTGGCAGCGTTTGCAAGCAACTGTAGATTGTTGGCCATCAGAGAGTGCTGATAGGCGGCGGCCAAGGCATTCTGGGACAGGATCGTCTGCCTGGCCCATTCCCTCAGACGAGCGAAATATTCATCCTTCGTTGACATCACGCGGCTTGGGAAGAGAAATTGAGAATTGGGTTTCGACTTCGAGCTGAATAAAAAATAAATAAAAATTCACCTTCTCTTACCCGATCCTTCCAGTTGTGTTGCTTGAAGTAGAATGAATTCAAGTGCCGAAAAAGGGCTGCCTTTCAAATTGGAGTCTTTGAAGCAGTTTTCAAAGACTACTTTGGTTTGATTAGTATCCATTTATTAATATCTACAAAACTTGGAATTTTTATGAAGACTGAAACTGAACAGAAGAGAGAAAATACTCCTATATAACCCCATATCCTATTGCCCCACAATTTGCCTTCCACTAAACCCTGACCAAACCACTTATCAGTTAACTGCCCTTACCTACCTCAATAGTAAATGTTAACTGCCTGCCTTTTTTATTTGGCACTTGCCACTAATCGGCCTTCTTCATCTGCTGGCACAATTCCCAAACCAGTTTTGGGAAACGACACACTTGCACTTTCTTTCAATTAGCTCCTCATAATCCCAAACACTTTCCGTGTTTGCTTTTTTTTTTCAGAAATTTGAATTGAAATTTCGTTAAGACCCTAATTAACACATATTTAAGGCAGGAACTTGGCGTGTGGGTCGCGTGATAGACACAAATCTCGTCTTGGCTTTCCCATTCTTAAGAGGCGGCTTGTTTGGAACAGCGTTCAGTGTTTGCTGGAACGTGGCCCCGTTCGTAAATCATGTGGCGAGTGTTTCTCTGGTGGAGATTGATGGTGTTCAGTCCAGAGTTGGTGCTAGCCCTGTTTGAGCAGTGTAATCATCAAGTGAAATTGGCAGCAGGACAGAAAATCTATATAAATTCACCCTATTATCCTGGTCTCTATCCAGTGGGTACATCCTGTCGTTATGCTATAGAAGCGCCTGCAGATCATTTGGTGCAAATGAAATGTGAACTACAAATGCAAACGGTAAGTGTTGAGTTGTCCATGAGCAAAAGCTTCACTGTTTTTAAAGACATATGATTGTAGCTTAGCACAGATACCGCCTGCCGTACGGAGGTGTTTCATTTCAATGCCGAGGGCGATGAGGTGTTGACTAGCACCGAATACTTTTGTGGCAGTGGCAAATTCGAACGTCAAAGTTTTCTTAATCGCGCAGTGATTTCCTACATATCCCAACGAAGGCCAGCAAAGCCGCTGAAAGCCAAGTTGAAGGATAAACTGGCCAGCACAGAAGCACCCACAACGAACAAAGGGGAGGAGGAAGAGGAGGAGACCGATGAAGACCTCAGTGATGAAGTACTGCACGTGCTGCAGGATGTGGGCGTTAGCGATGCCTTGGCTTATGTGGCCTCCCTATTGTATGATGAACCAGAAACTGCTCGCACAGTTTACCTGGAACAATTGCCACAACGCAGTTCCAAGACTTCCGCAAAACGTGCCAAGATTGTGTCCGGTTATACAACTGCCATTGAAGGTGGGACAGGTGGAGGACGTTTCACTTGCCTGATGGAGGCGGTAAGGCCCACCTGTAATTGCGGCTGGAGCCTAAGCTCGCGAATAGTCAGTCCCACCAATGAGGAGGCAATGTTGCATGAATTTCCACCAATGGCTGGAGTTTTGACCAAGAATCAAGGCAAAATCTTTTGCGGTGCCGCTATTAGTAAGTACAGGAAGAGAGGGTAGTGTTGGAGGGGTTATGAGAGAGTGAACAAAATTGAACTGAACAAGTTTTTGGTTAATTGCTGATTTTAGAGTGAAGCTCCTTTATGGACGTTCGACTAGGGGACTAAAACTAGACTTGTCTTTGGGACAGATTCTGCAAAGTCTACCGCTTTTACCATTTGCCGTAGCAGCAGGTGGTTTGTGTGTTTGTGAGTGTGTGGAGTGGGTGAATGCGCGGGTGGGAAGAGGGGTTTACAGTGGGTTAACAGTGCCTAAACAGTAACTTGTCAGTGACTTGACAGTGACTTGACAGTTACTTGACAGTGACTTGACAGTGACTTGACAGTGACTTGACAGTGACTTGACAGTGACTTGACAGTAACTTGACAGTGGACTTGACAGTGGACTTGACAGTGACTTGACAGTGACTTGACAGTGACTTGACAGTGACTTGACAGTGACTTGACAGTGACTTGACAGTGACTTGACAGTGAATTGACAGTGACTTGACAGTGGCTAAACAGTTACTTGACAGTTACTTGACAGTAAGTTGACAGTGACTTGACAGTAAGTTAACAGTGACTTGACAGTGACATCACAGTAACTTGACAGTGACTTGACAGTGACTTGACAGTGACTTGACAGTGACTTGACAGTGACTTGATAGTGACTTGACAGTGACTTAACTTAACATTGACTTAACATTGACTTGGCAGTGACTTAACAGTAACTTAACGTTGACTTAAGAGTGACTGAATAGTTACTTAACAGTGACAACAGTGAGTTAACAGTTAAATTTACCATCAGACTTATCGTCGTAAAGTGCTCGCTCATTCGGGGCGTCCCATTACAACCATTCACTTTTTGGTTCAGTTTTTCAGTTGCTCACTCACTTCGTTGTCTTCCCTTTACTAAATAAAAGACAACAGCTTTGTTCACTTTATAAAAAACAAGAAAGAAAGTCGGTCTAGCACGAATATAACACACTCTGTACCCCCCCCCATGTTTGTATATATCTGATCAAAATAAGTTAGAAGCCACACAAAGTGGCAAAAAAAGCCATAAAGTGTGTGAAGTGCTGACCATTGCCGTTACGGCCAGATCTACCCATCATAATTGTTTGTTTTCCCCTATAACTCGACTATCGTGCATCCGATCTTTATCATTCCTTCGGCAAATCGATAAATAATCTTGATTACTAAATATCTTTAAAAGGTACGAATCATCTATCTACAAAACTGTGGGAGATATGACGTTTTTTCACAATTGCGTGGGCGGGAGGGGGCGTGGCAAAAATTGAAAATAAACTTGATCTGCCTGCAAGCATAAGAAATATATGTCCCATACATGTCAAACCTCTAGCTCTTACCATTTTTGAGATCTCTTCGTTCATACGGATGGACATGGCTATATCGACTCGGCTCAAGACTATATATACTTTATATGATCGGAAATGATTGCTTCTCCCTATTACTCTATCTACCTTTGGTACAGAATATAAAAAGCTTAGCCAATATTATTAAAAAGAGAGACAGAGACATTTCTTGATTTTAATTATTTCATTAACGTTGCTTCCAGTTCATCAGCATTATCTTCTCTCCGCCGCCCACTGTTTCCTTAGTCCGGAAACCAACAGCTCCTCATTGCTACGCATTGTGGTGGGTGAGCATGATTTATCCAGCATCTATGAGACTTTCTTTACGCGTCGCTATGATCTACAATCCCTCATCCTGCATGAGCAATTTACCCAATCAAATGGTCAACTCAGAAATGATATTGCTCTCCTGCGCACCCGTTTACCCATTATCTGGAGTCGTCATGTGGGTCCTGCCTGTCTACCCTTACAGCCAGCTGCCAATGGCAGGAAATTACCGTTGGTGGGACAACAACTCATAGCTGCCGGTTGGGGTACCACTTCCTATGGCGGTCCACAAACTCATCGTCTATTGAAGACCACGCTGGATGTTATCGATGCGCAACAATGTCGTGAATCTCTGGGCAGTGTACCGGCTCATAGTTTTTGCACCTATACCCCCGGACGGGATACCTGTCAATATGATTCCGGTGGAGCTTTGTATGAACGCAGTCAGGGTCGTCTACGGGCTGTGGGTATTGTGAGCTTCGGTCTGGCCTGTGCCACTCAACAGCCTTCGGTTAATACACGAGTGGCCTCGTTTGTTAAATGGATACGTAGCAAGAGTCCCGAAGTGGCGTATTGTGTGAGGTGAAGAGGGAAGGAGAAGAATTGTAAGTTGGCGAAATCAAAAGGAATATGAGAAAAAATGTTTGTGTTTTTTTTTAGGTGGGAATTGAAAATATTATCAGTTTGTGTGTTAAGCAGGGGTCGGCGCATCGCTATCTACTGTGCATACAAAAGTGCTCAGCCGCAGCGCAGTCGACACACCGACAGTATAAGCTCGTCGCTAAGTGCTAATATAACAATGCCGTCGAGCAAAGCAAATTTCGTGTCAGTAGCTACTCATGCATCCGCAATACTTAAATGTGAATGTGTTTTTTGCCAGACCCTGCTGCACAGCTGTTTTAAGGACTTATTAGCAGACTTTGCTGTAATCTTTAGGTTATCAATTCGCTTTCCAAAGTATACAAACAGTTTAAGGAATTCCCTTCCCAAGTATTTCAAAGTGCTTTCTCAATACTCGGGTTTATATAACTAACAAGCGATTTTCACAATATTCTCAGTAGTCGTAAGAAGGTTCCTCTAAAAACCCAAATGGCTCAGGGTCTTGAACTAAACAATGAATAGAATACTTTAAGTTAATAACCTATCAAACTCTGTACCCACTTCCATTTGGGAAAAGGGTAAAAGAATGACTTAATATCAATTTTCGTGAATAAAACTCATATATGGTGCGAGTGACTAGCTCTTCTTCCTTTTCCGAAGCTAAATCTATGGCAAGCTGCCCCCTGAGTCCCCTCCTATAAAGAACAAGAGTGGTGCATCAATCGAGTCTTCACTGAATTTCTTTATTCAGGGGGCTAATCTGTTCTTCGCTTAGTTCTAAAATATACTACTTATTCCTCGAAACGGGTGGGACCGTGTGTGCTCGTGATGTCCTGAATGGGATGCTGGCTGCTAAGATGAAAATAGGGAATGATAACTATAGGGAACTCTGCGCTCTTAGAGCCTTGTGCCGGGATTCCGCCAGCGATGCGTTGCGTGTCCAGATGTTTGGTGGCTTCTGAGATCCCTGGTGGGGTGTGTTGTGCACTTTCGGAGAGAAGGATGATGATCCAGAGCAGCTTAGTTGTGAGGACAGAGGCAGTAGAGCACTGTGATCCACGAGATTGGATGCGAGGCGCACTCCAAGTGGGAATTAGGATATTATGAAGCAGATAAGGTACGTGGACAGATGCAATGGCTCACTCTGAAGCACGAGCTTGGATGCGAGACACACTCCAAGCAAGATCTATGTCACTACCATGATTAACGTCCATAATACTATAACTATAAGGTAGCGCAACCGGCAGTGCCTTTTCGCATGCGCGAGAATTTATCGAATTAGAGGGCTACAACACACACAAAAACCAGGGCCACATAGTCGTTACTTAGATTTTTTGACAGCTTTCGATGGAAGTTCTACAGTACATCAGGAAATCAAAGGAGACCGAGTCGGTTCCATAAACCAGATTACAACTTTAAGTCTTCGAACCAAGGTCGACTGAAAATATCTAAGCTGCGCATTGCGCTACCTTTTTGTTATTGTATTATGAATAACGGATTAACTGCACGCTTTGCGAGCTCCGATTGTAAAGTCCCGTCTCTAGAGTGCAAGGCCGTCTTTAATAGCGGCCGCTCTAGCTCACGCAATGGCGAGTTAATGTCCTAACGCGTTTATTCAGTTTCCTCGATACTTACTCAATAGTTATCGATAGTTGAACTAAATGTCCGTTAGCTTTCTGAATCTTAACTGCAGGTTGGTTATTAATTCAAATGAAGTTAGTTTTACTCTCTAGTTATAACCTTGCAAAGGGTATTTTAGTTTTGCCCAGAAGTTTGCCACGCATAGAAAAATTCATTTCTCAGTTTTAAAGTTCTTTTTACTGCACGCTACTAATATGTCGGAACCGACCGGATCGGATGACTAACCATCGATCAAAAAATGGGTCTTAGTGAGAAAAACTTTTTTGTTTTTATTGTTAGCGTCCTTAAACTCGGCCATTGTTAATATTTTATGCTTTCAAACAGATTTGCAAATTTTGGTCAAAATCGGATGACTATATCTTATAGCTGCCATAGGAACCATCGATCAAAAAATGGGTCTTAGTGAGAAAAACTTTTTTGTTTTCATTGTTAGCATCCTTAAACTCGGCCATTGTTAATATTTTATGGTTTCAAACAGATTTGCAAATTTTGGTCAAAATCGGATGACTATATCTTATAGCTGCCATAGGAACCATCGATCAAAAAATGGGTCTTAGTGAGAAAAACTTTTTTGTTTTCATTGTTAGCGTCCTTAAACTCGGCCATTGTTAATATTATATGCTTTCAAACAGATTTGCAAATTTTGGTCAAAATCGGATGACTATATCTTATAGCTGCCATAGGAACCATCGATCGAAAAATGGGTCTTAATGAGAAAAACTTTTTTGTTTTCATTGTTAACGTCCTTAAACTCGGCCATTGTTAATATTATATGCTTTCAAACAGATTTGCAAATTTTGGTCAAAATCGGATGACTATATCTTATAGCTGCCATAGGAACCATCGATCAAAAAATGGGTCTTAGTGAGAAAAACTTTTTTGTTTTCATTGTTAGCGTCCTTAAACTCGGCCATTGTTAATATTTTATGGTTTCAAACAGATTTGCAAATTTTGGTCAAAATCGGATGACTATATCTTATAGCTGCCATAGGAACCATCGATCAAAAAATGGGTCTTAGTGAGAAAAACTTTTTTGTTTTCATTGTTAGCGTCCTTAAACTCGGCCATTGTTAATATTATATGCTTTCAAACAGATTTGCAAATTTTGGTCAAAATCGGATGACTATATCTTATAGCTGCCATAGGACCGATCGCTAGAAAAATGAGTCTTAGTGAGAAAAACCTTTTTGTTTTCATTGTTAGCGTCCTTAAACTCGGCCATTGTTAATATTTTATGCTTTCAAACAGATTTACAAATTTTGGTCAAAATCGGATGACTATATCTTACAGCTGCCATAAGACCGATCGCTCGGAAAATGAGTCTTAGTGAGAAAAACTTTTTTGTTTTTAATTTTATAGTTCATAAACTCGGCGATTGTTAATTTGATAGGTTTTAAAAAAGATTCGCGAAATTTGGTCGAAATCAAATGTTAATCGATCGGAAAATGGGTTTTAATTAGAAAAATTTTTGATTTTTATGTAAACGTTCTAAAAGTTTGACATTTAAAAAAAAACAGCATTTACAAGGGTATAAAAAATTCGGCACAGACAAAGTTAGCACGGCCTTCTCGATTTTCAGTTGATCTCTGATGGCTTGAAAGTACAAGAAGGGCGACTTGACATTGAGTGGCGTCAATGTTAGTTCAACTGTTTAAAGTAAAACGAGGCCTATAGCCTATGTACATAGACACAGCAGTGTGCCGCGAGCATGCATAATGTTAAGTGTAGCGAAATCGTTACTTCGACTTCGTCTTTCCTTAATTTCTGTATGAAACTCCTTGTTACTCTGCATGTCCGTAGAAGCCTTAAGCTCTGTACTGTTTCAGTACTAACTTAGCTTCAACATAAATTATCTCAAACAATTCTGCGGGTTTTTTAAGCTTAGATCTCACATAATGATTGCATGTGTTCGAAATGACAAAATTTTCTACAGCTCAAAGGTATGCAGTGGAAAACACAGTAAAGTAGGCTAGTTATTTGTATGGGAGTACAGTACAGTACCCATTGCATACTTCTAGGCGGTAAAAAATATTGTCATTTCGTACACAGTTGTATAAAATGGCATATCTTCGCTTAAAAAAATCGTAAAATGGTTTATAATAATTTAATTTAAAGCTAAGAAAAATTACTATACTTTGATATCAGGACCAGCTAAAAATAAATGAAAGTTTACCCACAAATCCTGACTAAAAATGTTCAAAATTTTCAAACTACCAACAACGCATTTCCCATAACAGATGCGTATTTAGTAAGCGAAATCTTTTAGAATCATTTCCAGAGTCAGCTATTCCGCTAAGTAATGTCAATATCTTTCAAACCCAACACCAAAGTCCATTGTACAAAAAAGTATACTCCTCAGCCACATTTCCAATTCGGCGCTTTCCTCCTCACCTTAACTGAGCTTAGCTCTAACCCATACCTTAGACCATGTTCAGGCGCTGCTTAATTGGATGTGCTCCACACATGTGCGAAAAAAAAACTTTTGAAATAAGGATGAGCAAATACATAACAAAAAAAAAACCCCCCGCCAAGTTTGTCGCCCATTTTGTAGAATAAATATTAAAAAACCATGGAAAAAACTCTACGAGGCGCAGAGACAAACGCTTAATGCTAATATTATTTTCTTGCTTAACAAGCGATGCTGCTGTTGCCGCTGCTGATGTGGCTCCTACGAACGAGTCCTGGTCCAATGTGACTTATTTGCACAAGCCATAAAAAATTTAACTTTATTTCGCCATTTTTAATTTCCTACTCCGCGGCGTGCATTTTGGCGTAAACAGTCAACGTTGGACAATAACTACAAAAACGGACACAACGGAGTTCCACCCCAGCCATGGGCCCCCGGTACGTACACGTAAGCCTCGAGTACAATACGGGAGAGAAAAAAAACGAAGCGCAAAACAAACAGCAAATAATTCAAAGTGGATACAACTAAAGCAAAGTCAAAGCTAATAAACGAAAATGTAATAAAAATTAAAAAGAAATAAAAACGAATTAAAATGAATTTCGAAGGAAAAGCCCGGCAGGCGGGCAAAAAAAAAAATACGAATATATATGGCAAGAGGGTGTAGTAGGGGGAGGGGCTTGACAGTTGTAGGGCTGCAGCTGTCGCCTGGACATGTGTGGTTGACTTTCAAAAGGAGAAGATTGCGGGGGGGTGGTGGTTAGGTTTTTATATTTTTAATGGAGAAACAAATTTAGAAGGATTCCTGTAAGGATACATTTGTCATATTTCATATTTTATGATTTTTTTGTACGTTCTTTAATTGTAACACAAAGTCCGGTTAAATAGTTTTAAGCTTGGTAAAAAAAAAGCTGTGAATATGTATGCAGGTTTTTTACTAACATTTCCATTTAATTTAACCCATTTACTGGCAGGATTTTTACTAACTTTCCCAGACAAATGCTAAATGGCATCGCCCTGTTACACCCACAAAAAAGGTGGCTGAAATAATTTTTGACTCAAGAGACGCTTCTTAGCCTACTCACAAAAAATCAATTTTTAACAAAAAACAAGTCCTAAAACATACTTCCATTTATTGTTTTCTTTCATTTACTCATTACAAATTTGAATTTCCCTCCATTTCGTCCATTGGAATTGTGGCAGAAAAATGGTTACACTGTCAGCTTAAACGCCATCTATTGCCAAGTGGCTGTAAAACAAGCAGCAATTTACTGTCAAAATAGCCAGTTATCTACATACTTATGTAAAATTTGACTTAAAGCTTGCTACATGCGCCAAAGCTTTGAGGCAAAAGCTTTTAATGAAAATAAATTTTAAACCTAATTTTGAAGTGGATCTTTAAATATCATTAGAGTAGATGTTCAGATGTTCTAAAGTTACTGTTATGTCACTGTCAAGTCACTATTAAGCAGTGATTGGAAAGGTACTTAATTTTCTTACCTATTCTATATCAATAAGGTCTTCAAGTCAATAAACAATAGATGGATGAACATAATTGAAGATGAGATTTGTGGTTGGATAATTAGCAAGCGAATAAAGGTAAATGGTGGGTTGAAACATTATGAAAAATCACACTAATATATTATTCTACACAAAAGAAATCATTTGCGTTCCCATTAAATTATATATTCTTTATCAGTACGATGACCCTTATTGGTGTATTTTATCCATTTCTCCACTATGCCGTGGAGAATCTGAACTGATTTTTCAGGAAATAAGTATTATACCAAAAAATATTTTTGAATAAACTCAACAAATTTTTATAAATTACAAAATTTACTGAAAGAATCGGTCTGACGAAATATTTTTAAACTTGTTCCATCAGAAATTAGCTTCATCTTCTTGTTAAAAAATCTCAAATTTATTTCCTTATCTTAAAAAAACATTTAACTGCAAAACACACTGTACCCTAGAGGTAGCAAATAATCGATGATCAGGTCAGCGATTTTCTTTTAATATTTTTGGAAAAACATCGATTTTAATCGACTAAGGTTCGATTTCACATCTTCTCGATAGCCTTATCTGCAGAGACTGGAAATATACTCAATTTTCTTACCTAGGTAAGGTACAAGGTAAATGTCAAACAATATATACCTAGGTAAGGTAAAAGGTATACGAAATTTCCAGTACCTAGGTAAAGGTAAAGGTACAAAAAAAGTACTTATTAAATGCCTTTTAAAGCATTGTTTATCTAACACCACCTACCCGAAAATGTTGTTAACTGAATGATGTGGACTATGGGCATATTCATAGAAAAGTCCACCGAGACCAAAAGATTTAAAGTGCTTAAAAACACTTTTTTTATCATATTTTCATGAGGAAACAAACAAAATGAAATAATATGAGCCAATCTTAAATATATTCATAGCCCAATTCGAGATTTCCGAATGGAAAGTCGCGCAAGCGCCATTTTTTCTCATTTGAATAAGTTTTGTTGTCATAAAAGTGCCTTTAGATTGCATTGATTTTTGGTCTCTAAAATATTTCTAAGGGTACAACACAGAGTTAAAAAAATTGTACATAAGACACCATAAGAAACTATGTGATTACAATTAACTGTAAGTTTTTGCTCAATATAGTAACAAAAACCAGACAAATAAAATGAGGAAATTTTAGTAACGTCAGGAAACGTCACGTCAGATATTTATGCAAATAATAAAAAATTGAGAAAATATTTTTGAATACGGTTACCTGGAAAATAAACTAATATTATTTCAAATCCTACAAAAAAAAATTTTATGCAAAAAACTTTGCCCGATTCGCAGAGTTTTGCAATTTTCTAAAACAAGTCAAAAACCACTTCCGCTTTGTGTAACGTCACGCCAGCACATATTTTTGCTTATATCTTTAACTCCTTATGATCGATGTATGTAATTGTTTTTTCTGATTGTAGTGCTACTTAATTGCTACCCAAATTTAAAACAATCTTATTAAAAATCTAAGAATTTCATATTTTTTAAATACATTTTATCGTACAAACGTAACGTCACGTCAGTTTGGAAATGCCACTATCCAACCAACACTTTGAGGTTTCGTCGAAATTTCAACAAAAGTGTACGGAAAAAGAACAAAAGATTCTCAGGAATCAGTACAACAAATCTGTGTTCCGACACTCCCAATGTTTCTACAGGGACATTTTTTTTTTAGTTTTAAGTCAGAAAAATATATTTTTTATTCTGTTCTTTCCAACTATTTAGGCCAGAATTCCTCTGTTTAGAATTTTCGACATAATTTAAAATATAAATTTTTTTAAATTAACATTAATCATTAAGTTCCACATTCGCGTCAAGTTCACAAATGGCTTTATCTACATATTTAATCTTAGACTACGTATTTGATCTTGGTCTTGGCCTAGATACATAGGAAGTAAAGCGATAAGGACAAGTTTTTAAAAATTCTTCAAAAGTAAAATTAGCTATATAATTATTTAAGCTGATAGCAAAGTCTACTGGTGATAGGGTACTAGAATATACTTTGGTTTGTAGTGTGTTAAATAAAATGCTGTCATTTAGAATCAACTCTGAATAGCAATCGCATTTTGAAACCATTCAAAAGATAGTTCATGTATCTTATTTCCATGCTATTTCCTTGACTTAAAGCGTCTTAAGGATGAAATTAAATTCTCATTCATATTAAAGTACCTAATACCTTACTTTTTGACAAGGTAAATGAAAATTTAGATCTAGGTAAGATAAAAGGTACTGGAATTTAAAAATACCGAGGTAAGGTGAAAGATACACAAAATATGTATCTAGGAATTTGTACCGAGGTAACTCCTAACACTGCTATTAAGTCAATATTAACTCACGAACAATATTAGCTGTGTTTTTTCCCAAACTAAGCAATAGATGCCGCCACTACTTTGACCAGTTTGTTATATGGCAGCTATACGATATATTCATCCGATTTTCAACAAACTCCCCAAAATTGTGTGGAAACAGAAAATATTCATGACTGGAAAGTATTAAGACGCTATCATTGAAAACAAAAAAGTTTTTCTCACATAAACTACTTTTTAGACCGATCGTTCCTATGACAGCTATATGCTATGGTAATACGATTTGGATCAAACTTGGCAGAATTGTGTGGTAGCATATAATATTGATCAGTAACAAGTTTGCGAACGATAGCACTAAAAACATAAAAGTTTTTGCTACTAAAACTTTTTTCAGCACTAACTTTTGTATGGCAGCTTTACTATATAGTTGTCCGATTTTAATAAAACTTTCACTGGAATTGTGTGAAAGCATAGAAAACTTAGAGATACGAGGTTTGAGCACGTTTGCGTTGAAGACAAAAAAGTTTTTCTTACTAAAACAACATTTTCGACCGATAGTTCCTATGGCAGCTATATACTATAGTCATCCGATTAGTCCGGTTCCGACAAGTGTGCAGCTTCTTTGTACCAAAAGACTTGGTGCAAAGTTTGGCTAAGATAGCTTTTAAACTGATGAAGGAGATCGCATAGAAACAGACGGACGGACAGACGGGCATAGCTGATCAAGAATATATTATACTTTATGTCGTCGGAGATGCTTCCTTTTATGCGTTACATACATCTGGACAATTTTAATATACCCTCTACAAGGGTATCCAAAAGAATCTGTCGCAAAAACCCCAGTCGAACGTCCGTAAAAGAGCGTCGCTCTATAAACTGATTTTATAAGTATATGCTAAGTATATTGTAGGGTCACTACAATCGTAACTGGTTCAACATAAAGCGCATGTATATTGTGAAGCACTTTTCCTCAATATGTCTAAATGAGAATGTAAGATTGTGCTTGTTTGGATACTTAGCACAAGAGTATGCGGTGCAGAAAGTCGCGTATCTTCTTTTACTAGAGTTTGCCTATCACAGATCTGACCTGACAGAATCAAATTAAGCCTAGTACTGAGGGCGTTCGAATTTTCCTTTCGTGACAGTATTTCACATAAATAGAAACACTTTCTAAAAGCTCATGAGCATCAAAGCAAAGCCAAGGTGTTTCTAATTATATGAAATATTGTGACGAAAGGAAAATTCGAACGCTCTCAGTACAAGGCTTTAACATACAAAATCTACATTAACAAAGTGTTCACTTTTTCGTAAGTGTGGCCTCTGACGTCATCACAGTTGTCGCTTTCGGATTGCGGATTGCGGATTCTGAGTGCCCATTATATACAACAAAGGTAAGAGTTTGGTAGGTTTTATTAAGCGTTGGTCTAAGGAAGTGTTCCGTAAACCGCGCATTCGTTGTTGTTTTACGCAAAGGAATAGCAGGCGTGTATGTGTATGGCCTTCACGCATGCCTTATGGGCTATGTAAAGCAGACCCGGCGAGCCCATAGCCACTAGGAGCCGAAGTCAGTCGGTTGCGTTCTCTCCTCTCTTTCGGTCCAAGCGAAGGTTTTGTAGTTTTTGTGTGTGGACCGGCAATAACAACTTCATATGTGTCTCTCTTCTCTCTCTCTCTCTTATGTCTCTGGCAAATTCGATGACAACGATTAAAGTTTAAGTTTTTTGCCATAAAGCCCCGAAAATTGTTGGAACTGTGATAAACTTTTACAATTTCGAAATTTGTATTTACTAACCCTTACGTTTTCCAATAGGTGGTACTTCTCAAGATTATCTTGGAGACCTAATGTGGAGATCTTTTGAGTACTTAATACCGAGAGCTGTTCAGAAGGACAAAATCACACTATTTTTGGTCCAGACTCGCATCATCAATATTTATAAGGATGAATCCAATATGGATGGGGGGGGGCGTAGGAGCAGCTGTATATTGCTCTGACCCTGAGACAAGGATATCGTATAAGCTTTCTGATCACTGCAGCTTATTCCAGACGAAGGTATTCGCTATCATAAAAGCTACAGAGACCGCACTTCGCATCACTAAGCTGGAAATGCGAGGAAACAGGTGTGATCGAAACCCTCGAATCGTACAACAGGCATAGGCATAAGCATAGTCCTTAACGATAACGATACCTGGCTGTCTTTCCTTTCTAAAACTTTATTTGGATTATTCCTTTAGTGTTCAAAAAGGAGTCTGGTCAACTATACAGCTGTTTCAAGAACCTCCCGGTTCTATCTTTATTAGTGTTTGCACATCGACTGCAAGTTGGCAGTTGCTATTTTAGTTATCTCTTAGCAGATTCTCATCTGCCAAAGCCTGTTGCCAGATTTTGACTGCTTCTTCCAATTAAGTAATGAGAATCAAAAAAACTAGAATTTCAATCAGGATTGTCCTGAAAATCTCTAGATTTGAGTTGTGTCTAGGTTTAGCCTCTTCGATTATACAAAAACCTGTTGGGTCCTGGTCCTGGAGCAAATTTGGATTAAAAACCAATTCTAAGATTTAATTCAAAAACAAGTCATTCCACCTGATTAAAGAATTTTTCTAATCTGTTGATTTTGACGCAGTTTATTGCTTCAAATATTCTTCATTTACTTGCATTTCCGGTTTCTGCCCACAATCCTATCCTTAACAAAAAAAATTCACAAAAATCTTGTCTACTTCCTTCCGGTGTGCGGAACAGCCAGGCCAGAGAAAAAAAAAAAGGATATTTGTTCGCATCTCGGAAACAATCAAATAGAAATCTAAATTGCAAAATATGGGCCATTCAGAGACAGACGGACAGAGAGAGAGAGAGTGAGTGAGAGCTGTGGGAACCTTTCGTCAGTTTGAAAAGGCAGTAACCAATTTGATGTGGGCCCACCCTCACATCGATAGCATCGTTAGCCTTGCATGAGGGCTGAGAAAATCTTGTTTGTTGTGGCAAAAGAGATTTTTTTTGTTTTGTTTTTGTTATTTGTATACGGAAACAGGTTAACAGGTATTTAGCTGAAGGATCAGTCAAGATTAGTTCTCAAGTGGGTGGTCAAAGGATACATTGGGGATCCAAAACCTTTAAAACATGAGAAATTCATTTGCATTCTGGAACAAGAGCCTCGCAATTAACTCAAGGACCTGTCTGAAGACGACGAAGAAAAAAAGGATAAAAAAAAAATTCAATGAAATGAAATGAAATGGTAATTTGATACGCGCACACTTATGGAATGCGTTTCTCAAGCAAACTCGCTCAAACAGGTAGTCCTGCGCAAGTCCTTTGTCGGTGTGGCGCATCAAATCGCAATGTAAGCAAACATAACTACCAAAAACCTTAATGATTGATCGGTATCCTGTGGCTAAAGAGCGTTAATTGGATTTACGCAGCGGTGCTCTTCAATAGTTCTGGTCAGTTGTGGAAAATCTCAGATGTGCACCTGTGTGCCAGTGAGCAAAAGGACCTCACGCAACCAGGACTGACCTTTCGTTCGTATACATTTCCAATTCAATTCCCCATTTTCATTGTGATTCGCATTTCCTTTTTTTTTTATTAATTTGAAGTGGCCAGCACTTCATGCAACTGTTGCGCTTCACTTCACAGTTCCTTCCTCTTCCTGTCCTGTCCTGTCTGGACAAAGGCTTGGGCACTTCCTGTGGGTCAGTTGTTGCGCCCCTATGGCCAAAAACAATCTATTGTTAATTAAATGTATGCTGGTTAGAGGCAAGGGAATGGATGAAGAAGCTAAGTGCCGTTATACCTATGGGAAGGTTACCAAACGCCATTTAGCGGTATTTGGAAATATACGCTATCTAGACCGACAACTAGCAGACTTATTGGCTTAGAATTGAGAACACAGTGGCTACTTAGCTTAAATTTGTAATTTAAATACATTTTCTGGGCATAGATTACCACTTCTTAGGCAATGCGAGCAACAGGAGCAAGGGCGTGCCCACCGCAGCTTTATAGTAGGGTTGATATAATATTTTCGAGAGCAGTTTTAACAAATTTTAACATATATTGAAATTGTAATTTAATTATACGCCTACTTAGTCTTTTAGAAGTTTAACTTTACATTTCTTTAACCAAATTTTATGTTGATCTAGTAGGCTTGGATTTTTATAAATTTGTCTTAGTCCTGAATCAGGTAAGTTAAGCGCTCACTTGCAATTTGGAAGTCCTAGAGACTAGTCGCTTCCGACTTTGCTTCTTTTTTCTTATTTTGTAATTTTTCTGAAATTTTTCTTGCCTTTTTTTTATTTTATTTTGCTTTGTTCAGTTAAGGCTTTCTTTTATCTTTTTGGTGTCATCGTTCAAAGAAGCCGTTTTCAACATCCAGATTCTCAGCATTCTTATCAGTACGAAAAATACGCTTGCTGTAAGTCTTGTTGACGCGCTGTTGCTTCAGGACCTAGTCCACACTGTCGCCGTTAGACCAAACCTCGGTTAACGACATAAAAGATGGACTGGCCTTCAAGGGCAAATCAACTTTCTCGTCCAACGATTCTAATTGAATTAGATTTATGTTTCGATATCGATTTGGTTTATAAATTGTTACTTTTTATATGGATATCCAGCGTCAGATCGATTGAAATGTAATTCAAGTTTTTAAGTCAGTCGAAATACAGACGGTTAAATGGGAGTAGTAGACCACCGAGCAAATGAAAGGTGTGCCTTGAAAGTTCTAAAATATTGGGGAAATTTCTAAATTGTTCATTAATTTCAGATATTTATGAAGATTTTATGGGACGGCTAGAGTACACGGGTCAATAAAGATGTGAAACAAATGGTCAAAAAAATCACATAATTTCCAAAATTCTCATTTGAATTCAGATTATCAGGTTTTTGAACGACCATTTTCAGATAAGCTCCCAACAATTAGATTGGCCACATTTGTACGTCTTGTCAGTGGTTTCGTCGACCGAGAGCCATATTTTATCGTCACCCAAAAGCCTCACGAATACTATCCATTTTTTTTTTATAGCACTTGTCCAGATTGGATTTCCGTAATGTACTTTCTTCTGGTATTTGGTTTCTTAATGTATTTTTTTAAGAAAGCCATTAAATGTCATTATTTAAAGCATTGAAAGGTATGTTGGCTGCAATCTAGGCTTCGCAGAGTTCAATGTTGAATTCACAATTTTCATCGTCCTCCACTTCAACTGGCATCTGCCATCTTACAGCCAATTATTTATGGTGCGCAGTTGCTAAGTGTTGCTCCAATTGCGACTTTCGATCGCAGGCAATCTGATTTAACAAATTAAAATATATTTTCGGCATTTTAATTAATTAAAAGTTGAACTGATGAAGTTGATTTTCAAAGTGAAACGGATTTGCAAAAAAAATCAGAAAATGGTGAGCACAGAAACACAAAAAGAACACATTAACCCTGGCCTACTTGGATAATAATGTATCTGAAATATATAATTTCATAAAAAAATAAGGTTTTTACATATTTTGCATATTTTGCATATTTTTTTATGCAAATATGCAATTTATGCAAAATTTTCAATAAAAATAAGATGTGTGCAATCAGAACTTAAATCGGACATGCGGTTCAAAATATGCAAAATCCGATGTCTAATTATAAGTTATTATGTAGTAGTGCTCAAAGACATATTCATTGAATAAATAAGTACATCATTAGAATTGCAATTATTATTGGAAAACGAGTATGCATTACATCTGGCAGGCTCTTGTACTAGTTTACAAGCGAAAATGGTGGACAATGGTCATCCATGGTTCGGGGTTCAGTATTGTCATAAACAGGGCTATGTAGTTATGTGTGATCATTTGTGGTCTTGAAAAGCAGTTTCTTAAGCATTTAGCGGTTTTGTTACTATGGAGGTTCCTTAGTTGCGAATTGCGCTTATGCATTGATCCTGGCATGATTTTTCACTTGTTTGAATGCCAAGTTTGTTAGGCACTACTACATTTTTTGATCCTCTTTGGTATTTTTCCGCGATTGATTGATTCTTCAGTAACGGAAAGTGGTTTGAATCAGTCTTTTAATATCTTGACCATATTCTTTATCATTGGTCATCCATGGTATATGTATATCGCGGTTCACTATTGTTAAAACCATGGCAGTGCAGTTATGTGTGATCATTTGTGGTCTTGAAAAGCTGTTTTTTTAAGCATTTAGCGGTTTTGTTACCATGGAGACCCCTTTGCATTAAATTGCGTCTTTGCATTGATCCTGGCATGATTTTCGTCTTAATTGGCATTACCTTTTTTCATTATTAATATTTTTTATCCTTTTTTGGTATTTTTTTCGCGATTTTATAAGTCTTCAGTCACGGTAAATAGGTTTAAATAACTCACCTACCACAAAGTCTGTAATTAACATCGATTTACACTCCGCGTACTTAACTAAAAATCATTTTGTTTGTAACTGTACGAAACTCAAAATGTTTAGTACGCACGAGTGCTGAACTCAGAAAAGTTCGGTGCTTATTTTTTTCGTTCGGTGCTTTAAAAATGATTTAATGTACTTGTGTGTTTCGTACAGTACAAAACGAATCATGTACCGTACTTGTCTGAGTACGGTACTTGTTGTGTTCGGTACTTTTGTTTTGTATACAAACCCTGATTATAATTTATAAAAATAATAGCGAAATTTCCAATATTATTTGAGCTTAGACTTTTCGGAAAAATTTTCAAAATTTTAAGAGTTTTGGGAATCATTAAGATTTGATATCACCGCGTAAATGGTTATATCCAAAGATCCAAAAAGTAGCGAAATTTTCAAAAATTATTGTATGAGCTGGACGATAATATAGACGGGCAAATTGACGGGCCAAGATCAAGCGTTCTAAAAAATTCAGAATGGGGCGGGATCCATGGGTCGACAAAAAATTTCTTGTGAAAAAGTTGATATTCCGCAGATTCTTAACAGAGTCTGCTAAGTCTATGTTAATAAAACGATAACACAATTTACTCTATCGATAAAAGTTTTAAAGAATCCTTGCGCTGCTCTGGCGCTGTTAAATATCTTGATTTAAAACTCATTAAACTGTAAACGAGTACACACGTTTTTTTTTTAACACGGTCTTGTTTCTTCATGGTTTTCGTGCTTTTATTTACACACTATTTACACGGCTTTACTATTTACAATGTCTCTATACAGCAGTGTTGCCAAATCAGCTTTTTTCCCGTCATTTCTAGCTTTATTTAAAACCGTATTGCGGGAAAAATTTGGAAAGAGCGGAAAGCGGAAATTCTGGCGTTTTTTAAAATGATTTTGGCTTTTTTTCATCCTTATTTTTATTTTGGAGTCATTTGCAAAACTTATAGGCAAATCGACAGTTTTTTGACAAAAATGACACAAGTTGTCAATCAAAAAAGTCGTAGACTGGCTGCAGAACTCGGAGTTTAAGGCTTGACTCCGGAAGAATAAATCTGATACCTCTTGAGATACCTCTGCAGTTGTTGAAAATGCACAACATTCTACCTCCAAAAAAAGCAAAGCATTGTTTTTGGAACTATTTTTCGTAAAAGATATTGAAAAACTACGATGAAACTAAAGTTTTGTAGTTAACTAATCGCTTCCAAGGACGCTGGAGGTATTGAAAGTCTTTTTGAGTTAGCTTCGTTTGCGATTCAGATGCTGTCAGCCTGGCGATGAGTGGCCAGAGAGACTTCGGCGTTGCTGGAAGGCACAAGGCGGCCATTTCCAATAAGTTGTTCTACGATTTGTAGCCATTAAGTGTCACCGAATAAAAAGCAGAAAGAAGTTTTAAAAAAATTTTTTCGTTTTCATTTTATGACCAAAAAAACCGTGTACCAAAACAATTGCAAGTATGTACTAGGTGGATACGGGTTACGTCGACATGCGAAATGCTGCGTCGATTATAAGGTCCTTCCTAGTTACCTAAAGCTAATAGGCACAACTGTGGCCTACGGTAATAATGAGGACGAGAAACTTCATCTCTCTGATGATATATTAAATATATAATTGCATAAATAATAAGAAACGACATGCGCTTTTTTCCAGCTTTTTTGTCGAAAAATACAGCTTCTTTTTCCTCTCCGTCCCGCCGAAAACGGATTTTTTGCTTGGCAAAAGTTGGCAACACTGCTATACAGGATTGTCTCTTTAAGGTTTGTGGATACGGGTTTTTCTTTCTGTCTCTCTGTCTGTCTATCCGTCTTTTTATTTACAGGGTCTGTCTTTGTCCATCTTCAACTATCTGCTTTAAGCTCTCGTATATTTCATACAGCTAAATCATCTAGGAAGCTATTGTGAGCCAGTGGGGTCTGCAAATAAATACTGAAAAATCGAAGGTTATGTCCATTGGAGCACGAAGAAGCAGGCTAAGAGATGGGGAGTGTCTGCAAATAAATGGAAGAACGCTAGAGAAAGTGCGGTCCTACAAATATTTAGGAGTCGCAGTGTCCGATAATATGAATTTCTCAGATCATATAAAAGGGAAACTTGGAGAAGCAAAAAATTGCTATAAACGCTACATGGAGGACATTGCTGAGTAGAGACAACGTGAAGCCAAGTTGCAAATATAAGGTGTTCCAAGCAACTGTTAGAAGCATCATGTGTTATGCTGCTGAAATTTGGGGATTTCTTAGATTCGACGATGTTGAACGCTTGTTTTCAAGTTACCGCAGAATAAGCCAAATTTTGCGATTTATATAGAAACTGGCCTTCCAACTCTGTCAAGGTTATGAACATGCCGGAGAAAAGACTGCCTAAGCAAATAATGATTCAACTGCTGCTTGGAAAAACTCAGTTTTTTGACGGCTCCACTATTTCAAAGAACTGCGGGCTAAACTTTGATTGGAACAATATACAAGGATGGCATCATACACAAGCTGAAGGCATAAGAATGCTTTGCGAAGAAGAGCGTCAAATCTTTATAAACCGAGCTAGACAGAGCACTGAAAGGTGGAAAGGAACCTGGGTCAATCAAACTATTTACAGCCTAGGAACAAACTGCATTAGCAATATTTTTAAGGCGAGGTGCGAAATGATTGCATTAAACTGTAGGCCACACAGAAGGGACTTGGATGAAACCTGCAGCCTTTGTAATATGCGTGAAACGGAAAATGTGGAACACTTTATCGGCACTTGTCTCATCCTTAGAGAGGTGCGATATCTCCACTTCCGTCGCATCACTTTAAACGAGTTTGAACTCCAAAGCATTTTAAACGGAGAAAATTGGCGCATCCTATCAGCATTTTTAGCAGAAGCCACCAAATATCGGCGACAAATTATAAACGAAGATTTGTAAGTTTTTTTTTTATATTGTTCTATTTTGTTTTCTTTTTTTTCTAAAACAGTCTGCCGTCAGAGCCGTCTTCATTGACGGAATATATTTATAATTGTTTAAATAATACTATATAGCATCAACTGACGGTTTTAAATAAACCATTGTTGTATAACACTTATAGTTTTTATTATTGTAATCTTATTACAATTTATTATCTTTACACAATAAAAACAACATACTACTACAACTACTATTTCATATAGTGTGACCAGTGTGACCATCATTCGCTTACTATACCCTAACACTAAAATATCGAAACATTTATACTTATTTGCGGTCATTTTCCAATAATTTCATAAACTACAACAGGTGCGTTTTTATGTGAAGCGACTATCTAGCTTGTTTTTACACCTTTTTTGTCACTTTTTAATAACAACTTACGTTGTAGTACAAAGTTTTTAAACTTTTTGAACACTTTGAAAGCACCGATTTAGGAAAATTGTACATTTTCAGCAATGTTCTTCAAAAGAAACTTCCCATAAATTATGAGTTTTAAAAAACTTTCCAATAAAAACCAAAAATTTATCGCATCCATCTTCATTTGAGCTACTTAATACCGCCCACAATCTTCACGTTTATTCTTCAATACCACACAAAAATCACAAAATTCCCATCATACGTTTGCTAAACACTTTCCCAAGACACCTTTCAGCACACAAAACATACAAAGCGAAAAAAAAATTCCCATAGCATAGAAAATTTGACTTTTGCATACCTGTACACACGGTACAGGTTGCTTCTATTTAAGCCCCTTTGGTGCGTTTCTCACGAGAAACGGTAACACTCCAACGCACACACAAAAGGACATCCAACCCTCGAAACAGGTTGCTTTACTCAGTCATTAAAGGGAGCAAGGAGGATGACACGTCTGGAGTAGGCGCTTCGTTTTCGTTTCGTTTTTTTTTTGTATTTTTCTCTCTCTTCTTATTTTATTGATTCAGCTCGTTGATCATAATAAACGATTAGTAGGCTGGAGAATCCTTGCTGATCCTGATATGCTGGCGTTTTGTATATTTTCACACGCACTTGTTACTCCTGTATTTGTGTTTTTTTTTTGTGTGGCTGGGAAAATTTTGCTCGTTTGGCATTTTGATAAGAAATTTTTATAATATGGGATTTGTGAATTCTTGGGAATTGTTCATTACATAATATTTCCCTTCGTTTTTTTAGAAAAACTCTTTCCCAGAAACCAAATTGACTTTTGTAATTGCGTGTGTCCCTTCGTTTTTTTACGCAAAACTAAGTTTACGTCCTTCATTTCCTTCCCGGAACTCTCTCTCGAAGCAATCCCTTCAACCCAACCCGCTAATCGCTGCGCTAATGTCTGCATATATCCTTGCATTATCCTTGCCACCCGTCGCTTTTATTGTAACCAAAACAAATGATAATCACCCATTGGTCAGATTGTTCAATGCAAAATGCGTTTACAACGCGGCTCATAAAGTTATCCCTCTTCTTGCATGGCCCAGTCCTTCGGTGTGTTGTTTGCTGTTAGCTTTGCGCATCCTTTTTGAGCCTTTCGTTTGCCTTTATCTGCTTACACAGAACTCGGGGAAATTTGCTAAATCATAAAACGTAACCTTGTGCCAGGAGAGGGAGATAGATAGAGAGACAGAGAGAGACAGAGACAGAGACAGAGAGAGCGAAAGCTATTAACACATTAGCACATAGCATCAAGGCCAAGATATTTGTTTACATTTGACTTAGCTGTAAGTACCAGTACTCATGGGAATCATTAATGTGCGAGTAAGCAATGAACTACAGTACAGATGAGCTCAAGGTTGTAGGAAAACTGGATGACTTGTGTTTAAGTAGAACAATCTCCGGTTTGCATTATCCCAAGTTTGGAATACATTTTAGAGGTATTTTCTACTACTGTAAGAATAATAACACTACTTTACAGCATTTTCGATCATTCATATGGAAGTCCCTGGGGCCGTTTTCGAGAAATCGCGAAAAAGCTAGTTTTTTGATAGGGAAGAAAAGTAACTTTAGAAAAATGTGCTTATCTTCTGTATCAGTTTATTTATTATGACCCACTTCTTAATCGGGTGCTCGACTTCGCCGTTATAAAGGCTTTTATCGACAACTTTGCATTAAATTGATCACTTTTTTAATAAAAAAGCTAGATTTTAAGTACAATTTTCATTCCGAAAAAATGTGTAAAATTTAATACATTGCTGGTCACCAAAGACTCATCCATTAAAAATAGAACACCACATATTTTATTAAAATCAGTCGAAGAATATAGAAGTTATTGGCATTTAAATCAAAAATGAAAGGTTTCAAGTTCATGCAAATTGACTTAGGCTGCCTTCACACTGTTTGATACATGAGACAAGATAGTCTGATACTCCTGCTTTTTGTGATGTTTTGAAAGTGAATAGCTTGTCAAATTCATAAAAGAATCACGATGAAATGCAGGCCTACAAGATTATCATATCTCACATATCAAACAGTGTGAAGGCAGCCTTAAGCTAAGTTCCCACAGGCAAATAATTTGCCCAAATTCTGATGAAAATGTGGCTAAATATGCCAAATTAGGGGACTTTTCGGTCAAACTTGATATACATACTCATACTTGATCAAATTATTTACATATGGAACGATAGTTTTAGTTTTCAGTCCTGAAAAATTTGCAAACATGTTTATTTAGTCGAAATTTGGGCAAATTTTTAGCCTGTTTGATTGTTTTACTGTTCGTCGTAGAAGGGCATTGTTAACATTCAAACTATTCATTTAATGGCTACTATAGGTATGACCTGACAAATGTATTTTGTACCTTTTTAAGCTTATTATACTCTGTACCAAATGTAAGTACAAAGAGTATATTAAGTTTGTGCAAAAGTATGTAACAGGGAGAAGGAATCGTTTCCGAGCCCTATAAAGTATATATATTCTTGATGAGCATCAACAGCCGATTCTTGATACAGCCATGATCCGTCTTGTCCGTCCGTATGAACGAAGAGATCTCAGAGATGGTAAGAGATAGAGGTTTGACATGTATGGGACATATATCTCATTATACTTGCAGGCAGATCAAGTTTATTTTCAATTTTTGCCACGCCCCCTCACGCCCCCGCAATTTGGAAAAAAGTGCATATCTCCTACAGTTTTGGAGATAGATCGTTCATACCTTCTAGAGATACCTTAGTAAACAAAATTATTTATCGATTTTGCTGAAGGAATGATAAAGATCGGATGAACGATACTCAAGTTATGGGCAAAAAACGGCCACTTAACCCCACCCAACCCCCCACCAATAACCACAGCAACATACCCTAACCGTTCAACACAGGCAATCTTAGTGCGAGAGAGAGAGAGAGAGAGAGAAACTTAGAGAGCGCACCGCGTTGTGCGCGGGGTGTTAACTGGCCGTTTGACTCCAGAGCAAATGCGAGTGTAAGGGTACAGAGTATGTTATAGTCGGGCTTGACCGAGTTTCTTTCTTGTTTTTCTATATAAGTTTCCGGTATGCCGAAAATAAAAGCCTTCAGATCAGAAATATTGTTTGTCCAAAATACCCAGTCTCATATTGTTAAGGGCCAATTACACAAGGCAACTAAATTAAACTTATATTCAGTTTATTTATTGGGACTGGGTGATGATTGGGATGGTGGTGATTCTAGATGATATTCGTGTGCTGAATATGAATCTGTCTTGGATTTTTGGTAATTTGAGCTTAAAGTTGCTAAAAATGCCAATTTTTAACCATTTTAGAAGCGGTTTAAGGGGAACATACACTTTTCTTTTGACTCTGTTTAATATTTTCGTAAAGTTCTATTTCTTAACTTTAAAATTAACTATCCCAAACAGTTCTACGATTTTTCTAAGCCAAGATATGGCATTTTGAATATGTGTGTTCGAAATGATAGCATTTTGCACTGCCCATAAGTATGCAATGGATGTTGTTGAACAGTTTCATAGAAATTCAATACAAATGGATAGTATTCTGTACAGCATTTGCACTGCATACTTTTGGGCAGTAAAAAATTATGGAATTACGAAAACATGTGTTCAAAACTATATATCTTGGCTTGAAAAAATCGTAGAATTATTTGGGATACGTTTTTTTGAAGCTAAGAAATGGCAATATACGATGCTTTCATAAAAAGGTCAATCATATATGTGGGTGACCCACAAAACGCTCTTAAAAAGGTTAAAAGCAGCCATACCCATGTGTTCTACAAATCGCTTTCGACCCAAATACGACCCAATTCACATACGATTTGAGTCGTTTTTGGGTCGATAGCAAACAAAACACGATAGTTAACAAAAATCCATACGTAATGGACTATTTCCCAAAACAGATACGTGTTTAGCACATGATATCTATTTAGAATCACCCCTTATATAAACTGGACCTTGTTGCCTAGTGTAATAAATCAGAAATAAAGTTTCGAGTTATCAAAGACTAAGGGTCAAAAGTTCGAAAATTTCTGGTGGTCAAGAGGCTGTGAGCTCAGCTTTCGTCCAGGGATCCATTTTTTAGGTGTTGGACTCTTAAGACCTCTTACTCCCAGAGAAAGTCCCTGTTAAGTCTCTACTATTTCACTTTCAAGGACAAATCCTGTACACCCCAAAAAACCTGAATCGCATTTCTCCCTATTCAATCTCTGTCTCAGCACACGCTTCTGCCACAATCCCTGTGACTAGTTCCTACTGCGTCTCAGCTTCATATTCATTTCCATTTTTTTGATAGATCTCTAGAAGTCTGCCCTTATAAACAAAATGGCTGAAGCGTGGCCAGGCACAAAAACTTTCACACGCGTTGCACACCAAGCCAAATAACACAGAGCAGGGGGGGGGGGGGAGGGGGATGGGGTGCAAGGGCACATTTATATAGTTTTTGTTTTTTCTTTTTTGGGGTGTCTTTAAGAAAATCTTTCGCTCAAGTAAAAACAACAGCTGCAAAATCTAAAAACCTAACCGACCCTGTCAGAACAAGAAGAAGAGGTCGTTGCGCCTGAACGACCTCAGTTACCTCCTCCTTGGGCTCACAAACCAGAAACAGAAACCAACCCCCAACTGATTGTACATTTTGCAAAAAGAATGAAAAGGGGTGGCTGCTCGAGGAAACTTTGCTCGCTCTTTTTGCGCAGCGATCAAGAAATTTTTTCCAATTTTCTTAGGGGACGAACTGGATTTTGGGTTGGCGCACACCTGGTCACGATCCAGTCCTGACCTCAGCGATATGTTAAATTAGAGCCTGATTTATGGAATATTTGTGTAATTAGTTTAAGTTTTTTCCATATTTTTGTGTTCATAATCGCTTTATGAGCCAAGGTTCCGGTTTTTGTTTTGGCCCAAAAAGGCATTACCTGTGTTCGGTTTTCTATTTTCGTTTTCAGTTTCTAGGAAAACGCGTTATGGTTTTATAGACTTTTTCGCATTCACAAAATAACTTCCACACCCGCACCGCCCCCCTCCAGCGAGTGGCAAATGGCATGCATAATGTGTTTATGAGTCGCTGAGAGGTACCCAGGGACGACGACGACGACTCAAAAACTCAAAAGTCCAGGGAGTGTCTCAACACTTGCTGTGGTCGTGGTTTGCCATCGCGACCAGCAAACCATGCTGTGTGCGTAGAGACAGACACTCGAACCAAAAACCCCGAAATAGATAATTTGCTGGCAACCATGAAAATGGTTAAGCGCTAAGGAAGAGTCTCTTGCTGCTTTCCCAAGAAAATTGTATCCATAAGGTTGAGACATTTCACGCCCAAGCAATTGAGTTGAAATAGAAAAATTTCCTTGCCTGAGTGAGTTCTTCTGAAACGAGACTGAGTGGGAATTGGAATTGGCTCTTTGATTCCTTGCAGTAAAAAGCCAAACAAGCCAACAAAATTGGGTTGTGAAAGTTGTTTTTGCAGCATTCTTAGCTTGGATTTTAGTATTTCTAAGCAAAATTAATCAAAAATGTCGTCGTATTATAAAATAATAGAAATAATTCTGATGCAAAAAATTAGCTGGACTCAAAGCGAGAAAATGCGACTTCTCAAAAAACCTAAATACTCCAAAGAACTTAATTCTTCGTCGAATCAAAATGTTATTACACCCTTGAAGAGGGTATATTAATACTGTCGAGATGTTTGTAACGCATAGATGGAAGCATCTCCGACCACATAAAGTCTATATATATTCTTGATCAGCATGACGAGCTGAGTTCATATAGCCATGTCCGTTCGTCAGTTTCTTTGCTATCTCCTCTGTCAGTTTAAAAGCTATCTTAACAAAACTTTGCACGAAGTCTTTTGGTACAAAGACGCTGCACATTTGTGGGAACCGGCCGGATCGGATGAATATATCGTATAGCTGCCATAGGAACTATCCGTCGAAAAAGTAGTTTTAGTGAGAACAACTTTTTTGTCTTCAACGCATACGTCCCCAATCCTCGTATTTCTAAGTTTTCTATGTTTTTACATAATTCCACCAAGTTTTATGAAAATCGGACAACTATATAGTATAGCTGCCATACAAAAGATATGTCTGAGAAAAAGTCTTAGAAGAAAAAACTTTTTGTTTTCAACGCTATCACTTCGAAACTTGTCACTAATCAATATTATATGCTACTGCACAATTCTACCAGGTTTGACCCAAATCGGATGACTATAGCATATAGCTGTCATAGGAACTATCGGTCGAAAAAGTAGTTTTAGTTAGAAAAACTTTTTTGTCTTCAACGCAAACGTCTCCAATCCTTGTATTTCTAAGTTTTCTATGCTTTTACATAATTCCACCAAGTTTTATGAAAATCAGACAACTATATAGTATAGCTGCCATACAAAAGATATGTCTGAGAAAAAGTCTTAGTAGGAAAAACTTTTTTGTTTTCAACGCTATCACTTCCAAACTTGTCACTACTCAATACTATATATTACTGCACAATTCTACTAGGTTTGATCCAAATCGGATGACTATAGCATATAGCTGCCATAGGAACTATCGGTCGAAAAAGTAGTTCTAGTGAGAAAAACCTTTTTGTTTTCAATGGTAGCGTCTTTATACCTTCCAGTTGTGAATATCATCAGTTTCCACACAATTTTGGGGAGTTCGGTCAAAATCGGATGAACACATCGTATAGCTGCCATATAACAAACTGGCAAGCAAATGCTCAAAGTAGTGGAGCCATCAAGCTACACGGGTATATAAACTTCGGTCGAGCCGAAGTTAGCTTTCCTCCATTTTTAATATTGGAAAAATTAAATTCTGAGATAAATCTAAATCATTTTATTCCTGTGTAATAAAATATAAGAAATAAAGGTTTCACATTTAATCATACATCATACAATTCTGGGAACTTTGTGGAGGATTCTGACCACCAGTTAAGAATGTTTTCATGGTTTCAAACACGTTAAAGTGCAAGAAAAGTCTTAATGAAATCCAGTCACTTATTTATCTGCGCTCTGCAAATGTAAAAAAAAACTGAAACTGTACCGGTACCAACGATTCGGTTTCGTTCCTGTCCTATCGGTTCCAATAATAGCGATTAGCGGTATTCGGTTCTCAGAAAAAAATTTGTATCGGTTCCGGTTCCGGTACTTGATTTTAAACGGTTTATTTAGGTTAATCATTCCGGTATTAAGCCCTGATTAGACAGACCCTTAAAGTACTGAAACCATACTGAAAAGGTATTAAAATGTTTTAGAAAAAGAATCTTGGTAATAGTTCTGCCATACCATGAGAAGCTACGGCTTGAATCACGATGAACCAATGTTTAATGCTCGAAAATTTGAGTATCGAGGTTTTTGGTTTGAACCTTATCTTAGCTCTTGACTTTACCAAGTGAGATTTTTCTACATCTTCAACTACTTATTTTATTTGCGGTATTACCAAGTAGAGATCAAGTGGCGGTACCGCCAACGCTTGACTACTGCATCCCAACAATAACGTTTACCACCATGTATAAAGTCACCATATCGAGTCGACTGGACTGAAACTCAATACCTCACTGCAAACCGAATGCCATAAATTTCTACACTGATGGCTCCAAACTGGGTGGACAGGTAGGAGGAGGAGTCTTCAGTCCAGAGCTCGGGATCGAAACTTCATTTCGGCTTCCTGACCATTGTAGTGTTTTCCAAGCAGAGGTTGTAGCCATCCAGGAGGCTACCAATACTTCAACAATACCAAAACTCTTACGGAGTGCCGCAAATCTCTTAATGAGATGGCTCAGCACTTCGAAATTAATCTCGTTTGGGTGCCTGGACACTGCAACATTGAAGGCAACGAGATGGCCGACCACCTCGCCAGACTTGGCATCACCACTCAGCTCCTACCGGATAAGAGCAACATAGGGGTGCCTCTTGCGACCTTTAAGCTACAAACAAAGGAAACTACTCATCGAATAACCATGAATCGATGGCAAACAATTCACACATGTGAAGTATCTAGGCTTACATGGCCTACTCTTAGTATTACAAAATCTACGGCGTTACTCCGTCTAGAAAGACTGCATATTTCCCTACTAGTAGGGGCCCTTACTGGACATTGCCTAATAGGACATAGACACAATGACTTCTGTAGAAGCTGCAATTCAGTGGACGAGGAGGAGAGTGTACAACACCTCTTCTGTCATTGCCCAGCTCTTAGCAGAAGGCGACTCACAGTTTTGGGTCCCTTTCTAAACGATCTATCAGACATCTCTGAAATAGATCTTGCCTCTCTACTCAAATTTGTGATATTTTCTAAATGGTTTAACGGGAAAGACCCTCCCTCTACGATCGCAGCGTAGAAAGGGTTATATGGTAACACAACGGGCCTTCATTGGCCTAAGTGATGAAATGGGATTCTCACCCATTTCAACCATTGCAACCTAACCTAACCTACCAAGTAGAGAGCGCTGAAGTAATCAAAAATAAGTTGACGCCTAAGAGTCACAACATTTTCGGGAAGCCATTTCTCAGACTCATCGATCATATTTTTGTATACTTCCAACTTGCAGTGTATCCAAATGGAATTAAAATCACCCAAAACAAGATTTTCGGAGTCTTGAAGTTTAGTTGTGGCCACCTCCGCTGGTTCTAATATGCGTACAATTTCGCGCATTTGTATAGGTTTCGGTTACGGTACTTGATTTGAAACGGTTTATTTCGGTTAACGGTTTCGGTATCGGTTCCGGTATTAAGGCCCTGCTTAGAACTCTAAGATTATTTGATTGTTTTCTTCAATTTAGTTTTAGTTTCTGGACTTAGTTTCTACGACTCGAAAAGACTCGCAAATGACTGGAAATATGAGTCGATTTGACGACTTACATACATAATCAGCCATGCTCCGGTTTTCACTTAATTTTGCGAATTGCGATTTGAGCAAATTCGTACGATTTCAATTTAGTGTGCTCCGAATTTCGTCAGTTTTTGATATCGATAATGTTTCATTTCCAAACCGGTTTGTGTCATTCCACATAACAAAAACAGCTGATGAGCGCCATTACAGATTTGTAAAGTTTGTTTTGCAATAATTCCACGTGAAATTAATATAAATATAACTGTAATAAATAATATTCAAAATGAATAAAATTAGACAGGCAAATTTAAATTATGACGAAATACCTACATTTTTGGCTTGTTTCAATAATAAACACTCTTTAAAAACAGCTGACAGAGTTGCCAACGATCGTAGTCATCATTTTGCAACCATGCCGCTCATATTTTTACAATTCAAAAACTTGCTTGTAGTTCTGTGTGGTATTTACTTAAATAATTTAAAACCATAATTAACCCAAAACTAAAAATCATCAAGCTTGTATGTGAAGTTTAAGCATTGTTTCGTATCTTTTTACGTTCTGCTGTCTACTTGGGCAACTCTAGCAAATTAATCGGTTATCGATAGTCATGTATCGATATATACCATAGCCAAACCGCAACTTGTTGTTGTCGAAAGGTTTGGAAAGAATTTAGGAGGGCTAGGAAAAAAATTGTTTAACACAAGAGTTTAATCCAAACTGTATAAGAGAGTCAACAAATACAATCTTAAAGAGTCAAAGAATGTTAAAAAAATTGATTCATAGGAAGGAAACTCTTAACTGTAGCGACATTTTCCATTTACTTTTCATTTCACGGACTCAGACGTCGCCGGTTTTAAATCGGCGAAGTTTTGCGATTTGCGAATTTCGGAGCAACTACTTTTGCGATTTAGCGACCAAATCGTAAAATTTTTGCGAAAGCGAAAATGGGAGCATGGCTGAATATGTATGTTACATAGCTTTGTTATCTGTACGCGTTCTCCTGAACAAAAATATGTCGAAAGTAGAGTGAACAAGAAAGAAAGTCGGTCAAGCCCGACTATAACATACTTTGTACCCTTAATGTCGCAGCTCGCATTTGCTCACGAGTTATACGCGCTCATCTCTAAGTTTCTCTCTCTTTCTCTTTCTCTCTCTCTCTATCTCTCTCTCTCACTGCCTCTGAGATTGCCTCTGTTGAACGGTATGCAGTGGTTATGGGTGGGGGGTGTTAACTAGCCGTTTTTTGCTCATAACTTGAGTATCGTTCATCCGATCTATATCATTCCTTCAGCAAATCGATCAAAAATGTTGAATACTAGATATCTCTAGATAGTAGGAACAATCTATCATCAAAACTGTGGGAGCTATGACGTTTTTTCTAAATTGCGGGGGCGGGAGGGGGCTTGGCAAAAATTGAAAATAAACTTGATCTGCCTGCAAGTATAAGAATTTTATGTCCCATACAAATCAAACCTCTATCTCTTACCATCTCTGAGATCTGCGCGTTCATACAGACAGACGGACAGACAGACAGACGGACATGGCTATATCGACTCGGCTGTTGATGCTGATCAAGAATAGATATACTTTATAGGGTCGGAGATGATTCCTTCTGGCTGTTACATACTTTTGCACAAACTTAATATATTCTGTGTACCTTTGGTACAGAGTATAAAAACGTGTCAACTATTGAACCCAGACTCGAACCAAAACCCTAGGTTCAATTAGTACAGGAACCGGTCCGCGAACCGAACCTTACACTTTAGTACAAACTAAATATTCTTCGAACTCGACTGAAATAAACGCAGAAGACCTCTTATCTGCCTTCCGCATATTGAACAAAATCTTGAAAATAATCATCTTAATTTCACTTAAATCCAATTGGCAGCAGTTGTTATTAATCTTCCACCTGATGTTTGCTTCCATAATTCCCAAAGATGTCAAAACAGCTAAACATATGTTTTCAAGTACAATAACCGCACAATTATGTCCGTTTATGGGAAATCAACAAAAGCTTGCCAAAATCCAAGCCAAGTTAATTCTCCGTCCACATAATTGAGCAACAGTTGGGAACAGATTTTTTGTTTGGTTTCCTTTTCTATATGACCCTGAACAGAGGAACAGATATAAACGTATTGTGCATACAATTTGGGTCACCACAAGTCGGGGGAGGTGGAGGGAAGGGAGAACTCTTCAAGTGACTTGAATGTAGGTTGTCAGTCTTTTGTGCTGGCTTTGCATCTTCTTTGGCACAAGCCAGCAGCGCCACCCTTTTTTTTGCTCAATGAATGCCTCCGCCGTGCCGTGATGAGTGGTGCTCGGTCCCCCATTCAAAGAGATCCATAATTGATGCCGAGGGAAGCACTTGTCACAGATTTTGATGCCATTTGTGACACGTTTATTACTATTATTTATTCTGTTGATTCAATTTAACTGAATTTAGACAAGCGGAAGCTGATAGAAATACCCTAAAAACGACTGCACGGGGGCACACGTGCCAGGAAATACGTTACATCAACTAATTTCCTGGCTCAGAGTATAACAAAATTTTTTATTGAGCCATAGAAATTGAGGGTACAATTAAGCCGCTGTTCGGGGGTTGCAGTTGCACATTGAGCCGCCAACAAGGACTCGCAGTGATCCTGAAATGAACGTTACATTTATGTACCTTGAAGCCGGGTGTTTTTTCGGAACGGCACGCGCCAAGTCTCGCTCCGACAGCGACAGCTGGACAAAATATTACAAGGGACAGAGGGAATGTTGATTGAAATCAAAGCAATGATGTGGAGAAATTTGAAAAAATTTGCTAGAAACAATTCAATTAATTCAAAGCAAAAAATTCACCCCCAAAACTCCAAACACTTAAAAAACCCAGCGAAAGATTTCAACACCTACACAAATAAGCTGCACACCTGTTAATCACTTCATTCCCAGGATATGAATGTTTTTTTGTTTTTGCCAGGACAATGAAATTCACAAACTGTAAATGTACAACAAAAAGGGCCAATGAAACGGTAAACCAATTTTTGCTCTTTACCTTTTTTTCTCAGCTCCGGATGTTGTGCACACTTCGTGCGCAAGCGTAGCGGAAATCAGGGTACCGCTATAAACACAGGCGGAAGTAAGTAGAAGAAGATTCAACTCTTTTAATTACCAATCTAGCGATCTAAAGTCCCCTTAAGTAATGTGTCAATGCCAACAAGTGTTTATTTATTTATTTACTTCAACCAGATACACAACAAACAAATAATTTATGATCTCGACGCTTGTGCTTATCAATTTGAACAAGTTCCCACAAGTGTTACATAAAAAAAAACTACATGATACCCGCAGCAATCTTAATTTCTTTGTTTGTAAATAGAATATAAACAAGAAAAATATGAGAAAAAGATTGATATTAATGCTGGAGAGGAACAGCAGCGCCCTTATCTCCCGCCCGATGGCATTGAGGAATGCAAACGAACCGGCAAATGAAAATAAAACAAGGCAAACCAAACAAACAAACCAACAGACCCATAAAAATCAGGGGAAATAATGTCAAATGTCAAGTCGGAGCCAAAGAGGAGACATAGGAAATTGTCAGCGGAAATTTCAAATAAAAACCGACGCAACGTCGCTTCTGGTACCATTGCACTGAGACAAAAACTATAATGGAATTTCTTATGTTGAAAAGTTGAAAAATGATGAGAAATTGATGTTAAAAAGGTAAGGAAATTGCCACGATCAGACACGCAATTTCCTTCCAATTTGGAATTTCCTTTACAATTTGGAAATAATCAATGCAATTTAATCGATTTTGGTTGTATTCCATATGATCAAAATGATATATGGGCATTTCTCAAATGTCGAATGCGACATTCGTACGCATTCCAAGTGAAGAAAAGTATATGCCAAAACATTATTTTATTTTGACAAGAGACGAAACTTGTAGCTCTTGATTAGCACTATAATTGGTACTAAAGTGGATTTTGGGCAATTGTTCGTTTTCAAGATAATTACAAAAAACCTATGCATTCGCATGCGACAAAAACAGAAGTCACTTTCAAGGCGAAAAGTTCAAACACTGATTTCGGCGGATCCTGAAGAAATATTTTAATGCGACTAATTTTAAAATATTATGCATTGATGTATCTTAAAAATGTTTTTTATTTGATTCAAAAATATTAAGTAGTTCATTTTTTATTTAATTTGATTCACTTTCGCACGCGACATGTCGCATGCGACATTTTGTTCCATCATACTTTTTATGTGGTTTCCATTATAATGCGAGGAAAAACTTAAAGTTTATTGCAATCCCATAGTTTCTCATGGTTTCTTGTGCATTCTTTTTTGACCATTTGTACCCTCAGAAATATTTTAGGTAGCAAAAGTAAAAAAAATCTAAAGGTACTTTTATCAAAAAAAAAGTGAAAATTTAATGTCCAAATTAGAAAAATTGCGCTAGCGCGGCCGTAAATCAAAATATTTCAAAATGGGCTGTGTATAAATGTAAGATTGGCTTTCATTAATGCAACTTGACTGTTTCCCCATGAAAATTAGATAAAACATAGTGTTTTTAACCACTTTTACATTTTTGGCTGCGGTTGACATTTCTGTGGAAATGCCCATATGATTGAATGATTCAAAATGGGGGTTCCCCATAAAATACTCCCGAAATTGATCAAAATTGGTATTTTAACTTAAAATTTTTAAGCAACTTTAATAATTAACAATTACCAAAATTCGTGTTCATCTAGAATCGCTACCACCCTTTCTATAAACTGAACCTTGTTTCCTAGTGTTATCATATGGAATTCCAACAATATCGACCATAAATAGCTGGAAGAACTAAACTGCATTTTACTTTTTAGATCTATTTTAGAATTCATCTACACTAGCAGAAGCTAAATCCGGTATGAAAACTCTTAGAAAAGGTCATTTAACCTTATATTTAACGGGTTATATTTATCCCACGACTCGGACTGAATAAAACGCATATATGTATGGTGCGAGTGACTAGCTCCAATTCTTGTAGCTGAATGTTTTGTTAAAACTGTACATTTTCGTGCAATGCTTGACACAATCTTACATCGCGGTTCCTGCTTCTTCTTCTTTTTTATTGGTCCGTTGTTGCATCACAAACGCTTGACGGGTTTGGCCTCTGCAATGCATGCCCTCCACTCGCTTCTGCATTGTGCGAGCTGGCACCAGTTGTTCACACCAAGGTGGGTAATGTCTTTCCGCACTTGATCATCCCATCTTAGTAGTGGGCGACCCCTCCTGCCTTGTCCTCCAAAGTCAACCGCCTTCGCTTTGTACGTCTTTTTTACTGGAGCTTCTTCATCCATCCGGATTACATGTCCTAACCAGCGCAGGCGCTGTTGCTTTATGCGCTTGACAAGATTGATGTCCTTATAGAGCTCATACAGTTCGTGATTCATTCGAATGCGGTATCCATCGCCAACTTTTAAAGGTCCATAGATCCTCCGAAGGATTTTTTGCTGGTTCATGCTTAGTGCTAACAAATCCGACCTTCCCTTTTTGGGAGTGCGTTATCTTAATCTATTCTTGGGTGCCCCGGCATGGTGCGTTCAAAACGCCAGCAGATATCAACTCAGCAGATAAGTTGCACTGTTCAAATGTTTTTGGTCCCACCATACCACCTACCTGAAGAAGAAAGCAACACTGTGGGTAGAAACCACATAGTAAGCCTAAGGGACTCTGAAAAGCTGGAGAAGGAAATCCCTATAATCCTCCTACCCAGAGACGAAATGTTGGCAGAGTACCACTTTGTCAGGAATTTCACTGTTCACAAAAGTAATAAAAGAGATTGGATCTCACTAGAAAAAACATACAAAATGCAACCACACACAATTCAGTGGTACCCTGACGCCCCAAGGAACTGGACTTGGGGTAGCAGGACCGGGAACGAAAAGGACTGAGACAATGGGAGAATTTGCAAATATATTTCAAGCCGAAGTAAGTGCCATCTCCCATTGTGCAGACCATAATATGAGAAAGAACTACCATAACAGAGAGATAGCTATTCTTTCTGATAGCCAAGCAGCGCTCAATGCGCTTAGCAGCAACAAGCTCACCTCTAAGCTAGCCTTAGAGACAAATTGGACCAACTTGGCAGCTGGAACAAGCTGACCCTACGATGGATACCGGGACATAATAATATCCCCGGAAACGAATTGGCACGCAAGGGTGCAGCCACCGCAATTGTAGGCCAGGAACCCTAAAACAACACACCTTAAAAAGTCTCCTTAGAAAGGAAGAGACAACGCTTAGAACATTCTCCTGGGTAAACACTAGAGGGATGAGACAAGCTAAAGTATTAATAGTGAACCATAACCTCAAAAGGTTCAAAAAATTAATACAACAAGGAAAGAATGCCCTTAGGATCCTGACTGGGCTCTACACTGGCCACTGCAGACTACGGAGCCACATGTACAAGTTGGGGATAACAAACACCTAATTATGCAGGTATTGCGAAGAGAAGGAGGAGTCCTCCGAGCATATACTAGCACACTGCGATGCTCTAGAGAGGCGCAGACTCAGCAGATTTGGGACACATCTTACACATCTTACACCCAACCAACATCAGTAACCTAGAGCCCACGAAATTCCTGACCTTTGTACAGGGAATTGGGCTGCTAGGTGAGTTGTAAACTTAGAAGGGGGGCACAATAGACCAGGATTGGTCGCGGTGCGCTATTTCCCCCCAACACTGAATAATAATAAGGTCCTAACCATACCAATAATTGAATTTTGAACCAGTCCACTTCTGTGTGGGAAAACTAGACTCAAATTATTTTATTATCTTTTAGTTTAGCAGGGTTTTAAACAGGTTCTGAACCACACTGAACCACTAATTTAAACACGAGAACCGAACCGGCGTCCTTTTAAAATTGCTCGACCAAAAACCACTATAGAAAGCAGTTAGATTCAAAAACCAGATGGTAAGGCGGTTAAAAACCGCTGTAAGACACTGAACTCAACGAGACTTAATTCCCAGCTATTTGTACTTCTACACCCAAAATAAAGTAATCATCAAAATGACACTATTTAGTCATTAATTTGAAACTATTTAGTATCCAATTCTCTTTAATATTTCAAGTATCAAGTTGATATTTTCGAAAGTATTAAAATGATATTTCAATAATTTCAAGTTGATACTAACTTGTATCAGTTTGACACTTTTTTGTATTAATTTTTTAGTATCGTTTTGATTCTAGGTCTTATCAATTTGATATTTCAACTGTCAAGTATTTAGTATCATTTTGATACTAGCTTTTATCCATTGAATATTTTTTCTTATCAAGTTTGTATAAGTATAAATTCAGTTCTTTACAAATAGATAACATCTTAAAAACTTTTTGCTTTATTTGAAATTGAATTGAATATTTAATGAAATGAAATCGTCAATTGTGGAAACCTGACTACGGGAAACATTCTTCTCTCACTCTGCATGCTCCGTGTGCATGCGGATGTTGTTTAATCAGAAGTCACTGTAATACTGTGCCTCAAGCTGGAACCGATACGTCCGCAGCTGTCTTTGTTTCGATCCTCTTGCATTGTGCGTCGTCTTGCAAAGCGTTGAAATATCCACAGCAGCATTGTGGCACAATACATGTCCTGTCTAAAGATTGTAAGTATCGAAGTTGGTGCTTTATCTTCTGCCCAAAAAAAAAAATATTAAAAATATTAAATAATAAATATTAAAAAAATATTTTAAAAAAAAATTAATTTTTTGGGTAACTTTACTAAATTTCAGTACAAAATTTCAAAAAATACAGAAAATTTCTATACCATATGTTCTACAAAACGCTTTCGACCCAAAATCGAACCAATTCCCATACGATTTGATACGTTTTTAAGTCGAAAGCGATTTGTAGAACTCGTGTGTTAAATACAGAAATTTTTTATAATTTTGGGGCGATTTCAGTTCTAGGGCGATTTTCTTGAATATAGTATAGAATATAGAGTGTAGTTTTTAGACGGTTTTACGCCTCTAATTCTAGCTTACTCCAATATTTTGCAACTTCCTTCAGAGTTTGTCTTCAGATGAGAATGACTTTTCATTTTACCTTAATTATTCAAAATACTTTTAGGGGGTCTGATAATAATGACTATTGAGACTTTTACACCGAGAAAAAACTTAGTTAAACTGTTGACCGAAATTGAGTCCAGATTTTGTCAACTATCTAATAATCTGGGAACAACGATTTCAACCGGATTTTACAGGTTTGGCTATTCAAATTACATTCCAAACATTTTCTTCCTGTGTATGGTTTGTGGTCAATTAGCTGTTCCTCTCAGAGTCACGTAAATATGTCAGGCTCTGCTAGTGTGGGTGAGTTAGGCTTCGCTCCCTTCACGTCACTCTCTCCTGCTCTCACAAAGTCTGTGTGTGTGGCTGATTCTTTCAGCACATGTGTTGGTGTTTTTGTCTGCCTGCCGCTGCGGCGGCTTGTTGGGAGGAAAGAATGGTCAACATTTGTTTTAAACGTGCAAGAATGTAGCGGCCTAGCTACAGGGTGTCTCTTTCAAACACACATGGACAACATGCCCATATCTGTTGCTCTCATTTCAGGCTGATAAGCGTTGCCCGCGTACTCTCTGTCGCTCCCTTGTTGGCTCTCTCACTCACACTGAGTCATAAGTCCTAAAAACAACACATCACCAAGCCAACTTAACTCCACTCCACTCTCCCCTCCACTCCTCTTCTGGTTTGGTTCTTCTTTATTGCGTTCATTGATCGCGGCTGCGAGTTGAGTTAAGTGCTGCGTCAACGTTGTTGACTTACATACACACATACACTCTCATGCACGCATGCAAGAGACTCCACTCACCCCCACCACCCCCTACTGCTCATTGAAGTCGGCACTCTCGCTCCATGTTTTTTGTTGTTGTGTTTCACTATTGGATTTCCATTTTACGCTTTATACGGCATTAATTGACTTTCAATTGGGTTATGGATTAATTTTTATGCATAAATTAAATATCCACATTTAGAAAGCAATTTCAAGTGGGGAGACGGACTTGAACAACAAAATATGCAACGAATATATATATATACACAAACATACATACAGGGTGTGCCAAACAATTGGAAATTGCACACCGGCTTAAGGGTGTTTGAACTTTGCCACTGCGAAATGTGCATATGTAAGTATGTAAATTTTTATGAGAAATGCTAAAATTACAGTGGGGCTTAGTGTTACATTTTGCGATTTGATTTTAAAGAAATTTGATATTAATTTTGACCAACAAGTTGGTTGGAAAATAGTCTGAAACTTTGTGAACTTTCAATATAACGCAAATAGTTCACATTTAGCTACTTATAAACTCGTATTAGGGCATTCCTGTACTTTCTTATTTAAAAACATTTTTATTGTTGGAAACCCGCGAATTGTCTACTTCAGCGGTGGGCAGCCTCATAGCCCTTCTTACCACCCGCTCAAACCGGCCCGTTATTTACCTAAACCCACAACGTTGTAGAAATGACAAAATAAACGCTGATTTACTATAACAAAAACCAAAAAAAAATCTATAAAATCCCTTAAAGGTAGCCAATAAAGTAATCAAAACCATAGCTAAGGTCCCACAGGCAAATAATTTGCCCATATTTCAATGAAAATTTGACTAAATAGCTATTATTGCAGATTTTGCAGGACTGAAAACTAAAACTATGGTTCCAAACGAAAATAAAATGCCGAAAAGTACCCTAATTTGATCAATTTAGCCAAATTTGCAACAAAATTTGTTCAAATTATTTGTTACTTTAGTTTTAAGTCCTGGAAAATCAGCAATCATGATTATTTAGGCAAATTTTTAACAAAATTTGACAAATTATTTTCCTGTGAGAACATAGCTTAAGCAAGAATATCGGTAACCGAATACCCAATCTCCTAAAACTTCAAATATCGGTTCTGGCTATCAGCTTAGTTAGTGAGATTTAGTACAGGGTTCAGGATACGGTTTACATCCCTGTTTTTGGCAGACCTGTTAAAATAATTTTAAATTTAAGAGTCAAATTCAAGTGATTTTATAATGTCCGTTATATATTATATAAGCAATTGTGAAAACTTCGACTAGTTTTCTAACCGCAAGTACAAATTCTTTATTTTGAAAACGTTTTAAGCTTTTCCTGCTTCAAAAACTACTATTTTTTACTTATTTAGCCCGTAATTAACATCACTTTATGTTTCCCTTCGAGTTTTCGTGTCGCACGCTAGCAGCTGCGCCCCTCGGTCTGTTGGGCAGAAGGTGATCTGCTATTTTTATTGTGGTTCGCGCGAAAAAAGCCTCGGCTAGGTGTCGTATTGAATTTAGGATGCAATATTTTCACAATACAAAAGTTATACTGAGCCAGACTCTATTTTTGAAAGCTTACGACTTAACCAAATTGCGTAAAAGTCCCCAAAAACTAAGTGCCAGCTTTGCAGTTTAGTTGTTGCACTCAGAACCGAAACTTTTTCGGTTCCAAGAAGATCGGTTCTCGAATACAATAAATTAAAAATATCGGTTCTCATTCCGGCTGGATTCCCTGGTCAGAACTCGTATAGTCTTTGAAATGAATATATGGCTTTGAATTTATCTATATAGTCAAAACTACAGTATAGGTTCCCCACAAAACGCTTCTACAAAGGGTAAAAGAGAGTAAAAGAAGGTATGGGTGAAAGTTTAGTTCCCAGCGACTAGCTCCAAACTCGTTTTCAAAGTAACACCAACAAAAATATTGAATAAGTGACTTTCACATTTTGGAAAATTTTCTCCCCCAATTCGGAAAATGGGCTAAAAACTGTTGAGTGAAACTCCTTTGATTTTCATTCGATCTCATGATCATTCAAACTCATTTTAAAAGATCTATATGAATATTCAACATTGTCTGGGGGAAAAAGCTGTGTTCAAAGTTGTATGGGCAAAAACTTTGTTCCCAGCGATTAGCTCTAAAACTCAATTGCAAAGCTACACATTCAAAAGTATGTATGCATTACGTGACTATTTTATCTTGGAAATCTACCCCCAAAGTCGGAAAATGGGCGAAAAACTGTAAGATATTTTTAGATTTCTCATCCGACCAGCTGCAAACTTACCAAATATTACCAATGTGATTATCAAATTGATCAAACTTTTGAGATTTCAAACCGCTTTTTGGACCAAATTTTGACTCTAAATCGCAAACTTTGTGCGAAAGCGAAAATGAGAGCTTGGCTGATTATTCAGAGTTCCATAAATTTTTCAAAAATATGGAATAAATGACTTACAAATTTCGGAAAATCTACAGACACAGGTATAAACTAGTATTCTATATGCTAAAATTGTACACCTTGTATAAGCAAATACATTTCATATTTTACTTCCTTTCGGATGAGATTAGCTCAATGACTCAATACGATTGTTAGAAAAGCCACTTGTTTTATTTCAAATAAAAAAATATGCTACTGTACTTTCAAGTCTGTGAGTCATTGCCTGAGCTTAGTAATGCCCATTAAAACACATCCCACACATTCCACGGCTGCTGGTTTCCTTCACACATGCCCCACAATGCAAACGGAACGTAATTTCTGTGTGTGTACCCAAGAAATTAGTCAGCAATTGTGCCAGCGGCATTTCGAAATGAAGCGTCAAGCTGCTAACTTCCCCAAGACACGTGCCGCAGACACCCTGTATTTAGTTGCTTAAATGCAAACAAACATTCGAACAGCATTTGTTGTGGTAGTTAAACTAAAATGAAGACTTTATTTTTTTGTAAAATGCAAGAGTATATTCTGAGTGTGTGTGTGTGTGTGTGTTTGTTTGTTTAATGACTTTATGCATACATATTTATGTTGTAATATATATAGATAATAGGTAGTAAATACAATTACAATACAGGGTGTTTATAATTAAGTTCGCATTGGCTTTTAGGATGTTTTTTTTTAAGCAATATTTAAGTATTTTTTAAATACAAATTTTTTCGGTTACGTCAAGTAGTTGAATATTTTTGTTTTGCGTTTCTGAGAGAGAGGGGGGGGTTGTAAAATACTGTAACAAATGCCCGAATGCGAATGCTGTGCGATTGAAGCCCAACTTTTATAGTAGATATATTTTGTTCTCGAGATTAGATTAAGTAGGAGTAGCCCAACACACTAGATACTTAGAACAGACCCTTCTTCTTCTTTTCCTTCTTGCCATCCACATTGTCGCTGCTGTTGTTGGCGCCCAGGCTGCGTCGCTTGAGCTCCTCGAGCGTCACATGATTGATATCCTCCCACTCCTTTTTCTCACGCTCAAACTCTCGACGCTTCTCATCCAGTTCGCGTATCTGCAGCTCCAACGCCTTCTTGCGCTCCTCGTGTCGTCGGGCCAGCTCCAGTTCGGAATCCTTGAGTTTCTGCATCTTTTCCTTGACCTTCATATCAAAGACCTGCTCCATTTCGGCTTCCATTTTCTTCATTTTCTGCTCATGTTCGCGTTTCTCCTCCTCCATTTGGGTGAGTGGATTCTTATTTGATAGCCGGGCCTTGCCATCGACCAAACCCAGTTCGGAGAGCTTGCGGCAACGATAGTTCTCATAGTGCACATTATTCGTCACATCCTTGAGATCCTGCAGATGTGTACGTATCACCATATTCCGCAAGGCAATGAAATCGCAATGCGTTAGATTCTCCACTTCGACCAGGCCCCAGGGATAGCGGCGTCCACGTACCTTTTTGCCATCCTGCTCGATAATGGTATTGGCACCCACCACAGCAAATGGCACACGACTCCGCAGATTTTGGGTGGTTTTCGACTCCTCGGCGGCATCTTCTAGGGTGGCGGGGAAATCATAGATTTTGATCTTATGTTGAGCTATTTCGTTAAGGATTTGCTTTTTGAACAGATGCACTTCATCGGGGGTCATGGTATCGGCCTTGGCTATGACCGGCACCAGATTAACCTTATCGGAGAGACTTTGCATACAGGCTATGTCCAAGGGGAGCAGACCATGCCCCGAGGGAGCTATAAAATAGAGACAACAATGGACACGATTGTCCGAAATGGTTTTCCGATATACCCTCGACTCGGCGGTCAAGTACTCCTCATATTTGCTGTCCACATACTCGAGAATGGGCACCCAACAATTGCTATTATCCACCGCATCGCCAAATCCGGGTGTGTCGACCACAGTGAGGGTAAGATTCACGCCATTCTCCTTGAGCATCACCTTGGTGGCTTCAACGGCCACCGTTTTCTTTTTCCTTAGCGAAGGACCCGGATACTGCTCGGCATTGTAGATGTCCGAGAGAAACATGGAATTGATGAGAGTGGATTTACCCAAACCGCTGGCACCCACCACCATGAGAGTGAACTCAAAGCCACGTTTTACCGCCTTGCGATAGACCTGATTGGGCAGATTGGCGAAACCCACATAGCCGGCGATCTCCATGGGTTTCTGGCGTACGGGCAAAGGGGGTTTCTGTGGCTTGGAAAGTCCTTCCTTCTCCTGCAAATCCTGTGTTAGCTTGTTGGAATCACCATTTGTGGCGGAGACTGGCTCCAATTTAACTGCTGCTGCTGCGGCAGCTGCTGATGGCACACTGGGTGGCTGTGTGGCTGGTCGGCCCACATTCATGTTGGAGGATTCACTGCTGCCATTGCTGGTCACCGAGGCTGCCTGTTTATCTCTCAGCGCCAACTGGGCCAGTGTGCTGGGCAAGGCTGAAATGGCCCCGCCCCCGCCTCCGCCAGCGACGCTGCCGCCGCCATTTGTGCGAGGACTATTCATTTGGTTTTTGTTGTTGTTGCTGCTGCTGCTGCTTCACACACACACAAACACACACAGTAACAAACGCCGCAATAATTGTTGTTCTTTCGTTAGTCGTTTTGTTGTTTTTGCAATTTCTATGTCAAACGTTTTGCCGTTTTTCTCGTTCACCGTTGCGTTTGTCACGCCTACGCTGCTCTTTTGCTTTTCTCTCTGATTTTTTTTTTTTTTTCTGTGTCAAGTATGACCATGCCACGGTTAGCTGCAAAATACGCTCTCTGCGCTGGAGAAACAACAACAATAAGCAGTAGCGAAATCAGTCTGACCGTTGATGGTTGGAAGAAAAAAACCCAGCAACTTCGCTCTAAGCTGGAGAATACACACCACTGCAGAGTTTATAGTATTAGAGATAAGGTTTTAAATTAATATTTAAATATTTAAGCAATTTATTAATCTAATGAAAACATAAATAAAAAACTCTCTTAATCATAGTTTAAAATGAGTTTAACATTTTATATGAAAATTTTTATGGTCAGCTGCACCTTTATAGTTAGCTACTCTGCGGCAATGCAAGTTGTGCAGCCGCTTATTTATCAATGCACATGCAACCGCACAGCATTTTCTTGTTTCTTATCATTTGTGTATTGTATAGTTTAAAAATAGCCCCCTGAAATGCCTTTGTGCAAGTCATTTGGATGTATTTTTTTTATTTTGCTTTTGCTTTGACTTTGCTTTGTGTTACTGTTGTTGGTGTTTTCTCTCGGATTTTGCAAATGTTGCGCATGAGCATAAGAGATAGAGAGAGAGCGAGAGAATGTGTGTATGTGTATTGGTGTATGTGGCGCAGCATACGTTTTGACCGTTATTTTCAAAATTTGGTAACAATTTCTTTTATCATTAAAATTACTATGTTTTATTTTAATACATTTTTCACAAAATATTCTATTAAACTAAGAAAAAAACAAATATTCATACCGCTCAATTTATAGAGATAAATCGACCTTTAAAAAAAAAATTTTTTTTTCAAATTATCTAATTTTATTACCTGAAATCTATTTTTCAGAGCCCTTTATTAACTCAATGGTCAGAAAGCCGGGAAATGTGGCATGAATTCTAAATATTGAGAAATCGAATTCAAATATGGCATGTACATATAATGCTTAGACTAAATCCTAGTTTCATAAGATATTTTAGACCGATCGGACCGCGCCCACCCTTACCTCCCAAACTAACTCATTTTTTGTACTTATACTTTTTCAAGCTAAAGCGCTCTAATATAGCGAATATCTATTTTATATGTAGCTTCAAATAGTATATATTCCGATTTTAAAAGTTAAATTTGTATATATTATGGATAAAAACGGCCAGGCTGCAAACCGGTGCTGAGCCGAGCCCCGCGGAACCAGTTCGAGTTTTTTGGGTCCTTTGGGACCTTTCAAATATTTAACCACCCGAACCGGACTCAATGTATACAAAAAAAGGTTCGGCTTAAACAATCATTTAAGTCAATTTCTTAAGAACTTTAATAAATTTCTCAATATTATGACCGGAAAACATAATTAAAGATGGGTTTTAGAAATCCAATCTATATTGCGATTTCAACATGGAAATAAAACATAAGTCAAGTTGGAAAGGGGAAAAGCAAATCTGATACTTTTATGTACACAGAGGAAAAAAAACCTGTTTAGAAAATAAGTTGTCGCCAACTCAAAACAGGCACCAAATACTCCCCAATTTTATGAGGACATATGTATGTGCTAAATGTTCTTGACTGTTTCTGACTACGTTTGTGTTCAACCTGACTCCAGTGTTCCAGAATGTTTTCCTCTGTGAGTAGAAAGTGAGGCTACGTTCCAAAATTTAAAGGTTTGTAGTGGGTCTATGAAATGAAACAATAAGAAATGTGACGATTCACATAGCTTGGTAGTCTGGACGCGTTTTCCTGATCCAAAAAAAGGTCTAAATTTTGACCGAAAGTAGAGACAAAGATCGGTCAACTATGTAAAAATCTATAAACCCAGAATCGAACCAAAACCATTGGTTTAATAAGTACAGGAACCGGTCCACGAACCGATCCTTACACTTTTTAACGGGTTTAAACCCCCGGACCGAACCTTGAACAAAGTTTTACAGGTTTGCAGCCTTGAAAAACGGTTCAATATCTTCTTCTTCTTCTTTATTGGCCCGATGTTGCATCACAACCGCTTGACGGTTGAATGCCCTCCACTCGCTTCTGCATAGTGCGAGCTGGCACCAGTTGTTCACACCAAGGTTGGAAATGTCTTTCAATATAGCTTTTTTAAAAAAAAAAGTGTTGTAAAGGGTGATCCATTAAGAAGTTTTTTTTTTTAAATTAAAAAAAAAACACAAAAAATGGAATTGGATGGTGGAATCTTTATTATGGGCTGAAAGAACTTAATCTGACTTTTACTTTTTAAAGATAATTTTATTCCAATGTTGACCGCGACTACGCCGTATATGGTCCATTCGAAGGTCCAATTTTGGATCACTCTTTCCAACATTGCTACGGGTATCTCGCGAAAAACGCGAGTAATGTTGGCTTCCAAGTCTTGAATCGTAGCTGGCTTATCGACGAAGACTTTTGACTTCACGTAACCCCACAGAAAAAAGTCCAGTGGTGTGATATCACATGATATAGGCGGCTAGTTGATTGGTCCGAAACGCGAAATAAGCCTCAGAACACAGAAGATATAATATCTTTAACTCGAACATATAGTTTCAAGTTTAGTCACCTTTTTTAAACAAGAAAGAAAGTCGGTCAAGCACGACTGTAACATACTCTGTACCCTTAACGTCGCAGCTCGCATTTGCTCACGAGTTATACGCGCTCATCTCTAAGTTTCACTTTCTCTCTCTCTCTCTCTCTCTCTCAATAAGATTGCCGTTCAATAGAATGCTGTGGTGATGGGTGGGGGGGGGTTAACTGGCCGTTTTTTGCTCATAACTTGAGTATCGTTCATCCGATCTTTATCATTCCTTCAACAAATCGATAAATAATTTTGTTTTCAAGGTATTTCTAGAAGGTACGAACGATTTATCTTCAAAACTGTAGGAGATATGATGTTTTTTCCAAATTGCGGGGGCGTGGGTGGGCGTGGCAAAAATTGAAAATAAACTTGATCTGCCTGCAAGTATAAGAAATATATGCCCCATACATGTCAAACCTCTATCTCTTACCATCTCTGAGATCTCTTCGTTCATACGGACGGACGGACAGACAGACAGACAGACAGACAGACGGACAGACGGACATGGCTATATCGAATCGGCTGTTGATGCTGATCAAGAATATATATACTTTATAGGGTCGGAAACGATTCCTTCTCCCTGTTACATACTTTTGCACAAACTGAATATACTCTATGTACCTTCGGTACAGAGTATAAAAAAAACAAACGAATAAACCTGCTTAAAGTCCTATAACACTATTAAAATCGGCACCCAAATTTTAATCTTTCTTTGCTTTTGAAGCAATTTTAACTTGAAACTATTTCGAAAAGGGGCATAAGGGTTTAATTACACATTAATCTATACACTTTTAAGAACAATTTGTCGTTTTTGGTTGCTGCAGCAGAAGGAAAGTTGTACTCCACGAGACACAATCACTTTTGTTAGATTTATACTATAAAAATACACCAAAACCAATTGAACAGACACAATAAAAAACACAATATCCGCAAATTTGAATATAAAACATATATTTGACATGCCGGTACGAATATTTTCCATATTTCCAAACTATTCTCTCTTTATGGGATAAGCCCATAATCGATAAGTCAGGATTGCACTAAATCCACTTAATCAGTTGACTTTGATTGCGCGCCTATATTAAACCGACAAATTTAAAATTTTTTTGGAATACAGATTGTTCTTATCTTGTGAATGTACAATTATAAAACTAATTCGATTTTGAGTTATAAAATTTTTGTTTTTATGCCAAATCGTAGAAATGTTTGGGATAGCTTACTTTAAAGTTATAAAATAGTAATTTACGATAATATCAAAAAAAGTCAAAACAAAAGTTTAGACTTTTAACAAAACGCTTCTAAAAAGGGTAAAAGTAGACAACTTTAAGCTCAAATAAGTAAGTAAAAATCCGGACTTGATGGACCATTTCTAAAAACAGATTCGCTTTCAGCACACGAAAATCATCTAGAATCACAACCAACCCTTCAATTTTGTTGCCTTGTGTAACCATTATGGCACATTTTTCAGGACTTCAAACTAAAGCTAAAGTTCTATATTCAAACATTTTGTTAATTTGATCAATATTTGACTTAGCTTGAGGTTCGGTTCGCGCACCGGTATCTCAGTCATGTTTCTGAGTCATGTTTCTACTTATTTTGAGTTATGGTATGCTCAAAACTCTGCCTCGCGTCATTTGTTGAAATGACAAACAGAATGTGGGAATGTGCAGGACATAGATAATTGCCCCCTACGACCAGATCAGGGCTCGCTTCATGCTCGAGTGTCCTCGCCAAAAAGTTCCCACACACACAGTTGTCCTGTGACTGCGCCTGCGCCCTGTCCTTCTGCCTGGCATGCCGATACACACCCGAACAAAGCCCTGCGATTGTGCGCTCTGTTTTATTTGTAATTTAAATTCTCATGCACTTCCCAGCTCGTGGAGGGGAGGGGAGGTGAGGGGAGGGGGCCAGCAACAACCACCACCGCCAACAACAACAGCCGTGTGTGTGTCCTGCGTGCTACGTCCTACTCCGCCTGCTTGTTAAAGGTGGTGTTGTTGGTGGTGGGTTCCTTCCTTCCTTCCTTCCTGCCCTACAACCTTCCCCCTTTTGCACGTGGATTTCTACGCGCGCCGTCTGTCGTTCTGTCCACCAAAGGTGATCGTGAGAAAGTTTTTTTCTCACAAAATTCGACTTTGCTTCCATCGGAATTAATATTCATATTGGAATTGATATGGTTAGGCAGTTTGGTTTTGTGGGCCGACTGTACTTAAATGTTAGTATATTTTGACACAATGTGCCCAACCACAAATCTTTAAAGCATATAGATTTTGGTACTCTAATCTTTTAGGCGCAACCCTTTCGCCTTCAGACGTCTCTGCACGATCAGCTGCCTAGCATCAGGCACGCTTCATCTTCGTTTTCTTCGTTTTGTGTAAGATGTGTAAGCAATTAAGGCTTCCCCTACGAGAAAGTCAGTTAGCGCCGTGTGCCATCATTGTCCATTGTTTGGCCATATAGAGGGATAGATCAGAAATGTGTAATGTGGGAGAGGAGCAGCTGTGACAATCTTTTTTGGCACGAGCAAAAGAGGACAAACGTTTGTCTTAGAGGGAGCACAGAGAGAAGAGCAGCTGATCAACTGCAAATGACCGTTACACACATTTTATGTTCGCCAAGATGTGGCTTAAGCATTAATTTCGAAGATCCCAACGTAAATAAATCTTCTACAAGAGATTGTGGAATCCTAAATGAGGTAAGTTGATTCGAAAACACAGTAATAAAGAGGCAATTCTCGTTATGTAAAATATAGCTTTCGATTGATAGCAAAAGGTGTCGTAAACTTCTCTCCGGTCTCGGTGCAGCTCGTGTTTTTGAGTATCTTGAAACAGAGCGTAAGCCGAATCCTTAAAATCAGCGCTTGTCAACAAGAGCGAGGCCAAAAAGTGAAAAATTATTGGTGCCTTTTTTATCGACCGCTGGACAGCGACTGAAAAGCTGTTTGCTCTCTTGGCTCAAGTCTTGGAATGCGTTCGGCTCGTGTAGGGGCTTACTTTAAAGCACAGTCCGGCGCATCCCTATCTTCTGTGTATACAATACTGCTCTGTGGCAGCGACATTGACACACTGACTGAATACGAGCTTATACTACGCTCTTTTGCAACAACAACGAAGTGCTAAATGAGCGTGGTTAAACACACACCCGCAACGCCAAAGTTCTGTGTGTGTTTGCCGGACCCTTCTTTAAAGGCAGAACCCGAATCGGAACTCATCGTATTGAAAAAGTTTTTGGTTCAAAACTATTTTGTGAAAACAATTCGTTGAGATTTTCTTTAAATTATTTCAATAACTTCATTTCTTACAAAGTAAAATATGGCTACGGTATCATATCTAGAGGAGATTCTTATACATTTTGGTACTAAGCTTTTTTAGATACTCTTAAGGGTATATCAGTATTCACCTCAAATAGGTGCCTGGACAATATAAGATTTAACAAATCCAACCCACAGACTAAAGACCACAATGAAAGGGGGAATACAGAATCCCCCAAAAGCTTTCGATCGTAGAGAAAACGATACCAAATGAGCTCAATCTACGTTAGAGTAGAAAAGACATCTTTATTCCCCTTTATTCATGCATAACGACTTTATAGAAAAGTGTGGATGCCTTACTCACTCGATTTTCTGTGCTCACCAATTAGTATAACCATAGTTTCGGCTCTCGTCTGTGTGAATAAGTCGAGAGACTTCGAGAGACTTGCTCAAACTGAACCAAATGCTTTACAACGGTTTCAAGCCTCAGGAACGAACATTTTGCAGCATATTAAACGTATAAATGGTCTAAAGCAACAAAGTCTCGAGTTTTTTAAATCTAATTTCTTAACTTAACGATTAATTTAAGTGATTGTTAAATGTAGCGCTTTGTTGAAGACAATTTTAGAATAATCGTCAGACTTTTGCGTAATGACATCTAAAAAGAAAACCATAAATTTGTTAATGTGCATGTTATTTTTAAGGCATAATTTCACTGACATAAAGCCCAAATGAAAAATTTCGATTACAACTTTGAAATATGACTCAGAATTTTTCTGGGCCTTATGTTCGGACATAAGGCCCATGGGGGCTTAGTCCGTATTTGGATTTGACTTTTTTGACAACAAATACACCACGTTGTGGATGTAACAAAAGACTGAGGTTTAAATTTAGTTGCCATTAAGTGATATTCCATCAATAACTCGCCAATGAGACCGTACATATAGACCAGCGATGCCCAGCCGTATGCTCTTTGAGTACGTTTTGTTTTTGTAATTGCACCGAAGATAGGAAATCAATGATCGTATACATGCAGGGCTCGACGTATACAAAACGACACACATGCAAACGATATCGTGTGTGTGGGTCGCGTAGAACAAAACCCGGGTTTGTTCTCTTCTTTGATTGGTGTTTCATTTCAATTTCATCAGTTCAATTTCATTTTTGGTATTGGTGCTTTTCTTTGTGAGTGCTGCTTCGTATACTGCTTTTGGGCATGCCTGTTTTTAAGTGAAAACTAGCATTTGAAAAGACCGCTACAACTTAAAAGAAAAGTTCTTGAGTGTTCTTATGGCGGTAGGGGCAACCCTACCTAACAATTACACCCATCATTGCCATTAGTATCCCAAACACAATGTAATTCCCGACTTTTTTTTTGAAAGGTTCTAGGCATTATTTTGAGAAAAAGTTACATAGTTCTTAATTAAAGATACTGCACATTGCGAATTTCAAATTCCCATTTTCTGACTGAATCAGATTTCCTGTTGATAAAACTGCATATGTTTTGAGGCGATCCACAAGTCAACCCAAGATTTTTAAGCAATATTATGCTACGCTATATCGTTATTGCTTGATACCATGGCTTAAACGCCCCAATTGTTGTAGGAAGAGCTGCGCTGGTATGGTTTCATTAAAGCCGATATCACCAGATGGTTTTTCCTGAACATTCCTGCTCTTCCTCGACATATCCATTACACTCCGTCCTCTGGCTTCTTCCAGGAACCATCATTTCTATTCTTTTAAGTTGGGTAATTTTGTATACCCTTGCAAAGCGTATTATGATTTTGCACAGAAGCTTGCAACGCATAGACATATTCATTTCCGATCCCATAAATTATATATATTCTTGATTAGGGCCACGAGCTGTGTTGTCTGTCTGTCAGTCCGACTGTCTTCCCTCTCAGTTTTAAAGCTATCGAGCTGAAATTTTGCACAGAGTCTTCTTTTTACTGCACTCTGCTCATATGTTAGAACCGGCAGTATCGGATGACTATATCTTATAGCTGCCATAGGAACCATCGGTCGGAAAATAGGTCTTAGTGAGAAAAACTTGTTTGTTTTCAATATTAGCGTCCTTAAACTCAGTCATTATTAATATTATATGCTTTCAAACAGATTTGCAAACTTTGGTCAAGATCGGATGACCATATCTTATAGCTGCCATAGGAACCATCGGTAGGAAAATGGGTTTTAGTGAAAAAAACTTTTTTGTTTTCAATGTTAACGTCCCCAAACTCAGTCATTATTATAAATATATGCTTTTACACAGACTTGCAAACTTTGGTCAAAATCGGATGACTATATCTTATAGCTGCCATAGGAACCATCGGTCGAAAAATGGGTCTTAGTGAAAAAACTTTTTTGTTTTCAATGTTAACGTCCCCAAACTCAGTCATTATTATAAACATATGCTTTTACACAGACTTACAAACTTTGGTCAAAATCGGATGACTATATCTTATAGCTGCCATAGGAACCATCGGCCGAAAAATGGGTCTTAATGAGAAAAACTTGTTTGTTTTCAATGTTAACGTCCCCAAACTCAGTCATTATTATAAACATATGCTTTTACACAGACTTACAAACTTTGGTCAAAATCGGATGACTATATCTTATAGCTGCCATAGGAACCGTCGGTCGGAAAATAGGTCTTAGTGAAAAAAAACTTTTTTGTTTTCAATGTTAACGTCCCCAAACTCAGTCATTATTATAAACATATGCTTTTACACAGATTTGCAAACTTTGGTCAAAATCGGATGACTATATCTTATAGCTGCCATAGGAACCGTCGGTCGGAAAATAGGTCTTAGTGGGAAAAACTTTTTTGTTTTCAATGTTAACGTCTCCAAACTCAGTCATTATTAACATTAATTGCTTTCATACTTTTGTTTTATTTAGCTTTATTTTCAGCTGTGCTTTGACACAACTCAAATTTTCATAGTGGACTTTATGTCCGAATAAGTCTGGGCATTATGACCTTATTCTATGCGGACTTATGATATGGGCTATCAAATCTGAGTGATATTTCGATGTGCATTACGACAAATTTTCATATGTAGCAAAAGTAGCCTTTTGCATGAGCATAAGAAAACGAGGATAAGTAATAGATTTTTACGATCATCTTAATATAATAATTTTTTTGTTATTTTCTTAACCCACCCACAATATCCCGCCCCTGGGAACTATTTTCTTAAGTTTCCCTTCCCAAGTGCCACCTTTTGTCTCCGCAACTGTCAAGGAAAGTTTCCAGTTATTAGCCCTACCTTCACGCTGGCCATTTATCAAATTCATAAAAATAAAATCCTCAAATTCTACCCCCGCCTGTCATGACTTCTAATGCCACACACCGCACACTTCACTCATATTTCCCCCCCACCCATCCCCTAAGCGCCATAAAAATCAACAAAAAATTCATTTAAATCAACATATATCTTTAGATCTCAGACTTGGAGCAGCAACTGCATATTTCACACATTTGCTACCGTTTCCATATATTTCATGCTCATTATTTGATTTTTTTTTGTTTTTGTTTTTGGGCGTCTAGCACACACCCCATCATAACTGCAGAGAGTTCCCACCGTATTCAAGGAACTAAAAATACCCCAAAGGCACTAATTTGAGGTTGGGAAAGGTCTACCTTGGGCTGCTGAGCAGCATAAGGAGGATGAGGAGGAGGAGGAGGCGGAGGGAGAGTTGATTAAAAAAAAGGGAAGCTTCGACCGACCGGCTGGTACAATAAAAATTAAAGTGTTTTAATGTGTAAATCGTGCGTTGGGAACGCAGCTAAAAATAATGCCTGAGACCGAGAAGGAAGCCCCAGAAGAAAACCGAGACGGCTACCGATCTGCCGATCGTGCCGCCACTAAACGGCATTTACCTTGATCCCGATCCCAAAAAAAGGGAAGCCAAAGCAAACTGTATGGACTTGGGGCTGATATTGAACTTTGATTTTTATATCGCCTTTTCGCTTTGTTATAGAATTTCATTTTCAGTTTCTCAAGAAGCGAGTTTTGTGGTTGGGGCACGTTTTGATCCACATCCACACATATGTGTGATGAGCTCTGTCCATTTTTTTGCCAGCTCATGATTTTGATTGAGATTTTTGTTGGCTGTGTGGGAAAATTTGCCAGCCAAATGAGAGACAGAAAGTGATCATTAGTAACCACAGGTCAGTTGGGTTTTGCAGCACAGCCAACATTTATTCAATTTAGGTGAGGAGGATGATGATGGATGATCCCCTCCCCCTGCCCAACACACAACCAACCACACACGGGAATTTCCACTCAAAAACGTCAGCTGAGCTGAGTAGTGTGGCTTTTGCATAACCAAACAGAGTTGCCAAAGCGTCTCGCAATCTATTTATGAGCTCTGATCATAAAATCTGGCTAACCAAGGACAGTTTTGTCAGCTGACGCAAGGCCCCTAATCCAGCCAACATAGTAAACTCATAATTTTGCACAGAGAGAGAGAGAGAGAGAGAGAGAGAGAGCAAGGGAAAATCTGGATCAGGTAAGCTTTGGCAGCAACCCCCTAGGGTTGTAGATGAGGCGGTCAGTCACAGGCAACACACGCAGATGTCTTTAAGGATGCTTGCAAAAGGGAGATGGAGAGGGGGTTGCGTCTTGAGCAGGCACAGCTGTTGTCTGGCGCAAGACAACTTCCCCCTGGTGAAAGGTTAGAAAAATTGTTTGATGAATTGTCTAACTATAAAGAAAATTTGAAGAAATTGTGATAATTATTTGACATATAAAAAATATTTCTTAAGTCAAAGTTTAAAAATCGATCATATTTGATTGAAAATACACTAAAAAGAAAGTAAAAGAGTCCCACGATTCTATATTACTACTATTCGTTTCTCTTTACTCAGTGAAAAAATTGAGAATTCTATACTTGTATCAAGAGTTTTCGATGTCAAAAGTACGGTGGGAATAAAAATCCTTGATCTAAGAGCTACTTTCTTGGTCCCAGTAAGCATTTTATAATTCAAAATTTCGTGGTACAAGAGCTTTGAACGCAAAACTCTACAACATTCATGCTTCTCACTCCCCTTGGCTTTGAAACCCGAATTAAGAACGATTTAAGCTTGAACGTTGAACAATACTAACGTACTCAAATTATTCGTTCTACCTTTTTCTGAATGCCTTACCGAAATTCTACTTTGTAAAGGGTGATTTTTATGCATTTTGAGTTTTCAGTGTACATTTTTGAACACCTCACGCTTATTTTGTAACATGTGGCAACGCCAAAAACGCTAAGTAAGGTTTGCCATCCCAGTCGGACCTGACATCATGAAAAATGCTCATCCTTACAACTTCCTTTTCACCTAAGAAGTAGTTCCCAAAACTAAAAAGTTCCTTTGGAACCCATTTTGGATGGTATGAAAGAGAGCATACTAAAGATGTGACTTTGGAACGGGTCAATTATGTGATCCAACAAAAATTTTAAGTTTCAATTGAAGTTGTAAAATTTTTATTTCATTTTGCTTAATCCAAGTCTCGATATCAATATCAAAAAAGAAAATTTATAATATTCAACAATAAGTTTTTGAATTGACTTTTAAAAGTTATATTTGTTTGTTGTCATTGTTATGATCGCTGTTTCCTGTTTTTTTTGCAGATGTAGCCGCTTTGTATACTTTGTTTTTGATTCAATGAAACGCCTTTCTATAATCGTCGAACGAATACCCGCCCTTCCTAAGAGACTCTGTGTAATATTAAAATTTTAGATTAGGTATTTCGTAATGATTTATATCTATTTCGACTCTTAACATATAATGCTGAGTTTAGTATGTGGAAACTATATTACATTATTATTCATATAATTCAGACATTGGTTTAATTTTCAATAAAAGTAAACCTTTATTTTCTCTTAATTTTTAAGGCACGTACTTGCTGTTGTTACTGTTGACGCCAACTTCTTAATGCAAGCAAAACTTGCTAGAAAATTAAAGTCAAAGGAAATTATAGAATACGACGCAAAAATCTTAATTTCGTCCCGTTTGTCCTCTTTATTTTGCCTTCTTTCCTTTGACTTGCTTCGGAAAATCTTAAGAAATCTTACTCACAGATAAATATTATAAAAAGTTTGAAAACTTTCTTTATATGATAAAATGCTGCCGTCTTCAATTTCTGTTGTTTGTGAATGTAAAAATTGTCCAACTTTGTCGGCTTCACCATCCTTTCTGCTTCTTTTTGCAAGGTTTTGTAGCAGCTAATGGCTGAGTTTACTTCTCATTCTGAAGAAGAAGGAACCATTTTGAAGAAAAATGTTTATTTCCTTCTCGAAATAAGAGAGCGCATATGAAAAGTTTCCTGCTGTTAGCTGCTTGGATATAGCAGACTTTGGCTCGTGTTTGTTCGGTTACTAACTGGATCAGCTCCTCGTTTGAAAGAGGTTCTCTGTCAGCATCAAATCACTTTTTTCTAAATCTTCAAAACCAATATCGTTTGCTAAGCTCAAAATGTTTTCTTGAACCGCAGGAAAAGAATTAACTTCAGACTCATTCGATTTTATGCATTCTGGTCAAATTTGCTTCTGAAAATGGTTCATTCTTGTTGTGCACTGCTTTTTATATGTTTGTAACGCATAGAAGGACGCATCTCCGACCACATAAAGTATATATACACTCAGTGAAAAATGGCATAGTAAAAACTATAACAATCATATTTGATTTTACTATGCAATTTTTGTATTAAAATCAATTAATATGCACTTTGATTCAACTAGAATCATATTTAATCAGCTTATTTTAATTGCGCCATGTATATGAACTATTCGGGGAATTTGAACTTGAGAATTACAAGTGGTCTGATGTTCTTAGGCAGACGGAAGATTCAGTTCAATACAAGTAGTATCTTAGTAGGCTTTCCGCCAGCGCGCGCAATAGCGCAACCGGTAGAGAGGACGTTCCAATTTAGTTTAGACCAAGGGTCCCGAGATCGGAATCCCAGCAGAGTAAGTAAACATTTTTAAATACAATTTTATATAATTCGGTGTTTTTCAGAGTCCAACTGGTGGTGGCTTCAATAGGGGACTCCTACTCTTAATTCAAAACAAACTAATTGGACAATTTTTTTTTAATATTTTCATGTTTAAGATAAAGTATACACACTTTATATTTACGAATTCCATATTTAACGCTGAATCAATGGTGAAAATGTTAAAGTCAAAGTGTAAATATTGAAATTTCAGAGCATTTTTCCCTCAGGGTATTCTTGATCAGCATGACGAGCTGAGTTTATAAAGCCATCTCCGTCTGTCCGTCCGTCTGTTTCTAAGCTATCTCCTCCGTCAGTTTTAAAGCTATCGTAACCAAACTTTGCACAAAGTATTTTGGTACAAATACGCTGCACATTTGTCGGAATCGGCCGGATCGGATGACTATATCATATAGGTGCCATAGGAACGATCGGTCGAAAAACTAGTTTTAATGAACAAAACTTTTTTGTTTTCAATACAAACGACCTCATACCTCGAATTTATCAGTTTTCTATGCTTTCACATAATTTCACCAAGTATGATAAAAATCTGACAATTATATAGTATAGCTGCCATACAAAAGTAAGGTCTGAAAAAAAGTCTTAGTTGGTAAAACATTTTTGTTTTCAATGCTATCGCTCCTAAGCTTGTTATTGATCAATATTATGTGCTACCACACAATTCTGCCAAGTTTGATCTAAATCGGATGACTATAGCATATAGCTGCCATTGCAACGATCGGTCAAGAAAGTAGTTCTAGTGAAAAAAACTTTTTTGTTTTCAATGGTAGCGTCTTTAAGCTTTCCAGTTATGAATATTATCGGTTTCCACAAAATTTTGGGAAGTTTAGTCAAAATCTGATTAATATATCGTATAGCTGTCATATAACAAACTGGCAAGCAAATGTTCAAAGTAGTGGCGCCTAGCTAAGAATGCTCGATGAAAATCATTGAAAACCTTAATTTATATAAGGGTGTATAAACTTCGGTCGAGCCGAAGTTAGCTTTCCTCTATTTTTTGATGTGACAGTTTACCAAAATTGTTTTATCGACGATTCACCATAGCTTTGCTGAAAAAGTTTACGAAAAGTTCTGCGTAAACAATAAGCCTTGAAAGTTGCAAAAGCTCCCTGATCCATTGGTTGAATCAGAGCTGTTGTATTTTTGAGAAGGAACTCAATCTACACATCTTCTCATAATTTTGGTAAATTAACCGGGTGCCCTGGAGCATTATCCAAAATGTGTAATTTCTTGTTGCTCAACCAGTTCTAATCCTAAAAATATTTGTTTTAACTTCTGGGCAAAAGCCATTTTCAAAACAGTTCTCGAAAAAATCTTAGTCTTAGTTTCACCACGAAACTTACCAGCTGTGTTTTTAGTTCAGCAATTAAGAATTATGCTGGTCACTAACATTTTCATCAAATGCGTGCGTTCTTGAATGTTTTTACTTATTTTCTTAAATGTGTAGGAAAGTTTACTCTCTTTGTCGGTTGCGCTACGTTTTGTTTAGTTACGTATAATACAAAAATAAATAAAATCAAAATAAACTATTGGCCTATAATGAAACATTTTAGGCCTCAAATCGAAAAACTGCCATATTTCCAAAAAAGACGTTATAGCGAAATGCCGTTTAAAGAGCGGCATAATCAAAATCGCTAGCGATATATGATTCTGCAAATACGAAATACGATCTTAAGCTAACAAAATTGCTAATTATTATACAGCAGCAAAATCTCTAAGAACTATGCACAAGGGAAAACGCTTACGCTTTTGGAAAAGCCTGTCCAAAATGCCAAAAGGCTATCCCATTGGATAGGAACTCATAGTTCTGCCGGCGTCGCAGCCGACACATGTATAGAGAAAGAGAATACGTGTGCTTAAGGCGGCTTGCTCTCTTACGATGCGCGTGTTCGGCTTTTTGTTCTCTCATGACAAAATTGTTTGTTGTGACGTTTATTCCGTGTTTCGCTGCTACGCACACAAGCGCAATGTTTGATTGTGTGAGTTTGGACACCACTATTGTAGATCATTTTAAATAATTTTTCTAGTAATTTACCTCTTATCATAATGGTTCAATAAGTAACCAAAGCTTACCTAGCTTAAATTTGTGGTAAAAGTGATTTTATTATGTTGGGTGGATTAAGGGTCTTGCGCCAGCTGACAGACCAGCTGACAGTCTTTGGTTAGCCAGATTTTATGATCAGAGATCATAAATAGATTGCGAGACGCTTTGGCAACTGTGGTTGGGTTATGCAAAATGACGTGCCACATGACGTTTTTGAGTGCAAATTGCCGTGGCATCAACCTAAAAGGCAAATATGTGGAAAAAAAATTACAAATTTGAGAACTTGCGGCTCGCATAGTAGGAACAAAATTCCTAAAAAAAAAAGGAAATGTTGCCAGCAAAGTCTTAAATTCTGTAGCTTCAATTTGGTCAAACTGAAATATAATCAAAAATTTGTAAATTTATTAAGATTTTCAGCAATACAATTTTTGTATAATTTTAGACAAAAATTATAAGGCTCCCATTAACAGTACCTGCCGTACAAAATTGTTTTTATGAAATGTCGCTTTTAGGTATTAATGTTAATAAAATATAAAAAATTTCAAACAAATTATAAACGAAATTTACTTAAAATACACCAAAAAATTCACTTCTTTTGCCTGCCTGTTCTCTTGATTTATGTAACTCAGTCTTAAGTTAAACAATTTTCCCGCCTAAGCTCCGATTTGCCTAATCTCTCTCTTGCCCTAACCGCATACTTTTGCTGGCTTCGACAACCCTGTTGTTGTCCCCTTTTCGGTTGAAATCTCACTCCATTTATAACTTACTCACACTCGCCTGGTCATTCACTCAAATGGCTTTTGAGTGTAAACTGGCCCTGCTGCCTGCCGCCTGCATTGGAATTTCTCAGTCTGCACAACCACCCCAAAGTCGGAGAACGTTTTCGTTTCGGGGCCCGGCTACCTGCGCCTGCGCTGCTCGCTTTGCCCTGGGCCAGGTAAGCCAGACGAAGACGAGGGGACTCTGCCTTCGCTGAGTATCGTTTTTAGTCAGCGCATTGCTCTGTCGAGGATCAGTATCCTTTTGGCGTTTCGTGTGCGCGGTTCTATGCCGCTCTCGCTGGGAAAACAAAACTTGAGAACTCTAGAGAACACTAACATCAAATATTATAAATGTGAACACAATTTTCGTTAAAAGTACGTGCAATAATTGTTGAGTTTTTTGCTGTTTTTCGTACTTGAACCAAAGTTTTTGTTGTTGTGTGTTGTGAATACTTTTGAATATAAGAACTCTTTGGATTATAATTGCAATTTTTTTTGGATATATCTACAATTAAAACAACAAACAAACATAAAATGGATTACAAACACGATCTTAATTCGGATGATGATTTCGATTGTTCCAATGGCTATGGCGATAGCTATGGCAGCAATGGGCGTATGAACAATCCAAATGGATTGTCCAAGGCTGAGCTGAGAAAGGTAGGTGGTGGATTAGAGTCAAGCAACATTTAGAAAAGAGAAAGATACATTTTTTGAAATAATTTTAGAAATTTAACTAGATCCTTTGAAGTTTGCTTGGATTTGCCAGAACAATGACAGTTGCTATATAGGCTTGTTTGAAAGTGAAATTCTTTAGTTTAAGAAGTGATTTGTACAGTTGGTTTAAGTTTTCCGAATTGAGAATAAGATACTTTTTCTTAAAGCTAAGTTCACACAGTTAAAGCTAAGTTTGCCAAATTTTTAGGGAATTGTGATGAAAATTTGGCAAATAGTCATAATGGCAGCTTTTGCAGGACTTAGGGCCGATTTCTCTTCTTCCAGATAGCTGCAATGTGTCAGATAAGTTCACAATTTACTCTAGTATTTGTAAGTTTATGTGAAATATAGCTCTATGTAGAAGATGATAAATCGGCCCTTAGTACATAAACTATGGTTTCATTCAATAAGATTTTGTTCAATTATGGCCGAAAAGTTTAAATTTCCTAAAAATTTGTCACAATTTTTGCCTGCGTGAACTCAGCTTAAGAAACTTGTTCGTAAAGCTTTCTTAAAGAAATTTGTCCTGAAATTTTATAACGTTTTTTCAATACTAATTATATTTTAATAGGAAAGGATAATGTGAAACATCATCTGTCTTAGGATTATGCAAGTCCCTTGCCATGGCTCTACAGATTTGTACTAAGTTAGTGCAGGAAAGTATGTTTGGAAACGATAGAAGGACGTCTATTTCAGGAACTTTAATATGACAATACCGGAAAGCAAGTTGGGAAATGAATGGGATCTTCTTTTTTCTTCTTTAGAAATACTCGTACAAGGGGCCCTTGAAATAACTAAACTGATCCAACCAGAAATCAAGCAAAATAATAGAAATTTTCAGCCCTATTTCGGTGTTCGATTCCGGTCAAATTATGCGGAATCGAATTGTCTTTCTTAGGCTTATATCTTCATAATCCCATTTACCTGCATTCGACCCTACCGATGACAAAAAGATTCTCTCAAATTCTTTAATTGTTACTTAGAAATCACTGCACTTACCCATTGCGATTAATCGAATTCGGAAACGGGAACAGGTCTGTTAATCTTAGCTTAAAGCAGTTTCTAAAAGTATATTTTAAATATAATATATCAAAAGCTTAAAACAGATTTATATTTGGAAGATTTTGTCTGTTATGTATGAATTAATTAGTCATCTACATTCCTTTGGTATTCCTTTGGTTCTTCATAAACTTAAATTGCGTTTTAAATAAAATAAATTTTGTAAATTTTAAATTAAAAATAATAAATTAATTTTTGGTTTGCCAATTAGTTATTAAAATGTTTATAGTTTGAAGATAGTCTTCAGATATGGTAGAGTTTTCCCTGTAATTGTCAATTTTAAGTTCCAAACAGTTTAGGGAAGTTTTCAGACCATTTCAGGGTCAAGGAATAACTTTGCTGCCATTTTCGTGTAGTCAAAAAACTAATGAGGAGTATTTCTTTGGTTTCCTTAAGCATTTGGGGGTTTCAATTCGTAATCTTTTGAACTTCAACATCAAATCTTATGTTTCTTTACTTTCATGTAACATTACTTAAAATTAGGTCAAAGAAAGTTTGGTAGTTTGAGTCCCATAACTTTTTTCTTACACAAATGATGGGTACTAAAATAATCCCATAACTTTTTCTTACACAGATTATGGATATTATCTTAATACCCATCATCTGTTCAAGAAAAAGTTATGGGACTCAAACTACCAAACTTTGATCTCCATTTGGAAAATACTGTTTTAATGAACTTAGGATCAGTTGCTCACTTTCTAAATAGCGTTATCTCTCACATAAACTTATAACTTACTTTATTATACATAGCAACTATCTTGAAGATGAGGAATTCCTTCTATGTGCCGATTTCACAACTTCTACATAGAGCTATCTGTCACATAAACTAGCAAATAACAGAGTTAGTTGTAACCTTATCTGACACATAGCAGCTAGCTGAAAAAAGAGAAATCGGCCCTAAATCTATTGAAAAGTATTTTCCAACTGATCAAAAGCTGAATGAAATCAATTATATTCCCATGTGTTCCGTAAATGGCTTTCGACACAAAAACGACCCAAATCGTATGGGGATGGGGTTGTTTTTGATTCGGCAGCGATTTGTAGAATACATGGGATTGCCTCAGAAAAATGTTATGGGACTCAATTTTCCAGAAAAGGGAAACAACTAAATCCCATAAATGTAGAAATGAATGAGATTTATACACCGAGAAAAAAAAGTTATATTTTGTAAATCAATTTTACTCCGATATGAAAATATATAATAATATAATAAAAATATAAAATCGATATTTTTAACATATCATTATTAAATTTTTAGTATCATTCTGAAACTGTTTAATATCAAATTAAGTAAATGATATTATTTTGATTCAGAAAGATATTATTTTCTTGCCAAATGAAATGAAAAATTGAAAATTTTGGAAGAGTTCATTTTAATCAGTTGAATATCAAAATGAATTTGATCTTTTTTTTCTCTGTGTAGAGTTGGAGAGTTCCTTTTAAATATATAAGATTAGAAGTCGCCTTATAAATCCTTATGCAGCCCCATTTCGCTTAGAACAAACAGTTGTTTGCTGGTACCTAAATTCCCAAGTTTATTTTCCTTAGCATCAATTTGGAAAAATTATTCCTTAAAAATTTCTAGTTTCCTAGTTTCTTTTTAGATTTAAGTACTCGCTGATTTTCACCAAATTCTCAAAATCTCTGTTATTTTTATTCCCTTTTCCAGACCAATAAGCCCATCATGGAGAAACGTCGTCGGGCACGCATTAATCATTGCCTCAACGAGCTTAAATCCCTCATACTGGAGGCCATGAAAAAAGACGTAAGTACCAATTCCTTTTTGAGAAATTTAGAAACTAGTGGCCCCTTGATCCATATCAGTTCACATTTTTTTGTCCCTATAAATGTTGTCATCATAAAATCCCATAAATATCAGAAACTCAAGTGTCTGACGTCGGTAAAGTACAAAAGGTTTCCCCAAACAACAACTCCTACAATTTAATTGAGTATTAAATTTTATTGATGATCATTACAAGAGAGCGCCGACGAAACAGTCCAAAAGTGTTAACAAGTCGAGAAATTACGCAGAAATGGTCAGACAACCAGCAACCCAGAACCAGTTTTTTTGGTCCTGCTGTGAGAAAAAAAAAAGTAAAAATTGCAGTAGAAGAAGCCGCCGACGTCGCCGCCACCGCCACCGCCTCCGTCGTCGTCGTCGTCGTTGCCTTTGCAACCAAAAATCAAATAAGAAAGACATTGAAGAAAAAGCAAAAGTAAACAAAAGATTCAGAGACGAAGACCTAAAGAGACCTGCGTGGGAAACTTTTGCTAAAATATGCAGTCCCAAGAGTAGAGAGGAGTAGGGTAGGGGTAGGGGGTGTTCAGGAGCCAGCACTCTACAGAATATGGCAGACACAGAACTTCTCTTCTTCGTATGTACTCGTACATGGCACCTAAGCAGCGACAGACTGGACCTGAAACTGAAGATTACAAATAGTTGGACGTGCTCCTTAGCTAAAAAAAATTTTCCCAGGCAGGCCACAGTGGGTAGGTGGTTAGGCGAAAACATAATTGAAATTAAGTGGGTACAGTTTTGCAGTCTGTGATGGGATTAGATCAGTAGCCTATACCATGGGATAGGAACTCATAATTCTGCACACGTATAGAGAGAGAGAGAGAGAATACGTGTGTTCTCTAAATAGCTCGCTCGGCTGCTTGCTCTCTTACGATGCGCCTGTTGGGCATTTGTTCGTTTACTTGTGGCTCATGTTGAAATATCAAACACGCGTGTTTCGCTGCTACGCACACAAGCGCAATGCTTGATTGTGTGAGTTTAAACTCCACTGAATTAGATAATAAAGTTCTGATATTCTGAATTATTTTGAGAATTTAAAAAAAAAACTTTTTATTCCAAAATCTAATCAAAAGTCAACCTTATCTTTCGAAACTATGAGATTTGCTAGGTATATTTATCAAAACTGCATTGAAATTGCTAACATTAAACCTATCGAAGCTCTTGGGAAAGTAACATGGAGTTGTTTTTATGGTCGAATATTTTCCGAATTTTCGAGGGCTCTATTCCAAGTAAGGTATTCCTAAAACTGGAACCACTAGGGATTGTTTCGGTTCCAAAACGGCTTTGTGACTTTCTTAATACCTTGGCTGCACACGAAGGCGGCTCGGTTCGGGGACCAAACCTTTACACTTTGGAAAACTTCTGTTTAAAAACCGGGTCCTTTTAGTTCGAATAGTTCGGATCGGGCACTACGATCCGATCGAGTCACTCACTTTTTGGACTTACTCTTGTTGACAAACCCAGCTTAAAGGACTGATTCCTTCTAAGGTATTAAAAATGATCCCTTTATGCTCTTAAATAACATTTTGTTCCACGAAAATATACAATTTGAGATTGTTTTTCTATATATTTTCTCAATTTCACACAAGTTTTCTTAATCTATGTACCACTGTGCATTGAACTTGTTATAGGGTCTGGGGGCCAACTCTTCGTATACCGCCAAAACAATTAGCTAGGCTTCTGCCTTTTTATTCCAAACCCAACAACTTGAACTCATCATTATCTCTTTGCTTTGTGTGTTTTTTTTGCTCCTTTTTAGCCGGCACGCCATACCAAACTGGAAAAAGCCGACATACTCGAGATGACAGTGAAGCATTTGCAATCGGTGCAGCGTCAACAACTTAACATGGCCATCCAGACGGATCCCGGTGTGGTGCAGAAATTTAAAACGGGCTTTGTGGAGTGTGCCGAGGAGGTGAATCGCTATGTTGGCCAACTGGATGGCATTGATGTGGCTGTACGTCAACGTTTGAGTGCTCATCTTAACAATTGTGCCAATAGTCTGGAGCAGATTGGCTCGATGAGTAACTTTAATAATGGCTATCGCGGCATCTTCCCGGCTGCCGCACCAGCGGTGGGGACAACAGCTCCGCTGTTTCCCGCCTTGCCACAAGATTTGAATAACAACAGTCGCACCGTAGTGGAACCCAATCCTCCGGCCATACAAATGGGAGGATTACAATTAATACCCTCCCGTTTGCCATCGGGAGAGTTTGCCCTGATTATGCCCAATAGTGGAGTGGCCGGCGGCAATATACCAGCCTCTGGAGCAGCAGCAGCAGCAGCCTTTGCTTGGCCTGCAGCCACCGTTGCGGGCACAGCCAGTGCCGCTTTGGCCAGCATTGCCAATCCCACTCACCTGAGTGATTATACCCAAAGTTTTCGCTTGAGCGCTTTTAGCAAGCCTCCAAATGTCAGCGCACCCACTAACCAGTCGCAGACCAAATCCAACCAAAGTCCACCCTTGAGTCCCATCTCCTCCATCTCTAGTCAGGGCGAGGAGTCTCGGGCAGCCTCTCCCGCCGCTGAGCTCATGGCCAAGCATAGTTTTGCTGGCGTCTTTTCAACACCGCCACCCACCAGTGCGGAGACCTCATTCAATACCAGTGGCTCACTTAATCTCAGCGGTGGCAGTCACGACAGCAGTGGCAGCTCCCATCACACCCGTTCCCTGGTTCACTTGCAGCAACAGCAAGTGAGCTCCACCAGTGGCGGACCCCTGAAGAGGGAAAGAGAACCGGATCAGGAACAGGAGCGGGATCAAGCGGATTCTAGCGATTGTTCGTTGGACGAACCTTCGTCTAAGAAATACTTGGCGGCTGCTCTGGAAAAGTCCAGCTCTGCCTGGAGACCCTGGTAAACGAAACTGAAGAGAAAGTCTTAAATGTTAAGTTTAATTTTTACTTTGTTAATTTATTTCATCTGACCCCCACCCACCCAAACTGCGCCCTGCTTTAGAGTCCATTAAGTTTTTTCATGTTTCAATTTTAAGTTCAGCTGTGATTTTCGTATATTTTCTGTCTATTCTTTTAATTAAATATTTAATGTTTTTTCATTGATTATTCCCCTAAAAGATTTTTTATAGTTGTGTATCTCGTATTATTAAGTTATGTAGTTGGTTTTTGTATAGTTTTTAGTGTCTAAGTTTTTCATGTTTCAATTATGAGTAGTTTAGTAGGAGCGAAAAGAGTGATGATAATAAAAACAAAAATAAAAACAATGCTTGATAACAAAGCAGAAAATATCAACGGATTTTTGTTATTTGAAGGTAGGAAGGGAAAGGGAAACCTGGCGACCGTAACAGTATACGGTTATTTGCAGATCTTAATTCCATTTGACCTTTTGTAAACCAAATAGTTTGACATGTTTTTCAGCTTGATCACAAGAGGCTGCAAGGTAATAGAGGAAAAGATAAGTTTCTATAAAGAAAAAAAACTGAAAACCGGCTTTTCTAAACAGTAGTTGCAGTTCGCACTTTAAGCACTTTTATTTGAGAATGAAAATACTCAAAACGAGTTGATTTGTAACGTTTTAAAGAACATGTTTACTTAAAATTTTAGAGTAAAATATGCGGAGGTAAAAAAAGCTATTTTGCCGGATTTCGGACCAACAATCATTGGGCATATTCAGCAGAATAATTGCTCCCTGAGCAGGTATCAGAAAAAAAAGTATCACTTTGAAGTAGCGTACTATTTCTTTAATACATGCTCCTGTATCATGATATTGTCTGTTTTGATGCCGCATCACTTGAGTTCAGTTGGAAGATTATTGCAAATTTAAACTTGATCAGGGAGCAATTTGTTCTGCTGAACAGGGTCATTGTGTTTTAGAAGATCTGAAATAAGGGGAAAATTGTAATTCTTGAAAGGTTCAACAGGGTAGACACATCTCTTTGGACTGGGAATGCTATTCACAACGAATTATACAGTTTTTATTGTGAACTTAGCTTAGGCTAGGAATCGAGCTCGAAATCTTGCACTGAACACAACGGATTACCATCCGCACATGCTTGTTGCCTGTTTATTTTGTTTTAGTACTTTTACATCCTTCCAAATGTTTCTGTGATAAAAGGATGGGATCAATGTAAATGTGCTTGTTCCAAAACTAAAAGAAATCCCTATTAGAAAAGATCTACCGATCTCAAATCTCACGATCTCGGTGACCAATTCATGTCATTTCTACGAGAGATAAGCATACCCTTAAGTTTTTTACTCAGAATAATGAGCGTGGGTGCGTTATGTTGGATCCACATGTCATACACGTTCATATCATTCAGTTTGGGCCAAAAGATATGGCTTATCATTGCTCTGTAGTGCTTGCCGTTAACTGTGATGGCCTCATTGGTGTTGTTTTCACAAAAATGTGGACCAATGACTCCGCCGGCACAAAAGCTGCATTTATTTTTGGGTGCATTGGTACTTGGTAACCCTCTTTTGGGCTGTCGTAATCCCTTTTAAACAGACTTCGCCTAAATCGATCGTGTTGCTTAGAAGAGTTTTTCTCATGATAATTTGCCATGGAACCCCACAAAACTATAGTCTGAACAGACGTCTAAAAAACCACATGTCAGCCAGGGCGCACCAGCATCGACTCACACTTTTTATAAGTGTCAGGGAAATTTTGGGGAATAACCGTAACCCATATCCCACATCCGTAATATAAGCGTAGGCGAGCGTAAGTAGAGAAATGGACTTACAACTCGGAACCAATACCGATTGCATCAGAGTTCACCTATCTGGGAGTGGTATTACTGGCCGTTTTTTAACCATAACTTGAGTATCGTTGATCCGATCTTTATCATTCCTTCAGCAAATCGATAAATAATTTTGTTTACAAGGTATCTCTAGAAGGAACGAACGATCTATCTCCAAAACTGTAGGAGATATGCGGAGATATGCAAATTGCGGGGGCGGGAGGGGGCGTGGAAAAAATTGAAAATAAACTTGATCTGCCTGCAAGTATAAGAAATATATGTCCCATACATGTCAAACCTCTATCTCTTACCATCTCTGAGATCTCTTCGTTCATACGGACGGACAGAAAGACAGACGGACAGACGGACATGGCTATATCGACTCGGCTGTTGATGCTGATCAAGAATATATATACTTTATAGGGTCGGAAACGATTCCTTCTCCCTGTTACATACTTTTGCACAAACTTAATATACTCTATGTACCTTCGGTACAGAGTATAATTATCTCTGCAATCAAAGAGTATCCTTAAGCTCCAAATGGAAATTATTCCTTGCGGTATGCCGTTCCACTCAATCTAATGCCGCACAAATATGGGGATCACTTTATTTTGAAGAGATAAACAAACTTCAGTTATACTTTGTTAAAAGGCTAAGGCTGCCGAACAATATTGCTAACTACGCATGGGCGATTGAACTTGGTATGGAAGACAACAACTTTTTTTCACTCATGACCCACTTAAGCTATATGGCAAGCCCGTATTTGGTTACCGAGAACATAGATGACCTCGAGTGCTTCATCTTAAAAAACGTTTTCTGGGCAAAGCGGTTAAAATTTCTTAAAGAACGATTTAGAATGCCAATGGGAAAACGGATCTAAAAGAGTCATGTAGCTTCGGGTGTAACGAATTGGTAAACCGATTAAAAGCTGATTCAATCCGAGAGTATTACGAGCAGCAAGTACGCGTCGCATCTATAAAATTCTGTATTATACCAATGGAATCACTTATATCACAGACGACATGAAGGTTGCAAACATTACGCACAACTGAATGGCGATGGATTTTCGTCGACCCAATCGGGACTTTGCACAATGTGTAAAGTCATTACTAAGTCATTATTAGTAAGTCCTTAACATACCCACAATCAAACTGTATTTATTTTGTAAAGAACAAATACATACATACATAGTGAGGGTCTAAGAAAATAGGATGCAATATTTGCAAAGAGACTGGTGTCGCGTTTTTCCTTTTCACAATTCAAAAGCTTTGCTCAGCCTGTCTCCTAAAACTAAGTGCCTGCTTTGGAGTCTAGTTGTTGCACTCAGAAACCGAAATTGTACCGGTACAATGTTTAGGTTCTTTTCGATTCCAAGAATATCGGATTTCGGATATCGGTAAAAAAAAATTTAAAATTATCGGTTACGGTTCGTGTTTTGATTCTGAGTTTTAATCGGCTCTTTTGGGTATACGGTTCCGGTTCTGGTTGCGATTTGATTCACTGCTTTCGGGGTCGATAGCGATTTATGGAACACATGGGATTCTGTGGCTTTAGTATGTTTTATCAAAGAAAAACACTCTCGCACAAACTAAGATATATAGAAAATTTCATGTCTGATTCAGCAATCGGAAACCAATCATAAATTTTGTTCGATTCCTTTTCTTAAATCTTTCTTAAATCCAGTTCGTTGCCAAAAGTAAGCATTTCATTGAAATTATTTGCTACTAAAGTAAACATTTTCTTTAAAGTTTAAACAAAAACGGAAATTGTAGCTTTGCACTGATTATGGAGCAGTTGTTTCTTTACGGAAATAACCTTCAACAGATTTTGCACACTGATCAACAGATAACACCGTTTAATTGGCCTCCATTAAACTCTATATAATCTCTGAAACCTAAAGCTTACACAAATAATTGCCAGTTGAGAGCGCGCAGTGATTTTCAGGCGTGTCAAAGTCTTTCCCGCATAATGAAAAATATTACAACTGTTTTGTTAATGCTGTGGCCCCTTGTGAGCAGCTACCCGGCCACGTCGCCTAAGCTGACGGGACCCGTTAAGATACTACACGATCCTCAGGATGCCATATTGAACTCCTTGGATGCAGCGCTACAGCAGATCTCTACCATTTATATGCAAGCTTTACTTTCGGGCACTCACACACCGGAATTGGAGGGACATATGCGTGGCCTGGAAATGGAATTATTTGATCTGCTCGATCAGTTGTACCAGCGGCAACGTCTCAAGGACTACATGACGTATGAGGCGGAAGTGACGCGACAAATGATTATCTACAATATGCTGAAGCGGTTATTTGGCTATGCCCAGGATGATGTTGAAGAGTTGGAGAGAAAATAAAATACAAATTGATTTTCTTCCCTTTTTTTTCAACATAATTTTGATTTTACTTCCGTAATAATTTCCGGCGTCTGGCTTGCGTGTGGCTGTCGAACGAACGCCCTCACCTGGGTCCTGTTTTGCCCCCCCTTCACTTGCTCACACTCTCTCAATCATATGTTACCCGATCTGCTGTGAGAAACAGAGAAGAAGAACAAAAAAAATTATCATAATTTCCATTTCCTTTGGTATTTTCAAATACCGTTGCACTTGTTCCCACACAAACACATCCTTGAGATCCTTTATCTTGTTTGCTTTGTGGTTGTTCGCAGGATCTGCTGTGTGTGTGTTTGCATTGCACTTGTTTCTTTTGTTTGCTGTGATTTGATGCTGGGAATGGGTATGGGTATGGGTATGGGAATCTTGTGTGTGGGTTCGAGGAGTTCGTTTCGCTACGGTTTTATCACTTTTATTTTTACTTTTGATTTCGTTCGTTGGAATCATGGTGGGAATTTTGTAGATTTTTTTTTTGAAGAATGTTCGTTTATTCATTTAGCATTTTGCCTCCTTCTGTCAAATCCTTTTCCCTTTGTCTATAAATTCCTTACATATTTAATTGTCACTTACCCAAATTAACTTGCAAAAGCAAATTTTCCCACAGTTAAATTGAACCTACAATAGAGTTATCCTTGCCAAACAACGAAGTCATGTCGTCTTTAGCAAGAATTCTCCCACACACACAACCTGCTTCTCGCTTTGAATATGCCCTTAGCGATCCTTTTTCTTTGGCCACAAGAAAAAGGATGAAATCTATCTGGGCTACCTGATGATGCATCATTCTACAAAAAAGAAAAAATTTAAATCGCTTGCATTTCTCATGGGTAACAAGTGTATCGGTGGCTCAATATGCGTGAGATAGCCAAGATTGAGCAGCTTTGCGCAATGTCTTTCTTTGTGTGTGTGTGTGTGAAGAAATAATTTTCCCAGGAGTGCAAACGGAAGTGTCCACGTGTCGAAAGGGAAATCTGAAATTCTATCAACTAATCCCAGGCTCTTTTTCAAATGTAATTTTGTAATTATTGATTTATTTTTACAATTGCTTTCTTTGCTGTATTAGTTAGTGCATAGTTTTGTATTGATTGAAAAATGTTTTTACAACATTTTGCACTTGTTGCTCTTAGTATACATTAATTAATTGTATAATTATTAATTGCTTGTGTTTTCGTTTTTTACATTGTATATGTTAAAATTTGGCTTTTGTCTGAGCATTATTATTAGTGTTTTTTTTTTTACAGGAAGTTGTTTGTTTTTTCAAAGTGTGTTTTGTGCAAACTAATTATAATATCATACTCGCATCATGTATAATTGTATATGGTTAAATTAGCTTACTTACTAATAACTCTACTCTATATTCTTGATCTGGCTTTTGTTCGTCCTGGCAATGCTTTGATCACTAAAACAGTTAATTTAATTTTTTAAATGCATTTTTTGGTCAATTTAAAAAAGACGAATTTCGTTTCTTTTTTTTTGTGCAAATGTTAACTATGCTTTATAAAATATGTACAAATTGTTCGCTTTCATTTTCAACTAACGCTACCAACTTCATAAATTTACAAAAAGGCAAATTGTTTGTAAACATGTAAACAAATGACAAGAAAAGTTTGCTAAAAGTAAAAAAGAACCATTATGAAGGAAATAACATAAGGAGTAAAGCTGCCTGAGTTAGCGCTCTTTGGATAATAAGAAAATCAAATAAAAATAAACATTTAAAAAAATAAAACGGAAACAAAATCAAAAATTGTAATATGGCTATGCTATCAGTCCATGGTTCGAGTTCATAATTTCTTCTTCTTTTGTCTAAAATTATAGAATGCGCTTAGCACAGTTCCGGATCGGATGAGCAAGTGGTCAATCATCAGAGTATGTCCGGTGTGTGTGTTTCATCGTGTGTGTGCTGAAGCAGACCCTTGCGTTCATCCGGCGCTGTACTGTGTGTAATTTCTGTGCTAACTGGTTCCACAATGGCATCGGCATACATGGACTCGTACACGGGATTGGCAAAGTTACCCTGAAAAAGAAGAAAGTTATGGAGTCTTTAGTAGGTTTATTTGTTATAAAGGAATAGCTCATATTACCCGTCCTTGCCGGGTAAAATACCGAACCGAAACCAAACTACTAATAACACCTAATAAGTTGCTGCAAACTGAACAATTAAATTGAGATTTGGAATTTGTAAATTCTTATTTAGCAGTTACTTTCTAGTATGATTATTAGTAAAATCATGAGAATTTTTCTCTTTTAAATCCAGGAGATCTTAATGTCAACCTCTTTCATCAAACACTAAGGAAAGTCATCCATGTTTGAGCAATTACAAGGAGAGCTGGTCATCCATTCCTTTTTCTGTATTTACAAGGAAATCTTAATGTCAGCCTGTGTTATTAAACACTAATGGTGAGATAGTCATCAATGTGTGGGGGGAATCACAGAGAGCTGGCCATCCATTCCTCTTTCTGTATTTACCCAATTAACCAATTTTTTTGGGGAATATTGGTTATATTAAATCAAGGGCTTCCTTGTTTGGGGTAAGCTTTTATTTGGGGGATACCCACCCCTTTTTCAAGGGTGACGGTCGAGGGTATTCCCCAACCCTTGGCCAAAGGGTACGTTTTCAGTGCCAGTGGATTTAAAGGATACGCACTTAACAACATTTTTACCGATTCTATATTGTTTACCAAGCAATCCGGCATTTGGTTTCTGCATTATGGCTGGGAATCTGATTGAAAATCACTGTCTGTCCATCTGTCTGTCCGCATGAACGCACATATCTCATAAATGGTATGAGTTTGAGAATCTAAGTATATGGAACACTTCTTATACTTGCAGCCAGATCATCCCCCGCATTTTGAAATAATAATCTAATCTCGCCCAGTTTTGTTTATATGTACTATATTTAGCAGCCGCGAAACATACTGAGCATACAATTTCGCTTGACCGATTTTCTTACTAGTTATTATTGTTGAAATTATAGGGTGGAATGGAACATACATTCATTTATTTTCCGAATTTCTTTTTAGAACAAAATATGAACAGAAATGGTAACTACTCTCTAAGACAGGATTAACACTATGAAGAAATCTTCATGATGAAAGCGCCAGGCTTGCATGGAAAGGCTCCATTTTGAATGCAAAATCCACTCGGTAATTTGAACTGGTTCGCTTCAGTGGTTTACATCATATGTTAACAACCTGTTCAATTTCTGACAAAGTTTTTGAATTCGATTCAACGGAACGTAAACAATCCCTAAATTCAAATCAAGCAAAGATACTTAGACCGACTTAGAAATCGTTTCAAATCAGGGAAAAATCATTGGACTCAAAATGAACACAAACGTTGTCAAAAACAGTGAGCACAATGTTCTTACTTCAAGAACAATTTTTTCTCCCAAAGAGTTAAACTTTCCTAATCTATAGAACATTTGGAAGATTTATACTCATAAAATACTAAGAGTAAGACGGGATTTACACGATGAAGCAAACTTCATGAAGTTTTCTCAGTAAGCGAGTAACACATGTGTGATTCTATATATTTCGCTCAACAAATCTAATAAAATTACCTTGATTTTCAAGCCTGATTTCATAATCATGAAGTTTGCTTCATCGAGTAAATCGTGACTAATAGCCCATTTCCACGGGCATCATTTCCTATCATTTTCATTTATAAAAAATTTGCAGTTTCCATTGACAAATCGACATCTTTTTGATACGTTGACTAAAACCGCTGTTTTGTTTGTTTTAAATAACAGGCGACACTTTCAAACTCACGAGGACTTTCTGGAATATTTAGCAAAAAAAAAAAGACACACCCGTTAGGAAAGCAATTTCTCGGGGCGAACTGAACTATCAGCAGAAAGCTAAATACACAACTTATTTTGACTAATTTATACTATAAGCAAAATTGTGCATACATTTTAACTTTTTTTTCTTCATTTTGTCATCATTTTTAGAAAATGTAGAAAAGTACCAAATCGTATGGAAGAAATGCTATAATTTTCTTCATTTATTGTCATTTCAAGAAATGAAGTTTTATTTCTTTAATGCAAATAGGCTATAATTCCCGACTAAGTTTTAATTTCTAGTGTTGTGGATCGTTGATCATACATTCAATCATCATATCTTTACAATAGATAACATACATACGACGCAAACTAGCTCAGACTTACTTCATCGATAGTTGCGACTGAAAAGATGTTTGCTCTATTGGCACAAGCCTCTGCATGCGTTTGGCTCGTGTCGGTGTGAATAGTGAAATGTGTTCGTCCCCTGCAGACCAGGCATAAAAATCTCTGCTCTAAAGTTTCAATTCTGTTAATATTTTGATATAAATTTCGGTACATCCAGTTCTTAAGTCGAACAATGGGTAGGGCCAAGCCATATGTTTCAGCCTATTCAAATTTGTCTATGAATAAAACAAATTTGTTAAATTATTTTTCGAAATTTCGAAATATTGTAAAATTTTTGGGATTTAGTCAACAATTGTTATGCATTTGCAAGATTAGTATACTGAAGCGCTGGCTTTCTTCAGTCAACTCAGTTTCTAAACATTTTAAGCTTGGAAACACACTTTAACTGCCAAGTGGATGGATAAACGATTAAAAGATCATCTTCTAAGGTCTGAAAATAAATGGATCCAGGGCAAACCAAAAGTTTTCTTCAAATTCAAAATGAAAAAAGTTTTTTTTACAATTTTGTAAGGTCGGAAAATGTTTGGTTACAGTTTAGTTTTAAAAAAATATTAATTCAATTTTCTAAAAATCTTTTCCAAGATCAAAAGACCACTTTATTTTAATCTCTTGTTGCTTACCTTATCGTCCTCATGAGCAAATGGCGGCGCCTCATCAGCATCACCTCGATACATAGGATTGGTAAGCATAATTTCCACATTGTCCGTAAGTCGTGCATGCGAGAAGGGCTGAGCTATGCGATGTTTCCTGCAATAAATTTATACATATAAAATGATGCAATTCTCCACTCAATTTGCTCAACTCACTTCAAAAAGTAGACTGCGCCACCAAACAGAGCCAGCACCAAAAGTATTACAGCCAAAATCACCGCCAGCACTGACAATAAATTCGCAGACTGTGCATGCTCCTGTTCCTCGCCACTTAAGGCATCAGCACTATCCGCCAGACAGGGTACCACTTTGCCACCATTTCCATCGCAGAGACACTCATTTATGGAGCTGCCCGTGCGACAGACACCACATTCACTGACACAATGTGGTGGCAATTCACAGGCATTGCCCTGCCACTCACCAATGCAACTGCAATGTGGCAGCGTAAATTCGTCCAGATGACAGACACCACCATTGGCACAATAACGCACACAAGGATTATCATCGCCCACGGGTAGAGTGCAAAAATCACCATTCCATTGATCAGTACAGTTGCACATGGCCATGCCCTTGATGACATGACAGGTGCCGGCATTTTGGCAAATGATACCCGTACAGGGATTACGCGAGGGCACCTGAGAGGCATCACAGAAACGTGGTGGGCTGGAGGTTTTGCACAAATCCGACTCACAACGTTCGCCTATATAACGCGGCGGACAGGTACACGTCAGGCGACGATCACGATTCAAACAAGTGCCACCATTCTGACAGAAATCCCGGCAAGAATTCGCCTCACAGTGTTCGCCGTAATAGCCACTGGGACAGCGACACTGGCGTTGACCCTTGGCTCCTATTTTGCAGGTTCCTCCATTTTTACAGAAATCGGAGCATTCATTGAATTCACATTTTTTGCCCGAAAAGCCATCGGGGCACTCACACTGCGGGGTACCGGGAAGGGTTTCTCGGCAAATGCCACCATTCTCACAGGTCAAGTTCCGGCAATGCTCACACTGTTCGCCCACAAACATTTCCGGGCAGCTACATTTCATGCCCTCCGTTTCGGAGATTAAGCAAGAGCCACCATTATGACAACGACTCTGGCATACAGGCATGGAGGTTTCACAGCGTGCTCCCGACCAGCCTGGGTTACAGGTACACTTCAAGGGTGGTGGATCCTGACTACCGGGCAATTGTGGAGCCACCGAGCATAGGCCATAGTTAAGGCAATGTCCCGAACAACGATAATGCTCACAGAACTCACCCTCAAATTGGGATTGGCAAAGACATTTTGGTACATGATTCACTAACTGGCAAGTGCCCAGATTACACTGCAATGGACAATAGTCGGGTATATCGGCATGAGCTTTGCAAACGTTGACCTCGGTCATAACATAGCCATCGGCACATTTGCAGCTATAGCCGCTGGCTGCTTCCGATGAGAGTATGCAAAGAGCTTGTGAGGACTTGCAGGGTTCCTTGGCACAGGGATTGGTGACTGTAGGAAAAGAAGATACGCTTGGAAAACAAATTGCTTTGGGAAATCGGATGAGATGACTACTTACTGTTGCGATTCTGCTTCATGGGATGCAGTATGCCGATGTCGGAGGAGCGATATCCTTTCAGCAAATAAGTTCCATTATCATTACCAAACTTATTCATCTTGATAATGCTCTGATCATACAGCTTTATATACAAATAATCCTCAAAGACATCAATTTTCTGTGGTTTCTCTCGATTGGCAAAACGTCTGACCACATTGCGATCTTTGCCATTCAGCCGACATGTCTCTATGGTGCCTTTGCGATAATCGGCCCAATATAAACGACCCGTGGGGTAGTCTATGGACAGACTTATGGGCCAACCCACATCACGTTCTACCAGACTCTTTTTATTCGAGCCATCTAAAGAGGCCACCAGTATGCCGTTTTCCAGCGTAGACCAAATCATGATGCGTGACTCTGGTTCCAAAACAATATCCGTGGGATGCATGCCCGTGGAGACGAGAGATATATATTTTTTGCCTTCAATATCGGTGGCCAAAATTTGATTGTGACGTGAATCAACTATATAGACACGCTGTGTAATCCAGTCCACGGCCAAAGATTTGGGATCGTCCAGTTCAGGTATCTATGAGAAAAAGAAATTTGAATTGCTTATCCATTTGATTTAGCTTAAACTTCATCCACTTACATTAAAAGCCGTCAGCTCTTTGAGATCTCTTCTGACTCTTACGCCCTGACCCTCCACATGGGGTGTGGCTATCTTCATGGTATGCACCTTGCCATGATGCGAATCAATCCAAAAGAGTAATGTATCCTTGGGCCTTATCAATATATCAAATACATCTATTTTCAGGCTGTCCGTTTGAAAGAAACCCACCACAGTGGTTCCCTCCTGCTTGGCTGGTAATATGAAACGGAACTCTTGCTCGGAGGCCAGTAATAATATTTGATCTGGTCCCGTGGCCAAACAAGTGGCATTCTTTTGCGGTGCCTTGTGATAACCCTCGGTACATTTGCAATTATAATGCCCAGCCTTCTTTTCGATGCAAATCTGTGAGCAGCTACCAAAACCACAAACCGGTGGCTGACAGTTCATCTCATCGGAACCATCGATACAATTGTATTGTCCATCGCAACGAAAGATTTTGTTAATGCAATCATCATTCTCACACTGGAACTGATCGTGTCGACACTTGGGCAAGGCGGCACACACCTGATCCGATTCATCCTCATTATTGCCACAATCATTGACCCCATCGCAGAGCGCCGATTTGCGTATACAAATTAGATTGGTACACTTGAAGGCATTGGCATGACAATGGACATGGGCACAGGTGGCATAGCTTTCATCACTGCCATCGAGGCAATCATCCCAGCCATCACATTTCCAGCGTGACATAATACATTTACCATTACCGCAGGCAAAATTATCAGCGGGACAAGTGCAGTTAAACTCATCGGAACCATCCGGGCAATCGTCATCGCCATCGCATTGATATTGTCTGTGTGGGAAGTCAAGGAAAGTTATTAGAACATTTTTAAAAGGTAACTAAGGTCTTCTTCTCTTTTAGGTGGTTCTTGTGGTTTGACATATGACAGATTTTGCCATCGAATCTCAATTTCTGTCCTATTTTTGAGAATCAGAAGGTATCTGATTGAACTATGTATTTCGCCAAACTATGTTCCATTTTATCGGACCAGAGGTCGGCCAAAAACACATTCACATTTAGGCACTGCTTATTGACACGAAGTTGATTTTGTACGGCGGCATTGTTGACGAATCAGGACAGCGACAAGCTTATTACTGTCTGCTACTGAGCATTTTTGCAAGCACATCCCTGATCTATTCTAAAGAATCTAAGAACATAAATAAGATAAGCCAACTAAAAAAAGCTAGCTCTTGTGGAAAATGTAGAAATTGACAGAAAACCATTTAAGCTTTTGTGATCCTTAGATATTAAATCTGTTTGCAAAGGCGACTGTTTGTTTGTTTACTTCTAGAAGAATAAAACGCACTTGCTGGGCAACACCAAAATACCGCGGAACCCGATATTATTTGTGATCAGATCGGAAAGATATTGAATTCCTAATTTAAGGTTAGTACCGGGTACGGAATCGTAACTCAACGACTTACACTTGGAACTACTTTGGATCAAGCCACACGTGGTCGAATTTGGGTACCAGCCGATTCCACGCTAAAAGAGCACCCTATAATATGACTTACTTATTAATGCAGGTATTAAAAGCCGCACACTTGAACTGATTGGCTTTGCAGGTGATATTACAGTTGATCTCATCGCTGCTATCATCACAATGAATTTCACCATCGCAACGATAATCATGCTTAATACATTTCCCAGTGCCGCAACGAAACTCGCTCTCTGAACAGTTGCGCATTTGACAATTCAGCTCGTCACTGCCATCGCCACAATCATTCTCGTAGTCACAGCGCCAACGACCCGGTATGCATTTGGAGTTATTGCACTTAAAATAGGTGGGATCACAGGTGGCCTTGGAAGTGAAACAACTGGCCGGTTCATCCTCGCCATTGGGGCAATCCTCTTCATCATCACAGCGCCAGGCCAATGGTATACAGCGACCCGAATTGCATCTATAAAGGAAAGTTTTCATTAAATTAGCAATCGTTGTACTCGAAATTAGTTTTTAGAAACTAGATTTGGGTCCTTTAGGTCTTATATAGTTCTTATACCTCGTCTTATACTTAAATTGCTGGTACCTAGTTGAGAAAAGCGCGAGTTACTAACCCAGAATTCACTAAATTCTACCACAAATTTTGTTTCTGAACCGAATCGCTATTTGGTCCTGGTACGAACGGGAACTTATGTTTTGCTTAAGTATATTGATTATTTTCCGGACATATCTAAAAGTCTTTTAAAACGAAAATCTTAAAAATGTAAAGAACTATTCGATTTTCATAAAACTTCTAGTAAACATTCACATTAAAAGGGCTAAAAAACGAGCTTCAAATAAAGCATCGCTAAAGCTAAGGTCCCACAGTTAAATAATTTACCCAAATTATGATGAAAATTTTGTTAATTAGGCCAAATTATGAAACTTTTTCGACCATATTTGATCAAATTATTTGAGTATGGAAGCATAGTTTTAGTTTCAAGTCCTTCCAAATCTCCAATCATGATTATTTAGCCAAATTATCATCAAAATTTGGCAAATTATTTGCCTGTGGGACCATAGCCTAAGTGTACGCATTTTACACCTTTGTTATATAAAAAAGAAGTAAAAAAGTCGGTCTAGTCAGATTCTAATATACTCTGTACCTGGCGGCCCGCAATCGTACCTTAGTCGGGCAAAAAATAACATTCACGCTACCTTATGCTAACTTTCTTTACGGAAACATTTGCTTTCGGTTGCTCATCCAACTCCTCTCTTCCAACGCGTTAGAGGCAAAGACGTCAAAGATGCCTTGAGAGCAAAATAAGCTAGCATTTGACAAACTTTCGCAAAGTATTTGCAGAAAGACTCAAAAAAGAACCATGGCAGGCAAAAAAAAAGCGTTTTTATTTTAGTGGTGGGTTGTTCATGAGTGAGTGAACAAAATTGAGTTGTTCCTTAAACTGAACAAGTGAACATGATCTTCTTCAATTGTTTATTTTTGTTCAGCGAGTCTTGTTCAGTCTATCTTGCTCTTGATCTTGAGTTGTTCTAAAAGCTGTTCAGTCTCTTTTGTTCAGAGAATTATTCTGTCTGTCTTTCTCTGTGAGCTGTTCTGTATCTCTTGCTCTGTGAGCTGTTCTGTATCTCTTGTTGTTCTGTCTGCCTTGCTCTGTGAATTGTTTTGTATGCCTTGCTCTGTCAGCCAACATTTTGAACTAAGCGCTTTTGCTAAGAGCGCGAGAGAGAGCGGGAGAGTGAGCGCGAGAGTAAAAGAACCACATTCACAAAAATTAGGTAGGTAGGTATTAGGGTAGGTTCAGTGAAATGAGCAACCTTTACCCAAGACTACATTATTTAAAGATTTGTACTTAAAAACTGTACCTTTGGATATTTGCTAAATGTTTTAAAAACGATCGTTTATGAGAACTATTGTAAACGAATATTTCGGCTGGCTCAAACTAATCGTGAAAAGGTTCATTTTCTCTACGTTTTCATATTGGTTTCAATCGTTCTATGCGTTTGACGATTTGAAAAAGTTTAGGTACCCTTCAGTACGGCTTAGTACTGAATCAGAGCTGAAACAGCCCTGATTTGGAAGGCCTAGTACTGAAATCATGGCTGCCTTTACATGCATTTCAGTCATGAATTTAGCACAGACAGAGCCTACTACGTCATGACCTTCGCTTCTTTCTGGCATGATTTCAGTACTGAACTCAAGGGTTAGGTTCATGGGTAGTACTGAAAACAGTACTGAAATCAGTCATGAATTTTAGCAATTCTTTGTTTTCCCATTTCAAGTTTCCTTTGGTTTTCGTCTATAACTTTTTAAAGGATTTATAATATCGGTTCTGGTGCTGATTTTAATTTCGGTATAAGATATAAGTGCCTGTTTAAGAACTATAAAAAACAAATTTAACCCAATTTGATCAAAAACTCACCTAAAATCGTTGGGTCCACAGGACATATAATCGCAATTCGCCTCATCAGATTTATCCGGACAGTCTATATCGCCATCACACACCCAAACATAGGGCATACAACGATTATTGCCACATTGGAACTGATCCTTTTTACATATAAGCGGCGTACAGCCCGCCTCATCTTCACCACCCGGACAATCATGAACGCCATCGCAACGTTTCACACTGTCCACACAAAAGGCAGAAGTATTTGTGGTGGCGCCACATTTCAGATGCGTTTCAAAGCAGGTAAACTTGTCACAGTTCAGTTCATCGGAATTATCGCCACATTGATTGACTCCATCGCATATGGAGGATGGATGTATGCATTTTTTATTTGCACACTGATACTGACCCGGTTCGCAATGGAAGGGTGGACAGGTCTCCGGCTCATCACTGCCATCTCCACAATCATCTTGAGTATCACAACGCCAATAGAAGGGTATGCACTTGTATGTGTTCACACACTCAAAATGTGCGGCAGTACAATTGGCTCTGCAGGTGCGTCCATCTTCGGATAAGATGAAATTATTCGGGCAAGCGCATTTGTAGTAGGGAGCCTCAGGCGACAGCAGGCACAGGGTAGAGCAATTGGCTGTCAAACATGGATTACCACTCAAAGGCTGCTGCTGACGATACGGATGGTATACCCTTAAATCCATGGGTCTATGTATGGTGGTGATAAGGGTGGAGCAATTCTGACCATTGAATTTGTTGCAATATTCAATGGACTTGGTTTCCCAGTCGGACCAATATATACGATCTTCCCACACAGCTATGGCAAAGATGTGATGTAAATTCAGCTGTGGATTTAAGCTACGGGCTAAGAGAAGACGCGTGTGATTACCATCCAAATCACTCACTGAAATGGTATCCTCTCGCGCATCACCCCAGAACAATTGTTGCGTCTCAAAGCTAATAGTCAAAGCATTGGGCCAGCCCAGATTCTCACGTATAATCATGCGCGGCTGTGAACCATCCATGCCGGCTTTGCCTATGTGTGGATTATCACCCCAATCCGACCAGTATATATGTCGCTGATAGGGATCCAAGGCAATGCCACGCGGTTCACGCAAATTCTCGTGGATTAACACCTTTCGGTATTTACCATCCAGCTGGGAGACCTCTATGGTATCCAATCCTTTGTCACACCAGTAGAGATTTTTGGCCACCCAGTCTACAGCGAGACCATCCGGGTTCTTTAACATAGCCTGATGCAGGGTTTGAGTCTTATTCTCTAGTTCACAGTGTCGTCGTATGGTACCCACAGTGCTGGTCACATCCGACCAGTACAAGCACTGACTTTCCCATTCAAAGTCCAAGGCCACCGCATTGGATAGCTGGTTTATGAGTATAGAACCATTTCCTGTGATATTCACCTGGCGTATGTAATATCGATTCGAGAATATCAACTTCATGGTCACATTCGAGGTGGCCTTGCAGGTGCGATGATCCCTCAGCTCATAGCCCTTGGCACACAGGCACTTGTACGAGCCATAGGTATTGATGCAGGTCTGGGAGCAGGGTTGCTGTTCATCACACTCATCGATATCCGTGCATAAATGTGAACTCTTGGCCAAGAGCTTGAATCCTTCGCGACAACGACACTCATAGCCCACCACCTTGTCGACACAATCGTGTTCACACACATCCCGAATCAAACACTCATTCACATTGCAAAGTTCTTCATCCGAAAAGTCGGCACAATCATTCTGACGATCACATAGTAATTTCGCACTTATGCACGCTCCATTCTTACAACGAAAGTCGTCAGCTCCATTGCAGGTACGGGTGTGAGCACATAAGGAGGTGGCCTCATCTGAGCCATCGGCACAATGGTGCTTACCATCGCACGTTTGATTTTTGTAGACGCACATACTACCATCCTGGCACTGATGCATGAGAGCACCTCCCGGGCAGGCATGTGCATTAAAGGCCGGTTCGCAGCCCTCATATTCATCATCTCCGCCCGGGCAATCTTCATCTCCATCGCAAACATAGTGTGAGTCGATGCACAGGCCACTGGAGCAGAGAAAAGCAGGTGGTAAACATTCCGGAAGATGGGCAACACCACCACAATGTGGTCCCTCATCCTCTAAGCCCTGCTCTCCACTGCCGGGACAATCGGGTTCGCCATCACATACCCATTTTTGGGGTATACAACGTCCCGAGCTCTTGCACTGAAACTGATGAGCCGGACAGGGACGTTCCGGGCACTGTGGACCCTCATCTAAGCCATCTTCACAGTCACTTTTACCATCACACTGCCAGCTGCTGGGTATACAACCATTGTCACAGCTGAATTCATTCACCTGACAGGAGGGACGACAGCCCAGTTCATCACTGCCATCAGAGCAATCAAGTTCGCCATCACAACGCCAAGCGCCAGCTAAACATCTGCCATCGGCACAACGAAATTGACCCACGCTGCAGCTGGTGTGGGTAGCATTGGAGCAATCCAGCTCATCGGTGCCCTCGGGACAATCGGGTTCGCCATCGCAACGCCAGCTGGACATTATGCAGAAAGTGCTGTTCGCACAGTGTTGGAAAAAGGCGTCGCCCTGTTCACAGGTGCGTGGTGGACACATTTTCTCATCACTAAAGTCCCGACAATCGCGCATATTATCACACAAAAAGGTGCGTAGGATGCATTCACCACTGCCACAACGGAAATGATCTGCAGGACATTTACAAAGCAGACTCGCCTCATCACTGCCATCGCCACATTGTTGTAGCCCATCACAGGTTTGTTCCTGCTTAATGCAACGATGATTCTGACACATGAAATGCCCATCCGGACATTGGCGAAAGATGCAATAGCTACGCGCCTCATCGGAGCCATCCAGACAATGGGTAACATTGTCACAGGTCAACTCCAAAGGTATACACTCGCCAGAGCGACAATTGAACTGCGATTTCCCACAGCTAGTGTGCACGGGAGCTATGCAGCGACGTCCATCGGGTGCCAGTATACCCTGAGTGCAGTGACAGGTGGCCAAACCACTTTTACTCAGGATACAAACATCCTCACAGAGACCATTTAAAATCTTGCATTGATTTGCATCACAATTGATGCTGCTATTTTGCACGGCTATAATACCCATGGGTCTGGCCACATGTTCGCGCAGGAATAGCACATCTGTGCCCGTATATTTGTTGGCTCTGACCACGGCATGTAATACCCAATCGGTCCAAAAGAGTAAGTCCCCGTAGACAGCCATGGCAAATGCATGTTTGGGTGTGGAATGAGCCAAAACTACACGATTACTGCCATCATAGTTGGCTCGTTCTATCTTATCCAGCCGCGCATCTGCCCAATATAATTGCTGTTGTTCCACATCCAAGGTCAAGGCATTGGGCATTTTGATATCTGTGCTGATGATACGTTCCACACCATAACCACTGAGGTAGGCTCTTTGTATGCTGGGTGATTCCTCATTCCAGTTGGTCCAGTAAATCATACCCAAACAGGGTTCCACGGCTATGCCCCGGGGTTTATCTTTCTCGTTGAGACTTAGGATGTTTTTCACATATTTCAAATTATCTTCCGCTGGTGGTCCGAGCTGTAATAACTCCATACTTCTGATGGCAGCATCATTATTTGAAGTCCAGAAAAGTTGCTCATTGACCATGTCATAGGCCAAACCCTCTACACGTCCCTGTTGTATGACCAACACTCGCTGACCACTGCCATTGAAGTGCACCTGATTTATGGTACTTAACTGCACATCCGAGTAGTACACCAATTGCTCCTCATAGTTGTAACTAATGGCAATGACATTTCTCATTAAAGAAGTGTTCGAAATCAATTGGACGGGCCAATTTTTGTTGGCATGTTCGGTCATATGAATACTTTCGATATTGCTGCGATAACTGAACAATAGGAAATTATCATAGGGCTCACAGCTGGCACCATCCGGGGCCAATCGACTGTGTGAACAGGCACAGACCACACTGGTGCCATTATATAGGCACAACTGTTCACATCCTCCATTATTTTGAGCACAAGGATTGCTGCCTCTTTGTATACGTTTGGAGTAGATTTTCAAATCTCTAATGGCATCTTGCTGTGTGTGCAGTACTTGACGGGATTGACTTAAATTTGCAAGAGGAGCCACTCGTATGCCTCCCTCGTTATACTTATTCTCTGCCCAGTACAAATAATCTCCCATTTTGGCCAAAGCCACGGGACTATTGAGGGTCTCATTGAGCAACATTTGCCTTAAATTGCCATCATAATCCACTTTCATTAAAGCATCGGGATAACGTTCACACCAATATACTTTGGTGGCTTCCATATCCAATATCAAACTACTTACAGCCGAATTGCTGCGTGTTTGGTTGACCAATACAAATGGTTGACTACCATCTAGTCCCACTCTTCCAATATGCTGTTGGGTTACATAGAAAAGTAGACCCTGCAGTGGATCCACTGCCAATGCAGTGGGTTTTTCTATATTGGAGACCACCACATAACGATGACTGCCATCTAGACGGGATACCTCTATCAAATTACGTTTGGTATCACTCCAGTATATATTATTGGCCACCCAATCGATGGCTATGCCTCCCAACCAATCCTGTTGTTTATACACCGCCAGATTGATGGCCTCTAGTATAGTTTTCCTTTGTGTGCCATCGCGTCGTACACGCGAAATGGTGCCCAGTTCATTGTCACCCCAGTAGAGCATATCGGTGGCCGCATGGTATTCTATAAAGCTGGCCGAACTGATGCGTGAAATGGGTACCAGTGCCTAAGAAATAATGCAATTACTTAATGAAATCATTTCATTTCTGTTTTGTTTGCTCTTACCATGGGTGGCTTCTCAAACTCCTCACTGGGATCAATCATTTCTACACCTTGAAGCACATCTATCGAATAGAATATAAACTCTGCTCTGGGTATACAGCGTGTAGGATTATTTGGTTCCACATCATAGCCCAAGGCACAGCGACAAACATGTTCTGTGGCCGAGATGGCCATACACAAATGTTCACAGCCGCCACGTAGAGGTCCCGCACAGGTATTGGTGCCTGTTTGGGCATCTGCATAGAACATTTTCATGCTTTGAATGCTCTCTGTAAACAGAAATTAGGTTAGTAAATAGAAAAACTTGTTTATTAAATCAAACACTTACTCGTATTCACCCGCAGAAAGGACATATTCGAGCAGGATTCCTTTTCACAATGCATGATCACACTCTGTATATTCTCCGGAAAGTAGAGGCTACCATTGTATACGGTCAGCGAACTAATTGAGGTTATTTGACTGGCCACCAACACTTTATGTGTCTCATTTTTGACTATATCATAATAGGCAATGCCCGACATATCGTAGGCATAGTACAAACGCTGTGAATCAAAGTCCATGGTAACACTTTGTAGAATATTCTCATGTTCATAGATTAAGATACGATTAGAGCCATCTAGATTCGATTGTTCCAGCTGGGATACTTCACCATGCGCTGTTGAATGTATCCAATATAGTTTTCCACTGAAAAGAAATAGAGGGAAATGATTGGAGTTAGATTGAATGTATTATAACTGCGAAACACAAAGTAGACGTCACAACAAACAAATGCCACGAACAAATGCCTCGTGAAGTAATACAAAACGCCGAACACGGGCATCGCAAGAGAGCAAGCCGCTGAGCGTGCTGTTTATAGAACACACGTATTCTCTCTCTCTATACGTGTGTCGGCTGCGACGCCGACAGAATTATAAGTTCCTACCCCATGGGGTAGGCTTTTGACAATTTTGGACACCACTGCTCTAGACCCTAGACTGCTTATCCGTATTGGCAGATTTCATCCGTACTGACTTTTGATTTTTCTACCACAGTCTCTTTTCCTTGTCATTTCTTTACTTAATCTCGTTTACTTCTTTCATCAACTTTTCTTGCTTTACTTTTTACTCAAATACTTTCTTCTTTCGATTCTTTTCTACACCTTTGAAACTTACTTGGCGGGATCCACGGCTATGCTCTCCACCATTTTCAGATCGTCCAGTATGTGCGTTACATATTCGCCTTGAAGATTACTCGCCATTATATTGCATTTGGTATCACCCGAGGAGAAGTACATATGCTTGGCTATCCAATCGATGGCAAATCCATAAGGTTTCTCAATATTCGTATTAACGATGGGTTCAATTAGCCCATTGGAAATGCCCGCTCGTGAGATTTCATGCTGCTGCACATCTGACCAATAGATCTGGCTATCCTCCACCATAAAATCAATACGCTGAGGGGCCACCAACTAAAGTAAAGCAAATTAAGTTTATTCAAGTTTTTTCTTTGTTATCAGAAAGTTACTCACCCGGGGTGACTGTCTTATAGTTGGTATCGTATGATGATTCGGTTGCTGTAAATCAATCCCTCTTATCTCATCGCCCATTACAAAAAGTAGCACCTGCTCATTGGGCACACAATTGCGTTCATCGGCTGGATCCAGACGCATTACATGCGGACATTCACATTTGTAGGTTCCCTTGCCACTAAGTAAACACAGATGCGAGCAGCCTCCATTGTTATCTCCACAGGGATTCTTCTCCCAAGGCTGTCGACTGGAATGCAGCACTTGTATGCCAAATGGCTGGGATTGAGTACGCTGCAAGATCTTAACATCAGTGCCATTCCACTTATTGGCTCGTATCACCGAAGTGGTACGCCAATCGGTCCAATAAACATAATTCTCAAATACCGAAATGGCAAAGGGATGCGACAGTATCTCCTTATTTTTTAAGACCACATGATGTTCCGAACCATCGTATTTGGTACTGCTAATGGAGTCCGATTTGGCATCCACCCAGTACACTCTTTTCTGTGTATAGTCCAGGGTAAGACCATTGGGCCATCCTGCACTTAATTGCCAGCTGGTAGAGATCATGCGCCTTCCCTCGCCGGCCATGCTACAGCGTTCAATACGCGGTGAATTGTCATCCCAATCGGTCCAGAACAACAGACCCTCTCGCGGATCCAAAGCTATGGCTCGAGGACTCTCCATGCTGCCGGCTATCAAGGTGCGTCGAAAACTTCCATTCAATTTGGCCACCTCAATTTGATCCAGATTCGAATCAATCCAATACAGATTCTTGCCTATCCAATCTACAGCCAAACCTTCGGTTGTGGATAATCCCGAGTGAATGACAGCCTCCACATTTCTTAAGCTTTCACCCACCAGCTGACCACGATAGATTTTATCATCGATGACATCGGTCCAATAGATTTCCACACTTGACTCGTTGCTGTACAAAAAGTCCAAGGCAATGATATTTCTCAGTGAAGAATAGAAACTGCTGACGGCCAAGTTTTTGAGATTGATGCCCCTGATGTCCTGACGATTGGTGAAAATCACATAAGGCTCATCCGGTGCGGTGCTCTTACAGGTGAACTTATCATAGGCCAAGTCATAACCCTCCAGGCAGCGACACTGATAGCCTTTGCCCTTGGTCTCACACACCTGAGCACAAGTTTCCCAATGATCGCAGGCATGTTGCATGCTACAACGTTTGCCATTCGGTTGCAAATACAAATGAGCCGGACAGGAACAGATATATCCCTCGGGGGTATTGTGACAATTGTGCGAACATTCATGTCCATTATCACAGAGTTTATCGGCGCAAAGAAAACCCTCATCTGTGGTATCCTCACAATCGTTATGGCCATCGCATAGTTGACTCACGGTGATACATTTGTTGGTAAAACCACACAAGCGATCCGGATGCTCACAGATGACAGTTTCATTCATATCGAAATGTGTTGGATTCAATTCGGTGCAGTTACTCTCATCAGTTTTATCATAACAATGGGGTATACCATCACAGCGTAGGAAAGCGGGTATACATTCAAATGGATCCGAGCAGGCAAACTCAAAGGGAGCACATTCATTCAAATCCTTGCCAGCATTCACGGGATGATTATCGCTTTTGGTCTCATTACAATTGGCCTCATCACTGAAATCATTACAATCATGAATGCCATCGCAGATATGCATTTCACCATAACAGCCAATGGGTTGACAATACTGTTCTCCATGTCCGCACTCCAGTTCGCAAGTCAATTCATCCGCATTGTTGCTAAGAGTGGGGGAAAGTAAATTAGTTAAAGCTGTTGCTAAGGCGTTTTTAGAACATTAAGTACAACTTACCCACAACTATCGATGCCATCGCATACATCCGCAAACTGACGACATTTTCCATTACCACAATCAAATTCCAAACATTTACTAGCCATAAACATATCCGAGGACTCATCGGAATCATCTTCGGGTCCACAATCCACCACACCATCATTCACCCAATTCAATTGTATACAACGTCCACTCTTCTCGCAGGTAAACTCATTGCTATTACAAGTATTGTGCTCACAATTCATCTGATCCGAACCATCCGAGCAATAGGCTATTGAACTGCACAATAAAGCTCTCTGATAGCAACGTCCATTGCACACAAAATGTAAAGTCTGATCACAACTGAGGGGATTACAGGGACCAGTTGCATCTTTACTCTCATCACTGCCATCATCGCAATCTTCAAAACCATCGCACAAATCCTTGCCATCAATGCATTGTCGTGTGCTACGACACTGGAAGCCCGACGTGCAATTGGCACGTGCCGAGGAGGAAACCGTGGAGGGAGCCAACTGAGGAATACAGTGTGTGCCGGTACCATTGAGTGTATAACCATCGGGACAACGACAAATGGCTCCTTTGGGTGTATTCAAACACATGCCCGGACATTTGGATTGAGCACAAGGACTTGGGGTCTGCGGCAGCGGTTGGGTGGCCACATCAAATATGCGCAAATCTGCCGAACGTCCACTTTGAGCCAAATGCACAGCCGAACTGAAGGTGGAATTCATGCTGCCATGATGTACATGAAAACGCCATATTGAAGAGTTGGTATTATCCACCCAATAGATAATGCCATTGTGTTGAACCATTGAGAATGGATGGAATTGCTCCGATTTGAAGAGTACTTCTCGCCCTGTACCGTCTAGTTTGACGCGTTCAATTGTGCCCAGAAGAAAGTCACACCAGTAAAGACGTTTGGTACGACGATCTACATCCAGACTGCGTGGCCATTGAATGGGAAAATCATGTGTGCCTTTGGTTAAAAGCTCCTTGTGAGTGCCATCCATCCAGGCACTGTAAATGCCAGCCTCACACGATTGGTAAGGCCATTGGGACCAGTATAAGAGACCTGTGGTGGGATCCAATTCCAGAGACCTGGACAAAAAAAGAGATTGAGCATGTTAACGCTGAGACCAAAAGAATCTGAAAGTGTACGAAAGTAGTACAAAATCCCTCAAATGTTCATAAAGATTGGATATTTAATAGCCAAGTTAAAGCAATGTTGCCTACTTTTAGGCTTTCCCTCTCAGGAACACATGAAGGCTATTAAACATTTCTTCCCATGAGTAAAGGGTATTTCGTTCTCGTTTTTTTCTGTGTAGCTTTACTCACATTGCATCACAATCCAGTCCAAAGCTCAGCACTTTGCTCATATTACTCAACGGGGCCACGTGCAACTTTAGGTTGCCCGACCAATACAAATGCTCATTAATCCAATCGTAGGCCATCGTATGCACCTTATGCAATCCAGTGGCCAATGTGGCGGCCACACTACCATTCAATGATTGGCTCTTTATGCTATAGGTAGGCTCCATGGTGGCCGGGGGTTGGGCCAACATATCAACCACTTGTACCACATAGAATATCGCCTTGCCACGCACATTTACATCAATTGCCTGCATTCTGGTCAAATTGGTAATCGGCACCATCACATCCGGCTCTTCGCCCAGCTCCTTTAGTTGCTCCACCTGTTCGGTGCCCAGGGGTATGCCAGTTATGCGAGCCAAACGCTGGTCGCTATACACAAGAAATTTATCGTGCGCAGCCAGCAAACAGTTCGTCTGATTGTGCAATTTGTAACCGGCCGTACACAGGCACTTGGCACTGGCGAATCCACGCGTCCACATCGGCACACATATCTGGTTGCAATGGCCATTATTCTCGCGACACGGATGTGCCACCTCCGGCTGCTTTTGACGATGGAAAATGCGAAAATTTGTGCCGCGACTCACATCGCCCAGCAGCACGCGAGACTTGAGCGTAAATTTGTCCAGCGTAACGATGACGCTATCCATCCAGGGTGCCAAATAAATTGTGTTCTCGAATACCTCCACCGCTTGGATGGTCTTCAGGGGTACAGGGGACTGTGCAAACAAGAGATTTAAGGACAAAAGTAAGCCACAATGATTTGTACTACTCACATTGGGTGACTTTTTTAAGGTCCAACGCTGCTTTCCTTCATAATTCACACGCTCTATTACATCCTTGTATACATCAATCCAATACACAAATTCACTGGCCAAATCCAGTGTCACACTACTGGGATGATAGATTTGTGTGTTGACCAAAATAGTTTGATTGCTACCATCTAGCAAGGAACGTGACAAACTGGGCGACCAATCCGTATAGAAAAGATAACCCTTGGTCGGATCCAATACCAAGGAAGAGGGATGCTCCACTTGCTTGAGTATTATACGGCAAAAGTTCATTGTATTGGTGCACAGGAATACCAAGCCATCATCCTCATTCAGCAAATACCAATTACCCGTTAGCCAGTCCAAGCGTAGCTCCACAAAAACTACAAAACAAAAGTGGTGAACAGAGAAAAATTTATGACCAAGAAACACACTCACATTGTTGGGGTGAGATGAAGGCTGAAACGGGCTGGGTCCAGTTAACCTGTGCATCATCAATACGCTGACATTGCATATACAGGTCATACCAGTTGTTGTGCAGGGCGCAGAGTGTCCGATTACGATGCCACACCTCAAAGGCCAGAACATGACGTACCGGCTGGGTAGAAAGCAGACGTCCAGTGATCTCTGAGTTATTCTGGTTATTGACCGTGCTAATGCGACGAATTCCACCCAGGGAAAGTATGGTCAAGGTGGCAGGTTCAGAGGGAGGTACTGTAGCAATAAATAATAGAATTTAGTTATGAGTAAGTGAGCAATAAAGAGTTTCTATGCTAAACTGAACGAAAGTTCTTTTGGTAATTATCTATGAAGTGCTAACCCTTCGGTTAATCGAAGCTTGCATGAGGTAGCTTTTGCTAACTCGCTGAAGATAGGCAAAGACTGCTAAACTCTCAGTAAGCTTTTCCCGCTTGTTCCCACATTACAAAGCTAATTTTCAGAAAAGAATGTGTTGGTATCATCACTACAGATCCTCTTATTTGTGGTTTAAAATTAGCACACTCCACCATATTTTGGGCAAAATTTTTCATTCAAATCTCTTGATACTTCGCGGTCCATCTTACTGAGTTCAAAGTTCTCACTTCATTTTGTCCACTCACCATTAATGGCCACACAGCCTGCTCCATTTGTCTTAGTGTATCCCGATACGCAAGAACATTCATAGGATCCGGGTGTATTGCGGCATATTTGATCACATGTACCTGGCACACTGCATTCATCATAATCCAGGCAGCGTGTCGAGTTCATCGACTCTGGCACCTGGCCTTTGGGGCAATAGCAGCGTGCCCCATGTGGTGTTAATTTGCAGTTGTAGCTGCAATTCAATGCCGCACATGCTGCATTTTGTTTATCTAGTTTAAGGGCAGAAACCAAGATGAAATAATCCACAAAAAACATTGACCATTAGGTGCAGCAGCACCTAACCAACTTAAGTACTAACCACATTGCAGCTCATCGTTATCACAATCCCAATGGCCATCGCAGAAACGCGACAACTCCAGGCAGGCGCCATTGTGGCATTCGCCCTCAAACAGACGACACTTGGGCATAACATCATCGTGACCTGTTTGGTGGTGCGTTAGATGGGGAAGAGGAGGAGGTTGTTGTTGTTGTTGTTGTTGTTATGGGTGTTCTGCATATAATTCTTGGTTAGTTTTCTTACAGTTCGTTTCATCGGATGTGTCGCCCTTGCCACAGTCATACTCTCCATCGCAGACCCAATTGTTGGGTATGCACTTTAAGCTCTGGCCGCAACGAAATTGCCCCTCGTTGCATTTGGGCGCCTTGGCTGCAAAAGAAAAAGCCATAATAACAATAACGTAAATGAAGATTTATGAAGGGTTTGTTAATGGTTAGGAGGTTAGGAAGTTGTTAAGGAGTTTCGTTTGTTAGTTTGTTTGTTTGGTTCGTTGCCTGGTACAAATCGCTGAATTATTTGGCGTAACAATAACGTTAAAGGAAATTTGCTTGCTTTCCTTTACAAATGCTTCAAAAGCCTTTGAAAGTTTGCTTCTTTATTCTAGTTTTTGTATAAGCTTCTTCAACGCACAGCCTAAACGGTTAGAGCTAAAGGGGAAACAAAATTTGAATAATAGTTTCTTTTTGTATTTTCAGTGAGCACTTCAACGGGATTATGCATAATTCTACAGGTCGGAAATATGGTAGTCAAAATAAATTTTATTTTCTAGGCTATTTTTCATCAGATTTTCCTAAAAATTTATGTTAGGATTGAAACGCATAATATTAAAATACTTGATTAGCCGATTTCGGAAAGTTTTTAGTTAGACTCTAGAGTGTTTTGTCTGAGAAAACAAAACTGGCTACACAGCGCGCACAGGGCGAAACGTATTTCGCCCTGATAAATTGCATACGCTAAACATAGAATGCAGAAAACTACATGTGGCGTGATGAAAATCAGCATGCAACATGTAGAAATAAAACAAGTAAACGCCGCATGTAGAAAAGTTAAACGCTGCGTAGACAATCAGCTTACTTCCAATTAACTTTTACATATGTCATGCAGCCATCTGTCCCAGCCAGCATTTTATGAAATTTTTGATCACATTCGAGTCTTTTTTGAGTCCTCTGCTGTCTGATGAAAATAGTCATAATTGCGCTCGTTTTCTGATCATAAATGATACTTTGGTTGGAAGAAAATGGTACCCTAGCCGCGATTCTTCGTGAAGAGTCGTGATACTGATCACTTTTGACTCATTTTCGAGTCATATTTCCAATCATTTGCGTGTCTTTTTCGTCATTATTTGATAAATCCTATTTTGAGCATATGCATGACTCATTTTCGAGTCTTCCTTAGATCGCACATGAAATAAATCTCTTTTTTAATCATCAAAAGGACTCGAAAAAGACTCAACAAGGTTGATTGCTAAAATGATCTTACAAATGCTAGGTGGGGTATACCACACTAGCGCTTTAGGTTTTCTACAATAACGATTCGATATTGAAATCCTACATGCGCGTGTGGAAATCCTTAACGGAAAATGTAGCTTCAAAGCACTTTATTCGTATATTTCTCATTTTGAAAACTGCTTGACACACGTGGCATGTAGATTTTCTAAATTAACGTTAAGATTTACAAATACTGAATGCTAAATTTAGGAAATCTACAAGAATCGTGCAAAAATTTCAGTTGCCCGTATATAAAATAGGAGAGCAATGAATTCAAACTTGAGAATTACAAGCAAGCAAATATTGGTTTGTGATTTTTTTTTAAGCAGGCGCGTATGGCCTTTACGCATGCCTCATGGGTTGCGTAAAGCAACAAAACATTCACTGTTCTCTCCTCTTTTGCTTGACGAGCGAAGGTTTTGTTATGGGCGCGTGCAGACCTGCAACAATAGCTTCAGATGTGCCTCTCTTCTCTCTCTCTCTCTTTCCTATGTGTATGGCAAACTCGAACACAACAACAATGTTGCTTAAGCTAAGTTCACACAGGCAAATAATTTGACAAATTTTTAGGAAATTTTGATCAAAATTTGTTTCATCAAATTATTAGTAAATGGATCCATTGTTTATGATTTAAGTAAAGCAAAATCAGCTATTATGGCTATTTAAACAAATTTGTATCAAAATTTCCCAAAAATTCGCCTCGCTCGCAGTGGCCGAAGCTGAACGATTTCTCTGTTCATGCCGAAACACACACACACAAACAAAAATCGGGCTTCTCTTTCTATTTCTTGTGGTTGTTGTTGCTCCACGCGACCGTAAGCTCGTTCTGGGCACCACGTATATCTGCCATATAACAAACTGACAGGCATATGGCGAAATATAAACTTCGAGCACTTATTAGCTTTCCTCTATTTTTAACAATTACATCAACTCAATCTTTTTTCTGTTTTCATTACAGTTTGGGATTGATTTGATATCGGATGGATTGATTTTGTTCAGTGTAGTTTTGCTCAGTGAACAGCACTAGTGTATACTCTCGCTTTTTGGCCTCGCTGTTGTATGCCATTCAGAATTTAACGGTTCAAGGCAGAGGTCGCCAAAATCGGATCCCCGTTTGCCTTTGTCAGAAAACGACAGCTTTCGTGTGACCACATTGAAAAGAGGTACCGAAACAAACTTTAACTAGCTTTCTGCTTCTACTTCATTTTTTTGTTTTTTTTTTCTTAGTTCTTTTTGGGACCGTTTGCCAAAATCGGTGTGTAAGGCTCGGTTAACAAGATGAATGTATGCGACGAAATATGTGCGCTCTCTCGTTCTCTGTCGCATTGACTCTCTCTCTGCTTATGTTAAGCTCTGGCGCAACTCTTGAGTCTGTAACCTTTTCAAATAACATTTTGACAGTTTGGTCTTCGAGAAGCAGGCAATTTAAGACCAATTGACTGAGTTGGGCCTGTTATTCGGTTCGGTGTTGTGTGGTCAACCACAGCCACTTAACAGTGAGCGCAATAACAGAACACATTCGGTTGAGGGAAGCCCGAGCCCGTTTTTTCTTTGGTTTTTCGGTCAGTGTCGTGAGCAGAGCGAACTGAAAAAAGGGTTGAGAGTTATTTACGAGCTATGTTTAAAGGGACTTTTTGTATTGAGTAAGTATTGTACGAAAAACTGTTGGGAACTGTTCAAATTTAAAGTAGCCAGGATATGAAATAAAAGAGCAATGCTAGAAAATTGCATTATTCTTGTCAAGCCAACAAATTTTGTTAAGGCATTCGTTTCAGGATGTTTGTTAACAATCCTCTTTTAAAATTAGGTTAACAATTTCCACCAAACTTTTTTTTACTGTGCCATTCTTCAATTCAATTACCAATTATTCTACCTTTTCCCAAATGCCCTAACCTTTTTTTGTGACTTACTTCTACTTCCTATTAAATAGCTTGGCCTTCTAACCCTCAGATAAAAAAAAAAAAAAAGTGGGTGACCAAGTACATTTAGTGGAATGACCGTTTAATTTGGGTTGACATTTAGCCACTCCTGTGTATAACAATTGGCTTCTAACATCATTTGCTGACCAATTTTCATGAGAACAATGCTGGTCTTTTGGTTACGTTTGGCACCCCATCAAATAAAATGAAAAATTTAAAATGTCTCCGCTCTTGCGTCCATTTGTCTGCATGCCCTTGGGCTTATTATTGTATGTAGTAGGTAGTACAATGGGCTTCCGTCTGCCACCGCCATTGGCATGCAAATTGCCACGGACACGTCCAATGGTTGTCTCTGGAGTTTAACCTCTTGGCGCAGCAGCAGCAGCAGCAGCCAGGCAAAAAATAAAAAAAGAATATATTCTTTTTTTTGGCCACCATCCCCATGTGTCGCCAATGTGGCTTTTATGGTTATGCTTGCGCTTCAATGTGTCCTACGTTGTTGCCTTTGATTTGGGCCATCCAAAAACCAAGGGAGGTTGAGAACGCGTTATTTAAATTCTTTACTGTATTTTGTAACAATTTGCATTTTTAAAATGTTTTCAAGATGAAACGAAATAGGCAAATGTCAGCCCTGGTTTCAACTGCTGCTCAATTGTTATTATTAAATTAATTTCTATCAAGTAAAAGCCACTTTAAGTACATTCTCTATTTACACAATTACTTAGTCATATGTGTGTACACAGAATTCAGCACTCAGCGGGCTTTTAATTGAAATTGTCAAGAAGGAGAAATGTAGATAATAATACCGGGAACAATGATGACACTGTGCCTGCCCTGGCCTGCCCTGGCCTGACACATTTATTATAATCTGTTGCATTAATATTTGCCGACAATTTGTCGTCTGACTTGTCATGACCATAAAATGAAATTAAAAATGCCAGACCAGACTTCCTATGCGCAGCAGTTCGGGTCGAGAAATTGTTGCAATGTTGTCGCCAGTTCACTCAGTTCGCAGCTCGTTGTTTTTATTGGCGTGCCGACGACAACAACATCAAGGAGAAGAAGCAGAGAATACAATAATGTCTACACATTAATTTAGTCGAACACACATTTGCCATGTGGTTTCGCTATTCCCCAAAGTTTTGGCAAATTTAAATAGACAACTCGAAACTAGAGCCTGTGGGCTTTTAAAGCTCAATGATTTCATTTTGCACCTAAATCGATGGTCCCTAATTGCATTTGGAGTTTTTTTTTGTTTTGGGAGAGGGCGGCGGCAAAAGCTTTTACGTTGCACCCACCTGTCATTAGGCTCGTTACCAGCCGAAAACAGTCAAACCAATAATATTGCCATCAGGAGAAGCAGGGAGAAGTACTCACCACATTCACTGGTCTCATCAGACCCATCTGTGCAGTCCGGCTTTGAATCACATTTCCAGCGTATTGGTATGCAGAAGCCATCGTTGCATGTGAAATACGTGGGTGGACAAGGACCTAAAATGAGAAACAGGAAAATTAAAATGTTACTAGAGTTGGTGGTGGATGTGGTCGACGTTGTTTTCCGTGCCCTAAAATGAAACTTGGAATTATGATAGTTCATTGATCTGATATTATTCCTCACAATTAAATTTCTAAACAATATCTAACACTTCCCCTCCTCCGGCCCAAGTAGCAGCATTTCCATGTTTATGCTACGTGTCCACAATTAAAAATGAATATTAACATAAAGACCAGAAGCTCATGCTATTGTCAGACAACTGGCAACCCAAACGGGTGAACGTGACTCTGGAACATTGCATCATTTGTTGATGTTGTTGCTGGGAATGGGAGTGGGAGTGGGAGTAAGAGGGTGTGTATAAGGCTTTGTTAAACAATAAAAACTAATTTAAATTTGCTCAAGGCATATATAAAAGGTGTCAAAATGTTGCGGGTTTGTGGATAAACTTTTTGTTGTATGTTTTGAGGTGACTTTCCCCAATTTAAACAGTTCTTTAACTGTTGATACAGCCGGGTGGGAGCAAGTGGGTAAAGAATTTTCCATAAAAGCTCGCTGGATAGGCTGGATTAGACACATTACACTATCAACATGTCGCTCAAGTGGCTCACACTATGTGCCTTGGTGGCTCTACTTAGTGTAGAGATCAGTTCATACGCTGCTCCCCCCAATCCTCTGATCTCGAACTCTGCACTAAGAAAGGAACAGGCTTTCCAGCATGTGCGTGACAGTAAAGATCTACCTGTGCCTGAATATCTGGATGATGAAGATGGCAATGATATCATAGAGAATGAAGAAGACCGGGCGGCTGAGGAGGAGGAGGAAGAAGAAGAAGAGGAGCATCATGAGAATGAAGTTCTGGAAGAAAGGGATCAGCTGGATCAGCATTTAGAGAATAAAGTGCGAGAGACAGACAGCGCAGAACTGATTCAACTGGCACAGGAATTTCAAGAAGCACAAGAGCGCCAAGAGATTGTCGAACCTAGAGGCAGACGTCGTGGTGGACGCAAGGGTCGTGGACGCAAAAATAAGCGTGCCAATAGCAGATGTGGAGCAGGCAAAGGTAAGCGGGCTCGTCGCGGTCCACGCAGAAGGGGAAACTTGAAGATGCGTCGCGGTAACAAAAGACGTGGGCAGAAGAAACGAAATGGTCAAAGGAATGGCCTGAAAACTAACAGCAAGGATAAAAAAGATGAAAAGGTCCCTAAAGAGTCTACGTCCAAGGTGGCTTAGCTGAAGAAATGAATTCTTTAAGAATGTATAAATTTTTTTAAATAAAATCCACCAAAATGTTGAACTAATTTTTATTTTTTGGCGGTAAAGTAAAAAAATTGAGAAAATGTGTCATCCCAAAAGTATGCAACAATTATTTTAAAATCAAATTTGATTTATAATGCTACACATAGTCATAGCTCATATATGACCATGGAAAGCTAGCTAAAAGACAAAGGCAAAGACAAAAGCTAAGTTTTGTAAGTAAAAATAGATTTACTTAGATGGGTAAATTTTGATAAATGTGAGATCAGTTTGATTTTCCAAGTGGAAAAATGAGCTAAACGTATAAAAGATTAACTCATGCTCACCAACGAGCATAGACACCAGTAAGTGTTGAAAAACTATCGGAAAATAACCTTCGTACATGATATCACTCGTAAATGTTTGCTTTGATACTTTATATTTCAACATAATAAAATATTATAGCATACTTTGAGGATGAGATGCTTCTCTGGTCTGTCTCTATGCATTTCGAATACAAGCCAATCCGTCCCGTTCCAGTTTCAACCTCAAATTATTTCTTGTACCGCTAGATTTCCACTTTAGCGTGGTATTGGGTGTGCGTCAGAGAACTGCAAAAATCACTTTTTTCTTGATTGGCTCATACATAAAAATTTTTATTCACATTTAATCAATCAACAAAACTCAGAGCTGAATATATTCAACTCACAACGCAATCGCATCGAGCGGCTGAGCTAGAGTTATGTGATCTAACGTGTATGTTCTTATTTATTCATCGAACAAAACTCAGTATTGAATATAATCAGATGCATATCGGCAAACGCATTGTGTGTTCGATCGAACAAAACTCAGAATTGACTGGCCAGCGCATCTTGAGCAATGCCAGAGCATTGCTCTCTCTCTCTCTCTCTCTTTCTATATCTGCCAGCAGCGCCTGTGCGACTTTGCAAGAGTTTATTTTCGCTCACTCTAAACAATCGTCTTTGAGCCAAACGAACAATCAGCCGATCTGATTGGAATGAAGTCGAACATTATTATAATCAGAGTGCCAACAATTGGTTCTAATAAAACTCTGCTGCGAACATGTTGAGGATGCCAGTTTGATGAATAGAGCGCGAAGCCTGTTTATTCGGGTGTTGAATAATGTGTGAGCGTTTTGCAATCGAACGAAGCCGTTCTCTGGTGTGCGTTGTAGCTTATAGTCTTTTAGAAAATGTTATGACAAAATTGATAGTTAAAGCGTGCGACGGAGTCGCTGACAATTTTGTAGGAGCCCATCTAATTACATAGCTCAGGAAATCCGCTCTTGAAAATTGTCAGAGCGCATTGTCAGAGCGAGTACGGAGCAGCCAGCAATTCGCTCTGACAATGTGCATGGAGCTGCCAACTCGATTTTTTGAAAACAGCTGATAATCGTCGAAGGGGGTCTGGAAGATTTGAAACTTGTTTGATAATTGTCAGAGGTACCTTTGAGAATTGAGCACAAAATTTAAAAAATTACAGCAAAGAAGACCAAAAAATAAAACTACAATTATTTTGACAACTGACAGGTGGACAAACAAGTAAAACTGATTGAAGTGGGCGAGTCGCAGGCAATTTTATGGAATCTGGCCAATAAAAAGCATTTCGATACCGGCTGCTGCATCACTTGTCGCGGAGAATCCTTCTCTGTATGCTTCTCCCGGTATTCCATTTGCCCAATGTATGCACACCACCCGAGTCTTAACCTTCGCAGTCTCCACAGCCCACGGAACCAAGCAGCCCTTAGCTGAAGTCTACACAGCCCATTAGTGGCTCCTTCGGCTTACTGTGGTAGCTTCCGTTGCTACTGTTTTGGCCACCATCAAAGTTTTTCCTCCTCTAATACGCCCGGCGAGTATGATCCGCCTACAGTCTATGGAGCTGGCTGTGGCTATGAAAATTGCCTCTGGTTTAATGTGCGGCCCAGCAATTTTAATCTGCAGATGCGTTTTGTGTGTTCGTTATAGCAGTATGTCTCAGTGGATAAGTTCTGCTCCCGCAGCCCAAAATAAAGGGCACGTCTTCTACCTCCCCACACAAAATGCTTTCATGTAATACACCATGGCATTAGCACAGACAGCTGAATTTCCCCTAGTGACTTCCATTTTCAATTTTATACACTCTTTTGCCTGGACACACTACATTGTAAGAGCGGCTCTGGAAATTATCAAACAATTTTCGCTCCGACAAAATTGTCAGCGTCTCCTTACCATGCTTAAACACTTAAAAAATCGTGTGATTTTTAGGGTTGCCGGATATTTAAAAAAAAAATTGCCTATATTGAAAAAGTATCATTTCGATATTGATATTTTGTTATGAAAATACATAGGTATTATCGATATTTTAAGGTGTCATTTGACAATTTTTAAAAACGTGCGTCTAAAATCTAAAGATCGGCGATCCATGTTTCGCTTTTCACTAAAGTGAATTCGAATTTTTATATATGTTCTCTTTTCTATTAAACAATCAAGGAAATCCGTAATAAACCTTTTATTTATACTTAAGCTAAGTTCACACAATCAAATTAATTTGTCAAATATGGCGAAAATTTGACAAAATTAGTTTGAATTGTGTGTGAACGTCTTATTTATTTACAATCAAACGTATTTGCAAACCGATTGGACAGGTCAAGTTTTCGAAATGCAATTTGAACACTGTTTGTCAAACTGTTGTCGCATTGGCTGAGTTTGATCTTGCAAGGCAAATGAAAGAACAAACTATGACAAACTTATGATGATTGTTCGAGTATTTTGATTGCTAGGACTGTTGTAAATTAATTTGGATATTTAATTTGGATCAGAATTAGCATATTATAATGGTGTAAGGTAAAGCACAATAATATTGTTTCGACTGATCTCATTCGAACAAAATTTTTAAAACAGATTGGGACTTTCCAGCTCCAACTCCTTTATTAATTTTACGCAGCCTCCTTCGGTATCACGTCCTGTTTGCTTTTATTTTTGTCCATGTCAGTTTTTGTATAATTGTTAAGCAGCTAGAGATTTCGATTATAATTTTATGAAGATGATAAAAATGTGAATCCATCTACTAAATAACCCAAAAACCAAACCATTTTCATTTACCCAGATTGAATTTCCTTGCCCTACTGCAGACTAAACTAGTTTTCAACTTAATTTTCAGAGCTTTCCCACTTTTCCAACAGAGTGAGATATATTCAATTAGCAGTTCATCAGTCAGTGACTGCCAACACACAGATTTTTGCCGCAGAAATTTTGCAGTAAAATGTGTTGCATACGCCACAGGCGAGTCACGTAGCCTCGCCAACTGTCAACGCGCGTCATTCAGTGCGCTAATTAAGTGAAAAACTATGTTAAAAAGTGCAGCGGGACGGCACACATACACGTACGCGCTTACATCTTTTTTCCTTCACTTCTTTTTTTTTTTTTTGACCCAAAAAACGTGCCAAGTTGTTGACAAACAACAGACTCAACTCGGGTTGCTGGCTTCTTCCTTGTGCCCGCATAATTTGCACCCGTGACAGGCAACAGCGACAGATGCAAATTTTCACTTCAAGCCCAAAGGCGCTTAACCCGCTTTCGTTGCGCGCGCGTTTGTTGATGGAAAACAAGCAGAGAAAAGTTGAAACTGAACTGAACTGAAACGCAGCAGAAGTAATAGGGTGTCACCGGCAAGGAAAAACATTCGACCAGAAAGCGTATCAAATTAAAATGGATAGACAGACTGACATACAGACAGGACAAAGCGTTGGCACGTAGCATAGCCAAACAGCAGCAACTTCAGCAGCATTCAAGCAAGAGTCAATTAAAATTTCTATTTGATTTGGCAAATGTCAGTGGCAGAGACGGCAAAGACCACCCACCACCAATGCTGACCAACCAAATGCCAACAGCAGGAGCATGAGCAGCAGCATCAGCATCAGCCAGACGACAAGAAGATACGCGATAGGAGAAGCTGAAAATTGGCTACAGGTAGAGTGTGCAAACAAATGGGGGATCAAGATGGTAAAATGTGGTTCTTGAGTTGAATTTCACTGGGATTTCGTTGAAACATGATTTCATTTCCCATTTTACTTAGCTCGTTGCATAAATGCATCGTTTTGCTGGTGTTTCCGTATTCCAGAATCAAAATCAACTCCCTCACAAAATGACCGGACGCTGTCAGGTAAACGAACCCACTTGCAAAAGATGAGCTGAAAAGCAAAATAAACTGAAATTGAGTGCATGGCCAGAGTAGCTGCCAGTGCATACACAACTTTACCAATTATGTAGATGCACTTTTATGTTTATAACAAAACGCTTTACCTACCAATCGACGACACTTTTGACGCATAAAAATCGAAATCAAAATGGCGTAAAACTTATTTCGAATTGGAGCACTAAACGAAATTTGCAGCGTTTATAATTTATGAGGCCGCAAACAACGCACAGGAAGAGCTATAACAAAAAGTTTAAGTGCGAGTGGTAGTAGTAGCTAGCTGAATTTATGAGGCCATGTATTTTATGCTGTTGTTTTTTGCTAGTGTTTGGTGGTTGCACACACGTACGCACTAAGAACTAAATTTAGCGATAAAAACTTTAATAACAATAGGGATAAAACACACAACAAAAAAAAAACGCATAGCGAGAGTACGGCGCCCAAAAAGTATGCTACACGAAGTGGAATTAAAGGATTGCGAGATGGAAATTATGGTCGTGGTGGAACAAAATAGATATGAATGAATAAACACTTTCTGAACAAACCTCGTATGTACAATAACCGCATAACTGGGTCGGCTAATCAGTCATTGTGCTTAGTAATAGAATCTACTAACTGATTCCTCTGATAATGCACAACAGAGAACTGCAACGAGCTGTCAAGATTAAACTCGTTCATCCGTGCTACAAATGCGATACAAGAAAACTCAACGCTCGTAGCCCGCTAAGCTCGTTCAAGAAGTATACACAAAAGCAAAAATTGCAAAAGCACTCGTGTATTTGCGGATCATGGCAAGTCGCCGCGAGTTTTGGTTGCCGAAGATCAAAGATCTGCTGCGGACTGTTACGATCACAGTTCGTACAAGAGTAACACAACTGTTACGAGCACGCAAAAACAACAACTTGTAAGAGCCAAAGATATAGCTGGATTTTGGCAGCATAAAGCCAACAGCTGTTTTGTTTTTGAGTACTTAGTATACAACAACAAGGCGAGTAAGCTGCGAGTGTTCAAGTGTGTAACTCGCTTGATACTCGCCCGTGGCTGCCGTAAAGCTCGCTGGAACACGTATAACCGACAGCTTTAACAAGCTTGTTTTATTATTACTCGTGTTATTGAGGTTTTAAATGATTTTCGTCAAACATTCTTATCTGAGATTTTTCCCAAACTTAGCAATGGATGGCGCCACTACTTTGAGCATTACTAGCCAGTTTCTTATATGGCAGCCATACGATATCTTCATTCGATTTTAACCAAACTTCCCAAAATTGTGTGAAAACTGATAATATTCACAACTGGATGGTATAGAGACGCTACCATTGAAAACAAAAAAGTTTTTCTCACTAGAACTACTTTTCCGACCGATAGTTCCAATGGCAGCTATAGTCTACAGTCATCCGATTTGGATCATGACTGGCAAAATTGTGTGGTAGCATATAATATTGATAAGTAACAAGTTTGAGAGCGATAGCATTGAAAACAAAAAAAATTTTCCTACTAAGACTTTTTTTCATACCTAGCTTTTGTATGGCAGCTATACTATATAGTTGTCCGATTTTCATTAATGTTGGTGAAATTATGTGAAAACATAGAAAACTGATAAATACAAGGTTTGGGGGCGTTTGCATGTAAAACAAAAAAGTTTTTCTAACTAAAACTAGTTTTTCGACTGATCATTCCTATGGCAGCTATATGCTATAGCTATATGCTATTGGTTAAGATAGCTTTAAAACTGACGGAGGAGATAGCATTGAAACAGACGGACATGGCTATATCAACTCAGCTCGTCACGCTGATCAAGCATATACATATATACTTTATGTGGTCGGAGATGCTTCCTTCTGTGCGTTACACCCTCTACAAGGGTATTAAAATTGCCTGTTCTGACTCAATGTGCTTGCGATCATTTCGTGTGTGTCAAAACAAAGTAGCGAGCACAACCAAGCCGAGTAAATGGCCGAGTATATTCGAAAATTAAGTGCTCATTGTAGATTAATGATTTCAAACTGTCATTCAATCCATACCGCATACCAAGGAATCTATACCCAGGGTTCGGCAATGGAAACTGAGAAAATACTGGGAACTGAGAAAATTTTTGTTTAAACGAGCAGAGAGCTTTCACAATGTATTGCTCGGCCGCTTTAAATCTAATTGTTTGAAAGTGCTCAGCACATTATCCATTCTTCTTTAACTTACTACTATTACAGCGGATGAAATTCTGGCGATGTCTCCGTACCCTGCTCAAGAAGACGAAAAGTAGCTTTTTCTACATTAGTCAATAACTTATCAACCAATCATTGTATATATTTTCGCTGTAGTTCGGTACATTAAATAACACTAGACAACAAGGCACAGTTTAAAGAAGTTATGTTGGTTGTTAAAATAATTTTTGTTTGCTGAAGACGTATGTATCTGTTTTGGAAAATGATCCACCACGTCTGAATTTCGGTAATTTGAACCTTAAGTTGCTTAAAATGTATATTTGGAGCCTCAGGTTAAGAACCTATACTCTTGTTTTGCCTCTCTTTGATACTTATCGTAAAGTATTATTTCTTAGCTTTTAAAAAAATTTTCCCATTTAATTCTAGAATTTTTTTAAGCCAAGATCTACCATTAAGAATGCAAGTGTTCATTTCGAAAAAGTAATACTGCCATAAGGTATGCTATGGATATTGTTATAATTTTTCTTAGCTTTCAATGCTTTTAACATTGCATACCTTTGGGCGGGTGTGGCGTACCAGTTGTATGTGTGGTTGCTGTCTCTCGCCTCGGACCATCTAATAGAAAAAGTTTTTTCTTTCTTTAGAAAAAAGCTTTTACACACCCGATCACCTTCACCAGCTACTGGCGTCAGCTGTGAAGTAACTAGCCATGAAAAAGCAAAAATTCTCTAACTATTGCCGTTCGGATTCGGCGTTAAACTGTAGGTCCCTTTCTCTTGTGCGAAAAATTGTAAGCACACACGCCAAGAGGTTGAGAGAAGCTTGGCCCTGGCCCTCCCGGAGGTGCTGTTTGAGCCAATTTTACTTTACCTTTGTGCGGAAGAAAAGTTTGGCATTTCGAATATATGCATTCGTAATGGTATATCTTTGACCGAAAAATCGTAGAATTGTTTAGGATAATTTATTTTAAAGCTAATATACGATGATTTCCAGAAAGGCTTGATCAAATTTGTAAATTTCCCAAAAGCTTAAAAATGATTCAAAAGGGCATTTTAAGACACTTTAAGCTCAAATTGCACAAAACAGATTCATTTTCAGCACACTAAAATTATACAGAACCACAAAAAACTGAAAAATTCAGATTTTGTTTCCTTAAGTTATTTTAAAGAAAAATTCCCATTTTTGCCAGACTTTTAAACGCCTTTTGGATATGCAACAAAAAAAAAATCGCCATTTAAGCTGCAATTTAATGACCTACTGAAATGAAAATTTTCACTTAAAAACCAACAACAGAACGGCAACAATTTTTACGAGCGTCCATATTCTTTTAATGAGGCAACCGACATTTTGCACACAATTTTAAATCGAAACGATAAAACCGTAACGGAGAACAGGAGAACATTTTATGGTCCGAGATTCCCACATACACCACGCTTGGAATTCATTTCATAATAGCATTTCCCTGTCAGCGGGAAACAAACAACCGAAAACGGGTTGGCCAAAAGAAAAAAAAAAGAGGAACCCACAACAGCTGGTCCCTGATACAAATATGGCGGTTTCCGTTGCCAATTCAACTTCCTTGCATTTGTGGTTAAAATTTTTAAATCTCCTTCTCTGACTGCGCCTGCCTGCCTCCGCCTTGCATAATTTAATGCACTGATGTGCGCATAATGAGCGTGATTGACATAAATGTACTTTAAATGCACCAGGGACTGGCAGACAGAGAGAGAAGGAATGGTAGAGGGAATGCCTGGACAATGCCCCAAATGAATGCACAGGCTCAGGACCAGGCAAAAGGCAAGAGGCGTAGCCTTGGGGCCACAGTTGTGTCCGGCTTTGCTTGTTTGTTGTCTGGTTGCCGTTTGCCCTTCACCATTTGCCAGTTTTTGGTTTGCTCGTTGGGTTTGTTCTCTGGCCGTATGTTTTGTGCACTTTAATCGAGTTTATTACGTGTCTGTGAGTGTGTGTGTAGGAGGATGAAAAAATCCAAATCACTTTAAAAAAAAAAAAAAAAAATATCATGTGGTAAAACTTTAGCCTTACTTTTGGCTTTGCCCACTAGAAAGTTGCTTTATGCTTTTTGTTTATTAATTTTAAACGTTTTAATGCCCGAAACAACTGGAAGAGTACTTGAAAAAGAATAAGCAAAATAACTAAATTGCAAAAAAGCCACAAATGTTGTTAAAAGCTTTATGCAAAATTGTTAGTTGAAGCAGTTTTGTGTAAAACTCCCAAAAATTGGGGTAAATTTTGTTAGTCTTCCGTCATTAAGCAATCAACCTTAAACCATTTTTGTAAAAAATACAAAAATTTGTATCCATTGCAGAGTTTATGCCAATTTTGATGGCACCAAAAATTGAGATATCCTAAAAAACAAAGCAAAAAGTGTTTACGCGTAGCATAAAAAAGTTGCAGCATCATCAAAGCTTTTGCGGTGTTTTTCTTCTATCTTTTTTTGTCAGCGAAAAAGTTTTGCATTTCCCAGGGGCCTGTAACTTTGGGGCAAACATCTAAGTGAACTCTTGGGTTTTTTATTTCAGTTTAAACTGTAAACTTGCATTAATGACACCTAAGAATAAAATTGAATCAAACTAATTTCAAAGGGGGGGAACCGGTTGACACTAGAGGATGATGATGATGTTGATAAAAAAAAAAATTAAAATTGAAAAGCCAACGCAACTTTAATCTGCATATATGACGTTGCCAGAGGAAAAAACTTTTCTTCACAGCACAATTTTGCTGTCTGCAAACTTTTGCCTTTCCTTAAAGTTTTTGGTTTGAGTTTGGCTTGTCAATAACTTAAAGCCCCCCATCTCGCTCTCTCGTTCTCTCTCTCTCTCTCTCTCTTTCTGTTTGAATATTTAGCTTCATAAATGTTTATAAATACAATTTCCCAGGCCAGTGTAAAAGTTGCTGGCGAATTCAGACTCTCATCAATCTTCTTTAACTGACATAGTTTTGCTGTTTGAGTGGAGTCTCAACTGCCTTTTTGTCTACAAAAACAAAAGTAGAAAAGTAGAGCCTGTAAATACATTTTACTTGTTCAATGGGTGTGTCCTGCCCTGTCTGTCTGGTTGTCTCGTTGTCATGTACTTTGGTGTGTTCCTTCAACAGAAAACAATGCATTTTGTTTGGCTCTGCCAAACAATCAATCGATGTTTTCATTTTCTATTCATTTAACGATTTTATTAAGCGGTGTAAAAGAAGTATATAGGAATTTCAAAATCGTTTCAGAAAATAAGGAACATATAAATGTGTGTAAGTAGGCAGGCAACAGCAGCTGCAATGTATTTTTAAATACATTAAATCAGAAATTAACCTTATATTTGTTATTACACTGCCAATTTGTTTGTATGGATCACACATATTGTTGTTGTTTGCGCGATCGCCTTTTTCAAGTTACTCTCTTTTTCTGAATGTGAATCAAAAATAAAGCCTTAAACATGCTTAAGTATGAATGAATGTATTTAAGAGAGTTATGCTGTTATCTTGGCAAGTGCCGCTTTGCTCTTGACTTTGGAATGGCTCCTACCTTCGTGTGCACTTTAGGAAATTTTGCCATTTATTAGGCATAAACCCAATTTCCAAAAGTGTTCAGAACTTACAATTTTTTGTCATTAGTTCACAAATACATCAGTCTTCAATGTTACATAACAGAAAATATGAGTTAACAGCACTCTGTTAAATGAGCAGCTGATAAATGAGCAGCTGATGCTAACAGACAGTTCAATGTTAATTGTGTGTTTTTCTGCTGCAATTTGCAATTGCTATAAATTAATAAAAACAGAGAGTTTTGTCAAATTTTTATTTTGGAATCTAATCGTTGTGGTATGTACTATGTGTTAGTATCTTTGATCTGTAGAAATCAATCGTGGTGTCTTTGTAGTTAACGGTATTCGTAAGGCATCTCACAAAAACAATTTGTGAAGAAAATTAAACTTTGCAAAGCGCTACCAAATTTTGTTTAGATTTGTTAGGGCTGTGACTTTTTGCATCTTGTAGAGCCATCAATTTTGCTTCCGTTTAACTTTATCTCAATCCGCATATTTGCGCATTTTTTGCAAAGTTTCATTTTTTAGGACTTAACCTCATTTTTTCAAATGCCTGCTTGCTTGCCAAGTGGAAAAAAGCGACGAGTCGATCTGCCAAAGAGGATGTTATTTTCGATTGATTTAAAAAGGGGTTAAGCCAAAGTCTTTCAGACGCTTCTGAAAGATATTTAAAAGAAACGAGAAGGCCAAGCTAACTTCGTCTGTGCCGAAGTTTTTATACCCTTGCAAATGCAAATGTCACAGTTTAAGAACGTTTACATAAAACTCAAAAAATTTTGTAACTAAAACCTATTTTTCGACAGATAAACGTCTGAAAAAAGTTTTTCTCACTAAGACTCCATTTCCGACCGATCGGCCCTATGGCAGCCTGAAGATATAGTCATCCGATTTCGGCCCAATTTTGCGAATCTATTTGAAAGCATATAAAATAAGTCATCAGCGAGTTTAAGGACGCTAACAAAACTAAACAAAAAAATTTTTTACCAAGACTCATGTTCGACCGATCGGTCCTATGGCAACCATAAGATATAGTCATCCGATGTCGATCAACTTTTCAAATTAGTTTGAAAGCGTTTAATATTAATAATCACCGACCTTAAGAACGATTTATTTAAAAACAAAAAAGTTTTTTTTCACTAAGACCCATTTTCCGACCGATCGGTCCTATGGCAGCTATAAGATATTGTCATCCGATTTTGACCAAAATTTGCAAATCTGTTTGAAAGCATATAATATTATTAATGACCGAGTTTAATCACGTTAACATTGAAAACAAAAAAGTTTTTCTCACTAAAACCCATTTTTCGACCTATGGTTCCTATGGCAGCTATAAGATATAGTCATCCAATTTTGACCAAAATTTTCAAATTTGTTTGAAAGTATATAATATTATTAATGACCGAGTTTAATCACGTTAACATTGGAAACAAAAAAGTTTTTCTCACTAAAACCCATTTTTCGACCTGTGGTTCCTATGGCAGCTATAAGATATAGTCATCCGATTTTGACCAAAATTTGCAAATCTGTTTGAAAGTATATAATATTATTAATGACTGAGTTTAATCACGTTAACATTGAAAACAAAAAAGTTTTTCTCACTAAAACCCATTTTTCGACCGATGGTTCCTATGGCAGCTATAAGATATAGTGATCCGATCCGGTCGGTTCCGACATATTAGCAGCGTGCAGTAAAAAGAAGACTCTGTGCAAAATTTCAGCTCGATAGCTTTAAAACTGAGAGACTAGTTTGCGTAGAAACAGACGGACAGACAGACGGACAGACAGACAGACAGACAGACAGACAGACGGACGGACAAAGCTCAATGAACTCAGCTCGTCCCCCTGATCAAGAATATATGTATATAGTTTATGGGGTCGGAAATGAATATTTCTATGCGTTGCAAACTTCTGGACAAAATTATAATACCCTTTGCAAGGGTATAAAAAGCAGGATGTTTTGTGCAAATTTGGAGATAAAGTGGCGGAAATTAAACCGAAGTATGCAACTCTTTGAAAATAGACATTCTGACTGACTTAAGCAAAATCAATTCATAACCATTAAGAAGCACATGAACCCAGTTGGTCGTCCCCGATTGCCAGTTACGCTTAAGGGTATTAGCGGTCGGAGGAAACAAGCTGCTGATCTAGCAATATCTGAGGGAGATAACGTGCGTTTATTGTTACAAGCAGCAAGCACAGCTGAGCCATTTGCGGTCTTTCGCCGACGATGCCTTGGCATTAATTTTGGGTCAGGGACTTACAAAAGACCAATATTGTGCAATTAGAGAGGACTGTAAGATCAAAAATAGCGATATATATCCGATTTATAAGGAAGTGACTGAAAGTAAAAGCCATTGCAGACCATCAGGCATCGTTGATTCTGATGCGAAAGTAAAAGTCAGTCCTCAAAACCTTCTAGACCACACTGCTGCTCGGATTGTTGGCTTGCAATATGATGTTTTATTACATGTAATGAATGCTAATTCATTTCTTAACTGCAGATTCAATTCTAAATTACGGCTTTGATGGTAGCACTTGTCAAGCAAACTACAATCAAGCATATTCCGATCAAAAAGACACGAATGCAGATTCAAGCTTATTCGCAACAATAGTTACACAACAGTTACATTTCAAAAAATAGCTGAACCGAATTTTTTTCAGGAAACCCACATTTGCATTGAGTTTGCTGCCGAAAACTGTGTTTTTGATTACGCGGCAATAGTTTTACAATTTTATACATATTATTTATTTAAATTGTAGAATTTGAGTATTGCCGGCTCTAGGTCAATACCTAAAAAGGTCGCTATCTATCAACTTTACAATTTATTTAAATTAATACGAAAAAAAAATTTATTATTTTTTTAAGACGGGGGGAAGTGCTACCACGCCCACCTTTTCCCAAATATAGCCCAACGGTATGTATAACTTAAAGCAAAAAAAAAAAACTAGACCGCAAAATCTTGCTTAGTATTAAAGTTATTAACTAATGTCTGAAATTTGGGAAAATTTCCTATAGTGGTGTGGCATTAGTGCAAGTTAGGCCATAGTCATGATAGAATTCAAAAATTTTATTCGCGTTTTGACTATTGATATGTTTGTTTGTGGACACTACTGTTACCCTAACGTTTTTTAAGTGCGCGATGCCTCGATCAAAAACAAACATTTTTCGGAAATTGCATTCGAATTGCATGTGATTCCAAATGGAGCCGCTTTTATCTGCCTGATTTGTCAAAGTGATATTTTATACCAATATATGGTTCTATTTTTCAAATGTTTTCGAAGTGTGAACGGTATAAACAGCAGAATCTATTAGACCAGTTTTGGTTGGGGCTGACTTTGCGTCCCTTCGTTGTTCTCTCGATAGCATATCGTTTGTTTTTACCAACATTATTGATCGGGAAACTTCCCTGGAGCCTACTAAATCTTAATAACATGTTCGAACTCCGGGATCGAAAGTTCTAACAAAATTTGGTTGTTTTGCAGCCTTGGTATAAGTAGCAAAGGACTTTCTAAGCTTGATGCAACTGCTTTTCTATTTGAAAACAAGTTTGAATCATCTAAAATTCTTCCTTTTTTTTCTCCTAAAATGATGCAATGCCTTAATCGAGCGTTTCCCAAAAAAAAAAAAAAAGACTATGCTGAAAAGTATGCTATGCTATTTTTACGGTAAGAATTCTGAAAATTTTGTTTTCTGTTAGACAAAGAATTTGCTACCAGATTTAAAAACAAAACCAAATGAAAAAAAAAAACTAGATGCAAATTGAACTCTCTTTATAAGCCAGTGATATAAGTAAATTTATGCAAGTCAGGTCCTCGCCCAGTCGTATCCTTTGTCCTTCTTACGACCCATTTCACTAGTGATTGTCTGCTATTGTCATTCCAGCAAGGACATCACATGATTCATATAACCGGCTCGTTTAAATATGTCAGCCTACTTTTATTTGGGGCGGGTGGAATGAGTGTGACATGCTGTCATTCCCCCCGGTTAGTACTAGTTTTTCATTATGATGTTCACATTGATTCTGCCTTTCTTGTCAGTCAGGTGAGAGTTGTGTTGGTGGTTAACCCATGTTTGAGCAGATGTTACACATACGCCATGTAGTACATGTTAAGTGAATTAAGCTGAAACATATGTGTGAATATTTAAGAGCACACATCTGTTGCGTACCCTTGGGTGAAATGCACCCTCCTCGCCATTTCACACATCTTTTCTCCATTCATTTGTGTATTTTCTTATAATCCTATCTTAAGCTTGGCATGCAAATCCTCTCCTCCTCCACACCTCATAATACTCTCAAATTCCTCAAGTGCCTGTGGCACTCACTCTCTCTCTCTCTTTCTGGTGATGACTTTTAAAATGTTTTTGTGTGTGTGGGAGTTTTTTTTTTCTTTTGGCTTCATTGATATCGACACTGTAGCATACTTGGGGGCGTTACAAAAACGCTTCAAATTATTGCACCAACAAAAAGAGAAGGAAAAGAAATTGCTTCAACGCATATTTTAAGTGCCAAGTTGAAAAAGCAAAACAAAAAATGTAAGGAAGTTGTTGCAGCTATTTGCCACTCACCCACTCACCCACTTTGCCTAGCAATAAAAAGCGAACCAAGCCAAGCAGCAGCAGCAGCTCAGGCAAGTAAATAAAAAATTATTGCAAAACTTTGTGCAATAAACGAAAAAGTAAGACATTCTTGCTAGGCGGGTGTAACGACAGGGCAGCGGCAGGGTGACGAAGCATGAAAAACGCCGTAAAATAGTTAGAGCCACTGCAACTACTACAACTTACTTCGATGAGTCCTTACCCCAACATTGTTGTTGTTGTTGTCGTTGTCGCTGGCGGTGGCCACTTTGTGTAATCAAGGCAGGTACAGGAAGAAGGACAGGAGAAGCTGGATTTAGGCACAGTTAAACGGCCGGAACACACACAAACATAGAATGGAGGCACGTGACATAGCAGTGTCATAGGTACCATGGGCTAAGAGTCTAACCTAATCAAAAGTTTTAGATTTTTAATTTAGAGTCTACCAACTTTGCATTAAACTGAAAGAAATCTTTAGTAGGCAATCAATTTTGTATCTAGATTAACACTTTTTCCCATATCTTTGTGCACTTTTACCCACTGTTCATATCTGCTGTCCAGTTATGACAGCTATCAAATTGCCATAAAAGTGAATGTTGAACTGAACTCCTTTTAGCGACCTGGTTTTCCTTCTAGGATGCGGATGCGAAATGTCAGTCACCACTCACTTGTCAGTCAGTCAGTGTGCGCCTCGTCTCAATTAGCCATTAGGGGCGACAAGGAGTGCAGGCATGGCCTGATTAGAGAGAATTTCCATTACAGCTGCGTTTTCTCTGTTATTTTTTTCTCATTAGCTAAGTGGCCCACGGAGCACAGTCAAAACTCGTTAAGAATCTCGGAAAATCAATTATTGTTCCTTTATAATAGATAAAATCAAGGGCCACCTCACCACTCTGCACAGTAGTTTCTGCACACACTCCTCTGGCATGAAAAACGAAACTGTGAGAGCGTGTTCAACGCTATTCTCTCAAAGTTTGCTTGCCCTCTTCGCTTCGATACTTCTCCTCACTCCCCTTGCCTATAAAAACCAAATTGAGAACGAATTAAGCACGATTTCAAGGGCGAAATTCTTGAAAAATTAAGAAGGCATAGATTTTTTCCAAAAGTTCGTACTCAAATTATTCGTTTTGTTTCTTAGTGTAGCTTGATGGAAGTCGATCTGGAACTAAGATCGCTTATTTGCCGCATGACAGCCGCATTAGCTTGTTAGTTATATTGAGTGTAGAATTGCTCGAACCGAACCTTATCTTACACTGATTCTACATATCACCAAGTACACCTCGAT